>CM042215.1:27868961-28526461 GCA_023566465.1 Cottus gobio
GAAATAACCTTGAAATGGTGGCAATTTGTGTCAGAAGTATTAGAAGAAAGAGAGTATACAGGTTTAGGAAAAGAGGTTTCTGCTCTGCTGATAAGGAGGAATATCAAAAAAAAGTATGAGCAGCTCAAGGACATCGTTTTGAGTTTTTTTTTTTATTGTGTTACATTACAAAAAAAGAAATCCTGTGAAGTGAACTCAGCAGCGGGAAAACGCTGAGCTGTGCCACGCTGAGCTTTACTAAACTGAACTAAGCTGAGCGGGGCTGAGGCAGAGGATGGGCGGGGCCAAACGGGAGATTTGATGTGTTGTTTGATTCATGTGTTTCTGTCCAGCGGGGCCATCAATCCCCCCTCCCAACACACACACACACACACACACACACACACACACACACACACACACACACACACACACACACACACACACACACACACACACACACACAGAGTCTGCCTCTTTTCTCCATCCTCCCCATCCTCCGCCTCCACTCTTTTTGACTTTCCCCGCTGAGTTAGGGGATTGTGGAAATGCCCAGGAAGCAGAATCAGGTTGGATTGTGGGTGTGTGTTGGGGGTGGGCGAAGAAGTGGTGGGGAGGGGGAGGGATCGCGGGGCCTTGTCACTCACCATGATTGGTCGACGGCTCTGCAATCTCTGGGAGGCCTGGCAGCGGCTGCTGGTCCTCTCGCCTCGTGTCCACCGCTGGTTCACCAGCTCACCCCGGAACTCATTTTCTAGAGCGAGAACCAACAGGGAGATGGGACAAGAATGGAGAAAAAGAAAGAAGAGGAGAAAAAAAGAGAGAGTTGTCATATGAAATCAACAGCATCAGCACCAATGGACGGGGCAGCATTTTGGATAAAGGGAGGGTGGGGGTGCTACTTTGAGGGATGGTCGGGGCACTGGAGCATGCTGCAGACACTCCTTTATTAACTAAAGGAACAGTGTGTATGCTTTACACACACACACACACACACACACACACACAGAGGCATGGCTAAGTGCCCCAGCTGGGGTCCCTGTCAGTCTGCTATTAGAATCAATCAAATTTGCGCATTTTTATCGAGCTTTTCAGGCTGCATATATAAGCAAATAGGGGGATGGGCGACGTGAGATGAGAGGGGGTGAAGAATGGTCAGTAAATAATGAATCATACATAAATCAAGCCTTCTTTTTCTCTCCCCCTCTCTGCCCTTTTTTTCATCAAGGTAATAGCTCTTCACTTGTTATTCCTGATCGTCCAGGAGAAACCCACTAAATCTATTTCAGATACCTTTTTCCATTCTGCCCTCTCTCAGGTTCTGTTGGAGGTGTTCGATACCAAACAGAGAGTCCTTTTAACGTTCGAGGTGGTCGAATCCCGCCCAGCTTCAAGTTCAGGGAGAGTGCAGATTATTTTTCTATGAATGCCCAAGGCTGAACTAGTGTAGCTGTAAGACTCCAAACTCTTTTTATGCACTGCTTAGCTGGTACAGTGAAATCTGATTTCCATGTGTGTGTATAAATATACACACACACTCTTTATACGGATTGTGTGTCTTTGCAGTCGGCAGCAGAACGGTGAAAGAGCAAGCCCCCGTGAGTTTAAGGGACTTTGTCTATCAACAACATCTGAGAGGAATGAATCCACTCTCCTGAACATGTCAACCAAAGCAGCAAAATAGTGAACGAGTCATCACGACACAAATCATGATCACTACAGTAGTAATTCAACTATTTGAATTACAATTTTAAAACTGAAAAACGGTTTCAGATGTGAAACGGTTGCATTGATTGCTTTTGAGGCAACACATCGTGAACCTCTTCACACCTCACCAGGGAGGTGAGATGTGTCCATCTCATTGTCCCCCGTCCATCTCTACCTTTTCATCTGCCTTCTTGCTGCTTTCAAAGACCCAGCGAGTTGTTTTCTCTGCTCGGGCTGTCCTGTACGTGAACCCACAGTGCATGCAGAGTGCACACTAAAAGCAAGCGGTCTGTGAGACAACAAAAGGCTGCACGTCCGTATCCGAGGGGTCCCCATGCAGTGCAGCCCCACCTCCGTCAAACTCCCCACTCACCCCCCTCTCCTCGCCCATCCCTACTTTCCCCCTTAAGTGCAAACCTCGGCAAAGCCAGCGCTATTTGCAAAATGCTTGTTTATCAACTTTCACTCCACCCTCAGGAAAAAAGTGATTACAACAGCAATACTGTTCGTCTGCATCTCTCTGTCTGTCTGTCTGTCTCTCTCCCTCTTTCTGTCACTCCCTCTCTGCTTCTCTGTCTCTCCTTCTCCTTCTCTGTCTCTCCCTCTCTCTCCCTCTCTCTGTCTCTCTCCCTCTTTCTGTCACTCCCTCTCTGCTTCTCTGTCTCTCCTTCTCCTTCTCTGTCTCTCCCTCTCTCTCCCTCTCTCTGTCTCTCTCCCTCTTTCTGTCACTCCCTCTCTGCTTCTCTGTCTCTCCTTCTCCTTCTCTGTCTCTCCCTCTCTCTCCCTCTCTCTGTCTCTCTCCCTCTTTCTGTCACTCCCTCTCTGCTTCTCTGTCTCTCCTTCTCCTTCTCTGTCTCTCCCTCTCTCTCCCTCTCTCTGTCTCTCTCCCTCTCTCTGTCTCCACCTCCAGCACCAAAACTCGCTGCTTTCTTTTTCCTCCCCTCCTCTTAGAGTGAAGGGAAGTGAGCATCCATCCTGTATTGTTGGTTTTGAGGCCAAGAGGCCGAGAGAGCCCTCCCTAAATGCCAAGCATAGAACGTCGCTCTATTAGGACACAGCGCCTCGGGCCATGTGTCAACATCCCTGCTCAGTCTCTCAGTCCTGAGCCACTGCTCTGCTACACACAGAGGAAACACATCTGGACAGATTGAACCTGCGTGAGATATCCAAGGCTCATAGAATCAGGCAATTATTCACAGAAAAGGAGTCTGAATAGTCCTCCTATCTTTCATCTGTTGTTTGGAGTAAAAACCTGAACACCTGGATCCCTCGCAGATGAAAAAAACATAAACACTAATTTGCCTTGTCTGCAGGATATGTGCGCTCTTATTCTTTGATCAGATTTGGCTCATTCCCACCTAAAAGACAGCTCGTTATTTGGCAGTGGAAATTGGAGGAGTACGAGACAATTACCGTCACCAGGGAGGTCTGGTTAATCAGAGGTAAGGGGGACAGGGCTTTACAGAACGAATGGATTAAATATCCTATTTTACCAGGATTCTGTGTTATTAATCAAAGTTTTTCTATGAGGCAAAGTTAAGAAAATCGTTCCTGTTATCGGCACATGTAGTATATGAAACTAAAAAAACCTTCTACCAGAAAACAAAAGGTTAGGCTTGAGTAATACCATTAAAGACAGGCGGCTTACTGTACAGGGACAATGGAGCAAAGAGGCCTAAATCCATAGTTAGATTAAATACCAGGGTGAACTGCTATAACAGTATTAGTGTAGTACGGGGCCGGGCCAGCTGTACACCCCTGGCCCTGTTAAGCAGGATTTAGAGGCAACTTAGTGTGATTACAGCGAGCCGGGTAGAAGAGAAAGAGAAATCAAAAGTTGTGGAGCGGGACGCTCTCGTATTACTCACTGCTTTCTTTTGTGTCACAGGATGAGAAAAACTGACCAGATTATCTGATATTATTTTTTTGTGATAGATAACCAGAAAAAAAAACAATTCAGATAAATCCTTCGGTCAGAACCCTCAGTTGTATTTCCCATCCTGAAGCTGAAGTACAACACAGTAGAGTAAACTGCGAGAGGCCAGTATTTGGTCAGGGTGAAGTGGTTTTATCAGCTACGGGACATCAGCATCAGAGAAACCGCTAACTGGACCTGCACCTGGAAGTCCTCCGCTGAAGGCAGCACTTTGTGATGCTCTCAACAGTTCTGCATGTCATGTTTTCCTATCTGAAAATCTATGCTCATTCGGCTTTTTTTTTATTAATTATGTTTTTTTCTTTTAACAAATTGCATGAAATTCATTATTTCCAGGCTTTCATTTTAAATGCCTCCTCTCCATTGAAAGCCTGGCCAACCCTGACCTTTGCTTGTATTGCTTAGATTTCTGATAGGCTTTGAATGACGAGGGTGCAATTTGGCCCCAGCTGCTCCTCCAACATGTTTATTGCTCTCCCTCCTCCGGCACCTGCTGTCCTCACCAAGGGGCTATTCAGCCCTTCATAAATAGAGAGGGTTCCTCCTATCACGGTAACTAAAGAAAAGAAAGAAGCAACTTCATACCGGGCCTGTGCTGCTGCTCCATTCTCTGCTGTCACTGCATACGGCACCAATAACCTCATTCTGAAATCCTCTGAAACTATAGGCTACTTTTTCTCAGGAAAAGTAAACAGAAGAATAACAATAGGTGATTTAATATCCTGTCATCCTGTTCCGATGTGAGGTCCTGGGACAGAGTATGTGTACAGATTGTAAAGCCCTCTGAGGCAAATTTTAGATTTTGGGTTATACAATTTAAATTGAATGGAATTGATTGAAATTGTATACGCTTTAAATACAACTGCAGACTTTTAAAAACTCACCACAGAGGTCTTTCTTACATTTCAAAAGCAGGTAAAGTCAGTAAAACATCATATTGTATCACTATAAAAGCCAAAAAGGCAAACATCATTCCAGATTTGTCAATTCACAAACATTGTCCTTAAAAAGACAAATGGACATGATTTCTTCTAAAGATGGGAGCTAGTGAAGTAACTTTAACCTTCTGAAAGGGGCTCTCACATCTAAACGAGCAGCTGAAGTTTGTCAGTGAGATGGAGAACAACTTAAAGAGCGGGTGACATAACACCGTGTATCCTCTTCTCTCATCTCTCCCTCCATCTTAGGACGCAGGTGCTTTGACAGACCGCGAGGCGCACACACAGCACATTACGTGGCCATCTAAGCAAAGCGGAGGGGAGGGGGGAAGAGGGGGGACGACACAGCGCACAGGCTCACATTTTCAGGCTGAATCCGACTAGATGAGCTTTTCAAAAATCCGGCGAAATGTGCAGCTCGAGCCCGCTGTTTATTTCTAGCGCGCTTCTGACCACTTTAGTTTTATTTTCTCACCACTAAAGGCGGCTGACATTTCAAGAGAGCATCTCTGTTTTTTGCTGCAGAGGATCAAATGGCAAACCCCTCCCTCCCTCTTAAACACACACTCACTCACTCCATCCATCTGTCCGTGCATCCACACACACACACACACACACACACACACACACACACACACACACACACACACACACGCACACACACACACACACACACACACACCACACACACGAGTTCTGCTCAACGCCCACTGTAATATCGAAATAATAACACAGTTTGGTGCCGGACTCGAGACCGACAACGCACGTTACTGAACCCCGAAGAGAAAGGGGCTCGCGCTGGAACATGTGGCGGCAGCGCGCGGTGGGTCGGGTCCAGCGAACGGGATAATGTATTCCTGGAGATGTAGAAGGTGAAACTAGAGGACAGAGTGGAGAACACACTTCAGGTGTGACTCAGTTCACCCAGAGAGCAGCAGAGCAATACAACAGTGATGAACTGTCCGATAAAGCCGAAAGGACAGAGAAGTGGCTGAAACACGCACCACGGAGGTTGTGAAAGCGCCATGGCTGCGTTATTCCCACTTGTGATAATTATATTAATAACAACAATAACAATAACAATAATAATAATAATAATTATTATTATTATTATTATGAGGCATCAATGTAAGGACCATCATATGAGGGTAAACACAGCATTTTTTCTATTTCTGCAGTACTATCATCAATGATGCATTTTGAAAATTAAAATAAATGAAAAAATACACACTTTTTTAACTGGTAAACAGCAGCTGTGAGGAAGTTTAAATTAATATGTTGTCAAATTTGAAAATATAAAAACACTACACCCACAGAAATGACGCTGCCGGCTGCTATAACATACCAGGGGAGGAGGATTATCAAAGTTACGCGAAAAAAGGTATTTAGATGTCGAGATTTATAATCATAAATCCTCAAAACATAAACATCTGATTACCTGTATTTAACAATATCTCCTCTGGGCTTCGGCGCTGCCTCCTTGCTGTGTTTTGAGAGTTGCGGTGTCGCTGTCAAGGAGTTTGCTAAGAAGATATCCCGGGTAAAGGTCTTAAAAAACGATCATCTATCCCGTTACAAATGTCCAGATCTGATAAATAACAAGCGCAAGCGAAGGGTGTTCCGCGCGGCTCTCCCCTTAGCGCACCGGTGCTCGGCTCCGGATCAAGGCGTTGAGATGTTACTTGTTTGTAAGCAAAAACATGGCTTCATTTGCCTTTGTCAGCGAGAAAAAACGTAATATTGACTTACCTTTCCCTCATGAGCCATTGTACCCCCCTCCATCCTCTCTCCACACCCCCACCCCCATCTCCTCCCTCCGCCCTTTGCCATGACATCACGGAAGCTGTAGTAAAACCTCCAGCATCAGATGGGCAGGGCTTGAGGTCCCCCCTTACTACACACTCACACAATGGGCTCTCTCGCTCTCACACACACACACACACACACACACACACACACACACACACACACACACACATCTTCTCATCTTCTGAACCACTGAGACTGAAAACAGACTTTAGACAGACATCGTCTCTGCAGGACTTTCCCCAACAGTAGAATAAGTTCCCCGCGCTGCTCCCTCTCAACACACGCGTCATGAGCAGTGTAGTCAGTGCGCCCTGGGCCAACACTCTGTCACACACCAGAATGAGCTCGTGTTTTATACATTTCCTGGAGTTCTTGGTGTTTCACAAATGCATCACAGAGGTTACAGCCACTATACACCCCTCCCGCCCCCCTGGAAAATGGTCCCGACCAATAATTCATTCAAGGGCTATATTTTCTCCGCGGACTGGGAGTTGATGTAGTAGTTGCATGCAGAGTTATGAACGCGGTGCACCGACAGCATCTGGTAATTCCTCCGGGTCTTAACGACATCAAAAGCAGAGAGGCTCCACGGGAGCTTTACGAAAAATGCATTTATGTTCCGGGGAGGTATAGGGGATGGAAGTGCGATATCAATTTGGATTATCGCTGAGAAATAATACGCCGCAGAGAAATTGTCTTGACGCATGCAGGAGTTTGAAGAGTGATCACTGTCAGGAACAGATGTGTTGATGGTTTCTTTAAGGCTCATTGAGAGTAATGCCAACTGTCAGCGCAGCTCCAAACAACAGTCAGTCTTAATAGTGCAACTTGGAGTCACTCCCAAATGTTGCTCACACCGCGGCTCTGCTTTGCTGTTTTGAAACCATTAGTGGGAATGACAACCATTCATTACAAGCCATTTGAGAATAGTCCCCACAAATGCCATCCTTTATCTGCTGTCTCCACGCCGCGCACGCGGGGAATATTCAAAAAGCCCAACCTTCAGCTTTCAGAAATTCTATTAAATGCTTATCTCTTTGCAGCAGGCTCTTTTTGTGCAATCCCATTGTTATGCATTGGAGCTGAAATCAATCACCGGCCGTGCACGCCGCATCAGTCTGATTTCAGACTGCGGGCGCGGAGAGAGAGGATTCACTCAACAACAGCATCAACAATCGAATAAACAAAAGGGAGAAAATATGAGAAACCCCGGGCCCGGATTCAGCAGAGGGGACCATGTGGGAGAGGTCTCCAGGTCGATGCTGGTGAATACTATAGAGAAGATAGGACGTAGTTGTCTGGACAAAAATCCGTAATACACATTAAAATTACTATTATTTTTCCTGTGGTGAAATGTCAGGACTACGGACAGCTCCTAAGGGCCGAACGGGTGCCTGTGTTCAGAACTGCGGACAGCTCCGCCCGCTAAGGCTCTCAGGCCCGCACAATGCTTCACATGCTATTGTTGAGGTAACAAAGGCTTTTGTCTGAACTTTTTAAAAGTTTTTCTATTCCATGTACTTATCTATATCCACGCTTATCTGAGTACTTTGAGTATCTGGTATTACTATATTTAAAGTCGTTCACCTTAAAAAAGTATAGGAAATACAATTTAAAGTAAACTCACTTTGTCCTCACTAAAAGCTTGAATAACTGTGTGTTACTAAACTATATTGAAATACACAAAACATTCACTTATACAAGTCTGAATTGTCACTACTAAAATACATAAAACTAACTAAATTAAATTGACTAATGTATTATTTAAAGTTGTTTTACCTTTTATTCTGAAGGATAAGACGTCAGTCAGCTAGTATATCAGTTGGCCTTTTCTTTTCCTCTGTTGTTACAAATTCTGTATTCAAATCAAACCATCTCTGCTCCCTGACCCTTTGTGAGCAAATAGTACTAAACCAAATTACCAGGAACTTAACTAAACTAATGTAAATTATAATAAAATAATCTACAGTAAACTTAATTATACATTATAATTAATGCGTGTTACTAAACTAAACTTTAAAAAAGGAAAACAATTTAATTTGGCATAATAAAACTAAAGTGAAATAAACTAAACTTGTCTTTTCTTTTCATATATCTTATTTTGAAGGACACGTCTCAAACGTCAGCCAGGAAAACTTTTCCTTCTCTTGTAACAAAGTGTGTCTGCAGATGCAGATGGCACAAGAGGCCTCCAGCACTTTAATGCTCCCGTCACTCCAGACTATGGTGGCTATATTGTGCAGGCAGCAGTATAAATATTACATGGGGCAGCAGCTGACTGAGCGCTGAGGTTGGGACCGGGGGAGGGAGGCCCCTATAGTCCCTCGACAGATGGAACAAGCCGACAGACTAACACAACAAAAAAGTTTTTAATAAGCCCGCAGCTTGGCATTGTCCCCACGGTACCGGGGCCACACGGTCCCCTAGGGGACCAACTGTCCTTTGTCTGGCCAGTTCTTACCATGGGGGTCGAACTTTAGTTGCACGTATAAGCTGGGGAGAAGTTTCTTTCGATATGTTTGTGTGTGATGAGTTTATTTCAAATACCAACAGAGCAGCTGAGTCACGCAAACAACACTCAATATGACTGAGTCCCGTGTATTGCTCATGTCTAATTGTATATAAACACAAATGTCAGACGCGCGCGCTGACTGTGGAACCAGACGCCGGTCTAAACGGAGACGCAGCTCGTTGAGACCGTGACGTGTAAAGTTAGAACAAGTGAGAGATACGAACCTAAAAAAGTGCGACACAGCTTCATGTCTGCGGTCCTCCGTGTTGCTTCAGTCCCGCAGTGACGCCAAGTGCTGCTGCAAGTTTACTTCTGCCGGACAAAGTTGCTCAAACTTTAGTTCAACTTCCCCGGCTGGGGAGGGGTGGCCGCTGGGCGGGACGAGCGGCCGACTGACACTCTCGGAGAGCCAATGGGACGGCGCTATGACCTCCTGCTGCCGGTAGCTGGACCCAATCCCGGTCTCCCAGTCTCAGCTTTCAACAACAATAGCCGAAACAGCAACAAAGAGCATCTGCTGCGCCCGGCAACTTCTCACACTAAGCTCCTCAGCAATCTGATTTAAACTATATAAACACAAACCAACACCCCATACAGCTTCACATGCCCACTATTTTTGGATCTGGAGAATTGTATATAAACACGAGCATGATATACAAGAACAAACTCGAAAAGAACCATGGCAAGAATATCCTAGTATTTTGATTATTACACAATTGTCACGGAAAAACACTTTTCGTGACAATTGTTGCAAAGAAGAAAGAAACCCCATAAAACTATAAACTCACCCCAAGACAACCTGGGATATTATACAGATGATGATCTGAGAGTAACACTTCCTCAGTACTTTTTGTTATTAGTTTTGTCATAATGTATTCTTTCACTTCAACCAAATCTAGCCAACACTACATGTTTAACATTTTTCAAACCTCTTCTCTTACGAACATTTTTGCTTGAGTTTGGTGTCTATTAGTTGTAGGTTTCAAGCACCCTCCCTGTTCACTGATGTCCAAATATACCAGATGTAAGTTAGAGGAACATTTTCTCTCTGACTGCAGGCCTATTCAGAGTGTCTGTGTCTGGGACAGACAGACAGTTCCTCCCTCCCAATAGCAGATGGTCTTCCAGATAATAAGCTCTCTTATTGCTTGCTCCCATTACCCCCATCTCACAACGTGTAATGGGGGAGGGGGAGAGGGGGGGGGGGGTAAAGCAATCTCAACACGTCTATCCTCTATACTTTATTTGATTTTCCACACATTTAATGATAACATTGTTTTTTGTTCAAGATAGTTGAGTATACCTATACATGTTAAATGTGTGGTATTAAACTGAAACCAACTCAACTCAGATTAATTCAGCCTCTTTGAGCACTTACTATAACTTTTTAATGACAGATAGCGTGCTATTAAACTAAACTAATCACTAGTACTAGTCTATAGAGCAATATACATGTGTGCTAGAAAACTAAACCTAACCCAAGAAGGTTGAACAATTGTGTTATTACACTAGCTTAAATAGATGAATATGTGTGTGGTACTAATGTAAACTGCTCTAATTGAAACTAAACTAATGTAAAAGAAAGAAAACCAAATTAATTTAACCCATATATTGAAGCCTGAATTGCCACGACGAAACTAAACTAAACTACACTAAACTAAATCAAGCTGAACTAAATTAAACTTATCTAATGCAAACTGAACTAAACCTAACTAAACATAAATTACCTTGTATTATGAACCAAAAATACAATTATGTATGAATAAATAGTGGAATTCAACTAACTTCATCCCTTGTGTTTAAGCTTGAATATTTTTTTTTTATTAAGCTGAGAAGAGAGACTGAACAAAACAAAATGGACCACTTTAATAAGCTCAAAACTGTCATCACCAAACAACATACAACTGAACCAAACTAAAGTAAACTAAATGGTTAAACAGAATTAAGCAAAAGCATAGTTTATATGTAAAGTCCCTATAAACAAATCTAAATCAAACATAATTAAATGTAACTAAACCCAGTTATCATAAGCTCAAATTGTTGTGACTAAACTAAACTCAACTTAACTTAACTCAACTGTATGGAAAGAAACTATATTTAAGTTTAACTGAATTATTACAACTATACTAAACGCCCTAAGTTAAAATTGTTACTATGAAATTTAACTAAACAAACTTCCTGAAACAACCTCTTTCACTGAAAGCTAGAAAATATGCAACTAAACTAAAGTCATGAACTAAACTGTTTCGTAAACTAAACTAACATCATAAACCTAACTAAACTAAAGTCATAAACTATAAACTAAAGTTATGAACTAAACTAAAGTCATAAACTAAACTATACTAAACTAAAGTCATAAACTTAACTATACTAAACTAAAGTCATAAACTAAACTGCAGTCATAAACATAAAATAAAGTCATAAACTAAACTAAAGTCATGAACCAAACTAAACCCAACTTACCAACTAAACCAAAGTCATGAACTTAACTAATCTAAAGTAATAAACTAAAGTAATAAACCAAAGTAAAGTACTAAACTAAACTAATAAACCAAAGTAAAGTAATAAACTAAACTAAAGTAATAAACAAAAGTAATAAACTAAAGTAATAAACCAAAGTAAAGTAATAAACTAAACTAAAGTAATAAACAAAAGTAATAAACTAAAGTAATAAACCAAAGTAAAGTAATAAACTAAAGTAAAGTAATAAACTAAAGTAAAGTATAAACTAAACTAAAGTAATAAACCAAAGTAAAGTATAAACTAAACTAAAGTAATAAACTAAAGTAATAAACTAAACTAAAGTAATAAACCAAAGTAAAGTAATAAACTAAACTAAAGTAATAAACCAAAGTAAAGTATAAACTAAACTAAAGTAATAAACTAAACTAAAGTAATAAACCAAAGTAAAGTAATAAACTAAAGTAAAGTAATAAACTAAAGTAAAGTAAAGTAATAAACCAAATTAAAGTAATAACAGTGGTGTATAAAGTACCCAAAAGCCATACTTGAGTAAAAGCAAAGATACCTTACTGGAAAATTACTCCAGTAAAAGTATAAGTCAAAGTCAAAGTCAAAGTCAGCTTTAATGTCAATTTTCTACATGTGCAAACATACAAAAGATCAAAAGAACGTTTCTCTTCTGTCCAACATAAAGTAAGTCACCTATTAGAATATTACTCGAGTAAAAGTCTTAAAGTATCTTATATTTACTGTACTTAAGTATTGAAAGTAATTTTCTGATATTAAATGTACTTAAGTATTGAAAGTAAAAGTACAAGTAAATGCTTTTAATAAAAAAGCAAAGGGTCAGAATTTTGAGGATTATTTATTTGAGAAGTTTATTCGTTTAAGTGCTGTGGCCACCATAACCAAGGACAAGGAGTTGTGTTGAAAATAATTGTATTGGCTGTGATCCATCCAGGAGCAACAATGTTCAACATAATATATTGTACAGACGTATACATTTGCATCTACTAGAAACTTATCATCATAATTCTCCAAAAAGCAATATGACACTATGAAAGAGTTCAGTTGTAAAAGTGCGTTTATAAGTATGCTCATTCCGGCCGGTACCGGTTTGTGGGCCCTCAGTACCGGACATAAAGAATAAATTAAGAAAAAGAAATATCTATATATATATCGTTTTATTTTGAAAAATTACCGGATACATCCGTCTGTGCATAACCTCAGATGGAACATCTTTAAGTTATGGAGTAGACTGGACTAAAGGTTTAAGTTACGGAGTAGACTGGACTAAAGGTTTAAGTTACGGAGTAGACTGGACTAAAGGTTTAAGTTACAGAGTAGACTGGACTAAAGGTTTAAGTTACAGAGTAGACTGGACTAAAGGTTTAAGTTACAGAGTAGACTGGACTAAAGGTTTAAGTTACAGAGTAGACTGGACTAAAGGTTTAAGTTACAGAGTAGACTGGACTAAAGGTTTAAGTTACAGAGTAGACTGGACTAAAGGTTTAAGTTACAGAGTAGACTGGACTAAAGGTTTAAGTTACAGAGTAGACTGGACTAAAGGTTTAAGTTACAGAGTAGACTGGACTAAAGGTTTAAGTTACGGAGTAGACTGGACTAAAGGTTTAAGTTACAGAGTAGACTGGACTAAAGGTTTAAGTTACAGAGTAGACTGGACTAAAGGTTTAAGTTACGGAGTAGACTGGACTAAAGGTTTAAGTTAAGGAGTAGACTGGACTAAAGGTTTAAGTTACAGAGTAGACTAGACTAAAGGTTTAAGTTACAGAGTAGACTGGACTAAAGGTTTAAGTTACAGAGTAGACTGGACTAAAGGTTTAAGTTACAGAGTAGACTGGACTAAAGGTTTAAGTTACAGAGTAGACTAGACTAAAGGTTTAAGTTACAGAGTAGACTAGACTAAAGGTTTAAGTTACAGAGTAGACTGGACTAAAGGTTTAAGTTACGGAGTAGACTGGACTAAAGGTTTAAGTTAAGGAGTAGACTGGACTAAAGGTTTAAGTTACAGAGTAGACTGGACTAAAGGTTTAAGTTAAGGAGTAGACTAGACTAAAGGTTTAAGTTACAGAGTAGACTGGACTAAAGGTTTAAGTTACGGAGTAGACTGGACTAAAGGTTTAAGTTACGGAGTAGACTGGACTAAAGGTTTAAGTTACGGAGTAGACTAGACTAAAGGTTTAAATTAAGAAGTAGACTGCACTAAAGGTTTAAGTTAAGGAGTAGACTGGACATAAAGAACACACGTCTCCCGTCACCCCGAGATGGGACCCGGTTCGTGAAAATATTGTCTTACACGTAACCGGTCCGTGGCGCAAAAGAGGTTTGGGACCGCTGGACTAGAGCATGTAGAGGGCAAATGCATAATATTGTGATTTGCCAAACCTGTTTGCATGGAGTCTGTGTTCCACCACAGTCCCTGATGTTGGTCTCATGATTCTTTTTTCTAAAGATAGATTTGATTTAGTAGCGAATAACAAAAGTTTCAGTGGAAATGTATCGGAGTAAAAGTTTCAGTTTTCTTTGCAAAATTTAGTGAAGTAAAAGTCAACAGAAATATGAATAGTAAAGAAGAGTACAGATATCCAAAAGATGACTTAAGTACAGTACAGTAACAAACTAATTCTACTTTGTTACTGTACACCACAGAGTGATAAACTCAACTAAAGTAATAAACCAAAGTAAAGTAATAAACCAAAGTAAAGTAATAAACTAAACTAAACTTACCTTAACTAAGCTAAAGTCATAAACTTAACTAAACTAAAGTCATAAATGAAAATAAAGTAATAAACTAAACTAAAGTCATGAACCAAACTAAACTAAACTTAAGTCATAAACCAAAGTAAAGTAAAAAACCAAAGTAAAGTAATAAACTAAACTAAACTCACCTTAACTAAGCTAGTCATATTTTCAACTAAACCAGCAAACTCACTGTTGTATGCATCAACTAAATTTAATCTGATTTAGTACTAAACTCAGGTTAACTTAATTTTAAATTTAGTGTTCCAACCATTTAAACCTGAACATTTTAAATATATGTTTTCATTATGTAGTGAACAATGCTGACCTAATCTGAACTTCAAGCTATCAAAGACCTGAATGTTTCTCACATAAACACAACTCCTCTCATCTTCTTCCCTGCTTCCATTGCACAAAAAACCCCAAAAGAAAAACACATAAATAATAAATCCACTGCTTATTAAATTGGCTTTTGGCATGCGTGGACAAATAAGGTGTTCCTGTTGAGGAGGACTGCTGGGTGTCCATGAATGCCACTGAAAGTTTTTTATCTGAGGGTGCCAGACAGCCTCTTGTATTCTTCCTGAGAACGGTGCTCTCATTAGCCTATTAACTTCACTATTCACCCCCACCCTGCTGTTCACTACCCTGATAGGACCAAACACACACGTTCACAGGCATATGCAAACCATCAGAAATAAATGCGTTGACACAAATACACACAAACGCACAACCCCCATTCCTCTTATTCTCTGCTGTGTATACCAAGCAGCTGAACTCTGACATAGCCTCCAGCTGTCCTGGAGATGGTGGTGACAATCAAGTTTCAACAAATACACACACACACACACACACACACACACACACACACACACACACACACACACACACACACACACACACACACACACACACACAGTAACAAGGGTAGTGTTGATAAAATTATCCGTGTGAGCTAATTAATGTAAATTTCACTCCGTCTTCATCATCATCATTATTCAAAAGTCCTCTTAAAATGTTCACTCCTACACTTTCATTATCATTATTCAGCATCTCGAATAGTAGCAACCTTCGACTGAGCTGCTAGAAAAACAAAAGGGTCACCGCTTCGCTGCAGGGAGAAGTTTTTTTCCTTTAATAAATGTTCAGATTTGCGATTTGAGGTTGTGTATAATTCGGGGACACACTTTTGATCCGGGGATGTGTGTGAAAAAGAGAATAACATTTTTCCTGTAACTTAGCTAGATATTGGCCACACAATCACATCCTGGGCTCACAGACATGTGACATCAGAGCCTTGCTCCCAGTCTCATGATAACAATCATGTTCATAACACCAAGGCCTTCTTGTCCTCCCTCCCTCCCTCTGTCACTTTCACACCCCCAAACTCACTCTCTCTTTCTCTCTAACATCCATGCAGCATGATCATACCCATATCTGTCAACTCCCATTAGACACAGCTCAGCACTTCACCTACAACCATCCTCTGTAGGTCTTTTAAACATCATCCATGTTTGGTGAGGACTGGTCCGCCTTCTTTCAAGACTCACATGCACAATCAACGAGTTTGAGCTTGATGTATTCAGCCTCTTGGCCGTACTGGCCGTTCAGAGATGCCTTCCTAACAGTGGAAGTGATGGGGACAAATCCACAGTTTCCAAATAGAGATATAGCTAATGATTATTTCCATTATTGATTGATTTTCATCAGTATGGTAAATGGACTTGTACTTGTATTTCTCTTTTCTATTCTTTCGACCACTCAAAGGGCTTTCTTACTACATGTCACCCACTCACACCCTGATGGGAGGAGCTAAGGTTCCACCTGCCCATCAGTAACTAACATTCATACACACACCATAGGCACAGGAGACATTTCGGGTGTCTTGCCCAAGGACATATTAACATTGGCTAACAGAGCCAAGGATCAAACCCCCGATCCTCTGATTAAAGGACGACTGTGCTCTACGACTGAACCACAGTTACAAAGTGTGATCTATTCAACACTCCTACAAAACTATACGTTACCACACAACTTTTACTGCCTTCTCAACTACATTTCAAGGAAAACAAATCTTATCGTTTGAAAATGTAAATTGAAACAAAACAAAATAAAAACACAAAAAAACTGCTCGTAAAAAAAATCATGGTTCGACATAAAATGACTATGTTATGTAATTGAAACTACGGATGTAAGGGAACATCAACTTTTTAAAAACTTCAGATTCCAAGCTAACGTCTCCAAATGTTTTTATTATGTTTTCTTTGAGAAAAAATCCAACACCTAAAGACATTTAGATGACAAGGTATATGTTTGTTTTTTTAAACGGCAAATCAGGTCATTTGAGAAGAGATGTTAGGTTTTGAATGGTTGTTTTTGCTAGACTAAATCCAGTGATTTATGGTTTGACAAATTGATTAATCTATTGATCGATTAAGCTCTACTTCCAAAGTTCAGTTTTATTTGTCCATAATCCCCTATTTCTGTTTCCCTCTGACTATTTCTCTGCAACACAAAGAAGGAAAAAACTGCACATTCGGAAGACGCCTACTGTCTACTGGCGATTTGGCCCTTTGCACAACCCCCCCTGACTACTGGCTATGTTGGCCCTTTGCACAACCCCCCCCCCCCCCCCCCCTTCCTAATAATGTGTGTTTTAACTTTTATTTTTATTGATAATCCTTTTCAATAGTTTAACAGTATGTGTATATTATGTTTGTATGATGTCTGGAGCTACCTGGATCTTGAATTTCCCTTAGGGGATCAATAAAGTACTTATCTATCTATCTATCTACTTAATCTGAGGCCTCATGTAGACTTAAACTCACATAGCACTATTGTTTTACCTGAAAAATGAAACATTGTGAACCAATCCTCTGACACGATCATCTTTGGTGGTGAATGAAAATATACTGCTGCCTTTGAACATGACACAAACAGCCTACATAGTTTGGTCTGGATGCCACTTTGGATGACCGTCATCTCTGGAGACGCCCCCTGTACCGACCCCATCCACATCCTGGGCCTCATGAGGGGGGTTCCACGTGGAATGGGGTCAGCTCTGCCAAAAGGCATCACATCCTCCACTCCTGTGTCGTCTGCTCCTCTGTCTGTCCACTGTGCCTCTGTGTCACTTCTCCTGTCAGTTACACTAATCTGGACTTTTCTTCCCTGTCTGTCTCCAATTTATAGTCAAGCGTGAACCTCCTCAACGCCACGACGACGCCTCCAGCCATGCAACATCGGAGAGAGTTGTAAATAAGCCGTCCTGTCACCCCCAAGCCGCCCACCCACCACCACCACCCCTGCACCCTCCTCCTTACCCCGTGGTCCAGACTAGCATCATAGTGCCCACACACTCCTCCCCTGTGTCCCACGCTGCCTGACCCCCGTCACCCCACAAAGTCACTGAGTCACATTCTTGGAGGCCTCCCTTCTGCTGATTTCTTCACTTCCCTTTCTCCATCCTGAGTCGCTGCACCTTCTCTCCACACTTGACCCTCCGTCTGTCTGTTCATTCCATTATCTTCTCCAGCTCTAACTTTTCCAGTCTATCATTCTCTCTCTCTCGCTCCTGCGCTCAGCCGGGAGCAGCAGGCCGGGCAAATATGCACCCTGAGCAGTGGTAAATACAGGCAGCACTTCACATACAAGGCCTGATTACAATGACAAAGGCTGCCACACTTTAGGGAGGAGCTTGGAGCAATTTGGAGGCTGCGGGGGCCATTGAGCGAGTGGCATACTTAATGGGCTTTGTGTGCCAGAAGAAAAGGTTCTGAGCTACTGGGCCCAGCTGTCACTATGGAAAATATCAGACTGACACAGCACCCAACGCTCTTTGGCTTGCTCTCTTTTCTTCTTTCACCAGCCCCCCCCCCCCCCCCCCCTCCCCTCTCTCCACTTTTTTTTTCTCTAGTTAGCGAGCACAAAAAAGTGAAAGCTGTCGGAAAGAAAGAAAAAAACTAAATGAGAACTCTCTCTCTTGATCTCTCTCTCTCTCTCTCTCTCAACACAAACACACACACACACACACACACACACACACACACACACACACACACAAATATAATGCGCAGTAGGCTGACTGCAGCAATTATTCAAACCCTAAACCCAGAGGGATGAATGATATTATTACATTTCACTACTTAATTAAGTGTGTGGATAGTTACTAAGCGTTGGCCATCATGCATGCATAATACAGTAAGATATAGTCACTGCGCTTCATGAAAAGCACCCTTTCGTTACAAAATGTATGGCAGAAGAGACACAAATATGTGCTCTCTGCAGGAAATATGTTTACACAGTGTGTGAGAAAAATAAATAGAATTCAAAAAATGGTTTGGCCTCACATGGCAAAACTAAATCCAACATTTAGTGGATTTCCAGCAGTTTATTTTCTGGAGATGATTTCCCTCCAGTGATAACGAGGCTTGGCTAGCACACAAAGATCCTCTGAAGCAGCTACTTGGTTACGCTTTCTGAAGCCGTGTACGCAGAGAAGCGTTCATGCTCCAGATCCAACTGCATTACACCAGCCCTGTGACCTATGGCACTGTACTACAGAGCATAACACACACACCCACGCACGCACGCAGCCAGCTTGTGCCCGGGCGAGCGCGCACTGGAGGCGAAACAGGCACGAACACATGCGTGCAGTCGCACGGGGCTGCATTCATTGAAACGCAGCACAAAGCCGGAGTTGGATGTTGTTTCACCTAATCTCTTTGATTCCACTGTGGTGCTGCTAAGCTCCAGAAAATCAGCTTAGCAGATGTCCTAAAGTGTAGGTGGCTTGTTTCGTGCGGCAAGAGAAGAAAACGCTGCAAGATGAAGAAGAAGAAGAAGAAGAAGAAGAAGAAGAAGAAGAAGAAGAAGAAGAAGAAGAAGAAGAAGAAGAAGAAGAAGAAGTGAGCCACCCTCACTTCTTCCAAATCTGAGGCAGGGCCTCAGATTTGGAACGAGGCCCTCACAAGTTCAGCTCAATCCCATTTTACTTCTGTCTGCCAGGCACAGTTGTTCCAGCAAACTGGAAGGAGTTATTCTTTCTCCATGCTTTTCTTCCTCTCATCACAGCAGAGCGCTCACTTTACTGCGTGAGTGTTTTATTTCCAGTTCCAAAGAAGTTGTCGTACTTGTAAAAATGATCATAATGAGGATTTAGTTCAGCGTTGCACACCCCAGTTCATCTTCAAGCCCTAACCTATACACAACTACAGTGGTAGACACACACATATTGCATGCATTATCAGCACAAGTGAGACATCTGTATGCAAATGTATTTATGTCGGGGGGTGGAGGCCCGGAATGGGCCGGGTGTGAGTGATGTTATGGTAGTGAAGGAGGGACTGAAGAAGGTCAGCGCTCTGAAGGAGTGTGTGTGTCAAGAGCCGGTGCATATATGTATGGTATCCATAGTAACTCACTAATCCAACCCAAGATGGCTCACTGATGCTGTCATCTTTATCTTTTTGCTCCAGCCGCATGCACTGTGCTGGTTTTACTCGCTTACACAGCTCATCTCTTGTCATTGATAACACAGTGCAGAAACACACACACGCCTGTTACAGAGTAATAAAATATCACAGTCTTCAATGAGATACTTCAGTTCCATAGCTAGATTAGAAAAAAAACATAATATTTCTCAGGTGCGGCGCAGCCAGCTTCATCTTCTCTCAAGCATCTGAAAAATATAGTTCACCACTCGTGGATGATGCATGCGTGGCCGTCTCCTCCGTTTCTTCCCAAGTGGTCGTGTGGAATGTCTTAGCGTCTCGGTGTCCATGGTGACGTGAGGGAAAGAGGCAAAACTGAATGAAAAGGGATGGAGCGACAATCGAAAGCACAAATGACTCTCCAGACTAACTGAGAACCAGACAGGATGCTCTTTTTCAGTGTGCAAACATCCATAACATGATTTATGTTGGTGGAACAAAGATTTTGATTTTGTGGATGGAAAATGTAAATGACAAATACATTTAAAAAATACGTTGCTCTCTAGCAATTCATCTATAATCTTTCTTTTAAATGTCTGTCCATGTGCAAGTTGTCTCAAAGTGAAAATAAATATCAAACATAAGGATTGGAACAAAAAAATGTTCCCATTTGACTCAGAGAAGCTCAGCACTGTTTGGATAAGAGTTTGAAGACGTGCCACGGAGCATGTAAGACAGAATTAAGCCAACGACAACTTCTCATGGCACAGTGTTCCAGCCTCATGTCTTGGATTTATGAGGCGCCATCCTAAAGGGAGCATGGAGCTTCTGCAAAGTGACGAGCAGCTGATATTTATGAATAAATGTTAGACAAAAAAGTTTACCTCGAAAACAAGATAGTTGCAGACTTTCAGACTTTCAGTTGCAGACTTTCATTCAAATGTTGCCAAACTAGTGCACTGTAGCAAGTCACATCCTGTTTTGAGCTTAGCCACGCCCACAGCAGGAGTGACAAAAGCTAGGAAATAAAGTAAAATAAAACTAAATGTTTTACCAAAACTAAATGTTGGCTTATTGCTGTTAGGCTGAATAAGGTTAAAGGTCCAAAACCCATCCATCCGTAGTTTCATGTGCTTCTGTGATATCACACCAGTTTCCTGCACAGTGATTTATTAGCCTGACATCGTTAGACCAAAATTAGTCTGGAACCTCTCAGTTCAATTTAAATTTCAAAGAAAGGGCGTATCTACAATACCTAGACGCAAATTAATAGACATACAACCAGAAGGGCCCTCGGAGAGCGCAGACCTCCACTAAGGCAGTATCCATATGTGGAAAAATGGTGTTTGATTCAGATACATTCCAAATTGTAAAGGCTTTCCCCCTGACTCATGCCATAGGCTTTCACTAAGTTTCATAAAAATCAGTCCAGTAGTATTTTTAGGATACCTGCTGGAACCTCCTTTACCTCCTCGGCGAGGTCCTCAGAGCACACCTTTGATGAGCTGTGATGGAGTAGCACCGTCTCTGAACAAGTGTTGACATTTTTTGGAAGCTAATGTTTTATTTGCTCTGACAGATGCACCTGTGACATGGTCTGGTGATGTCAGATGTAAATGATAACGAGGATGTGATCATCCTTCCTTATCATTTACAACTGTGATACCTTGAACTTCTGTCATTATGTGATTAGTGTCCCCAATATGATTGGTGTTGTTGCCATGCAGGCCGTGTGAATTCAAGTCAAAATGGTGGCAAGATCCAACATTAGGGGCTCCTTAGGGAGTCAGCTAACAAACCAACCCAGTAAGCAGAACATTTTTGGCATTTTTCATAAATACGTTTCATATCAGCCTTGTATCTTATTTTCTAATACACATAATCACACTTGGTTAATGAACCAGAATGACCAAAAGCTTATGGAGAAATCAACATGATGAGTTGTTTTTGTGCCATAAACTGCATGAATTGGTTGTAACATTTTGTTGTAACAAGTTCAATATGGAATGAAGAAAATCTGTTGGCTATTAGCATCTCGTGATCTGGTCAGAGCCCTGGTTTTAATACGGGGCTGGAGAGTTACAGAAACTGTCAGGAAGAACCCGTTTTAGGGAAACAAAGCTCACACTGTTACAGTTTATGACTGTTGCCTGCAGATGGAAAAGTAATTATGATGTTACGCTCGTAATATTTCAAAAGAAAAAAAAACAATCACAGACAGGAGTGCAGAATCTCTTTTCATGATCCCCTGCAGCTGATAAATAATGCTTTACTATTACATCCTGTATCGACATACTTTGTTATGAGCTAAAATTAGATGTTCGTACACTAAAACATTCAGTAAATATCCAGTGTCTAGTATATTTTGATGGCATTTTCTTGTACATGTTAACATTATAAATATATAGAATGAGGGAGCTTTGCGCTTAAATCCACAATTTTGACAAATGCTTCAAGCATCCCTGTGAGTACAAACAAAACATATGAAAAAAATATTGGAGTGTTATGAGTGGATTTATGTCTGCATATCTGTGTCTATTTATACATATCTATGCCGCTTATATCCTTCTCCCTATTTAAGAGTTACTGGTAGTTCTACTACATACATTTTTGCATAGTGATTTCAATCGTAAAATTATTTTTAGAGGCCGTAGTCATTATGGGTGGAGCAAAAGAGGACGTCAGGTATAGTTTCATGAAGTTGGTTAAAAAAAAGCTTTGGCTGAATGGATGAGTTAAACAAACAAAAGACTTTCACCCAGGAGAACAGTGTGTGTCTCATGTGAAACCAAAAGTCCAACCAAAACATGTTCAGTGATTCTAAGTTACCTTTAAACCTTGTTAGTTCGTACATAACTACATTTGTATATTAAAGAGTAATATGTAACAGACTTATTATGACTTTATAGTAAACACATAAATACATACATATATATGTAGTGTAACAACACAGAGGCTCTGCAGTCTAAACCTAGATGCCAAACTATACTACTCGCTATGACTTTGACAAAGGCAGCGCAGACCAGATCCACTTTTTCTGTTTTTACCTTTCACAATAAAAGCCCCGGACACACTGAGTAACCTTTTACCAGAACTCAAATCACTCCACATAGAAACTCAGTAAAATACAATTCAGTAGTTTAGGCTAGACAGCAGTCTCACAGACTGACAGACACTTCTCTGGGTCATCCTCTGCCTATGAATCTATTCAACCCTTACTTTAATTATTTTTTAACTGTTGCAAATTTGCATCCCTGCCAGTATGAATAGTTTTGATGTGAAATATTCAGTATTTTGTACTATGTATACAAACTACACAGTTCTTCTCCTGCTTGCTCCAAATCAGTTGTTTGCTGCTGTTGCTGCTTGTAAGGTAACAGCCAGCACCTTGTGTGAATTTCCAAGGAAGGGCTGTCCTGACAGTTTGAGACAGGCAGCGCTAAAGCTTTAATGAATCAACCGACTATCTGTTGTGTTTTATTAGAGCGATAGAAAACATGAAGCGAACTGAAGAGAGAAGGTGTATGGAGGACACAGTGATAGGCAGTTTTGGGTTTAAGTGCCTATGAAATAGCAGATGAGAACACAAGTGCATACTCCAAAACATGAGTGGAGGTTTGGGAAACATCAGTTTGCAAGAGATAAAAGACACAAGAAATAAGAAATCATCCATCCCTGTCTGCAGCTCTCTCTCTCTCTCTCTCTCTCTCTCTCTCTCTCTCTCTCTCTCAGGCTGATGGGTAATTGAGGCACTCACAACACAGACCGGGGCCGCAGTGTCATGCTGTGCCTTGGGTCTGGCTGGCTGCCCCGTCCCTCTGGCAGCATGCTGCGACTAGTTCTGGAGACACACACACACACACACGCACACGCACACGCACACGCACACGCACACGCACACGCACACGCACACGCACACGCACACGCACACACACACACACACACGCACACACACACACACACACTCACACAGAACAAAACAACAAATGGTCGCTTCTCACACACACACACACACACACACACACTCACACACACAAATAACACATGCGTGCTACACCTGTGCACATACATAGACACGTGCACACTTCACACCACAAATGTTCATTACTGACGTATACAAACGCTAACAGGCCGTCTTCACACAGGTGGTACAGTCACACAGACGGTCAGAGACAGAGAAGTAGACAAGTGTGAGAGACACACACAGACACACACGTTCTCTCAGATCACTTGAAGTCACATTTCTATCCTTCGTCTTTCTGTCACACAGTACAGCATAACTGAGCAAGTCACTCTCTCCTCTCCTCTCCTCTCCTCTCCTCTCCCTTACACTCCTCTCTACTCCTCTCCTCTCCACCTGTTTGTCAGACCTCAGGCAAACAGGCTTGGCCCTAGGCAACGCTGAAGTCTCTTATGCTCCTTTTTACTCTGCTCCCTCCCTCCCTCACTCCCTCTTTCCTGGCGATCCTCCAGTTTAAACAGAAGGCTGTGCTGGGAGGAGAGTGGGATACACAGAGAGAGAAAGAGAGTGAGAAAGAGAGAGAGAAACAGAGAGAGGGAGAGAGAGAGAGAGGCCAGTTGCTAGTGTGAGTGCTGCATGATTCATGTTGCCCTGTAATGAAGCCGGTCCAGTCCTTCAAGTGTTTGGTGTATAATGGAGTTTCAGGGACAGGCCTATCATTTTCTCCTAATAGCGCTTTCTCCGCCACGACCCCTCTCTCCAAGCCCCCGCCCCACGCACCCCTACTGTGGTAACTGCACATTACCCCGGGATGCGCACACACATCCACACACGCAGCGATTACCGACAGCTGCGGGAGTTTCTGAACGGCAAAAGTGGCCAATTTTCTCTCCCTTCCATTTAAACAACAAACAGGGCGTCGTGTTAAAATGGGCAAGGAAAGAGAGAAGGGAAATTGGGCTGATAAGGGTTATTGTGAATCAGGAAGCTGCTGGGAAGTAGCAGTGCGTGGCGAGCAGGAATCTTAATATTCTCGAGGTATACTTTGAGAGAGACAGCACTCACAACAAGAGACGAAAGAAATAATGTTCATTGGGTTTTCAGGCTGCCTGGACACTGAATCTGAATACAAAACGTGTGCGTTTGCCTCTAATATAAAACACTTGCTTTTTAATTTTGGAAAGTGAAGGTCAACTGGTCCAACCCTCATTTTTAACAATGTAAAGTTGGAACCTTTTAATGATCAATGGTCCTCATAAGGATATATGTGCACATGAGTATATTTAAGTGTGTGTGTGTGTGTGTGTGTGTGTGTGTGTGTGTGTGTGTGTGTGTGTGTGTGTGTGTGTGTGTGTGTGTGTGTGTGTGTGTATGGTTGGGTAAGGCCTGTTTTACCGGAGCAGATTGTGGACTGTGTGTACAGACCAGACCTGAGATTACTGAACAGATTGCACAGCTGGCAAGCAGCCCTCTCTCCACATGCAAACAGACGCGCGCGGGCACACACACACACACACACACACACACATGCAGAGCCAGAAAAACAAATATTGACAAAATATTGATCTTGGGTGTATTGGTCCATATTGCCGAGGTACTAATGCCAGGAATATCATTCTGGTCCACATGTTAAATCACGAGCGGTCGCATTCCCTAATTAGCCGAAATGTGTTTGTGACAAAACTAATTCCACAGTTCAAATGACATCACAGAAGCACCGGTCACCTCCTTCAACTGATATTATCTGGTTTTGGTGTGGGTCAAAGATGAAATACATTTACATTTATAGTAATGTTAAATGTAAAGGTTCTTTGCTCCAAGTGACCAATAAGACAACTCACTCCTGCACAAGTATAAGTGGAGGAGTGATCTAACATGATCACATGATTAATCATATGTAGCTCAGAGCAGGAGTAGCCACTGTTCATTCTACCAATACATGTATCTTGTGTTTTTGCACAAAAACACTAGATACATTTGAAACAAGCGCCATGACATTCTTAATTTCTATTAACAATTAATATGTGGCATCATCTCAAAGCGTATATCTATAAGACTGTACATCATTATCAAAATCATTAATGTTAATTAATATCCCCTCCAGACATGTGCAAGGTATATATAACAAAGTATATCAGACACTATTTGTGTCAATAAAAG
The DNA here is from genome assembly GCA_023566465.1 of Cottus gobio. NCBI lineage: Eukaryota > Metazoa > Chordata > Actinopteri > Perciformes > Cottidae > Cottus > Cottus gobio. The sequence continues at coordinate 27,894,619 of CM042215.1, forward strand.
GATGTAAATATTGTCAGATTAAAAAATGTATTGGTCCCACTCGCCTTAAAGGTCTCAATGTTTGCGCACCGGAGGCATCACACTTGTCTAAGATGCATATTGGACCGGGATTGGCTCCAAAGTAGTGATGTCACAAAGTCCAGCTGGGACGTCCACATAGAGGAACTTTCTCTCTTCGGCTGATGAATGTGAGCTGTCTTAGTGTCAAACTCACATCATACATCATTCTGCACAAACATCCGAACAAGTGAAGTAAAAAGGAGCCAAACACATTTTGGAAGAGTGGGGACTTCAAATAATAACAGGACAATGGATAAAATGGAAACCAATCATAATGAATCATAAAATAAGGATATTTTAGTAGCACACTAACGAGTGCAGATACTGAAAATGCAAAGAAATTGCAAACAAAATCAATTCCAGATTTATTCCTGATAGAAAAGAAAGATAAAAGGTGTATCAAATGTTAAAATGAAATGCAAATATTTAAACCACCATTTAGTTCAGTTAACTTAATAAATTATAAACGCTGTATTTTGAAATCATAAGAAATTTGATAAACAGATTTCATTCTTATGTTCGTGAGTAGGAATAAAGGTCAAGGGCCTTTTTCTTTAATCCTTCACTTAAGTCTAAAATGTCCTTCCATTCCAGCGCAGGTTGTGGTTCATTCAAAAGGTCGCCCTCTCACGTGGCAGTGCTAGCACTACAGAAGCCGTGTCTATCGGCGAGTGTTGCTTAATGGTTCACCTCTGCACTGACTTTGTCCTTCGACCTCAAGAGAAGGGAAAAAAAGGAGAAAAGTTGGCTTCCAGTTTTCCTGTCCATGGAACACCTGCCATTCCATTCCATGCCATCTCTGACATGTGTAGCCCGGCTTTGTGGCTGCAGGATGCAGAGGCCGTCCTGCCTTTGTGTGTCTGCTCTTTGTTCCCCCCGAGGGCTACGAGAGAGGGGACTTCTCTATGAGTTGGACAAATAAACAGCAGAGAGCAGGAGAGACAAAGCCAGGGAGGGAGCACCTGCCGGGGGCTTTGTGTCTCTTAATAAGGCACACTACTGTCTGTGAGTGAACCCCCCACCCCCCTCCCCGCCACCCCCCTTAGCCACCCACAAAGCCCACTGAGAGGAACTGCAGATAATCCAGATACACACACGCACACAGCTCAGCCAAAGTTTATACAAGACTTCTGCCATCTCAGTTTGACTAATTAAATGGTTATCTTACAACGTAGGTGTTGAAATGTCCGTCTTTATACTAACAAGTCAAGGGGGAAGAAACCTGCTCCGATGTTTGTGTATTCTTTAAATCACACAAAAATAATATTTTTCCATTTCTCCTTCATGATATTGTGAACTGTATTACATTTATTGATTGTCAGATGAAGTCACATGTTCATACACTGTGTGTAGACTCTCTGTGTGTGTGTGTTTCAACACATATAAAGGCAGTATAGCTTTATGGTCGGATGGGACTGTCAGTCGTAAAAGCGTGGCAGCACTCACGTGAGACATATAAATGGAGATGGTCTCCTTCTTTGACACATTTTTTATGGAGGCCCCTGAGGGCCAAGGCCATGCATGCGGTACCTGGAGAAGGAGCAGGGAGATGGCAGAGTGAAACAAACACGCACGTGTGTGTGTGTGGCTCTGAGTGTGTGTGTGTGTGTGGCTCTGAGTGTGTGTGTGTGTGTGTGTGTGTGTGTGTATGGGGGCCGGGAACACCCATACAAAAATTTGAAAACAGAAAATGATTTGAAAAGGAAGAAAGAAAGTGGGATATGGCAAAAATGCCTCTTTTTAATTCACATAGGTTCAGCCAACAAGATGGCTGCCACCCAAAGATTTTAAAAAGTATCGAACCGAAAAACCAAACCCAGCGCTCACATAGCTTTTCCAATGCAAGTAGCCAGCAGCACTGGCTCCGAACGTAGCATAATCTAGCAAGAAAGTCGCCAAGTCAGCAACAATGAACGTCCCCCAAAATGTTCATTATGTACATAAACTATCAAAATGGTTTTCGTTAGCACTCAAGCTAGCAGCTTATGGAAGACTCCAATGAAGAGCAATGAGAGTACACAAGGGCCGGCGGGTAGTAATGAAATGATTGGACGGGATCATCAGCAACAACTACTGGACTATTTTCGATTCGTGTCAGAGCATTTGATTCATTGATTGCTGTGTGAATGAGAATGAGAATTCTAACAAAAATATCAAAAATATTTTTTAAGGAGATAACCAGCCCTACCTTCTAAGTATTTAAAAAATCCAGGTCACATGTTGTCATCTAGAATCACACGAGGAAGATGCAGACAGCTGTCTCCTACTCAGAAATCTTCTGATAGGCTTGAGAAATTATTTGCAGAAATGTCTAAAATGACATTTCTGCAAAAATATTTAGTTCAATAGTTGAAATGTCATTGTCTAAAACACTGATGTTTCAACTATTAAACAAACAACGATGGAGTTGAACATCCTAGTGACTGCTATGCATTTGGTAATGAGAAGTGATCACTGAAAGGTACTTAAAAAGGTCAAGGCTTCATAGAGCCCTATGAACGTCTAATAGGCTTGTTCAATTTATTTCATAGAACATAAATGCATGTAGCAGTCCGGTTAAAAGAAGGAAAGCATTGTCACGTCTAAAAAACAGTTCAGCTGATATTGTCTTTATTTGTCCTACCTTTCTTTCATTTCATCATCAGAGTTTGTGCTGCCGGTGTGTGCGCCATTGGGCAAATGTTTCTACGCCAGATGTCTAACTGACGTTGCTGTTGCTAGATTTAAGGAATCAATTCCTTCTGTATTTGATTCATTACCATGCCTCAATATAACAGAGGACTCCTGTGCTAACTTCAGTATGTCCCAGATTGAGGGCTGGGTCCATGGTTGGTCTGTTCTGTCACAGGATTACAAGAGTTAGGACCCAAACGCAGATCACACAGGAGACAGTATAACATTAAAGGGATTTATTAAGTGTGCCAGAGGGCCGTGTGGAGCCCGAGGTCCGACAGAGTGGCGAGCTGGTCATGCCGTAGGTTCCGTGGCCCGACACCGGAAGGCAGGTAGACGGGCACAAAGGGCATGTGGAGACCGAGGTCCGACACAGAGGCAGGCAGACAGGCAGTCCCCTCCACCCCCCATCCCCTTGAACCTTTTAAGTGCTCCTGAGGTGCTCCAATAGACTTAGACTGCTGGGGAACATCTTAGGATACACTGAGCTTCTCTCTCTCCTCCTCTCAATCGTCCTGGTGTAAAAGATTTCTCTTCAATGCACATTACTAACTCTACTTCTTCTCTGGAGCCTCTGTGCTTCCTCTCCTCAAGCTTCCATGGATCGTGGCTGTCTGGATCCGGTCCTGCTCCCTGCCAATGTGGCCCTGCTGATGCCCCTCATCTCTACCTCCTTCTGCTGACATGGATTGTGGTTGTCTGGATCGTGGTCCATGCCTACTACTCATTACATGAATAATTTCTGTCATATTCATTGAATGTGCTGTAACTCTGTTACGTTCTATTGCTTCTGGTACAGTATGTGTACAGATTGTAAAGCCCTCAGAGGGAAATCTGTATTTGTGTTTTGGGCTGTACAAAATAAACTGAATTGAATTGAATACAACGATTTGGATGATATCTTATAAGAAGGCATTCCTTGCTTCCGCTCATTACATGCTTTCTTGTCAAAGTAAACTGCTGTCTTCAGTATAAAGGGTTAGGAAACAACACTTCTTAGTTCAATTTCAGAAAGGTTCGTGGTTTGGGTCAAAATAATTACAATAGTGGTACTAAAGTAAGTAAGATGCATGACAGACAGATACACATTGACTTCTTGTTTCATATGGGGAATGAACAGCGGCCTCCTGGCTGAAAGACCCCCCCCACACACACACACACTTCCACACGCCTGTGTGAACTATTGCGGTGCGGTTCACGATTATGTGGATAACATACGATTTGATTTCGAGGGATGTCTACAAATTCCAGTGCATTATTCTTCCTGGGTATGCTGGATAAGAGCATCGTGAATGGATCCAGAGGATCCAGAGCTGCCTCACTGCCTAAAGAGACAGACGCACCACACATGCTGAGTAGAGATGCGGTGCTCGGATACATGATACTGAACAATCCAACTTAGAGGGAATACCGTTACAAAAACCAGGATATATTTCTTTTTCATAACCACTTGCCTGATAGATAGTGCGGTTAACTCTATTATAAAAGCCATTACCATCACAGATCATGCACCAGGAGAACTACTTACTAATGTAAATGTGGATACTGAGAGGAGGGGCAGGTGGAGGATGAATACCACATTGAAGGAGGATTTGGAAACATTATTGGATATTAATATTGGCAGTGCTGGGAAATTACAACAGCTTGGGAGGCTTCAAACACATATATAAGAGGGAAATGTATAGCACATGCTGCTAAAGAGAAAAGAGAGTGTAGGGTTGAAAACCAAAATTAAGGATAAGGAACTAAACGGTTCTGATTAGCTATTCCAGGAGCAATTGAAGCTCAAATTTCAGTTACACAAGCTACAGTATATAATAAAAAGGCTGGGAAATTATTGGCTCGACAATTGAGAGAGAAAACTTTTACTAATATGAATCCAGTAATTAAACGGGATAGACAAATCTTTTCAGCCAGTAAATAAAGTATTTCAGTGATACTATGAAATAGTTTACACATCGACAATGTCTACTACACAAGAAGAGGTATGACAGAGCAGGCACGTGCACAGACATTTTGGGGGGCAGGTGCTCAAACCAAAAAAAGGGCACCCATCACCAAAATTATTTATGAAACTAAAAATAATAATAATAAATAAATAAATAAAAAACACAGTAGGATATTTTCAACTTATATATTTATTGTTGTTAACAAACTAACTCAAATTATCAAATTGAATAAATAAATGAATATTATGTAAGTCACTCTTGATTATTATGCACTGCATAATAATCAAGAGTGACTTACATAATCTCTATAAAGCTGACAACACAGTACACACACATTTTTTACTGTTTTCTGACTAGACAGCTAGCTAGATTAGACAGCTAGCTTACATTTTCCTTATGAATAAAGATGATTGGCTACATACTACATACTGATCAACATACTTTCGAAATTGTCTAAACGGCATTTATACAACAACACAAAGAAGATACCTGCCTGTATATCTCTCCCTCTTCATTAAACATGACTAACGTCAGTAAACAGCTGGACAAGGCTTTGAAATCACGGATTTCGTGAGTTTTTTGTTTGTTTATTTTTTTAGGAAACGTCGGACCAGTTGTGATGTAATGTTTTCAGCGGCGCTAATGTTGTGGATAGAGAATAGAGGACAGAGGACAGAGAACAGAGGACAGAGGACAGAGGATAGAGGACAGAGGATAGAGGACAGAGGACAGAGAACAGAGGACAGAGGACAGAGGACAGAAGATAGAAGACAGGAGGACAGAGGACAGAGGATAGAGGACAGAGGACAGAGGATAGAGGACAGAGAACAGAGGACAGAGGACAGAGGACAGAAGACAGAAGACAGGAGGACAGAGGACAGAGGACAGAGGACAGAGGACAGAGGATAGAGGACAGAGGATAGAGGACAGAGAACAGAGGACAGAGGACAGAGGACAGAGGACAGAGGACAGAGGACAGAGGACAGAGGACAGAGGACTGGAGGACAGAGGACAGAGGATAGAGGACAGAGGACAGAGGACAGAGGATAGAGGATAGAGGATAGAGGACAGAGGACAGAGGACAGAGGATAGAGGACAGAGGACAGAGGACAGAGGACTGGAGGACAGAGGATAGAGGACTGGAGGATAGAGGACAGAGGACAGAGGACAGAGGACAGAGGACAGAGGACAGAGGATAGAGGACAGAGGACAGAGGACAGAGGACAGAGGATAGAGGACAGAGGATAGAGGACAGGAGGACAGAGGATAGGGGACAGAGGACAGAGGACAGAGGACAGAGGATAGAGGATAGAGGACTGGAGGACAGAGGACAGAGGACAGAGGACAGAGGACAGAGGACAGGAGGACAGAGGACAGAGGACAGAGGACAGAGGACTGGAGGACAGAGGATAGAGGACAGGAGGATAGAGGACAGGAGGATAGAGGACAGAGGACAGAGGACAGAGGACTGGAGGACAGAGGATAGAGGACAGAGGACAGAGGACAGAGGACAGAGGACTGGAGGACAGAGGACAGAAGACAGGAGGACAGAGGACAGAGGACAGAGGACAGAGGACAGAGGACAGAGGACAGAGGACAGAGGACAGAAGACAGGAGGACAGAGGACAGAGGATAGAGGACAGAGGACAGAGGATAGAGGATAGAGGACAGAGAACAGAGGACAGAGGACAGAGGACAGAAGACAGGAGGACAGAGGACAGAGGACAGAGGACAGAGGACAGAGGACAGAGGACAGAGGATAGAGGATAGAGGATAGAGGACAGAGGATAGAGGACAGAGGACAGAGGATAGAGGATAGAGGATAGAGGATAGAGGACAGAGGACAGAGGATAGAGGACAGAGGACAGAGGACTGGAGGACAGAGGATAGAGGACTGGAGGATAGAGGACAGAGGACAGAGGACAGAGGACAGAGGACAGAGGATAGAGGACAGAGGATAGAGGACAGGAGGACAGAGGATAGGGGACAGAGGACAGAGGACAGAGGACAGAGGACAGAGGACAGAGGACAGAGGACAGAGGACAGGAGGACAGAGGACAGAGGACAGAGGACAGAGGACTGGAGGACAGAGGACAGAGGATAGAGGACTGGAGGACAGAGGACAGAGGACAGAGGACAGAGGACAGAGGACAGAGGACAGAGGACTGGAGGACAGAGGATAGAGGACAGGAGGATAGAGGACAGGAGGATAGAGGACAGAGGACAGAGGACTGGAGGACAGAGGATAGAGGACAGAGGACAGAGGACAGAGGACTGGAGGACAGAGGACAGAGGATAGAGGACAGAGGACAGAGGATAGAGGATAGAGGATAGAGGATAGAGGACAGAGGACAGAGGATAGAGGATAGAGGATAGAGGACAGAGGACTGGAGGACAGAGGATAGAGGACTGGAGGATAGAGGACAGAGGACAGAGGACAGAGGATAGAGGACTGGAGGATAGAGGACAGAGGACAGAGGACAGAGGACAGAGGACAGAGGATAGAGGACAGAGGACAGAGGACAGAGGACAGAGGACAGAGGACAGAGGACAGAGGACAGAGGACAGAGGACAGAGGACAGAGGATAGAGGACAGAGGATAGAGGACAGGAGGACAGAAGGACAGAGGACAGAGGACAGAGGACAGGAGGATAGAGGACAGGAGGATAGAGGACAGGAGGATGGAGGACAGGAGGATAGAGGACAGAGGACAGAGGATAGAGGACAGAGGATAGAGGACAGAGGATAGAGGACAGAGGACAGAGGACAGAGGATAGAGGATAGAGGACAGAGGACAGAGGACAGAGGACAGAGGACAGAGGACAGAAGATAGAGGATAGAGGACAGAGGATAGAGGACAGAGGACAGAGAACAGAGGACAGAGGACAGAGGATAGAGGACAGAGGATAGAGGACAGAGGACAGAGAACAGAGGACAGAGGACAGAGGACAGAGGACAGAGGACAGAGGACAGAAGATAGAAGACAGGAGGACAGAGGACAGAGGATAGAGGACAGAGGATAGAGGACAGAGAACAGAGGACAGAGGACAGAAGACAGAAGACAGGAGGACAGAGGACAGAGGACAGAGGACAGAGGACAGAAGACAGAAGACAGGGGATAGAGGACAGAGAACAGAGGACAGAGGACAGAAGACAGGAGGACAGAGGACAGAGGACAGAGGACAGAGGACAGAGGACAGAGGACAGAGGACAGAGGATAGAGGACTGGAGGACAGAGGACAGAGGATAGAGGACAGAGGACAGAGGACAGAGGATAGAGGATAGAGGATAGAGGACAGAGGACAGAGGACAGAGGATAGAGGACAGAGGACAGAGGACAGAGGACTGGAGGACAGAGGATAGAGGACTGGAGGATAGAGGACAGAGGACAGAGGACAGAGGACAGAGGATAGAGGACAGAGGACAGAGGACAGAGGACAGAGGACAGAGGATAGAGGACAGAGGATAGAGGACAGGAGGACAGAGGATAGGGGACAGAGGACAGAGGATAGAGGACAGAGGACAGAGGATAGAGGACAGAGGACAGAGGACAGAGGACAGAGGACAGAGGATAGAGGACAGAGGATAGAGGACAGGAGGACAGAGGATAGGGGACAGAGGACAGAGGACAGAGGACAGAGGACAGAGGATAGAGGATAGAGGACTGGAGGACAGAGGACAGAGGACAGAGGACAGAGGACAGAGGACAGGAGGACAGAGGACAGAGGACAGAGGACAGAGGACAGAGGACTGGAGGACAGAGGATAGAGGACAGAGGTCAGAAGACAGAGGACAGAGGACAGAGGACAGAGGACAGAGGACAGAGGACAGAGGATAGAGGACAGAGGATAGAGGACAGAGGATAGAGGACGGAGGATAGAGGACAGGAGGACAGAGGATAGGGGACAGAGGACAGAGGATAGGGGACAGAGGATAGAGGACAGGAGGATAGAGGACAGAGGACAGAGGACTGGAGGACAGAGGATAGAGGACAGAGGACAGAGGACAGAGGACAGAGGACAGAGGACAGAGGACAGAGGACAGAGGACAGAAGACAGGAGGACAGAGGACAGAGGACAGAGGACAGAGGACAGAGGACAGAGGACAGAGGACAGAGGACAGAGGACAGAAGACAGGAGGACAGAGGACAGAGGATAGAGGACAGAGGACAGAGGATAGAGGATAGAGGACAGAGAACAGAGGACAGAGGACAGAGGACAGAAGACAGGAGGACAGAGGACAGAGGACAGAGGACAGAGGACAGGAGGATAGAGGACAGGAGGATAGAGGACAGAGGACAGAGGACTGGAGGACAGAGGATAGAGGACAGAGGACAGAGGACAGAGGACAGAGGACAGAGGACAGAGGACTGGAGGACAGAGGACAGAAGACAGGAGGACAGAGGACAGAGGACAGAGGACAGAGGACAGAGGACAGAGGACAGAGGACAGAGGACAGAGGACAGAGGACAGAGGACAGAAGACAGGAGGACAGAGGACAGAGGATAGAGGACAGAGGACAGAGGATAGAGGATAGAGGACAGAGAACAGAGGACAGAGGACAGAGGACAGAAGACAGGAGGACAGAGGACAGAGGACAGAGGACAGAGGACAGAGGATAGAGGATAGAGGACAGAGAACAGAGGACAGAGGACAGAAGACAGGAGGACAGAGGACAGAGGACAGAGAACAGAGGACAGAGGATAGAGGATAGAGGACAGAGGACAGAGGACAGAGGACAGAGGACAGAGGACAGAGGACAGAGGACAGAAGACAGGAGGACAGAGGACAGAGAACAGAGGACAGAGGACAGAAGCAACATGGTAAATAAATGTTTTTTTAAGTACATGGGATTTATTTATTTATTGAATTTGATGGCCTTCACCTTGTATTTGTATACAACAACAAAACCGACGTATTGGTGTGCATGTTAACCCCCATGATGTGACCCTATAACCAAGGCACCCACCTCTGGTTCCAGAACCACTGCTCGTCGGCTCCGCTCTTATACTGGGATGCAAACTTGCTACACTGTTTGAATTCTTTACAGGAAAAACCAAGCCAGAAGCCATCGATTAATAATGCAATTTTCTATCTAAATTCTTATTTATGTGAAGCAAAAAGTTCCCCTGAGATTTGTGTATTATTCATAAGCATCAGAGAGGAGAAAACAAATCATTTAGCACAATGTGTGTCTCTGCTTGTGGAGATCCAGTACAGTAACGCGTCAGCAGCAGTGTGTGTCCCTCATTGCGAGGGCTTAAATGTGTACTTTTCTGTACATCTATAAGAATGCTTTCGCCTCATGTTTGAATAGTTTATGTTTGTGATATCTGTATGCTTTTGTGAGATTGAAGGGGAATTTGCATCTGTTTATGTGTGAATGTATGTATGTTTGTGCATTCAAGTGATTATGTGAGAGGCTAGGTATATGTGGGGATGAATGTTAATATGTGTGTTTGTGAGTGACAAGCAGTTGGGTAATGGAATCAGAATGTATGTGCGTGGAAGTGTGGGATTGCACGTAAGTGTTCTGTGCTTGTGGGTGATTTGCATGTGTGTGCATGTACGTGGTTATATGTTGCGTGCTAATATGAACATGCAGAGCCACTTGGTATTCCACGCGGCCGGTCTGTTGTCTGTCAAGTACGCGCATAGGGATCGCAACTGGAAAGATTGAAAGTTTGAGGAGCTGGAAGGCCTGCATGCCAATGAGACAACACGCTGGCTCTCGCCTTCCAAACGCCCTCAGCTTTTTCCTCATTGTCAACCCAATCGTCTTATTTTCTTCTGCACTCTTTCTTTTCCTTCAACCCTCCTGAGCAGGTTTTAAAGTGGAGCCTCACTGCAAACTGAACATATGTGTCGAGGAAAAAGTAAAACTGGAAAGAAAGCGGCGGCAGATTTTCTCTGCCATCAATAAAACTAGTTGTTCTGCTGCTCTGCTCCCCGGGAGCTGAATAAAAATGCTCATCAAAATCTAAAAGCATCTGCGGGGTGAGAGGATGATTTCCATCTGTGATCTAGTATTAATGGAAGTGTTAATAGGGGTGGCGGCTGCATGTGGAAGGACTGACAGAGGAACAGCCAGCAGCACTGGATCCTCCTCTGAACCATCAAAAAGAAAAGACCTTCGAGATAAACAACCAGAATACAGATGTGGATCAAGGCACGCTCACTACAGCGCACACAACTCCAGAGTTTGATGCTTATATGTATATGCATATATATATATATATATATATATATATATATATATATATATATATGTATATATAAAGACACACAAACATAAAGGGTCATTCCGCTCTGTGTGTCCATGCAAACATGAACACACAGAGCGGAAGGTGGCTGAAAACTTAGAAACAACAGGCGCTAATTTCATGGACACATACAAATTGCAGATGCGGACAGACACTTAATGTGCATACAAACACACGTGTTCAAAAAGTATACATGGACATTTGCATACACACAAATAGACACCCCTGGAAGTCGCAAATAAACTGAGCACTTGTTAGAGGAAACAGCTTTCACATGCAAAGCATACACAGATGTACACACAGCAGTAGCATGCACAAATACAGATATGTGAGGGAATTATTGAGAAATGTTATAATTGCGCACTAAGAGCACACTAAATTGACATGTTTTCACAATCTTGTGTGTGCACGCATCCAGAGCAAACACATGTGATGCATGCCAACGTTAATACAGTCACACAGGGCACAGAGGAGCAGGTGTGAAAAGAAAGAAAAATGGCTTCCTGAAAGAAATCTGTTCAAAAAGAAAATGAGGTGTGTGTGTGTGTGTGTGTGTGTGTGTGTGTGTGTGTGTGTGTGTGTGTGTTTGCACACTACACACTATATGTGCCTCTGTGAATAAATGTGTGGCCTCTCTGTTTATGTCATTCAGAAGAGGAAGAGAATACAGTCAACATCATTGGGGTTTTCTCCAACACAACCTGCAGGGTTTTGGTTTTACTGTCTACTAACTGTTTCAGTGTCACACGCAGTCTGGTGCTGTTCAGTTGCTACTGCTGGCCTCACTATTGTCATTATAAGACTGCACAGTCAATCATCTATAGTTAAGCGAGGGCCCAACAGCGGCGTTAAGCTGAGATATCAATACAACACATAGCGTGTCATGATGTATTGCTTTTATGAAACAGTCATCTTATATAGCAATATAAAAACTACAGACATATTCCAAATTAAGAACATGTTTCCGTTGATAAATAATAATGTTCACAATAAAATAGGCCCTCCTGGGCTGGCTGGCTGCACATACCGAGGCGAGAGCTAACATATTCCTTTATCCATCACAGGCCAACAATCTCTGGACGTCATAACTTATGGGGTCAGATTGGTCTCATAATTCACAAATGCACACAGAACAATTCACAAATATATTTGATTTACAAATGCACACAGAAGGATTTACAAATAAATGTGATGGTCCGACGTTTGTGAGACTTCCACAACAAGTATAAAGCAGAACTAGTGGTTAGTTCAATATATATTTAAACTATATGTGGTTAATTTGCCTCATTCACTTCATATGTGCCAGAAAGGGGGCGTGGCTTATCTCTGTGACTTATCTCTGTAAAAACAGTTACTATTCCGCCATCCAGAAAGAAAGAAAACATAAATTATTCTTTATTAATCCCTCTGGTGAAACTATTCTCTGCATTTAACCCATTCTTTGTAGTTAAGGAGCAGTGTGCTGCCGTGAGGCGCCCCGGGAGCAACTGGGGGTTCAGTGCTCAACACACTTCAGCCTCCACCATTGAACTAACCACTAGTTCTGCTTTGTACTTGTTGTGGAAGTCCCTCAAACTGTGGATAATCAAACTCCCCCGTGTCTGGGTTCATAATATTATCCGTAGTCGCACAACTGCGTCTGAATGACGGCCGCTTCCAGAGCAGCTTCAGCAGGCAGGACGCAGTGATGCGACATCTGATTGGCTACAGATAGGTCCATGTTGAAAAAACACATTTGTGGATCTGGCGACGTCAGGGGAGTCTCAAAAAACCCACACAAGAATGCAGTGCGATCCACAAATAAATACATACAAATCCACATTTGTGCATTGGAATGTATTTGTGAACTGTTCTGTGTGCATTTGTGAATTATGAGACCGATCTGACCCCATAATAACTTTACTCTTTATTTACTTTATTGTCAGGTGGAGGTGTTTCTCCACTTTCTCCGCCCCTGGGTTTCTGTTGCCAGTAGCTCTGCAGAGAGGATTCACACTTGAGATCTCTTATGGATTATTTTCTGTAGATGTCCACTGCTCAATCCACTCCTCCACAGAACCTGAAATGTTTCCATTTTGTAGCAGCTTTTAACAGCTAACGTAACATTGTTTCTGTATACTGTTCCGCGGAAGTGATCTCCCGACATTAGTCTTTTTTTCTTTGATGTGGAGTGCTACTGGATTTAGACGTCATAGCCGTTGCATGTTGTCATTATATCACCAGATTGCTTGATTTGAGCTTGTTTTGACCCGATTTTAACAATATATTCAAAATGTTACTTACTGTCAACAAATGTCATAAAAAGACCAAAACAAACAAATAATTTGTTCCTCTCAATAAACTTTCTTTCTGCCCTAACCTGTCCAAACATATTGTGTCTTATTGAAGTTTAAGAGGAGACGATATGGGAGAGTTGAGATGAGAGATTAGTCTTGATATATAATGACACACATATAAGAGGCTCATGCAGAGTAACCTGTTTACCATCTGCAGGCTGATCGATGTTTCTTCACAGCCTCCGCTCCGTATTTTGCATTTGTTGCTCGAGAGATCAAAAGAATATCATCAGCAGTTTGCATGTTGCGAAATGTCAGCCATGCTGGAGCTTTTACATTTAACCACTGTGAAGTCAAAAGTGAATGAAGATGAACTGACTGAGGATGAAAGACAAGTGAAAGTGTGTCCATGTAAAGTGTGTCCATGTAAGTTGTATATTTTTAAGTCAGCGTTACTCATAGAGTGAGAAAGAAGGACAGTGTTCATTGTCATTTTAACAAGTTAAACATTAGTGGCTATTAATAGTAGTGGGGTATTATGTCTTCCTTATTATGTCTTCCTCTATGTCTCCAAAATACTACAGTTACCAGGCTGATGAGAGGTTTGTGGTCAAGCTGAAAACAAGGCTGAAACAAGACATGATACAAGATATGAGATTGTTTGAAATGCTAATGTATATTCCCATGATTACTGATGGTAATGATCCCGTTAAATCAAGCCTGACTTGGCACGGCATTACTTAGTAAACCAAGATCAACAGCAGATGCACCATTGTGGCAGCAGAACATGGCACTGTGATATGACATCACACCCCCACTAAGAGCATGGCACAAACACAAGCAGGCGGCTGCCAAACAGAGGGAGAAACATGGCACTAACACAAACACAACGTAAGGAGTAATGAGTGTTCCTGGCAATATGAGAGGGGCTGAGAACAGGCAGCATTCAGGATCTCTCTTTCCAGACACTGAGTCATTGTCTCTGCAAATATTTCATTTCCTGCTATTTAAATGTGTGCAAAAGTGTGAGATTAAGTAGGAAGACAACGGAAAGCAGGTTGCCCGTTAGATATCTAATATGTGCATTCTAAATATAAACTTGTTTTGTATTGTTTGCATTTTCATGTCAGGATGAGTCGTCACTGAGCCATGAACACATGGAGAGAAAAATAAATCAAAGGTTGAAACAGGATGTACTTTTTGCATGGTCTCGCTAAACTTTAAGATTTTGGTCAGAGACAAAAAAAAGACAAAGTACTTCTTTTAGACGATGGAGCGCACACACAAGGAGAGGTTAATCTTTCTCTGAAATTGGTTTCAAATTTAAAGCAAGCCAAATGAGACAATAATTACAAGACCCTAAACCATATCATTTATTCTTTACACCACAGATATTGAAAATATTTCCCTCACATAAAATAGTAGTTATCTTCTGCTTCTTAGCAGGTAAACCTATTGGACATCTTGGCTGAAATCTCTGTGAATGAAACTGTATGAAGCCTTCAGGGTCTCCAGCTTACACAGCTCCCTAGCTGTGTAAAGTCTGATGAACTCAAATGATGTCACATTACATTTCATTTCATTTAGCTGACGCTTTTATCCAAAGTGACTTACAATAAGTGCATTCTACGGTTACAAACAAGAATCAGAACAACAGGAATCAAGAAGGTACAATTTCGTCAAAAAGATGTGTTTTTAGTTTGTGACGGTAGATGTAGAGACTTTCTGATGTCCTGATGTCAATGGGGAGCTCATTCCACCATCGAGGAGCCAGGACAGAGAACAGTCGAGACTTTGTTGAGTGTTTTGCTCGCAGTGACGGTGCAACAAGGCGATTGGCAGAAGCCGAGCGGAGCGCCCGAGTTGGGGTGTAAGGTTTTACCATGTCCTGGATGTAGACTGGACCAGATCTGTTCGTAGCACGGTACGCCAGTACTAATGTTTTGAAACGGATGCGGGCGGCCACCGGTAACCAGTGAAGGAGCAGAGGAGCGGAGTAGTGTGGGTGAATTTCGGGAGATTAAAGACCAGTCGAGCTGCTGCATTCTGGATGAGCTGCAAAGGTCGGATGGCACCAGCAGGTAGACCCACCAGGAGGGAGTTACAGTAGTCTAGCCGCGAGATGACCAGAGCCTGGACGAGAACCTGTGCCGCCTTCTGGGTGAGAAGTGGACGTATTCTCCTGATGTTGTGCAGCATGAATCTGCAGGAACGTGTTGTTGTGGTAATGTTGGCAGTCAGGGAGAGTTGACTGTCCAGGGTCACACCGAGGTTCCTGGCAGTCGGGGTCGGGGCCAAGACTGAGTTGTTGAAAGTAATCGTCAGGTCGTGAGTGGGGGAGACTTTTCCTGGAAGGAAAAGTAATTCCGTCTTGTCAGGGTTAATCTTCAGGTGGTGTGCGGACATCCATTGTGAAATGTCGCAGAGATTCATGCTGCTACCTGTGTTTCCGATTGGGGAAACGAGAGGATCAGTTGGGTGTCGTCAGCATAGCTATGGTAGGAAAAGCCATGTGAGCGAATGACGGAGCCAAGAGAGTTGGTGTACAGGGAGAAGAGGAGAGGACCGAGGACCGAGCCTTGAGGGACCCCAGTAGTGAGAGGACAAGACTCAGACACAGATCCTCTCCAGGTTACCCGGTAGGTGCGATTGCTGAGGTAGGATGAGAGGAGGGAGAGCGCAGTGCCTGAGATACCCAGGTCCTGGAGGGAGGAGATGAGGATCTGGTGGTTCACTGTGTCAAAGGCAGCAGAAAGGTCCAGAAGGATAAGGACAGAGGAGAGAGAGGCTTCTCTCGCAGTGTGAAGCTGCTCAGAGACAGCAAGGAGGGCAGTCTCTGTTGAGTGGCCTGCCTTGAATCCAGACTGGTGAGGGTCCAGAAGGTTGTTCTGATGGAGGAAGGAGGAGACTTGATTGAAGATAGCTCGCTCCAGGGTTTTGGAAAGAAAGGGAAGGAGAGAGACAGGTCTGTAGTTGTTGACTTCTGACGGGTTGAGAGTGGGTTTCTTCAGGAGAGGGTTAACTCTAGCCTCCTTCAGAGAGTTAGGGAAACAACCAGTTGAGAGGGAGGTGTTAATAAGATGGGTGAGAAAGGGAAGAAGGTCAGGAGCAATAGACTGGAGGATGTGAGATGGGATGGGGTCAAGGGGGCAGGTGGTTGGGCGGGCAGAGGTTACCAAGGTAAGGACTTGATTGGGGGACAGAGGGGTGAAAGAGGTAAGCGAAGGGGAGGCGGATAATGTTAAAGGAGATGTAGTTATGGGAGGGGGATCAGTGAATGAGGAGCGTATGTCATCTATCTTTTTAGTAAAGTAGTCGACAAAGTGGTTCGGTAGAAGGGTGGAGGGAGGAGGAGGACAGGGGGGGTCAAGGAGGTTGGAAAAAATGGAGAAGAGTTTTTTGGGGTTAGAGAAAGAAGATTCAATTCTGGATTGGTAGAACAGGCTTTTGGCTGCAGAGATAGAGGCAGAGAAGGAGTCGAGAAGAGAGCGATAGGCATGCAGGTCGTCTGCGTGTTTGGATTTTCACCATTTCCTTTACGATGCTCGCAAAGTGGCTCTCTGGGCACGGACCGAGTCTGACAACCACGGAGCTGGAGGGGAGTTGCGGACCTTACGTGTCGTAAGAGGACAGAGAGAATCAAGAGAGGAGGACAGAGTAGAGAGGAGAGTGTCTGTGGCAGAGTTTGGATGCATGAGTGAGAAAGAGTCGATTGAAGGAAGGGCTGACAGAACAGACGAGGCCAGAGAGGGAGAGAGAGGGTACGAATGTTACGACGGATAGGTGCAGAGTCTGTTGCTGTGGGAGGGTTGTCAGTTCCCAAGAGTGGGAGAGAGTAGGAGATAAAGAAGTGGTCGGAGACGTGAAGTGGAGTTACAGTGAGGTTAGATGTTGCGCAGTTTCTGGTGAAAATATAGTCAAGGTGGTTTCCAGCTTTGTGAGTCGGAGGTGAAGGACTGAGTGAGAGAGCAAAGGAAGACAGTAGGAGCACCAGGTCAGATGACTTCTCAGTCTGGATGTTGAAGTCACCAAGAAGAATGAGAGGGGGACCGTTTTCTGGGAAGTTTGATAGGAGGACGTCTAATTCTTCCAAGAAATCTCCCAAGGAACCAGGTGGACGGTAGAGAACAACAATGTTCAGTTGAACCGGATGGGTAACCGTCACAGCATGAAGCTCAAAAGTCAGTGGTGTAGGCAATGGAAGCGGGTAGAGAGAAAAACTCCATTTGGGGGAGATGAGTAGACCCGTGCCACCACCCCGACCAGTGGGCCTATGTGTGTGGCTGAAGGAGAAGGCAGACGAGAGAGCAGCAGGGGTAGATGTGTTGTCTGGTGTGATCCAGGTCTCAGTAAGAGCCAGGAAGTCCAGAGATTGCTTGATAGCAAAGCCAGAGATGAAGTCTGCCTTGCGGTTAGCTGACTGGCAGTTCCAGAGGCCTCCTGTGACGAGGTGTTGGGTTTGTGTGGAGCGGGTGGGATAAGTAAGCGCGGAAGGATTTTGATGCAAATGAGACCGAGTCCGAGGTCTGAAGTATCTCCGAGTTGATATGTACACGGGTATGGGCGGGAAGTACATTTTCACAGAGAAGTGTTAATGTTCAGCCGCCCCCGAAGACTCCAACGAAAGACTCCTTTGTCTTTATCCTCCGAGTCTTCATACGATGAGTCCTCGCTGACGCTTCAATCCCACACCTGGTTCTATAGCGGAGTTAGCGATAATTATCTACAGCTGAGTTGACTACGCCCCATGTCGTTAGTGTGATGGCCACCAATCGATAGTGCTCTGGCTCAGGACAATAGCAGGCTTTCCCTTTAATCAGTGAGGTGAGAGTTTCCAAAGAACAGCTGCTTCCTGGACAGGATCTGTTTACCTCTAAAGTAGAAAGTAAAACTAGAGCCTAGTCCCAAGTACAGTTGGATTACAGAAGTAGACTTTA
The DNA here is from genome assembly GCA_023566465.1 of Cottus gobio. Taxonomy (NCBI): domain Eukaryota; kingdom Metazoa; phylum Chordata; class Actinopteri; order Perciformes; family Cottidae; genus Cottus; species Cottus gobio. Next base: position 27,912,776 of record CM042215.1, read on the forward strand.
ACCCTAGCTAGTTCAGTTGCGTTTAAGTCACTTGACCAAAGCAAAGTCCCGGCTCAAACAATTCAGACAGAAATGACAGTACAGATTAACAGTCTACTAGAAATAGTCTAGTAGAGATAGTTCCGCAAATAGTAGAACTAATACAGCAAGTACAATAGGAATATAGCAGAGAAACCTCTTTAGAGAATGTACTCAGCCAAGATCCAAGAAGCCCAGTAGTCTTGAGGAGTCACCAGTAGAGAGATGCACTCTGAAGAATGGCTTCCTGAAGCTGCTTTAAGTAGGTAAGCCGCTAACACCCCAACCTTCGATCAAACTGTTGGCTAGTGATTGTGGGCGTCACGTTTTGACACAGAAGAAATGTAATATCACTAGTTCTCCTGCATCGAAGAAAAATGCTATTGAAATTTTTTTTTGATACCATCATTTTCTCCATGGCTTCTGCATTTTTCTTTACATTACAGCGGCATAAAAGAACATACAATTATACATTTTTGACGGAGACAGATCAACGGCCGAGTAGTTAAAAAACGAGATTCATGTTAGAAAACCTGAGAGAAAGAAAGAAAAAAATATTGCCTCCAAGGATGAACTGAGTCACCGGCAGAGAAAAGAGGGCCAAAAGTCCAAGGACAGTGATGCCACAGTGAACATAACGCTGCTTGACGAATGATTTCTGGGAAGATCTGCAGTATTAAGTGCTTTGTGGCAAACATGTCACCGCCACGGACAAAAAATAAAGAGATAAAAATAATGACCACATCAAGACAAAGTGGTTCTCTCACTGGGGAGTGAGCAGCACCCTGCTGAGTCTGGGAAGCGAGTATGTGTAGTCTCTCTCCCTACTTTAAAATAAATTGTGAAACATATATGAGCTACATCCCTGTAGTGTCACATACTGTTGGATATATTTTGCAGTGATAATATGTCACAGCAGTATATCCCACTACCATAAAACCTCTTTGTCTCCCAGCCTCCTCCTCACGCCCACACTCCCCCATGTCCAGGCCCATTATCCCAGGCAGCTGGTTTTGGGACCGGCTGGCTGGAGAGGAAGCTGAAAGTGGAGTCTAATTCACTTATTGATTCCTGTCCTGTGTTGCAGGATACTTCACAGCTTTAATCAGTGGGTGCTTTTGGGCTGAGGCCGGGGGTGAAAATAAGGGTACGTGGCCACAAGATGGAGTATCTACAGGTGGGTCAAAAACCAGTTTGAATTGTTTCCTTTGAGCCCCGTGCCACATTTACTCCCATTCTGTGAACACTGCTGGTGGTGCATTTTAAGGATTGCGGACAAGAGGCAATGTTGTGGTGATTTGTGGGAGAAAAACAGTGAAGAAATGTTCAAGTTTTGAAGACGAGGCAAGACGTTTCTAGCTGTTCCTCTCATACTTCATCCAATTAATGTGGTGTGAGCAGGCCTTCTGTCTGTCTCACTTCCACTACCTGTCAGTTGCACTCAGCATCAAGTCCATTGGCTCATTGAGAAGATTCCATCGGCGGTTCCATCACACATCGACATCGACTAGCGGAGGCTACTCCATGTCGATGTGTCCTTGGGCAAGACGCTGAAAGATTCTGCTCGTTATCCCGGTCAGTCCGTGGGAGAAATGCTCAGATATTCAAATTTACGTGATTAAAAGATTTAATAAAAGATGATGACAAAACAGTTATACATTACTCGATTCGAGGCCTTCCTCCTTTCTGCAAATTCACAGACTGTAAACAGTTAGCTGTCGCTTCACGTCCAGGAGAGAGAGCGTACAATTGCCGCGTGTTAGTTTAAATACTTTTCAGTCACGGAGCTTAAGGCCCTCCCATTGGTTAGTCCCCTTCCCTTCCCGATTATCCATAGGTCCATTTGCTTTTGGAGAAGGCGGAGGCTCTTCATCCTCTAGAGACAAAGGAGTAGTCCATCTTCAAAGTATCCATGCGCGCGTCCTTCCGGTCCCCAATGTCTGTGTCTCACTCCGCCGTCCGTCCAGCAACACATTAAGGAACCATTCTTCTTGAAGAAACAGTCCCACTTCCTAACTCCTATAGAATCATTATCTAAAAAACCCATTCACACCTAAACATATAATATGACATACAGTGTCTTTCTTAATACATACAATTACATATCCTTCATAATGCTCTTCATTATTTATCATATCCTTCTTATGCATTGTAATGTACACTTAAACAATTCTTTATTACACATGTACAGGTAATTTCAAGCTCACTAATCTATTAGAACTTAACAACGCTTAACCCCAAATTGCTTCCGTAGTTGTGGCTGCAATGTATGAATGTTAGTTAGTCCTGATGGACAGGTGGTACCTCACATGGTAGCTCCTCCCATTAATTGTGAATGGGTGTGAATGGGTGAATGATGTCATGTAGTGTTAAAGAGCTGTGAGTGGTCGGAAGAGTAGAACAGATCTATACAAGTGCAGTTCGCACCATCGACGGTAAGCATATTGAATCACCTCCGGTTACATTCTGTGAGCATTAATGCACTGGTTGAGGAGGTGGAGTAGCTGCCATCTTTGACTCAGGCCTGTTAATAGATCCTAAGCCTGGACTGAATTGCGGCTCATTTGAAAGCCTTGTTTTGAGTCTTTACCACCCAAACTGGAAAACAGTACAGCCGACTCTGTTTGCTGTAGTGTACCGGGCATCTGGTCTGTATTCAAAGATGTTATCTGAATTTTATCTGAGTTTTTGTCAAGTTTGGTCCTTAAGACTGATAAGGTTATTATTGTAGGTGATTTAAATATGCATGTGGATGTTAGCAATGATAGCCTTAGTGTTGCATTTATGTCATTGTTAGATTCGATTGTCTTCTGTCAAAGAGTACATAAACCGACTCACTGCTTTAGCCACACCCTCAACCTTGTTCTTACAGATGGTGTTGATGTGGAGCATTTGGTGGTTTTTCTGCAGAACCCTGTTTAATCAGACCATTGTCTTATAACTTTAGAGTTTGTGCTGCCGGTGTGTGTACCGTTGGGCAAATGTTTCTACACCAGATGTATAACTGTCACTGACGTTGCTGTTGCTGTATTTAAGGAAGCAATTCCTTCTGTATTTTATTCACTACCATGCCCCAATATAACAGAGGACTCCTGTGCGAACTTCAGTCTGTCCCAGATTGATCATCTCGTTGATGGTGCTACTGGCTCACTGAAATTTACACTGGACTCGATAGCCCCTCTAAAGAAGAGGCTCGCTCCATGGTACAACCCTCAGACCTGCATACTGAAGCAAGCATCACAGAAGCTGGAAGGTTTATGGCGTTCCAACAAGCTAGAGGAATCCTGGTTAGTCTGGCGGGACAGTCTGACAACCTACAAGAGGGCCCTCCGTAATGCCAGAGGAGCCTACTATTCATCAGTAATAGAGAGGAACAAGAACAACCCCAGGTTTCTCTTCAGCACTGTGGCCAGGCTGATGGAGAGTCACAGCTCGGTGGAGTCGTGTATTCCTACAGACCTCAGCAGTGATGACTTCATGAACTTCTTCAATGACAAGATTCTGGCCATCAGAGGCAGGATTGGCGATCTCCTGCCCTCGACTACTGACTGTTTATCCTCAAGTGGACTGGCCTTGAAGGCCCTGTGGGCCCTGATGTGTGTTTGGATGGATTTTTCCCCATAAGCCTGGACCAATTGTCTTCAACCGTTTCTGCATCCAAATCATCTACCTGTCTCCTGGACCCCATCCCAACGACACTGCTGAAGGAGGTTTTGCCTTTGATTGGCACATCTCTCCTGGATATTATCAATGGTTCTTTACTAACAGGTTATGTGCCACAGTCTTTCAAAGTGGCTGTAATTAAACCTCTACTCAAGAAGCAACTCTCGATCCAGAGGTGTTGGCTAACTACAGACCTATATCTAACCTGCCCTTCCTGTCTAAGATTCTGGAGAAAGTAGTTGCAAATCAGTTGTGTGGCTACTTGTGGTTCCTAGAGTCTTAAAAAGTAGGATGGGGGCCAGAGCCTTCAGTTATCAAGCTCCTTTTCTGTGGAACCAGCTTCCACTTTCAGTCCGGGAGGCAGACACAGTCACCTCATTTAAGAGTAGACTTAAGACTTTTCTCTTTGACAGTGCTTATAGTTAGGGCTGGTTCAGGCCGGCCCTGCATGGTCCAGCCCCTAGATATGCTGCCATGCCGTCCCGATCCGGTCCTGGTCCCTGCCATGGCAGCCCTGCTGATGCCCCTCATCTCTACCTCCTTCTGCTGACATGGATCGTGGTTATCTGGATCGTGGTCCATGCCTACTACTCATTACATGAATAATTTCTGTAATATCCATTGAATGTGCTGTAACTCTGTTACGTTGATTATGTACACATGACATCTATTGATTCTGTCCATCCGGGGAGAGGGATCCTCCTCTGTTGCTCTCCCAAAGGTTTCTTCACTTTTTTCCCTGTAAAAGGGTTTTCACTATTTTTTGGGGGAGTTTTTCCTGATCCGATGTGAGGTCCTGGGACAGGGATGTCGTATGTGTACAGAGGCAAATTTGTATTTGTGATTTTAGGCTATACAAAATAAACTGAATTGAAGTTAATTCATCATTAAGAAAAGGGTCACATATACATCAGTTATTTCTCTTAAAGGCTCATCAAGCTGCTTAAACAGCTGGGCATTGTAGTTTCTAATGATGTTACTCAAACAGGAGGACAGTGTGCCTTCGCTGGGGACAGTTTTTGACTACTAGTGAGAATTGAGTCAAAATAGTGTGGCTCATTGATTTTAATAGTTTTATGGCAATAAGGGCACAGAGATGGAATATATCAGTAATAATACAAATGTAGAATGTCACCAGATGTATCCTTTAACCCATTAAAAACCCATCAGATTACCAGTCAGAGCTGAATAATCCAAGCTCTTTACTATTCACTGATACAGGATTTGTGGTTCTATTAATCTTCAATTACAATGCTGAGAGAATGAAAGATAAAAAAAGAGCAGGAAACAGAGAGGAACATGCTGTGTAGCTACTGGATAAGACACCGCTGTGGAAATCACCTGGGAGCATTGACACAACACTGTCTCACCATTTTGTTTGCAATGTGAATGTATACGTGCCATGTCGCACTCCAGATTCAAAGGCCATGTGATGTGTTCTCTGATCGCAGCACTGCCATCAGAAAGAAGCCAAATCTCTAATATTTGCTCATATTTTATCCAAATTTACCAATCTGCTGAACAATCTGCTGGTTTGCCTTTAAAATTAACAGATTGGATTATTAGGTCAGGTTATTAACTATCTATCAAAAGAAGAAAAACACACACCAGCCTCTCTCCAGTCACTTTAGTCTATTCCCATCTGGTATGAGGCGTTTGCAAAACAAACAATAACAAGGCATATTTTAGCCTTCGAAACAGAAAATCTGAAACCCGATGCACTTTATTTAAATGCATTGAATACATTTGTTTATTGGCTCTACAGGGATCCTCAAGATGTGAAATATCACGTTTGTATATATTGTCATGGTTCGGATATTGTCTTTCTTTTCATTGCTTTTTAAACAACAAGGGGAAAGAACTGAAAAAGTAGCTTTTTATACTCAACATGCACTGAAGCATCACTGTTAAAACACCCTTTGTTTGGTACTGAGAACAAAGGTTTGACAATGATTCCAACAGAAACTGAGACTTGTTGTACAACCTCAGATTAGGTGAGCCCACACACCGTCCACCACTCGACACACTTCTCTGTGCGTGGAAGATTTAAATGAAAGCAGTGCATCCAGGTCAGCGTCCAGCAGGACGAGGTCACGGCCTGGACACTCAGCACTCATACACCCCCCATGACCTCTGAACCCTGTGACCTCTCACCCCAGAATCCAGCCCTTCAACAGCCATCAGTTTATTGATCCAGCACGTGCCAAAAAGACAGATTAACATGAAGCGAATAGAATAGAAGAGACGTTACACAAGATAATTGTATTTGTTGGTGCTCTTTGTGAAATTATAATATTATTTTATTCCCCATGACAGCAAATCTCTGCAGGATGAAAACAAAGTGACAGTTGGGTCAAACGGAAATCAACCAAGAAGAGAAGAAAAGAGAAGACTAAAGATGAGAAGATAAGAAAAGAAAAAAAGAAAAATAGAGAATTGAAGAGAAGAGAAGAATAGAGATAAATGAAGAGAAGACTAAAGAAAAGAAAAGCGAAGAAAAGAAAAAAAAGGAAAATAGAGAATTGAAGAGAAGAGAAGAATAGAGAGAAATGAAGAGAAGACTAAAGAAAAGAAAAGCGAAGAAAAGAAAAGAAAGAAAAATTGAGAAATGAAGATAAAAGAAGAAAAGAAAAGAAAAATTAAGAGAAGAGAAGACTAAAAAAGAGAAGAAAAGAAAGGTTAACAACCAGAACAGAGGCAGGAAATTGGAACAGATGAGTGAGTCAAATATGTATGACACATCTGCACAGAAAAGTGGCACACATTATTCACATACATGAAATCCATATGTGGAAGCACATGCATTACGACACAAACGTGCACCTGTCCTTCTATTTCTTGCACTCTTTCTGCAATAATCCCAGGTCTCACAAGCTCCACCCATCACACACACAAGTATGCAATCAGAGAAATGCAAATCTGATAAAGAGTTATACGCAGGTGCACAGATACTTAACACACACACACTGACAGCAAAACACATTTCCAGCAGCTACTGCTAACAGGTTATAGCTTGCCTCGTGCATTTTAGTAAGTGTGTTATTTCATCGCATCTTTTTATCCTCTCGCCTCTCATTCTGCTCGGTGACAGGGGGGATATGTGCACCCTACTTTGTTGCCATGGATACCACAAACACCCCACATAGAAATTCTACACAGAATAATAAGTGGCCAATTGCGTCTGTTTGCTCTCCAACAAACCTCAGGATTAGAGGCATTTTCCTGTCAGAGGCATAAACTATTTTTATGTTTGTAGGGGAACGAGAAGGAGGGGGAGGAAAAGAGAGGAAAAAGAGGAAGGGAAAAAAGAGGAAATAGGCACAGATATGAAAAGAGCATACTAATGCTGTGTGGTGACAGGTTTCTTCATGCTCAGTAAGATGAGAGAGCTCGAGCACAGAGCAGGGAGAAAAAAGGAGGGGGGTAGGATGCTCTTAAAAAGAAACTCAGGTGCTCAGGGCACCCTTAACAAATGAAGGAGAACATGACAGAGAGAGGGGGGCAGATCATTTCAAGTCCAGTTAACTGGGAGCGCTGACATTTGTAACAGCTGAACGGGCGAGGTGAAAAGCAGGGGTGGCATTTAGTAGGGCAAACTGGAGCTAAATGTTATGAGCTAAAAGCTTTCTGGGTTTTTATTTTTTGTGCGTCTCTTTCAGAATAATTGACAAACACTCATCTGATGCCTCCTCCTAATTTCTTCCTCCTGCTCTGAGCCTCAGAGAACATAACCCCAGTGTGCAATGATGTCATTATGATACCATCTGTTTGCTGCAATGGCAGACGTAACGCACACACACGCTTTAAACACACACACCCTCACAAGATAGCCGTGGATCAGATAGAACATAGAGGGAGAGAACCTATGACATTTGCACTGTGCAGTGTATATAAGCCATACACACGGCAGATTCCTGCTGCATGTTTAATATAGGCTTATTGTAAAGAGTAAAGGTGACTGTTGACACACTTCAGGAAGCTTTGTACCTCAGATCCAAGAGGGGAATCTGTCCAGACTCCTGCTGTGTGCAGTGAGAGCAGCTTTCTTTGCTGTCCAAAGACTACATGCTGTAACTACCGTACTAGAACACAGCGTCTGTCAAGGTCATGAGGGGAGATGCTTGATGCGGATGTCTGTCAATCCCATCCCCCATCCACACAAGGACACTGCCTCCCCCTGCCACCATTTTTACACCTTTGTCTTTTACTGTTGAGGCCAGCTTGTGCTTGATCCAATCTATCACAGTGGAGAATGAAAGCTACAACAAGGCAGCTATTAGCTGACTTGGCCTGTACTCTCATTACATGAAGTTTCATAAAGGGCACTTTGGTGTTTGTCTGAGCTGCTCTCTCTCTCATATGCACACATAAACCAAACAGGACCAGTGATATGATATTTTGTAGATGTAAATCAGTTTTTCTTTTGGACCAATTGTCCAATTGTCTTACATCAGGCCCTGATGTCCTCCACTTTTTTGGGGAGGACAGTTTTATTTAATGTCCACACCTTTGGCGTAGTAAAAGGTTGCACAGGAAGAAAAAAAAGACTCAAAAACAAGGCAGTCAAACTTGAAATTGTACTGACATAATTATATGTTTTTGTCAAAATATTTCACCAAGGCAGGTCATTTTGCTTGCAGATTTTGGTAGCCCTTAATACACACTATTTAGCACTAGTAAAGCATGAAATAACACTGAATTCATCACTTATAAAGCATTATTCCAATATGAACACTCATTAGTATGCAATTCACAAACACAGTTATAAATGTTTCCTTCTTGATTAATAATCTTGTATTTTCATACTTTATGAATTATGGGTGATTTGTAAAGTGTAAAAAACACTTTACAAATCATCTTATAAAATGTATTTAGTTACTACTCGTTAGAAGACTATGTATGCTTTACAAAGCATTTATAAGCCTCAAAGCTAGCAGAAGTCTCAGTTATCTTCTCAACAGAAAAGGGAAATAGACACAACACAACGTGATAAAGAACATTAATATGATGGTGCTGCTCCCAGCAGCCCGTCAGTGGCATGAGAGATGAGCATAGTGTGTTGGCACATAGCTACATATTATTGATTATGCTAGCTATGGCTATTTTTGTGTATTTTCATCAGGTTTAAAGTATTAGTTGTAGTAAAGACTAGTAGAAGACATTTAGTGCATCATTATTGATTGATCTTCCGGTCATATTGCCTGAAATCTTGATTATATACTAGGCAAGGATAACACTTGCATTGCATCTCCATTTACTCTGGAATGGTAATAGAAATAGGTTTACTTATAATTAATTCAGCCTTGCGATAGACTGGAGACTTGTCCAGGGTGTACCCTGCCTTCGCCCAATGTCAGCTGGGATCGGCTCCAGCGCCCCGCGACCCTAAAACAGGATAAGCGGTTTGGACAATGGATGGATGGATACTTAATTAATTAATATTCCTTAGCTCATGTTTTAAAGGGGACCGGACATACAGAGTGTATAGAAACCTTAAGGTCGAGGTGCTATTCCTGATTCATGTTGGGTATGTTATTTCAGGCACCTCTAAAGCTAAATAGTCTGGTGCACAACTTCAGTCTACATAAAAACAGACCCCTTTCTACTGGAATCCCACAAAACTGAGGCTCTGCATTGCGGTTCAATTCACAGGACCTTAACATTGCAGTAAAATACATGGCCCATGTGCAGGTCATAAAAAAGTATTTCTGACTTAAACAGAGCTCAACGCGTGTGATTGAACATGTGTATTTATGTTCTCCCCGTGTCAGACTCAGCGCTCTGGCTTATGTATTAGATGTAGATGAGCAGCAGGTACAAGAAAAGCCACATGGACAGAGTGGCGTGCGGCGCATGCATGAGCAGCAGAACCAACGTAGCAAATGAATTTGGAGGGGCGTAATGAGAGACGGCGCTGGGCTCTGGCCCGATTTCACAGCCACATCATTAGGGTGAGGCGGCCCCGGCCCTTGAATCAACACACACACACACACATTCATACACACCCAGCACTCATCACAGTGGCCCTAGGAAAGACGAACAAGGTCAGTCGCCATGCCGCAGTCTAATGAGAGGTGACAGGTGAGAAGACACGCTCCAGACTTTATCCATTAAACTTGCATTTTTAGGAAGTGTGTGTGTGTGTGTGTGTGTGTGTGTGTGTGTGTGTGTGTGTGTGTGTGTGTGTGTGTGTGTGTGTGTCTGTTTGTGCGCACACATGTGTTTCTGAGTCATAACCAAACACACTGCAATACCCTCCCTGTAACCTTCATGTACTTCCTGGCAGGCAGGTGTTAAGGCTGTAGGGCTGTTGAGTGGCCAACAGGAGATGGTGCTGTGTTATTTATCAGCATGTCCAGGCATCATACATGACTGTTCACTGCAGGTAACACACACACACACACACACACAAACACACACATACACACTGTTGCAACTTTGGATGTGTTCTAGTACAGTATCATGTGTTTTATTCAATGATTCAATGGAGCACAACTGAAACTGGCCACATAGCCGTCACGTTTTTGAGGTTAAAAACTGTGTAGGAGTAGAAACAATGGTTTCTGTCTAATATCAAGCAGAGACAAAGTAAAGCAAGTAATGTACATGCAGAGTGCACTTTTCCACAGTGAGCGCTTCTTGCAGGTGCAGGAGGACACGTGTGCTTCCTGTTAGACAAGAATGAGTCTTTAGCAAAAAGAAAAAGAGAACAAAAGCAGATGTGTATGCTGGAAACCCTGTGTTCAACAGGGAGGAAGAGGCATCAAAAATTGTCTAAATGTGTCACAATCTTGAAGAATTGTATATTTGTGTGCCATTCATGTGCGCAGGCAGTTGGTTGACTCCATGACCAAAACACAAGCAGAAACTTGAAGAACATTTCCAGCACCCAGCAAGCAACTTTCAGAGAAATGAACACAGCGCCATCTTGGAATACTACATTCGAGTATGGTGACTTGATTCTCATCTCATGTTAAAAAGCATCCTAATACTAATACTAATTGAATACATGACAAATGTCTTGAACCCAAAGTGTGGTACAGCATATTAGCTATAGTAGCTATTTGCTAGCTAAAGGCCAGGTAAGGCCAAGAAGAAGGTACGTATGCACAGGGTGGAAGCCAAAAGTTGGGTTGCTCCATGGCTTCCCAGCTGAGAGTGTCTCAGAACCCCTGAGAACAACACTTTTATACTTCCATTTTCAGATAGACCATCCAGATGCTTTTGGAAGTTTAGGCATACTCTGTCTGATATCTGAATGATGTTCATCTGTCTGTTGGTGGTAAACTGTGTTACAGAGACACACACACACACACATCAAGGCATGGGCAGGCAGAGTGACTTGGTCTGTGTCCAGATGGCTAACCTTAAAGACAGCACTCTACAGCTGTCCTCTCTGCCATAACTCTCTAGATGACGAGTAACACGGGATGCATCTGACATTTCTGGTGACAGCCTCAGGCTTGACGAAGAAGCAGGGACGCTTGATAATCGCCAGGGTGACACCATTAAGAAGACGTTTAGGGACCTCCCTTAGACATATATCTGAAGATGAAAGAGACGAGTGAAAACCCACATCATCGCTTCATCTCGGCAGCTAACTGTCATTGTTAAAGCCGCCTCCATCGTGGTCCCTGACAGTGTGGCGTTCCAGTGGCGTCACTGTCTTCCCAAACAAGGCACTGACTAACACGTGACTGTCACATTGTGCCATTTTCTTCTCGGCAGAATATTCTTGAGTGACTTCATCCTCTCTGTTACGCGCATCTTACTCATTTCAGATGTTTCTCTTCACCACAAAGGCATCATCCCAGAATAGATTTGTTGTCATTGCATGCTTTATAGAACTTTCGAGAGCTTTTGTTAATCGACATTCTCACTTTTTTTTTAAACGCTGTTCTAGAATAATGAAGCAATATAGATCAATATATGTCCTTGAGGCCAGGAGGATATATGCAAGCTGGAATCCTGCAAAATATTGTTTTTCCTGAATATCATTCTCTTCTGCTCTTTTATAAGCAGTCTAGTAAAGCAGAAATACCATAAATATAATCTTAAAAAAATTATGAGAAATTGTATGTGTGCTTTTAGAAAGGAGGAGCAAGGCAATGATATAACTCTCTGTTTTTACCAGAGGTGCCCCTGAGTGACTTTCTTATCTTGTTAGTCACTGTTGTAACATCATGTTCCCTTACTAAATTAAATTAACTCAATCATCAGTTGCCATAGTGTTTTCAGCCGTCCACTTTTCTATTTCCAACTGAGCACCAAACTATATTAATAACTTGTTAAATCGGATTATTACATTACGGGCATGCGTGCATTTATATATGTGAGCACATCATCTTCTCTCCGATGGATTTGCCCTGCAAATCAAGTTAATCACAGCACTGAAAGCAATAATGAGTGTGGCATGCTACTCAACAAACTAACAAACCCATTAGCTAGTCTGCCTGTCTCCAAATCCAAAACCTTACATTCATTAGACAGTAATTTAGAGCAGAAAATGAGATTGGGAACCTTGATGTTACAGAAAAGCACATCCCCACAAAAAAGACTAAAAGAACACAACACTGTGATGGCTGAGACAAGATCGAAAAACAAATTTCTAATTTTGTCCATGAAGTGAAAGAGGAGTTGATAATTAGTCTGGGATGAGAGGGAGACGTTACAGACACACACAGAATCAGTTTTCATTCCGGTCCTCTAGCCGTCCGCTGAGCAGTCCGCTGACCGTGCTGTTGGATCTCCATGAAGCATGGGCGGGAACAATAGCAGCATGAATACATGTGGCAGGTTTCTACACTTCGCTTTGGGGGTTGAGGACACTCCTCCAGTGATGATGATCCACTTCATACCGGTTCCTCTATGTGTGACAAAGGAGGCCGTCAAGAGTCTTTACAAATATGTCTTTCTATAAATGCGTCTAAATTCGCCATATTGCATGTGTTCCAAACGCTTTCCTCCTCTCCTCTTCACAAATACCGGCTACCAGCGGCGCTCCAGACGTCCACAGAAATCCACAGCAGCTATCTCATATCACCACTCCATCACTGACTTTACAGCCCAACCCCCCACCAATATCTCCTTCATCTCCTGCTCTGTCATTTTAACTGTCAATCCTTCTCTCCTTCCTCCCACCCCTCCCCACATCCACTGGTAAACCTTTCAAGCCATCTTGTCATCTAGTTGTTCATGCACTGTACTACATTTCTACATGCTTCCACCCCCTCCCCTCTCTAGTATCTATACTTCTGCCCTGCCCTGCCTGGGCAGGGACAGAGGCTGAGGGAGGAGGTGGGGGCGGCTGAGGGGTGAAAGAAGTGGCTTCAATCCCCAACCCGCTACAAGGGCAATTTCACCAAACTGTAATAACAGTAATGGCCGCAGGTTATGGTAATTTTTCAATTAATCCAAATGAAATGTGGGTAAAGATGAAGATGTGTAGTCTTGTATGGCAAGGAGCTCACTGAACTTAAAGAGAATCAAGCTATCAGACAGCTATGGTGATAATCGTCAGCATTAATGTCACCATAATGAGCACCATCACCATTAAATTATCTCAAAGGTAGTTTGATGGAAAGCTGGATTGTAATTTCAACATGTAACCACTATCCTTAGCACCACACACCTTTGAAGCAACATTTAGTCTCTTTCAGCTCTTTCTCCATGCTGCTGTTTTTATGGAGGCAGAGAAAATGCTTTAAAATATTTTATGAGTGAGTGAATGCAATTGAAATATAACTACTATTAAATACTCAATACACTTAGTGGACACTTTATTTCCTAAAATCAGCAATTTTTAAGATTTTGATGGGTGCATCTTAGTAGCAGAGGGGTTACAGTGCATGCCATATGATCACAATAACATGGGTTTGATTCCATCGTTTGGATCTTTGTTCATCTTTAATCTTTAGAAATGTTTTTATAATGTTCAGTTGTTTTTTTAAATGTTCACAAATCTGTACATTTCATATAGTTATGTATTATATTTAAAGGTGTTTCTATTTTGTCGTCCCCTTATTATATTATAAAGTAGTTTGGACACTTCTGGTCCAATTCGAACCCATCACAGAAGGCATACCATTTATGTGTCATTTCATTAGTTAAAACAATTTACATTTTCTTTGGTGACTGGTGAATTAGGAGCCTATTTGTCAAAACTGAATTTGATGAATTTACTGTTAATCAGACCACAATGAGACAATAATCAGCTAGCTATCGCATCCCGTGGTGCCTCCACTTCAGCAGTGCTGCTGGCCAACATTTCTGGAACCAGTGTGTAAGCAATGGTTGAATTAGCAAGAGAGATAGCAGTCAAATGTAACGGCTTAATGCTTCACCCACACTTGTGACACTTGTCACAGAGTAGGAAAGCACATTACATGCGTCGAGGCAACTGTTGAGTGGAGTGTTGCATAAACCAAACACTGAAAATAATAAGTCGAAATAGTTCACAGCTCTCAAATGCCAGTCTGCTGGTTGACAGCCCCGAGTTTGACCCATTCATTCACCACAATCTACATAAGTTGTACTTCTTTACTACTATTACTATCACCACTCCTCAATGTGTTAAACTACATTTGTTAAATGCGGGCTCCTATCCAGTTAACATACTGTCATTATCAAAGGAAGAAAAAGTCAAATGAGTAAATTCAGACTGCACACACTGACATTTACTGACATTATGAACTTCTCGTGATTTTTTTTAAAACACGCTATTTGTAAAAAACCTTGGAGAAAAAGATTGTAATGGTAAGATGGTAAGCAAAAATAAAGTAAGTAAAATGTCCCAATGCTGTTCAGCGGTATTTCATTTTCAACAAAAGTAGGGTATCCAGCAGGAGTTAGATTTCACAATTAGGTTTACAGTTGCTTCAAAAGGTCTAATCATTATGGCGTTTCTTTGCTTCCATATAATTTTCTGGCAGGCACTCTGGTCAGTAGAAGCTGCATTTTTATTGTAAATTCACACTCTGCCATTACTCTGACACTCTGCTTGACATTCAGGTAGCATAGCAACATGACAACATGCCCCTACAGCCTGGTGAGAGAATATAGATGCTTTTTGAAAAGGTTGACAAGAGAGAAAGAGAGTGAGAGGAGAGATGGAGGAGGAGGAGGAGGAGGAGGAGGAGGAGTGAAACCCTCCACAGATTTGCTTCTTCTCCTTTTCAACCCCACTTTAAAATCCTATTTGAAATTTAAAGCATCGTTTTTTGTGTCTGAAAATACCTTTACACGCATTGCCATAAATACTGCCCATAGGGAGAAGGCTTTGCTTCCCCCTGCAGATTCACATAATTCAACAGGGAAGAGCAATGGAAGGCACACATGTGCATACTGTATGTGTACACACTCTGTATACAATATACATAAATAATACAGTACATATAATAAATGTATAGCAATCATACATGTAACAAAAATGTGTATTTACTGTACTATTTATAGAAATACTTATATGTTTCTCTATATACTACCCACATTTTGATTGTATTGATTATATATGCATAAGGAGAGAAATATAAACAAATCAAAATTATATTTGTTGTAAAATTGTGGAGGAGATAGATACAATATATAACACTGGTCAGAGGGGTTATGTTAATGTTTTTTTTTCCCATAACAGAAATCAATTCATTATTCATAAAGATTAAAGATGGATTTCATATTACACCCCATTTGACTGGTCCTTCTCCCCTCCCCAAGCTCTTTAGGCAAATGCTATCCTCCACGAGCTTCTCCTTTCTCTTTTTTTGTGTGTGTACGAGGTGACCAGATCCTGTACCCCTGACCACATCAATGCATCTCTTGATGCCTTCTGCTGTTAGCCTCCAGGTGCTTGGAGGAAATCTTGCTGAAGATTGACCTCCACCTCACTATTCACTTGTAATGGTCAGTGAGAAGCTCTTTTCACAACCCCTTCCACAACTAGCTGTTATTACAGTTGTTTTATTTTTAGGATTCAGAAAAAAATTATTGGGGATAAAGTGTGTTCCCAAACTATATATCTACAGCATGTTGAAACGTTTTCCACTGTAATATATATTTTGAAAATAAAGAAAAATTGAATTAATGAATTTCCCCATGTTATCATTCAAGTCAGAAACCCAGCTAACAAATTAATGTTAGTTAGTCCTGATGGTCAGGTGGTACCTCACATGGTAGCTCCTCCATCAGTGTATGAATGATAGTTAGTCCTGATGGTCAGGTGGTACCTCACATGGTAGCTCCTCCCATCAGTGTATGAATGTTAGTTAGTCCTGATGGTCAGGTGGTACCTCACATGGTAGCTCCTCCCATCAGTGTATGAATGATAGTTAGTCCTGATGGTCAGGTGGTACCTCACAGGGTAGCTCCTCCATCAGTGTATGAATGATAGTTAGTCCTGATGGACAGGTGGTACCTCACATGGTAGCTCCTCCCATCAGTGTATGAATGATAGTTAGTCCTGATGGACAGGTGGTACCTCACAGGGTAGCTCCTCCATCAGTGTATGAATGTTAGTTAGTCCTGATGGTCAGGTGGTACCTCACATGGTAGCTCCTCCCATCAGTGTATGAATGATAGTTAGTCCTGATGGTCAGGTGGTACCTCACATGGTAGCTCCTCCCATCAGTGTATGAATGTTAGTTAGTCCTGATGGTCAGGTGGTACCTCACATGGTAGCTCCTCCCATCAGTGTATGAATGATAGTTAGTCCTGATGGTCAGGTGGTACCTCACATGGTAGCTCCTCCATCAGTGTATGAATGTTAGTTAGTCCTGATGGTCAGGTGGTACCTCACATGGTAGCTCCTCCCATCAGTGTATGAATGATAGTTAGTCCTGATGGTCAGGTGGTACCTCACATGGTAGCTCCTCCCATCAGTGTATGAATGTTAGTTAGTCCTGATGGTCAGGTGGTACCTCACATGGTAGCTCCTCCCATCAGTGTATGAATGTTAGTTAGTCCTGATGGTCAGGTGGTACCTCACATGGTAGCTCCTCCCATCAGTGTATGAATGTTAGTTAGTCCTGATGGTCAGGTGGTACCCAGTGGTGTACAGTAACGAAGTAGAAATACTTTGTTACTGTACTTAAGTTGTTTTTATGGATATCTGTACTTTACTATTTATATTTCTGTTGACTTTCACTTTTACTTCACTACATTTTGCAAAGAAAAGTGATACTTTTACTCCGATACATTTCCCCTGAAACCTTCGTTACTCGCTACAAAATCAAATATATCTTTAGAAAAAAAATTAATCATGGAACACAGACTCCAAGCAAGCAGGTTTGGCGAATCAGTGGTCCTAGCTTGCAAGTTAAATCATTGGTTAATCACGTTAAGCTAGCGAACATGCTGCGACGATGACTGATTTCATGATGGAAGCAGAAATGGAAGCACCACTACTCTCACAACAAACGACAGCGGTGACGAAGACCAACAGCCGTGGCCAGATTTGCGTGAAATGCTTTCTTATGTTTTCTTGAAAGATTCTTCGTACCGGATGAAGTGCCTCTTATGCTTACCCAAAGCTACTGAAACATTGGCCCATCCAACCTCCGGAAACACATTGAGGTAGATCAAGATTAATCCCATCAGCCGCAAAGTTAATGTTTAGTTGTCATAATTAGCATAAACCTGTTGAGATATCTAGCAGTGTTTCCCACATGATTGGAGCATATCTTTAGCAGGGGAGGGGCGGAGACAGGTGTCGATCTTCTAATGTAGCACATGGTGTATGTTAGGCTAACGATCGCTAGCTATCATAAATCAAATGAGACAATTAGTGTACTAGACAGATCGCTAGCGAGTTAGTGAGGAAGTGTTGACAGTTGTGAGATTTTGTTGATTTGAGTCGTCTCAGCTATCATTATTGCAGCACTAGTTTAGCTAACTTAACTTTAGCTAACATTAAGTTAGCTTAGCCACCACACTATGGGATTGACAGGAGCCGCGAGAGCGCAGCATTACGATCTGAACCGTGTCGAGTTGGAGATGCAAGTGTGTGTAGCAAGTGTGATTAGCTAAAGTTGTTATGCTTCCAAAATGTCTGACATCAGCGCTGACATCAACAAAGAGAAAAGGCTCCTGAGACCCTCCAGCAGCATCAGACCACGTTAGTGAACACCTTGACTGTCTCAGAGGTCCATTGACAAAGCTGTCGTGGTAGTATGTGGTCCAAGAGCTCCAGCCATTCTGTGTTGTTGAGCTTATAACTCCTTCATAGTGTCATATTGCTTTTCGGAGAATTATGATGATAAGTTCATAGTAGGTGCAATAGTATACTTACGTACATTATATTATGTTGAATATTGTTGCTCCTGGATGGAGCACAGCCAACCCAATTATTTTCAACACAACTCCTTGTCATGGTGGCCATAGCACTTAGAATAAAGAATAAACTTCATAATTCTCAAAATTCTGACCCTTTGCTTTTTTATTAACAGCATTTACTTGTACTTTTACTTTCAATACTTAAGTACATTTAATATCAGAAAATTACTTTTGATACTTAAGTACAGTAAATATAAGATACTTTAAGACTTTTACTCAAGTAGTATTCTAATAGGTGACTTTCCCTTTTACTGGAGTAATTTCAGTAAAGTATCTTTACTTTTACTCAAGTATGGCTTTTGGGTACTTTATACACCACTGGTAAGGCAAGGCAAGTTTATTTGTATAGCACATTTCAACACAAGGCGATTCAAAGTGCTTCACATACAACCATTAAAAGCATAAAAACACAATCCACATACAACCATTAAAAGCATAAAAACACAATCCACATACAACCATTAAAAGCATAAAAACACAATCCAAAATAAAAGATTTAAAAACAATTAAGAACATTCATTAAAACAGTAAAAAACAGTTAAAAAGCAAAAAGCAAAAAGCAAAAATAAATAGATACAGAATTGAATAAAAGTTGCAGTGCAGTTTAAGATATAAAATGCAGTAGTAAGATGCAGAATCTGCTTTAATTAAAGGCAACAGCAAACAGAAAGGTCTTCAGTCTGGATTTAAAGAGGCTGAGGGTCTCAGCAGACCTGCAGCTCTCAGGGACCTTGTTCCAGATGTGTGGAGCAGAAAAGCTGAACGCTGCCTCTCCGTGTTTAGTTCTGACTCTTGGAACAGAAAGTAGACCCGTCCCAGACGACCTGAGGGGTCGGGATGGTTCATAAGGCAGCAGCAGATCACTAATGTATTTAGGCCCTAAACCATTCAGGGCTTTATAAACCAGCAGCAGGATTTTAAAGTCAATTCTTTGTTGGACAGGAAGCCAGTGCAAAGACCTCAGAACCGGAGTGATGTGATCCACTCTCCTGGTCTTAGTGAGGACTCGAGCTGCAGCGTTCTGAATCAGCTGCAGCTTTCTGATTGACTTTTTACTGAGACCTGTGAACACACCGTTACAGTAGTCAAGTCTACTGAAGATAAATGACCTGTGAACACACCGTTACAGTAGTCAAGTCTACTGAAGATGAATGCATGGACAAGTTTCTCCAAATCCTGTTGAGACATAAGTCCTCTAACCCTTGTTATATTCTTCAGGTGATAGTAGGCTGATTTTGTAACTGTCTTGATATGGCTGTTCAGGTTGAGGTCTGAATCCATAACTACACCTAGATTTCTGGCTTGGTTTGAGGTTTTTAACGTCAGTGATTGTAGCTCAGCGCTCACTTTCAATCGTTCTTCCTTGGAACCAAAAACAAGTACTTCTGTTTTATCTTTATTTAATTGAAGAAAATTCTGGCACATCCAGTTGTTGATTTCTTCAATACATTTAGCCAGCACTGGTATGGGATTATAGTCCCCTGGTGATATAGTTATGTAGATTTGTGTGTCGTCTGCATAGTTATGATAACACACTTTGTTGTTTTTCATAATCTCAGCCAGTGGAAGCATGTAGATATTGAACAGAAGAGGCCCCAGTATTGAACCTTGGGGAACACCACATGTCATACCAGTCAGCTCTGATGTGTAATTAGCTACCGACACAAAGTATTGTCGGTCCTTCAAGTAAGAGTCAAACCAGTTAAGTGCTGCGCCAGAGAGTCCTACCCAGACTTTCAGTCTGTCTAGTAGTATGTTGTGATCAACCGTGTCGAATGCAGCACTGAGATCCAGTAATACTAAGACTGAAGTTCTGCCTCTGTCTGTGTTTAAGTGGATGTCGTTGAAAACCTTAACAAGAGCAGTTTCAGAACTGTGATGCTGACGAAAGCCAGACTGGAAGACATCAAAACAGTTATTTTCGGCCAAGAAGCTATTTAGCTGTTGATAAACCACTTTTTCCATTATTTTACTTAAAAAGGGGAGGTTTGATATTGGCCTATAATTTTTCATTATTTCGGGGTCTAAACTAGCCTTCTTTAGGAGTGGTTTAATAACTGCAGTTTTTAGGGCTTGTGGGAAGACACCTGAGAGAAGGGATGTGTTTACAATTTGTAAAAGGTCAGTGATCATGCAGTGTGAAATATTTTTGAAAAAGTGTGTTGGTAGAATATCTAAGCAGCACGAGGATGTTTTCAGATGTTGTATAATGTCTTCTAAGCTTCTTTGGTTAATTGAATGAAATTGTGTCATGATATAGCTTGATGGTTAGCTTGTCCACGGTAGCAAATAAGGCGCGTGTATTGTTATTGTTTTTGGTTATGATGTCAGAGAAGAAGGCCTGCCTTGCATTTCTAAGTTCCAAATTGTAGTTGCGAAGTCTCTCTTTATAGATACCACAGTGAACCTGGAGATTAGTCTTTCGCCACCTGCGCTCAGCTTTCCGACACTCTCTTTTCTCTATTCGGACCAGCGTGGCATTTCTCCAGGGGGATCTTTTCTTACCTGAGACAACCTTCACCTTAGTGGGTGCAATGGCATCAATAACATTTTTAACTTTAGAATTGAAGTCATCCACAAGCTCATTGACTGAGATGCAAGAGAGGGCTGGTGTGGAGGAGAACTTCTGAATAAATAGTTCACCCGTGTTTTCAGTGATGTAACGCTTTGTCACAACCTTGGTTTGGACATTTGTGTGCAGGGAGATTTTCACTCTCAAAGAAAACACAAATGATCAGAGAGTGCAACATCGGTCACAGCAACCTTGGAAATGTCCAGACCTTTGGTGATGATTAGGTCCAGAGTGTGCCCCTTGTTGTGGGTGGGACCTGTTACATGCTGAGTCAGATCATAGTTATCAAGGACACCACATAGCTGTATAGACCCTCTGTCCTGGGGATTATCAACATGGATATTAAAATCACCAACAATGACAACACAATCAAAATCCATACAGATTATAGACAGCAGTTCAGTAAACTCATCGAAGAAGGATGCACAGTATTTAGGTGGTCTGTAAATGTTAAGGAATAAAACTCGAGTGGAATTCAGAGCCACATATTCAAAAGAAGTAAAATGACCAAAAGACATCTGCTTGCATTGCAAAGACTCATTAAATAAAATAGCAACTCCACCTCCTTTCTTATGCACTCTTGTTTCACTCATGAAACTGAAGTTGGGAGGTGTTGATTCAATAAGAACATGGTAGCTCCTCCCATCAATCAACTTCTGTTTGCTACAAGTTGATCAGCAAGATTACCCAAAAGTAATTGCACCTCGCTAGAGCGCTGCTAGCCAAACCAATATTACGTGTATTTTCAAAATTACAATAAACATAAACATTAGCAATGCCAGTGGTAATGTTAGATGCTGTAGTTAGAAACTGACCTAACCTTGGAAGAGCCAGAGGATCCATAATTTCAAAAACTAAAGCACCAAGCGTGACAAATGAAATACAGAGACACAATGTCAGTCTTTTCAACATCTCATACCATTCAGCCTTGTTCTTTCGACATTTCACTGACTCAAGCAATGACAAGGCAACATGACATTTTGCTGGCCGTGATGGCTTGATGACATTCTATTGCAGCACAAATTAAGTTTTGCCCGGCACAGCAGGGAATTGATTACACTTCATGTTATGAAAACTGTGATAATGTTTCACAAGATATTCTCAAGTAATTTACTTTTTAACCCAGTGGTTGCCAAACGGGGTCTGGAACCCCTGTGCCGGAACGGACTATTTTCAGCTTCATAAAGTGACTAAGCTGTCGATAATATTTATAATGGCGTCTACTATTGTGTAGCCTAATTCAAATTAAATCCAAAGGATTTGACATTCAGCCCACCACAGTCTAGGTAGGCCCGCCAGTTTCATAATAAGGCTAAACTATTTCTACACTTCGGGTGGGGTCTGCTCAGCCTGCCAGGAGGATTCCACTAGGCCACTTCGGTATGGGAGGAGCCCCTCGTGGGACCTCTCCCCGGGGCTGGCTGGTGTGATATTTATGTTGCACAAAATACAACAAGTCAGAGTTTAAAAATAAATCAGATTTATGATGTGACATAGCTAAGTTTTGGTTAAGTTGAGGGAAACATGGTGGTTTGGGTTAAAATGACTTATTGGGTAGGAAACAATCATGGTCGTGGTTAAGTTATCTGTCGGTAAACAGGAAGTGATCAGTAGTAGGCCTTTGTCACCTCAGCATAGACAAACATACTTTGAAATAACCAAAACAAACCAATGTATTTTTTCTTACTATTATTTATTTAATTATTTATAATTGTTGCTTCTTTCTTGGGAAAGAATGGATTTTAAGACATAAGGATTAGGAACCACTGGCTTAAGCAATAGAGCAAAAGCTGTATTTATCTAGAATCAAAAGTCAATTTCTTTATTATAGCTGTTAGTGACAGTTTGTGACAGTTTGCCTATAAGATAGTACAGGCAAACTTATTATTCTACAACATGAGACATGAATACAAATATCTCAATTCTAACATTAACCAGATCACAGATCATAGATATATATGACATTAACAGATCTTTTGACAATCTATATTCCAAAGACATATCATCCTTTTGTCTTTACAAACCCAACTTAGATTTTAAAACAGACCATTACTGGATTTCCCACCAAACTTTAAGATGGAAAAAAAGAAAACATTTAAAAAGGCCACAAAAAGTGCCTCATCCTCTCAAAATGGAACAGCAGGCCACTCCAGACTTTATCACTGACTCCATGATGCAATTAGCCATCACAGTGGTGCAGCTGAGGTTCTGCTGATTGTATTAGAGAATCAGTGATGTCTTTCTGGACAAAACCCCAGAGATTGAGAGAGGGACGCTCACAGAGCCCTAAAACACAATAAAGACAAGTGGCAAGAGCCACAACTCTCCGTGGGTCTGCTCTTGTTAGAGCAGCCCTGAAAAATGAGAAGCAAAGTTTGTTGTTGTTGTGGGTGTTTTCTTCTTCTTCTTGCTGTGGTTTTATGGCCCAGGGGTCGTTATCTCTCAAACACACAGAGAAACCAAGAGTCGACCTCAACAATGCCACATACTCACACACCACTGCACCCACTAAACTTCCAGAGGGACGCAGGGGGTTTGCTGTGAGGAATCCCCCTGGGGGTTAGGTGACTTTTGACATGGACAGCAAGACATCATGCCCCTGAACACACACACAATCACCATCCTCACCCAACCCTGGGGGACAGAATAAGAGAGGCAGGCAGGACAGATAAGCAGAGACAGCCCCCCCCCCACCACCACCATCTTTCTCCTCTTCATTCAACTCAACATCCACCACCCAGCCCTCCATGTCCAAATGTTCTCTGTATGCCTGCCTTGTACAGAGAGCTTCTGCCAAGTATAATGTGTGTGTATGCTATCTGATCAATCTGTGGCAGGGACATACACACACACACACACACACACACACACACATAGTGGTAAAAGCCATTACGGCCCCTGAAAGCTACTCCATCCAGGGACAACAGACCCCCCTCAGAGTGGCCACGGCTGAAGTTTACAACAAAAGGGTTGGAGTAATTAGAATGGCACTTCCCTTCTGGAAGAAATACGGGGATGCGAAAGAGTGCGGGGGCGGGGGGGGGGGGGGGGGGGGGGACACAAGACAGAAGGGGAGAGAGAGGGGAGAGATGGTAGAAAGAGTGACAAAGAACGTGGCAGCAGAGTTGAGCTGTAGATAGACAAAAAGAATGTGAAGAAGAGTCCTCAACAGTCCAGCTATAACCTATCCCTATCTATTCACCACAGAGGTTGTAAAGATGGAGGGACAATCAAAAGATGACTGGAGGGCAGGGAGAGATCCCTCTGCGGTCATGACATGTGAGAGGACAGGTTTACTGCTCCGGAGCACTTAACCATTAGAATATTAGATCTGAGCTAGAGCTATGGAGGCTCCACAATGAGACTCATCCATCAATATTCTGTGTGAAGCCTTAAAAAAAGCTGTTGGAAAAATAAATCTAATTTGACAGTGTCTTCAAATTTCACTTGAAACGGCACACGCTAAATTGAAACATTTTTTAACGTACCGGCTTTTGCTTTACCAATTATCCAAAAGTGCTCTTTGACTAAAATGTGTTTCAAAGCCACGTCCAGGCCAATTTCTTTTCAGTCAATGTGACCAGCAGTCCACGATCAGATCTAATTACAGAAGTAAAACTCTGTGCTAGCAGCAGGATGAGGTTCAGATTAGGACTGGACCATATGGCTTGTTGAGGAAACTGTGGCTTCCACAGAGCACTACGGGTGTCTCAATTAATTCATTCTTTTGGTTCCTTTGGTCTGTTGCTAGCTCTCGTCATTCCAGATCCAGCCACTCCTAACTGCCAATAACCTGTTTCACTACCTGACCTCCAAACCCACTTACTCACCTGCTTGCAATTTCCCCTAATCAGCCCAGTAGTATATGAGATAAGATTACATTACATTACATTTCACTGATGCTTTTATCCAAAGTGACTTACATGATATACAGTAGACCGTAGACACAGCAACGGTGAGCAATGAGGGTTAAGTGTCTTGCTCAAGGACACAACGACATGGACTGGCTGAGCTGGGGTTTGAACCACCGACCCTCTGATTGAAAGACTGACTTGCTAACCACTGAGCCACAGTCGCCCTAGATAAGATATGCCTTAACTGATCCCCAGACAGGAGGGTTTTGCAGCACAGGGACAGAAAATAATAATAAGAGGTGTATAAAACTAAAATAAGAATAGAAGTAAAAATAGAAACTATTTTCCTGGCGGGCAAACTGGCTGGTCTGTCTGTGGTCGCCAATGATGTTCGTCTGATGACAGTGGGCAACGTCTGGGTGGCTGAATGAGCTGCTCATCTGCCACAACTCGTCATGGTGAGGGTCAGAGGGTTGACCAGGGGGGCTTTGATCTGATCCTTCATCCTCATCATCCTCCTCCTCCTCTCCGCCACTGACTCCAGACCGACCACAGAGCTAACCTTCCTTACCGGCTTGTAGAGTCTGCTGGCCTTGCTAACCTTGATGCCACTACCCCAGTGTAGTTTACCAAAGACAACCACAGACGTAGAACAAGTAGAAGATCTACAGAAATTTGTTGCGCAGACTGAAGTATTGGAGTCTCCTCAGGAATAACAGTGAGCCCTGTCTTATCTGTGTTGGGAGTTGAGTAGGCACTGCCCAGTGAGGTAGTTCATGATCAATCCTGCAGCAGTTCACCTCCATCTTGGCTGGGCCATGCGTACCCACCCTACATCCCATATCTTCCATATCAAGCCTGTCAAAGAGCCCAGAAAAACAGACGTTGATTCAAGTGGTGGCCTCGAAGCTCGAGGAGAAGGTCAAATTATAGTCCCGATAAAGTGCCGAGAAAACACAGAACCAGAAGGAGAAGTTTGGAGACAAAAGAACAGAACCAGAGAAATAACCAAAACAAGCCCATTTCAGTACCAGAGCAAGAAGAAAAGGAGGAAGAGGAAGCAAGAAGAGATGGAGGTTAGATAAAAAGAGATTTAAAATGTAAAAAACACATAAGTGGGACAATGATCAAAGAAAGGGTATGCATGGATAGAAATGTGTGACTTATTCTCTAATCATTATTGACTCAGTATACAAGTTAGAAATGTCAAACATCCCCTGTGATGGCGTTATGATAAATCAAATGTGTGTTGAATCAAGTAAGGTTTTAAAAAGTTGAGATATTAATGAATCTGATAATAAAAAGTTTAGGATTAAGTGATATAGGATAAATGTAATGACTAATAACTCTCTGAAATGTTAGTGCACTAAGCAAGTAGAGCAATGAAAGGATGATACAGGAAAGCCATGTGGAAGTACTGGAGTGAAATGAGTTGCTGTGATGAGCAGAGCACCACAACATTGGTCCATGACTCAGACTGTCCTACGGTGGTGACCAAAGGCCTGAACTTACAAGACATGGGGCTGAAGTCATAGTCACATGACTTGTTTGTGTTAGCAACGGTGATGCAGGATGTCCAAATAGGGACGTAAGAAAGGTATAATAATAATGCGTGCTAAGCAATGCTTTGTTGCTCTGAGCTGTGATTGAAGATTAACTTTTCCATCTGAAGAACAACATCTACTTGAGAACAACGATTTCAACACATAAAGCCTCGCTCCCTGAGAGGAGATGAAATGTACGATTTTTTTACTTTTGTCTTCCAGCCCTTTTCTTCGTATCCAAGGAGGTTGTGAGCAGAGCAGCAATAAGGATATGATAGGACACAGTTTTATTTATGATTGCATGTATAGCATCCGATTGGCATACTTGTTCTATTGCTGTAAGCTTCTGCAAAACCAAAATAAAGTTATCTGCAGTTCAAACAAATGTGTCTTTGTGTTCCTTCTAATCTGTGGAAAAGTGTGAAAAGTCAAGTAGCATCTCCTCCGTGATGTGAAACACAGATCGTGTGGTCCAGTCAGGTTCATTAATTAAGCTCTTATCAGTTGGTCCAGACTTAAAAATGTACTTTTCCATAATAGCAGAAGAATACTTGAAGCTTCAATCATTTGTCGGAGCCACAACAACATTGCTGTTTTAGAAGGGAGCTTTCTTCTTCATAAGTGTTTTCACCAAGTATCTTTGACATCAGGGTGCAGCAGGGAGGCTTCAGGGGGAAGAAGGTCATCTCTCCATCACACCAGTCTATTTAAAACGCTGCAAGACACAGCAACGGTGAGCAATTAGGGTTAAGTGTCTTGCTCAAGGACACGGCCTACCAGAGCCTGTGATCAAACCTCCGACCCTCTGATTGAAAGACAGACTTGCTAACCACTGAGCCACAGTTGCCCACCCATAATTGTGACAGATTTGCCTATACCTGTGTGTGGAAATCACCAATCAGCTACTACATCAGGATTCATGTCTACAAGTATCTCAGGCCTTAAATGTAATTTAATGTAAGTCTTGAAAGCATCTTGGCGGGTGTTTTTCTCCTTGCAGGTTCAAGTTGTTTTTTTATTGTGTTTACACCGAGAACAGAATAAGAGTTTACTCATTTGAAACCAACTGATAAATCGTCTCCTCTGGCAAAAACATACGGCGTGGCAGTATCATTGTCCTGAAGGAAAAGTTTGTGGCATAAATAATGAGTAAACTCTGGCTATGCCTGCTCGGCCCTGCAGTTGCAACAAGGCTAATTAGTCCTTGAGGGAGGAAATCCCATTTTGAGAAGAAAATGAATGATCCTGTGCTAACACAATGCAGTGATAACAGGGAGGACAAACCTAGAGTGAAAGGATCAAAACAACAAAAGATTGATGCAATAGCAGTTAATGCACTTCAGAGAGAGAAAACAAATCCAGTTATTTACTGTAACTGGCAAAGTCCTCTTCATTTGCTCGATGTGTGCTATTGACTGGCATCATTTATGTCAAAGAGAAAACAGATGCAAAAGGAAACAGATGCAGAGAAACAAGAAAGGGAATCCAGATCAATAACTGGAGGAGTAGCTAACTCCAACACACACACGCACACACACACACACACACACACGCACGCACACACACGCACACGCACGCACACACGTACACGCACACGCACACGCGCACGCGCACGTGCACGTGCACGCGCACACGCACACACACACACAGTCACTTTAATAATGTCTTTCAGGCCAGGAAGAGCAATAGCAAATCATGCTGTGGACTACTGGTGATAGCAAGAAGTGACTCACAAGCAACACAAGCAGCCAAAACACTACTTATAACAAACTTATGCAAACTGATTTACTTCTGTTCAAATCAGAGGTGTAAATTTATTGTGCAATATATAGGACCTCTTGATTGCACTTCAGATCCCCTGAAAGCCTCAACTGCTACATTTCAGTATAGACCCATACAATGATAAGACAATTATGTGTCACTTGAAAGTGTCTATTAAAAGCATACTAACGCCCAGCAGTTGTCATTGTTCACAAATATGAATAGTGAGTGGGAGAGACGTAGGATGTTGTCTCTCCTCTTCTTGGGTACCAGAACGGCCACAAGAAGAAGCCGAGCCGAGGTGTGTGTCTGGTTAAAGAGAGAGGCCAGTGTGCTGTGTGGATTATGTTGCACAGTGTAGCTGTTACGTTGTGTAGTTGTGTAAGTGGCCTTATTATTAACAATATAAGCCCCCCCACCCCGTCCAATCTGTTGTTCAGTAACAATGGTGATTCAGTTTAGTCAGTTCAGTTCTAAACACGTAACCCGACCTGCCAGATGGTGAGTTACACAGAACCATCTGAGGAGCCGTTTGCTAATGGGCAGGCACCTTCAAAGAAATATGCGGCAGGTGATTGGTTGAACCATCTGTCAATCAATCTTGCTAAAGCCAGTCAGGAGAAGTGAGAAAACATATTTTCCATCTTCAGTGTAGTTCTTTTGTCTTCTTCAATGAAGAAGTACTCTCTGATGAACTGATGCCTTTGCAGCATCCACGGTAACCTCTTCTGGAGTCTCCTCTCTGTGTCATCACACACACCTAAGCCCCACCCCTATCGACCACAAGCTCCTCACAGGACTCTGATTGGTCCTTGCTCTGGCTTATGGGACACAAACACATTACTGGCATCCTGATAAGATGGATTTCCGTGTCATGTGTGATCTATTCTGGACATTGCAAGAACCCAGCTGCAGTGCAAGATATGAACACCTTTATTTCACGTGTGTGTATGTTTGTCTATGTGTATGTGCAAAAACATTTAAAAATAAAATCTATCCTTTTATATATTTATTCATATTTCTATCTAAAAATCCAATCACCTTTTCTTCTTGTAAAAATAAATGTGGCATGTGCGTATGTAAGCTAGTACCAACTATTTCTACCAATAATATGACATCCATCCATGAATCAATCAGAAACCTTGAGCAACAAGGGAGGTCTGTAGCCACAGTCCTCTGTATCAAACTACACTCTAAGCCCGCCCACATTTTAGCAGCCCAATCAAATGTGAAGGATTTGATTTCAATCCCTCTCGTAACTGGACACCACTCAAATATTCCATTTGACTGTGAGGCTCTAACTTCCGTTTCATTGGGACTTTAAATGGATAAACGCAGTGTGACAGGTCCAACACAAATTAACATGAAAACAAATGCAAACAAACTTTTTAAAATCCACATAAGACTCTCAAAATGTTTCTGTAGGTTTGACAACATGATCCGAGTTTGGCTCACTGATGCCTCTGTGCTCTAAGCCTTCTCCATATATGTGATAATGGGATTCATTGCTTCCAGAATCAGAATCAGAATCAGAACCATTTATTGCCATGTATGCTTACACATACAAGGAATTTGTCCTGGCGGGAAGGTGCATACATTTAACATTTAACAATACACATTTAACAGTTAACGCAGTGCAATAAATGAGGATGCATGGATGAATGAATATCTACATTGAGACAGCAGCATAACAAAATACCAAAGTAAGATAAAGTGCATGGAATGTGCATGAGTGTAAGTGTTGTGTGAAAGTGTCAAGTGTATTTAAGTATAAGGCTATGTGCAGGGGAGTGTCCGGTGGGAATTGTCTGGGGGTGACAGAGTCATTAGAGTCAGTGGGGGACCCGGGCTCTGTTGATGAGCCCGACTGCAGACAGGAAAAAACTGTTGGTGTGGCGTGAGGTCTTGGTCCTGATGGACCGCAGCCTCCTGCCAGAGGGGAGGGACACCAACAGTTTGTGTCCAGGGTGAGAGGGATCAGCTACAATCTTCCTCGCCCGCTTCAGGGTCCTTGAAGCAAACAAGTCCTGGAGGGACGGCAGATTGCAGCCAATCACCCTCTCGGCAGAGCGAATGATGCGCTGCAGCCTGGCCTTGTCCTTGGCAGTGGCTGCAGTGTACCAGACGGTGATGGAGGAGCAGAGGATGGACTCGATGATGGCAGTGTAGAAGTGCACCATCATTGTCTTTGGCAGGTTGAGTTTCCTCAGCTTCCTTCCCCTCCCCTTTCTCTTCTCCCTCCTCATGTCCTGCACACCATCCATTTGAAAGGAAGGCATCGCATTTAAATTACGCAGGCAGTTTACTGTAAGAGTCCACCAGGGAAATCGAAGAAGAGACAGAAAGAGAAAAGGGGAGAAGGAGGGGGATGTAAAACAGAGTTATGGGAAATCGTGTAGGATGGAAGGCAAAGTGCACAGAAAGATGGGGAAGATATGGACAGGATGGTGGGAAGACGTGGAGCGGGAGAGTCATTGAGGGAGAGAGTGAGGCCTGGAAGCTCTCTGTCTATCCTTTGTCCTTGATCTGTGCTTTGTTGTTGAAAATGGAGAACCCATTTACAAACTCTCTCTCTCTCTCTCTCGTTGTTTCTGTCGACCATGCTGACCACCGACCTCTCCTCTGCACTGATGGGTGACAAACAAGCCCAGGTAATCCCACAATGCTCTTTATCATCCCTGCAGAAGAGCTGGTGTTTTTTTTTTTTTTGTAATTAATGTAACAGAATATAACCCCTAATGGAAAAGCAATGGCAGGTTTTTATAATTGCAAATTTATCACAAAAATGTTGTATTCACATGAATTTGGGTGCTTTGGAGTTGAGGTCGTCTGAAATGTGGGACCTGACCCAAAACAGACGAGTGGAAAACCTACCAGAACCTGCACACATTCCAAAGAGACCCGAAATATAATTAGATCCGATCCAACGGACCTTGATGGAGATGGAACATCAACACCTACGGCAACCTGATGCACTGTCAATAAACAAGCAGCAATATGTTCACACTGTCGTAAAGATGAATGTGAAGTCCATCCATCCATCCATCCATTATCTGAACCGCTTATCCTCTTTAGGGTCGCGGGGCGCTGGAGCCGATCCCAGCTGTCATTGGGCGAAGGCAGGGTACACCCTGGATAAGTCGCCAGTCTATCCAGGGCTCTGAATGTGAAGTCACACAACTAAATTCATTAGGTTTTTATTGTTCAAATACTAATCTATTTCTTACCTCCTGCACCAAAAATAACACCTGATGTAGCCACGTGGACTTTAGATAGAATGACCAATATAACATCTGTTAATCAAATTCCAAAAAGTAATTTAATAACATAAATGAACATCCATAACTTCTATCAACGCCTGACCATTGACAATGATGAACAGCGTAACTTGAAACGGTTACAGTGGCATAAAGAGGGGCTCTATTTCTTGCCATCATCTCGATAACACATGATCGTGTTGTCACTAATAAAGTTGTTGCCTTACGATACAGCAGAAAATGTTGCATTAGGTACTTCAAAATGAGTTCTTCACCAATCTGATATCACATTATCATATCATTCATCAGATCATTTACACTACACAGGAACCGCAACACCTGTCAATCACGACTTGATCCGTACATCCTGCCGGATCGGCCCACTGCTCATGTGCAGTACACACACCCGTGGTGCTGTTAACAGCTAGGCGCTGACAACGGCGCTAACAGCTAACATTGACAAAGGTTGCATTGAGTTACATTATGATGCGTTAAAGCTCTGTCAACGGTAAATCCTAAAATTATCATGATGTGTTCAAACAAACAATAGGAAATAGTAAGTATATTTGTTTTTTACGCACTGGTAGATATTGGCATTGAGACGAAAAAAGTGGTTTTACAACGACTCCTCTCATCAACACCCTTTTCTCCTTTATGTTTTCATCTTATACACAGATGTTGTATCGCAGAAATAAAAATGACCACATCAAAAGGCTATCTCTTCTCAGCCAGTCAGTAATGCAAAAATATGTGTAAACAAATGTTTCCACATGTCTGGCTGCTGGCTCTAGCGGCATATTCACTGCATCAGTGTGGCATCAATATTCTCATCTAACTTGCAGAGAGAAAATGAATACATGTTTTCACAAGTGTCAAGCTATTCCAGTAAAACTGCTGAAATATCAACACATAGAAAAACCAGTCAGCATGGTTCTTCTTCGTGGCTCCTTCCCTGCCTCGTCTCACACATTACTGGAGCACAAACCGGCCATTGTGCCAGACCGGCAGCCAGGACTGCTCTCTCTCTCATACAGACACACAGCCGCGCTGCTTCCTCTCCCTGTGAATGAAAGAGGAAGTGCAGAGGAGACTGAAGTGTAAAGAGGCCTCTGTCTCCTCTGTCTCACTCAGACAGGAGTGACACCACAGCCGACAACAACAACAACAACAACGACAGTGACAAGCGGTGCTGCCGAATTATTCATGAGGGCTGAAGAACGCAACCGCAAAGGAGCTCAGTGTCTACAAAACGACTCACTCGGCAGCCTGTGTGTTTTCAAAGTCATCCTGTTCATGAGTTACAACCTCAAACTTACAGCCTCCACGAGGAGATTTCCCTCTCAATGGCACCCACCTGGTCTGAGAAAGGAAGGCAGCGAACTAAAGATCCAAGTATCAAAGTGCCTATTCTCCAACTTGGTGGAAAGTTTGCAGTTCGTCACAAGTGACGCTCTGTTGAAAACAAGACAACTTTGTGTGACACCTGAGCTCATACAAAGCGGCAGTTAAAACCCTGTGTGCTGGTGGGAGACACGTTTCACATCCACAATGAGGACATCAACACATTTGGTCTCAAGTCTTTTGCCTGAGACTGGGAAGGTTTTTCCCAGAAACTTTCCCAGAATTTCCCAAAGAGACTGCTCCTACAAACACATCCATTATCTCTCATCTATAGAAAACTGAAAATTCCTTATCATAAAACTGCATTTCAGTGACTTGTTACTGCTCTTGTTATGCGTCAGTCATTTATATTTGTTTGTTGAAGAAAAGCTTCTGTGTTTTGCTGACTGGGCTTTAAAAAGCTGAGGGTAGGGCAGGCTGGCACTTTAGGAAACTTTAGGAAAATAAGTTTGTTTTGTTCATATCATAAACACCTTTACACACAAACTCTCCTCACTGTAATCTTAAGGTCAATTTCAATTTAGTTAACAAATTGTTCTCAAAGGAAATTAGAGCTCCTCTGCCAAGTCATCAGCAACATTGAGTGAACTTACTTTTTAGCAAGTTAGCTAGCTAGCAAACAATGTGGTACTTTTCATAAGGAATTAAGGTTGACTCACTAGCCTCTGACAGCAAGCACATTTACATATTTAGGCATTATATTTTGGGTAAGCATGCATTAGATTGACGAGTGACTTCAACTGATTCACTGACTTTCCCTCGAGCATCACCAGAAAGTGAAAGTTTCTATTTCAAGTACTAGCTTTTGTGGTCTGTTGACGTTTCTTTTAGCACCACCATGAGTTGATATTTGTTGTGTTGAGGTATTGAAATGTCTCAACAACTATTGGACTGATTGTCATGGATTTGGCACACATATTCATGCCTGCTTCAGGGTGAATTGTAATAACTTTGGTGATCGCTGACCTTTTTAATTAGAGGCATAATCAGGTCACAATGTCCTGTCCAGCACAGTGATGTTGCACCAGATACCTGCAAAATGAATTACTTGCATCAGCCTCAGCTGTACTTTGTGTTCATTGGTAATAGCTGATCACGTGCACAGAAGAAACCAAAGTCACTTGGAGGATGTGACCTCTCACATGCTAAGCAAACGCTTAGCTACGTGGTAAACATACGTACCTGCTAAACATTAGCATGTTAGCACTGTGAGCATGTTAGCATGCTGATGTTAGCATTAAGCTTAAAGCTTAGTTTATTTTTATTCACGTAGTGAAGCTGGAACGAGACACCTGAAAATGACGTAATCACAGCCGGCGTGCGTGCAGCTTTGAATTTGTGTTTCTTGGCGTGCAATCACGTGACTGTCACAAATAGTTGACTGATAAAAGCATTGTTTACATGTCTAGGGATTATACAAAGAAGGACCATTTATTTTGAGATGCTTTTGAAACAGGAGGTCTTAAAAATCTTCATTTGAGTAAATATTTTGCTGCCAAATCAAATAGTTTCTTATAATGCATCTAATACTTAACTTCTTTCTTTACAGATATTGTACAAAGGTAATAAATTAGTCCATGAATATGAGATATAACTTCCCTCCTCTGCATTGTGGAGGTTGGTTTATGAGGTTTTGCTGGTTACACCTCCAGTCTATGTTCTATCTCTGGGTCACACTCGTCTTTTTCATTCTTCACAGTTCGTTTTGTTTGTACGCCCTCTGGTGTTTCGGGGAATAATGCAGCGCAAAGAGAAACGGCTCAGGGCTCGCTACGGCGATCTGTCCAGCTGATTTGTCCAACTCACACTGCTCAGCGTCAGCTTAACTTTGACTGAACGTGGAATTCGTTTTTGCACTGAACGAGGACTGTGGCCTTCGTCCCCCATCTTTTATGTTGGAATCACATCAGTAAGATGTTTATCATGGGGAACGTGGCCAGAAGGAACTCTTACAATGACCAAAAACCATTGGTATGTAAGTATTGTAATACGATAGACTTTAAAAATCGAAAGAGTCCATCTAGAGCTCAAACTGAGCATGATCCTCTGGACGGAAGCACCAGGGTTCAGGGGCTGCATATCTTTGACTGCCATGGTGAACCATGCCGGGGGCACGGCTCCCTGGAGGCCCCACAAGGTTGGCTCTGATGAATGTGG
Source organism: Cottus gobio (assembly GCA_023566465.1). Classification (NCBI taxonomy): domain Eukaryota; kingdom Metazoa; phylum Chordata; class Actinopteri; order Perciformes; family Cottidae; genus Cottus; species Cottus gobio. The sequence continues at coordinate 27,947,328 of CM042215.1, forward strand.
GTCACAGGGAGCTCCCTCTGTAAGTGTGTGTATGAAAATGTGTGTGTATGTTTGAGACAGTCTCCACTCAGACAGCCTTTGGGGTAATAATGAGCAATGGACTTATTTCTCAAAGCAGGCAGCGGAGCGTAAAGAGGACACACACAAACACATGAAACACCAGACCACACATGCTCATGAAACGGGCAGTCACACAGACACGTGCACATGTGTAACAGTGTATTAATATACATCCATACAAAAAAGAGAAAAACACAATCAGAATTCTCAAATATGATAATGAAAAACACACTTTGGGAAAGGAAGGTGTTCCACTTCACAGATCACCCAGCAAATACAACAACAAAAACAGCGACCCACGAAGCATGTTGTGTAACACCAACAGAGCCTGCTGAGCCGCTTGCAGCACACTTCCAGTGTTTCTGCATCCCCCGTCCTGCCTCGTGGATCTCTGTGACTGAGCCATGAATATTGCATGCTTTTCCTGAAAGAACGGGGCCCTGTGGAACTAGCAGGCGGCGTGCGTGGGTTCCTCTGCAGGTCACTGTGCCACAGTGTCTCCGCTCTATATTTACTCCACGTGAACCTGACTGTGGGTGTGGGTGTGTTTGTGTGTGTATATGTGTGGTGGATCGGGTGAGAGAGACTGTTTATGTTTGTATGCAGGAAGGTGATGTGTGTGTGTTTGTGTGTGTGTGTGTGTATGAGCATGTGTATGCGCATAAGTGTTCATGTGAGGATCTCTGTGTGGGTATGTTTATGAGTATGGGGGGTGGAGTCACACAAGCATGCAGAGTGTTTGTGTGCACATGAAGGTGAACGTGCATCTGTGCGTGCATGCGTGCACTTATATGTGTTTACGGTCGTTTTATGAACCTGGGGATTACGGGGTGTGTGTGTGTGTGTGTGTGTGCGTGCGTGCGTGCGTGCGTGCGTGCGTGCTTGTGTGCGTGTGTGCGTGTGTGCGTGTGTGTGTGCGTGCGTGTGTGTGTGTGTGTGTGTGTGCGTGTGTGTGTGTGTGTGTGTGTGTGTTTGTGTTGGAGGTGAAATAATACTCCTTTCCTGGTAATGTCACATGTTTGCCTGCACGGACAAATGCTCAGACTGCATGGAGAATGTATTCAGTGTACCAGAAGAATCATGATGTCTCACACTGGGCAGGGGTGGGGGAAGGGTGTGTGTGTGTATGCGTGTGCGAGTGTGTGTGTGTGTGTGTGTGTGTGTGAGAGAGAGAGAGACAAAGATGACCAAACACTAGCTACAGACAATATGTGCGCCACATTTCCCATTTCCTTGTTGTTAAGGGGGGCTGCAGCTCTTTCAGTGATAATAGCAGGGAATGTAGACAATGGCGAAGGTGATTCAATAAACAACCCAGATGCTTCATTCTGAAACAGAAGACACATGCACGCACATATTCATGGACACACACACATGCAATATAGGTGCACAATGAAAACCTCCTTTGCAGAACTTGACATATGGCGCATACAATTTCCCTCTCAATTTCAGATCCAACTCCCACAGACGTACTTGCACGAAAGCAAATTGCCCCCCACCTCCTCCTCCTCCTGCTTCTCTTTCTCCATCTCCCCATCACCCATCAACCCCAACCCCCACCCCCACCCCCGCCTCCTCCCAATTCACTCCTCTTTCTGAAAGTCATCTGCTCGCTAAGCAGTAAGCAACATCGCGGGCCGCTTGCAGAAATGAGAGTATACAAATGATTTGTGGCACAGGCGTCCCCACTGGCGCCAGCCTAGATGGCTGAAAGGAGGAGGGTGGGGGTCCAGGGCGGGGGGGATAATGTCACTTTCACCTTGTGTTTGTCTAGCAGGCCCATGATGATCATTTTTTCCCATTTTCATCGCAAATTTGTTTCGGGAAAGGGCTAGCGAGGAAAGAGAGAGAGGGGGAGCATGAGGGAGAGATGGTGCGTGAGAGAGGGTCCCCTATGCTTTGCTGAGTGGAAGGAGAGCGAGAGAGAAGGAAGAGGGGGTAAACAAGAGAGAAAGGGGAGGAGGGCCTATATAAGGGGGATGGAGCAAAGAGGAGAGAGGTGGGGGGGGGGGGGGCGCATCTGCAGAGTGACCTTTTTCTGATCCAATCTCACTGATGAATCCTAATGAAGGATTTAATAAAATCACAGTTTACAATCTGTCTCTGCATCAAAGCGTGCAATCCAATTCAAAACAGAGGCCCATCTACATTTCCAATATTGTAGCAAACCCATCAACCCCACCAGGCCCACCCCTGACAAATAAGTGGGCACACATCTGTGAGTGTGTGTGTGTGTGTGTGTGTGTGTGTGTGTGTGTGTGTGTGTGTGTGTGTGTGTGAGAGAGAGAGAGAGAGAGAGAGAGAGAGAAACGGAGAGAGAGGCAAATTGGCCAGGCTGGAGAGTGAGCGGCTGGCACATTTGTTCCAGCTGTAGCCTAATGTCACAACTCGTCATATTCATTTGGCCTTCTAATGATGCGAAAGTCAACAAGGTGCAGCATATATGCTCACGGCTAAATAAACAGAAAGAGGAACTCAAGAGAATGAACACAGAGGACACGATTCTGAGAGAGAGCATGAAACCATTTCAAACTTGATCATGTTCAGAACGACAGTGAGTTCTCTCTCTCTCTCTCTCTCTCTCTCTCTCTCTCACACACACATCGTCATATGATTGAACGTTTCCCTGAAATGAAAAGGGCACACCTGTTACACTGTCAGTAAGCTGTGAGTCCGCAGAGTAAACAAGACAAATGGCTGGATCAATGCAACCGTTTGTATGTTTGTAGGTTGATGTAGGGAAGAGAGGAGAGGAGAGGAGAGGAGAGAAAAAGACAGGAGAGGAGAGGAGAGAAGAAGAGAGGAAAGGAGAGGAGAGGAGAGAAGAAGACAGGAGAGGAGAGGAGAGAAGAAGAGAGGAAAGGAGAGGAGAGAAGAAGAGAGGAAAGGAGAGAAGAGGAGAGAAGAAGAGAGGAAAGGAGAGGAGAGAAGAGGAGAGGAGAGAAGAAGAGAGGAAAGGAGAGGAGAGAAGAAGAGAGGAGAGGAGGAGAGGAGAGGGATGACTGACTGCCAGAGAGCATAACGCAGAAAACACACAGTGTAAAAGTTAGTAAATACTCTGCAACGCTGACATCTGCTGGTGAGAAGTTACAACAACAACACTCCGTCACAGCTTTTAGCAGGGACCACGCTGCAGAAGCAAACTAACAATTCTACCTAACATGTTCAAAGAATCATAATCTAGCTGATGTAAAAATAGATTTCCAAAATTACACTATGGAGTCGTCAAGTTCACAGCAAAGAAAAAATATATATAATAAATAATAATAACCAATTTACACATGCAGTTTTCACAAGAAGTATCATCAGGGTAGACGATACTCCCAAAATCTTCTATTGCGGTATGTCATTTTATATCACTGTTATGGTATAAGTCACTATACCGAAATTGTTCTGTAAATTCAGTGAAGAAAAGCTTTAAAATAGCCACACCGTACTTCATCTTATGTATTTATATTCTGCGATAAAAAAACAACACTTGGGTTTCAAAACAAGACTCAAAACAATCAAACTGAAATTCTTTTAAAATGCTTTCAGGATCCTGAGAACAGTTGCTTAACCTTAACACAAGGGTGTTAAGGTTAACAGGTGCAAATAAATACCAGTCTGACTTCAGTCAATACAACATAAAAATCTCACAAATTAGTCTTTTGGAGGATACCAAATAAAACAACAACACCTTCCCTGCAGGACTTGCTCATCCTTTATTTCAAAAGTAATCTACACTGTAAAAACATCTGGTTCTTCCTCCTCTTGTGTTGGTTGGGATGCCTCCTCCTGCTCTGTATCTACAGCTTCATGTCTGCTCACATCACCTTGCCAGGCAGCTGGAGTCAAGAGATCACAAGATCTCTCAAAATCACCCAACCATTTGTTGTCAGACTTTAGGATAAAAAGCTTCCATCCATCCATCCATCCATTTTCCACCGCTTATCCGGGGTCGGGTCGCGGAGGCAGCAGGTCAAGCAGGCCGACCCAGGCCCCCCTCTCACCCGCAACATCTACCAGCTCATTCTGGGGGATCCCGAGGCGTTCCCAGGCCAGCTGGGAGATATAATCCCTCCAGCGTGTCCTGGGTCTTCCCCGGGGCCTCCTACCAGATGGACGTGCCTGGAAAACCTCTAAAGGGAGGCGTCCTGGAGGCATCCTAATTAGATGCCCGAACCACCTCAGCTGACTCCTTTCGACACGAAGGAGTAGCGGCTCAACTCCAAGCTCCCTCCTGATGTCCGAGCTCCTTACCCTATCTCTAAGGCTGAGCCCGGCCACTCTACGGAGGAAACTCATTTCGGCCGCTTGTATCCGCGACCTCGTTCTTTCGGACACGATCCAAAGCTCGTGACCATAGGTGAGGGTTGGGACGTAGACCGACCAGTAAATTGAGAGCTTCGCCTTCCGGCTCAGCTCCTTCTTCACCAAGACGGCCCGGTGCAACGCCTGCTTTACTGCTGCAGCCGCACCGATATGCCTGTCGATCTCCCGCTCCATTTTACCCTCACTCGTGAACAAGACCCCGAGATACTTGAACTCCTTCGCTTGTGGTAGGATAAAAAGCTTTATCTTTGTAATCCATACATAAACATTACAAACAACACATAAATCAGTGCACTTCCTGAATGCCGATGTCATTTTACAAAGCATGAATTACTACCTCGAGAGAATTCCGCTTTAACACATGAAGCATAGACTTCTATACAACCAGAGGAGTCGCCCCCTGGTGGTCAGGAGAGAGAATACAGCTTTAACACATGAAGCATAGACTTCTATACAACCAGAGGAGTCGCCCCCTGGTGGTCAGGAGAGTGAATGCAGCTTTAACACATGAAGCATAGACTTCTATACAACCAGAGGAGTCGCCCCCTGGTGGTCAGGAGAGTGAATGCAGCTTTAACACATGAAGCATGGACTTCTATACAACCAGAGGAGTCGCCCCCTGGTGGTCAGTAGAGAGAATGCAGCTTTAACACATGAAGCATATACTTCTATACAACCAGAGGAGTCGCCCCCTGGTGGTCAGGAGAGAGAATGCAGCTTTAACACATGAAGCATAGACTTCTATACAACCAGAGGAGTCGCCCCCTGGTGGTCAGGAGAGAGAATGCAGCTTTAACACATGAAGCATAGACTTCTATACAACCAGAGGAGTCACCCCCTGGTGGTCAGGAGAGAGAATGCAGCTTTAAGACCGGAGGTTGTTACGTGCTACTAGAGCCCCACGCTCCTGGTCAAAGGTTCAAGAGACGTAAACCTTTCAACACAGAGAAGCCAATGCAGCTATGTTATTCCCTGCCACAAATTCTATTGTGGACATATACTTCTGACAGGAGCAAAGCAATGTCCTGCCATCATAAATCTGGCAAGCTTGATCCTATCAGACAGAGAACAAGCTCCATTACCAAAGATAGAACACACAACCAATCAGAATCAGAACTTGAATCATCTTTATTGGTCGGGAATGCTTACATATACAAATAACTGTACTTTTTGTTTGCATCTCTCTGAATGTACTTATATAAACTGTCACTGTTGTGATATTGTGTTGATCCTCGCAGTCCCAGTATCTCAGCAGGGTGTATACTTGGAATAATTGGATCTTTGTTTGAGGAAGAACTCACAACATCGCCCCGCCGCCCCAACCAGAACCTCCCTACATCTGCACAGTGTGTTCATGAAAAACATAACTCCACCTGCACTGGCTCCACAAATACGGGGGTCAAAGGCACACTACCAATTCCACGTTAAAGATCAGTGGTGTCTGAGGAATAGGTGCATTGATTGGATATGTGATCTCATGTCTGACTGCTGCTTGCATCTGAACAGCTGTAATTTCTCTCTGACCAGACTTCAAATTGCAATTACCTTCTGTATCGACATGTTACACATGTTAATGAGAGTGTTTGTCCCAGAATCCCAATCTACGAACTGCACTGTGAGCATATATGCTTTAATACGGATGTTTAGATGAGGGCTATGGGGCGGAATAGGGTGTGTGTGTGTGTGTGTGTGTGTGTGTGTGTGTGTTTGTGTGTGTGTCCAGAAGGCCTGAGTTGATCAGAGTGAGGAGTGACAGCTGTGCTACAAATCAGAGCCCATTTACTGGTGACAGAGTCATTAAAGCCAGCTCATCTCATAAAACACAATGCACATGGTCAAATACCATTCACTCTATTCACGCTCATAATTCAGTCTACTGGGCACACACACACATACCAACTCACACACACACACTAACTCACACACACTCACATACAAACACCCAATCTCTCCCAAAGCTAAACCAAGTGTGCCGATTGGAATGACTATAGGGGGCGGTTTCCTGTGTGTGTGTGTGTGTGTGTGTGTGTGTGTGTGTGTGTGTGTGTGTGTGTGTGTGTGTGTGTGTGTGTGTGTGTGTGTGTGTGTGTGTGTGTGAGAGTGTGTGTGTGTGTCGTTAGTGAATCCATAATAAGTATGGTGATAACGACATTGAGGTAGAGATGGCACTTGCTAAAAGCACAGCAGCAGTAACACTGCCTCACTTTGTCCGAGGGTTGTTTTACGATAAGTGCACACCACAAAACACGTTCTATATTGCCTCCTCCTCTTCTTCTTCTTTTTCTTCTTCTTCTGCTCTCAGTAAAGCACAAATGGACAAAATATATGTTGAGTTATGCAGATCTACTGCATGGATAAAATATTAGTTTCCCCCACATTAGAACGTGCTCTCTGAGCCGCAGCAGGCGACAGGAAGCAGCACTCAGCATGTGAGCGGCAGCAACACCTACTGGGTCGTGCAGCGGTGCGGAGGGAGAACTGTATTCAGAGTTGTGACACACGAAGCACGTTTACTTTATTCTACATTTGAGTGAACTTGTCAGGATTAGCATAATAATTCTTAAGTTATGGCTAAAAGGAAGTTTTGTGGGGTGACAGTGACCTTTGACCTCCACACTCTAATACGTTCATCCTTGAGTTCAAGTGGACTTTGGTGCTACATTTGAAGAGGCGTTCCTAAGATACAGCATTCACCAGAATGAGACAAACTGACGGACGGACAGAGGCATAAAAACATCTATATGGAATATACTTTCATATATTCCCCAATATGTCTTTGAAATGAAAATATAAATAAAGATCCGCACACTATGGCTCCCTTCATTTATTAGCGCATCTACAAGTGACGTTTCCAGCTAATGCTTCTCTTCATCTTCTCTCCATTTTCTTCTTGTTTTTGCTTTTTCAATCATTTGTACAGCACTCTGAACTGCATTTGATTTGTTTGAAAGGTAATATATTAATACAACTTGATTCATTGTTTGAACTAGACCTAGAAGACCAAATATTTAGTGAAGGCGTGCAGATGAATTTCACTGTTCCACCACTCTGATGAGACCAGGCCTTGAATTTGGCACTACTCCTCAAACTTGTCTCCATAATGTTGCAGGTTATCACTTTACAAGATGAGCCTGACCCACCATGAGTTTACTAGTCCAGTATGGAGACTACAGTATGTGAGCTGTGCCGACCCTCTCTGCCACTGGCCGTTGTCCCTGCAGGTGTGCAGGTGTGCAGGTGTGCAGGTGTGCAGGCGGGCGTGGCAGAGAGGGTCATTAGGAGAGTGGAGACACCTGTGCTCTTTAGCACGACTTAAAAGGCCCTCGGGTCTGTGCTCTCTCTGCCCCGATGCACCAGGTTGGACTGGTGATGAGATCAGGGTTTGGTTCTGTCACAGTTTCACCAGTCCGTCACCAGCAGATTCTCTTTTGATCCAGCCCCGCTCCACTCAGCCTGTCAGCCACACCCATCTCGTCCGCTCACTCCATTCACCTGCGCACACAGCTGCCTCTCATCACCCGCAATCAGGCCAGTATTTAGTCACCAGCCTCACACTCACTCCTTGCCAGATTGTTCGATGCCATGCTCGTCTCTCCAGCACTCTCCTGCCTGTCTTCCCGGACCCGACCTCGCCTGTTCCCGACTCTCCGTCTCGCCCGCCGCCCGAGTCTCCGAATCGCCTGCCTGTCTTCCCGGACCCGACCTCGCCTGTCCCCGACTCTCCGTCTCGTCTGCCTCCCGAGTCTCCGACCCGCCTGTCTGCCTTCCCGGACCCGACCTCGCCTGTCCCTGACTCCCCGCTTCGGCGGGGCTCCGATTCCTGCTTGCCGGCTCCGGAGCTGTTCTCCTGTCTGCCTGAGCTTAATTAAAGTATTGAACCGCAGCTCTCTGTCTCCCAAGTCATCCGTTCTGCAATTGGGTCCACAACCCGACCGTTACAGAACAATCTGGTCAAGCATGTACCCAGCAGGACCATCCGCACCCCGGCTCGAGAGGATTGAGGCTACGCTAGCGCAGCAGCAACAGCGGATCGGGGAGGCTGACGCATACGCTCGACGAACGGCGGAGGCCACCGCCGATGCCTTGGCCACCCTCTCTGCCCAGCTGCAGCAGCTGATGTTATCCATCCCGCCTGCGGTTCCAGCACCTCCCCCGGACCTCCAGCTCCAGCTCCACCACCACCCCGGATGATCTCCGAGCCCCGGGTGGGGCACCCCGAGCGATATGCGGGAGAGCCGGACCTCTGCAGCGCATTCCTGACCTCCTGCTCCCTGCTCTTCAGTCTGCAGCCGCAGACGTTCGCCACCGAGGAGGCCAGGGTGGCGTACGTTATCAGCCACCTGACGGGAAGAGCCCTCCTCTGGGGAACAGCGGAGTGGGAGAGGCAGACTCCTGCCTGCGCGTCGTTCCGAGCCTTTTCGGAGGAACTAAGCAGGGTGTTCGGATGGGGCGCCGCGGGACCCGAGGCCGCGTGCGACTTGCTCTCCCTGCGCCAAGCGAACCAGTCCGTGGCCGATTTCGCCATCGATTTCCGGATCAGGGCCCGTCGGAGCGACTGGAACACTGCAGCACTGCGCGATGTCTTCCTGCATGGTCTGGTGGACTACGTCAAGGACGAGCTGGTCTCATATCCTCCACCCGCCACGCTGGAGGAACTGATCGAATTGACGGTTCGGCTGGACCTCCGGATCCAGGCCCGGAGAAGGGAGAGAAGGCAGAACGCTCCGAGTCGTCTCTTTTCAGCTCGCGGAACAGCAGACGCCCCGGCCTCCGCTCCCTCTACAACCGGGGCGGTTAGTGGGGCCGGACCGGAGCCCATGGAGGTGGGCCGCACCAGGCTCACCCCCGAAGAACGGGAGCGCCGCCGGAGGGGGAACCTGTGCATGTACTGCGGGCAGGCGGGACATTTTGTTTCCCGCTGCCCGGGAAAAGACTCGGCTCACCAGGGGGGGAGGAAGTCCTGGTGAGCCACGCGACAGCAAGACCGTCCTCCGACTGCCTTCGCCCCCAGTTCCAGGTGAAGCTCCTGCTCCAGAGGGGGGCACACACCGTGGCCACTCTCTTAGACTCTGGGGCGGACGCCAACCTCATGTCCCAGGCCCTAGCCACTCAACTGGGCCTAGAGAGAGCCCCGCTGGACACCCCAGTTCCCGCTCGAGCCCTGGATGGACATCTTCTGGAGATGGTCACGCACCAGACTGCCCCGGTCCACATGCTAATCTCCGGCAACCACCAGGAAACCATCCAGTTCCACCTCCTGTCATCTTCCAGCCATCCTCTGATCCTGGGCTACCCGTGGCTACGTCGGCACAGCCCCCACCTCGACTGGGCCACGGGGGCAATCCTCGGATGGAGGAATTCTTGTCACCAGGTCTGTCTCAAGAGGGCCTTCGTGCCGCAGCAACCAACGTCACCCAGTTCCAGTCCCGAGCTATCCCTGGTTCCGGCCGAGTACCAGGACTTCCGGGAGGTGTTCTGCAAAGCAAAGGCGACCTCACTACCCCCACACCGGCCTTATGATTGTGCCATCGACCTGCTGCCAGGCACCTCGCCGCCCAAAGGCCGACTATACTCCCTGTCGGGCCCCGAACGAGAAGCCATGGACGTATACATTAACGACTCCTTGGCGGCGGGAATTATCCGACCTTCATCATCTCCGGCAGGGGCAGGCTTCTTCTTCGTGGAGAAAAAGGACAAGACACTGCGGCCTTGTATCGATTACCGGGGACTAAACAACATCACCATAAAGAACCGGCACCCTCTTCCCCTCATCTCCTCGGCCTTCGAGTTACTGCAAGGGGCCACCATCTTTTCCAAACTCGACCTCCGTAATGCCTATCACCTCGTCCGCATCAGAGAGGGGGATGAGTGGAAAAATTCATTCAACACGTCCTCAGGCCACTATGAATATTTGGTGATGCCCTTCGGTCTCACCAATGCCCCGGCGGTATTCCAGGCCTTGGTCAATGACGTCCTCCGGGACATGATCAACCGGTTTGTCTTCGTCTACCTTGATGACATCCTCATCTTTTCCAAGTCCCGCGGGGAGCATGTCCACCACGTCCAGACGGTCCTCCAACGCCTGCTCGAGAACTCTCTGTTCGTGAAGGCCGAGAAGTGCGAGTTTCACGCCCGATCCGTGTCGTTCCTGGGGTACATAGTGACTCCGGGGCACCTGGAGATGGACCCGGCCAAGGTGGACGCCGTCAGGGAATGGCCAGTTCCGGAGACCCGCAAGAAGCTGCAACAGTTCCTGGGCTTTGCCAACTTCTACAGGCGGTTCATCCGCAGTTATAGCTCCGTCGCCGCCCCGCTCACCGCCCTGACCTCCTCCAAGGTCCCCTTCCAGTGGTCCCCGGCGGCAGAGACGGCCTTTCGGACCCTGAGGGACCGCTTCAGTTCGGCGCCCATCCTCCAAGTCCCCGACGCCGAGAGACAGTTTGTTGTGGAGGTGGACGCATCTGACGTGGGGGTGGGGGCGGTGCTGTCCCAACGTGCGGCCTGTGATCAGAAGCTCCACCCATGTGCCTTATTCTCCCGGCGTCTCTCCCCAGCGGAGAGGAACCACGACATCGGCAACCGGGAGCTCCTAGCGGTCAAACTAGCCCTGGAGGAGTGGCGGCACTGGCTGGAGGGAGCCAAGCACCCCTTTCTGGTGTGGACGGACCACAAGAACCTGGAGTACATCCGTACCACGAAGAGACTCAATTCCCGACAAGCACGATGGGCACTCTTCTTCACCAGGTTCGACTTCACCCTCTCCTACAGGCCCGGCTCCCGTAACATCAAGCCGGACGCCCTGTCCCGGCAGTTCCAGGGTGAGGAGGATGGCGCCAGTGCTCCCGACACCGTCTTCCCGTTCCCCTGTATTGTGGCCTCCCTGACCTGGGAGATTGAAGAGAGGGTGGCAGCGGCCACGGAGGGCCAGCCGGGTCCAAGTGCATGCCCTACGGGTTGCCTATTCGTGCCCACCGCGCTGAGGTCGGAGGTCCTCCAGTGGGCCCACGATTCAAAGTTGACCTGCCACCCCGGGGTCCAGAGAACGCGGGACGTGCTCTTACAACGGTTCTGGTGGCCCACGATGCAGGAGGACACCCGGGAGTACGTCCGAGCCTGCCGAACCTGCAGCCAGAGCAAGCCGTCGCGCCGAGCCCCGGCCGGCCTCCTGCAGCCGCTCCCAGTTCCGCATCGCCCCTGGTCCCACATCTCGGTGGACTTCGTGACCAGTCTGCCGCCATCGGATGGGAAGACGGTCATCCTCACCATTGTGGACCGCTTTTCCAAGATGGCCCATTTGGTGGCCTTGCCCAAACTCCCATCCGCCAAGGAGACGGCGCAGCTGCTCCTCCACCACAGCTTCCGCCTTCATGGGATTCCGGTGGACGTGGTTTCGGACAGAGGGCCCCAGTTCGCATCGGTGTTTTGGCGGGAGTTCTGCAGCCTCCTGGGAGCCACCGCCAGCCTGTCGTCCGGATATCATCCACAATCCAACGGACAGACCGAGAGGATGAACCAGGAGATGGAGACGGCCCTGCGGTGTATGGTGTCCCAAGATCCGTCCTCTTGGTCCCAGCACTTGTTGTGGGTAGAATACGCCCACAACACCCTGACCAGCTCAGCCACCGGGATGTCGCCGTTCCAGTGCGCCTACGGTTACCAGCCCCCCCTTTTCCCAGTCCAGGAGGGGGAGGCTTCGTGCCCTTCCGTACAAGCCTTCCTCCGTCGTTGTCGTCGGACCTGGGTCCGTGCTAGGGCTTCCCTCCTGAGGGCGGCAGACCGGTACTCCGCCAGAGCTAACCGTCGCCGCTCCCCAGCCCCGGAGTACCGGGTGGGCCAGAAGGTTTGGCTCTCCACCCGGGACCTGCCGCTGCAGGTGGAGTCCAACAAGCTAGCATCCAAGTTCGTCGGGCCCTTCGCCATCGGGAAGATCATCAACCCTGCGGCAGTCCGGCTCAGGCTCCCTCGGGCGATGCGGGCGCACCCGACGTTTCACGTGTCCAGGATCAAGCCGGTCAGTGAAAGCCCGCTGGTGCCAGCCGCTCCTCCGCCGCCCCCACCGCGCCTCATTGAAGGGGGACCCAGTTACACTGTGCGCCGCATAATCCACTCTCGCCGACGGGGAAGGGGCTGCCAGTACCTCGTGGACTGGGAGGGCTACGGTCCGGAGGAGAGATCCTGGGTTCCGGCGCGGCACGTGGTGGACCGGGACCTCATCCGAGACTTCCACCGGCAACATCCGTACCAGCCTTCACCAAGCAACATCGCCAGGGGTCGTCGCCGCGGGACACCGGTTGCGGGGCCGTCTACTGCCCCGAACCAGGATGGGGAAGAGGCAGGGGTGCCCCCGCCGAACTCGCCTCCTCCACGGCCTGCAGAGTGGAGGGTCTCGGGTTCTCCCGAGTTCAAGCCCCCCCTTCGGGTTCCCCCTCCGCCCATCCTGGCTCCCTGGGGGACTGGTTTCAGGACGTCAGGGGCCGTCCCTCGAGGGGGGGGGTTCTGTCACAGTTTCACCAGTCCGTCACCAGCAGATTCTCTTTTGATTCAGCCCCGCTCCACTGAGCCTGTCAGCCACACCCATCTCGTCCGCTCACTCCATTCACCTGCGCACACAGCTGCCTCTCATCACCCGCAATCAGGCCAGTATTTAGTCACCAGCCTCACACTCACTCCTTGCCAGATTGTTCGATGCCATGCTCGTCTCTCCAGCACTCTCCTGCCTGTCTTCCCGGACCCGACCTCGCCTGTTCCCGACTCTCCGTCTCGTCTGCCGCCCGAGTCTCCGACCCGCCTGCCTGTCTTCCCGGACCCGACCTCGCCTGTTCCCGACTCTCCGTCTCGCCCGCCGCCCGAGTCTCCGAATCGCCTGCCTGTCTTCCCGGACCCGACCTCGCCTGTCCCCGACTCTCCGTCTCGTCTGCCTCCCGAGTCTCCGACCCGCCTGTCTGCCTTCCCGGACCCGACCTCGCCTGTCCCTGACTCCCCGCTTCGGCGGGGCTCCGATTCCTGCTTGCCGGCTCCGGAGCTGTTCTCCTGTCTGCCTGAGCTTAATTAAAGTATTGAACCGCAGCTCTCTGTCTCCCGAGTCATCCGTTCTGCGATTGGGTCCACAACCCGACCGTTACAGGTTCTGTTTTGTGGAAGTAAATAAACCCTTTTTCTGTTAAACCCACCCATTTTGTGTGTATCCCCATGTCATGGCCATGCAGCCCGGTTTGTGACAGAGCTCATATACATACAATGTCATTGAGGTATAAATATTGAAAGCATTCAACATTGAATCAACGCTCCACTCTGCAGTCATTGTGTGGTCGTAAGTAGATGAAAAGGCAATTTTCTGTTCCCAGAAAGCTCATTACATCTGGTAACTAGTGGGGAAGTCTACACGTGCTTGATGAAGCGTAGGAATCCCTAACGTAGACCACACCGTACATTGTGGTTCTAGTCCAGTGATATGGTGTTGTATGAAGGTCAAAAAGGTGAGAGGAGTAAACGCACACACACACACACACACACACACACACAGTGAGATATTTGTCTTACCTTTCTCAGAGAATTCACCTTCCTTCATGGCCTGTTCAGAGCGAGGGAGCACAGCTGTTGATGACACATTGACCTTGAGACAAAGAATCCAGCAGTACATCACCATGCGCCTGAAGGGCAGTCTCAGAAAAAACAAGTTTTGTTTTATAGTCCACAGTGTAGACATCTTATTGAAAACTTGAATTACATTTCAGTATAAGAAGTCCTCAGCTTGGTAAACATGTGTTTTGATTCATACCATCAAAACAATGTTCTCACATGACTAATATGGCTGACCACAGATTTAAGCAATAGATGTCATGTGTACAGAATCAACGTAACAGAGTTACATTCAATGAATATGACAAAAATTATTCATATAAGTAGGAAGTTGATGAAAAAGTTACAACTACCAAATATAACAGCAACAGTGGATATAGTAGAATAATAAGGATAAAAGCATGGTATTGGCAATAATAATAGCAATGCATCTAATAACAATATTAATAATGATAATACCAGTAGGTGTCGGGCAGGACCAGGCTCCAGATATAACCATGATTCATTCATTGCATACAAATGTTAACTAAAGGTTTATAACACAATATGATGTCAATACATTATATTGTGTTATATTGTATGGAGGCTGCTGTATTTCACAGATACTGAAGAACAAAGTGAAACCAGTTGTAATGTGAAACATGTCTTCCTAGGAGAGGTTATAATTCTTGACAAATATTGTATATTAATACACAATTACAATGTCCATGTATCTGCTTATAATTTCCTTATAGTGTGTTCAAAAACATTTACTAAATATCTTAAAGGGGACTTCAAGTAAAGCATTACAGAAGTATAATGTTGTGACATGAAGAAAAGAAACTTACCTCTTCTGACAAAACCTTTGAATAAAGTCCTGCTTTAAAGTTAAAAAGATGATCTGTGCAACTTTTCTTCAAATACTTTTTTCTTCAGATACTTTTAGCTGGAACTCCCCAAAAGCTCTCTCAACTTGAACATAACTGCAGAGCTGAGCAGAACAACAGAGATGATAAAAACAGTTCTTCTTTTCTCAAAGAATGCTGTCAGAGTGGTTTGTTGACACTTCAGCATTCAGGAAAAGAAAAGAAATCACAATGCTATCCTTTCAGGGTGAGAGGGCGAGGAAGACGACGGGGTCACACAAACCAAACTATAGCTGGGGGCTTAAACCCCACTGAGCATGTGCCACGACAAAGCACATTGTACATTTATTTAGACAAATATAAGTTATCATCTGTATCTTCTGACATAAATATAGCAATAAAGGGTTTAGGGTTCAAGGTTTTAAAAAGTTTATAGCAAAAGAAGAAATGTCACCCATTTAAAATAAATGTATGGCAGGAAAAGGTTCAAAGTAAACTAAGCAAACTGTTGTGCCTCGGGCAACTCCAGCAGTCCCAACACAGTTCCGCATTGTCCTGCCTTGTGACTATTGGTGTGTCTCCTCTCAGCGTATACTCTCACACCACTGAGGTCCTCAGAGCGCTGGTCAAACCAAAAGCAACACACTGGCAAAAAGTCACAAGACCCGCTTGAGGCAAAGGTTCAGAATCTCTCTCTCTCTCTCTCTCTCTCTTTCTCTCTCTCTCAAAGAAATGTCATTACAAATGGATAATCCCAGGAAATGTGTGAATGAGCTATTCTCCACTCACAATGGCATGATATCCTCAACATACATTTGTTCCCAGCCTGTAAAAATACTACAGTTGTACAGCAAGTAAGCCAAATATAAACTCTCACCTGGATGTTTTCGGTTGAAGTTTGTTGGACGCTGCAGGTGAGGACAGGTGGGGAGCTACTGTGATTTCCCTAAACAAACAGACAGGCGAGCACCTGCAATTCAAATACACGCTGGCATGGAAAGGAAACTCCAAGCCCTCCATTTGCCTGCATTTGAATAAGACAAAGGGACTTCAACATATTCTGTGTAACTCAGTGGGGGCCCTGATTCTCATGAACAATGATGGAAATAAAATGGCTTTGTTCATCAACAAATGATGATTCAGTTGATTTCGTTTCACTGGCTTCACATCAGGCCAAACATGGTTGTGATGCTGTCAGCTGTCTGTTGCTGAAATCACTTTGCAAACATTTACAGTAAACAGGAGGCCGTTCAACTCGTTTCATTTTCACCAAAGCTTTGCTATTGTAGAAGAAAATGTCTGTGTCTGCCCTCGTGTGGACAGGGGATCTGGATGCAGCATCTAATAAGATACAGGGGTTAGAATGGAGAGGAAGTATTTTGGTTTGTGTGTGTTTGTAGTTTGTATATTATTAATAACTACTAAATCATCTTTCTCAGCTGATTAGCCCGGTGGATGTCCAGGTTTCTCCAGTAAATGCGATGCAGGACTTTAAGGGAAACGTTTTACTTGCACCCTCCAGTCAGGTCAGAGGTCAGCAGGAAAAGAGGACAGGTTAGGTGTTCCAATGAAAATCTCTGAGGATGATCAAATTCTCAAATAGACTGTACCTGTTGGGTCAAATGCATGTTCTTTACAGCTTGTGCTCTGATATGAAAATGAATGGCTCAAAATGTTTGGTTCACAGCTGTCAAAATGTATGCTGAACAGGTTTAATAAATTATATCATAAATGACTGCAACTTTGTTATTATGAAACCAAATGTAAAGGAGCATGGGTAAGTAGGGCTGTCCTCTACCAAATAAATGCTTATTCAACTAAAACTCATCTGATTTTTTGTCGACAGATCTGTCAAACTGAGTTTCTCCACAAAGAATCACATATAAGCACCACATTAAATATTGTGTTCACCCGTGGTTTGTTAAGTTTCTTGGAAAGAAGTAATTCGGCATGAAAAAGCATTTTAAAAATGGCTAATCTTAGTGTGTATGACCATAAACAACAGATCAATTGACTAACAGACTAAGAGGGGGAAGTCTTCAACAAAAGTTTGTATGTCCAGACTTGTTTTTTATTGTCAAAATATGACATCACATTACCTCAGCTATAAAAATACAGTATGCAGATAACAGTTATTTTTAATTAAAAATAAATCGTTTTCAGATATTTTCCCGATTAATCATCAATTTGATTAATCCCAAACTTTCCAGAACCAATGCAATAATAAACCGCCGGTCACAGAATGGGTGGAACACCTGTCTCGCACATGAGTTTGAACCCACGTTGGTCTGTTGCGGGGCGTCACCACCTGACGCATGTCCGCACGGCTCTCCCGCTGACCGGAAGCTTCCTCACAACAACAACACACCGGTCCCTCCCTGCCAGCGCGCAGGTTCAGACGGGTATCTCGTGGTTTCGTCCACTGACGTCACTTCACCTCCTCATCCTATTGGCCGCTCTCACTGCACCTGCTCGACTCACCCGCCAATCACGTGCTTCGGTCGGTGTTGTCCAAGATGGCGGCTTCCAGTGCTCCGTATCAGACATCAGCGCATACGAAAGCCAAATACCACTACCTGCCGGTCGTCTGAACTTCCGAAGAGACCCACCAGAAGAAGCCGAGCGGACTGAGTGTCACCAGTGAAACGTGGAAACGGGTTCCCGATGGTTTATTCGTGCGGGGAGCCGGTGTCGGTCTCGGTCTGAAGGGGGTTGTTATCCGAGTATGGCCACCGAGAACAGGATACATTTTTGGAGGAGAAACGCAAAGGTTCCCGGAAGGTGGGTTTCTGTTCCTCCTAAACGAAGCAGGGTTAGGGTTCAGGCTACGTTACTGTTCCATGTTGAAAGAGCATTCACGGCCACTACACTATTATATAACATAGTATCATATTGTTACTTGAATGATTAAAGCGGCTATATATGGGAATATAAACTGAGTCGTTTAGCTGCCTGTAGCGTGGTAAGAGTCACTGTAAGTGGCTCTAAGAAGGTCATGAGCTGACCATATTGTAGCCATAGGCTTCCCTTCATTCCTTGAGGACTGTCTGGTGTGACGGCCCATAGAATAGCCTCCACGGAGGGAGACAACCCTTCATCTCTTGTCCTCTCACGCTGAGAAGTGGAGGTGTCACGCCCGCCATCTACCCCCAGTCTGTGCAGGAGTAGGTGCGACTCTAGCTGTCAGGAGAGGGAGCAGTGAAGGAGACTGCACGGCCTGGCCCAGGACCACTCTCCTCAAATCTCTTCTTTAGTCATCTCTCAGTGGGTTTTGCTTGATGAGTCATGGGGGAAGAAGTTAAATAAAGCACTTCCTCTTTTTGTGGTAGTTTGATGAGATGACCAAAAGCTCACCACAAGAACATTGATTGACACGGTCCTAGTTTGCCTTTGTCTTACAGGGGATGCTTATTGCAATGTACAGACTATTGTGTGGTATGGGGAAGAGATAACGTTACCTTCCTGAAGTGGGAGGAATCATGCGGACCATTGTTTTTCATTTAGGTCCGATCACTAGGCCAGTCCCAGCTTGTAGAGCCTGCTCAATAGGCACCATGGTAACGGATTGTTGTGGGCACTGGAGACCTGCAGGTATCCTTCACAGCCAGCACACTTGTTGAAAAGGAAATATTTACAGACTTCATACATAAGACATCAGGAGATATTCATACATATGTCTTTATTTACATTATCTGAAATCTGAGTGGTTGTCATGAGCCAGGGCAGGACAACCAGTAGCAGAGAGTGTGTGTGTGAGTGTGTGAGTGTGTGTGTGTGTGTGTGTGTGTGTGTGTGTGTGTGTGTGTGTGTGTGTGTGTGTGTGTGTGTGTGTGTGTGTGTGTGTGTGTGTGTGTGTGTGTGTGTGTGTGTGTGTGTGTGTGTGTGTGTGTGTGTGTGTGTGTGTGTGTGTGTGTGTGTATATAATCATAGAGGAGAGGCTCTCTGAGAGGGTGTCGCTGTCCATGTCACACACACACACACACACACAGATCTCTCTCTAACTGTTGTCGGTGGAAAGCTGTAAAAAACACACATGTTTGGACAGGAAAGCAAGCCGCTAGTCCTGCTGCCGGCCCTTGAGCCTCGCCTGATAAAACAAGTCTGAGGCCGATAAACAAGAGATGCTGGCACTGTCAGATAATCAGCAGGCCCAGTTCTCAGCCACCATGCTTTCTGGCAGTTTGTTCATGCAAACGATGTCAAATAGGTTTACATGGGTTAGCCCTAGGCATGGAAAGCCACCGTTTGACAGTCCATAATATTAATATTTTTTGCTTTGTGAATTTCACACAAAAGCCTCTGAGCTACTTTGAATGTAGTGCTTATCAGTAGGGACATTTCTGTCACCCAGACAGACAGTGTTTTGGATAAACCGTCATATTAGACTTGGTGTTCGACCACCACTTTGGTGAAAGAAAAATAAACGTTGTTAACAAAGTCTTTTGTTCCCCAATCTGTGATCAGACCTCAGTTACTTTACAGTAAAAGCTTCCCTCAGTTAACAGTCAAATAATAATGAATTGTCTGATTTGTGCTGAAAACGCAGACACAGATGTGCCTACTTGCCTGAATTCCCACGCTATGTCATAAGAATTATAACTGGAGTTTGACTGTTGATTATGCGTTACTTAATCCATTTAAAACCTTTTTTTGAAAAGCCTTTGGCTTTCTATAAAGGAAAAGAGTGTAGTGGGTCAGGTCCCTTCCTGTGACTCTTGACTGTGTCTGCTTTGGGTCGCCGGTGGTTGAACATAATGGCCACCACAGGGCGGAGAACACGGGCTGTGCAAGCTGTCCCCTCGTTCTGTTCAATACACACTGCAGACAGTACAATCCAGAAGAGACGGGGTTAGAGTTATTTAATAAAAAGGAAGAACTGAGCGAAGGCAGTGTTGCTCTGTGCTTCACAAAATACTCCTCACCAGGTTTCAAGCTTCACTAAATCGTCAAAAACACTGGCACGTCACAGACCCACGTTCCAAATGAAAACAGTTATCCTCCAAAACCGGACTTGTAGCGGCCCATCAACCTCAAGGATTTTCTGATAAAAGCTGATATGTGCACCGTGGCCCATTCTCAGATATCATCACTCTCCCATCAGGAAACCACGGATGTGGTGTGCCGTCACCCAGAAGTCTCTAAGCCACCCTCACAGGCTGCAGTAGACCTCAGCACGGTGTGAAGCAACTCACACCTGTGCTTAATGTAATACAAGCTCATATTGTACATTACATTTCATTTAGCTGACGCTTTTATCCAAAGCGACTTACATGATAAACCGTAGACACAGCAACGGTGAGCAACGAGGGTTAAGTGTCTTGCTCAAGGACACATCAACATGGACTGGCTGAGCCGGAGATCGAACCACCGATCCTCTGATTGAATGACAGACCTGCTAACCACTGAGCCACAGTCACCACTGTTATAATTGTTATAATAATCATAGTTAATTATAATTATTTTACCCCCTCTTTTAAGATATGTCAAACCGAGACTACTTAATGATTTGTTTATTTTCACATTACCTCTGTATTGCACAGATTCTCCTTTTACAAATAGCGAATGCAAAAAATACCTCATAGATTTGTATCACATTCAATATATGGAGTTGTCCTTTGTTGTCTGTATAGATTTTTGTTCACATGGATGTTTGCTTGACAACGACCTTGTAGGTCAAAACATTGCATCAGCACAATTATAATTATTTCCATATATACATTATACATACAAACCAGTGAAAATATATTCACCAAGAGCAACACATATAAGGACAGGATGTGCGTGTGTTAACTTTGCCCTGAATAATAATGGATGAGCAGATTAGCTGAATATTAGCATTAGCTGGGTGGAAGACTGGGAGGCTACATGTGTTTTTCTGCACAGAGGTGACAGCGCTTCACATGTCATCTTCTACAGTGTACAACCAGTTTATGGAGCGCAGCATCCTCCTCTCGACCCACGGTTGCGACGCACGTAAGTGCTAAACCTAACCGGACTGCATGGCGTCATGTTACCCACACGGATGTGTTTTATTTGTGTCTCCCATTTTCAACCTTGTTTTGCAGCACATTGTTTTATGCTTCAAGTACTTGACATGTGTGGATTGCATGCATCAGTACTGTGCCAGTTTTTACTTATTTGATTTTTTTTGGGGATTTGCTGTTTAGGTTTTTTGTGTGAGGCACCAGCACCTCTGTGAATGAGACCCCTTTTCTGTCTCTCTCTTTCTTTTTGTTTGATCTGTCAATCTGTCCCTCTCTAGGTATCCCAAAGACACAAAGCCCAAGTTCAACAATCTCCAGTCTAAAAAGGCCTCTAGCTTCCACGAGTTCGCCCGCAGTACCAATGACGCTTGGGACATCGACGAAGAGGAGGACGAGGATTTCCTCGGGACCCCAGCCCAAACTTTACCCCTTCCATCAGGCCTCCACTCTTCGTCACCACAGAACCAGGTAGCTACAAGTTATCTTGTTGGTCCCTGAGCAGTTCATGGGCATTAAGTCGGTGTGAAAGTAAAAGAGATGTTCTGTGTTTCCTCGCCGCAGCAGCAGAATCAGGTCGGCGACACAGAAACCAGGGTGCCCCACAGTTCCGGGACAGAGGATCAAGACCTCCAGGATGTGTGGGAGGAGGACGCGGAGTGCGAGCACGTCAACGGGAAGGTTGTCAAGTCTAGCAGTGACCTCCACCTCAACACGTCCTCAGGTCTGTGGGCAATACACTGCAGAGCTCTATTTGGCATTAAGAGCTACTGGGGGGATTATCAGGGGATTCATAGTGAAGCTAATTACAGACATTGACATTGCAGATGGGATTATATCTGGCCTTTCACATGTACCTGGCTCAACATTTTACAGTTCTGAGAAAGTTTCTCCAAATACTCTGATCCCCATGTGCACCATGTGTTTCTAGTGACAGACAATGAGATGACTAACATGAACACCCCAGTACTTATTGCGGTCATGCTCTTTAAGCAGGGTTCCTACATATCATAGAAAGCCTGAGAGACAGTTGACCAATTTTCCAGTCATTAAAAACACAAAGTAAATGAGAGAATAAGTCAAATGTCTAGGAAGATCTTCTCTTGTCCTGAGAAATTATGTCCTAGATATTCTCCTGTTTTCCCAAAAGAAAATGTACTGGTTGTGGCCTTCCTCAAAAGTTGTAATGTCTATATTATTAGATGTTCTCGTTTTTCTTGTGTGCACTCTACAGTTCGCTCCACACTGCAGAAGCAGCAGTCTCTCCCAGTTCGTCCCATCATCCCACTGGTGGCCCGCATGTCGGACCAGAATGCGTCGGGAGCCCCGCCCATGACAGTGAGGGAGAAGAGCCGGCTGGACAAATTCAACCAGCTGCTGGCTAGTCCCAACACTGACCTCGGTAGGAGAGCAACACTCTCATAGTGCTAGATAAAAGGAGATATTGGCTCCAGGCCAACACTCCACTCTGTGTGTGGATCCCCACATCAACTGTGTCGATCTTGCTCTTACAGAGGAGCTGCGGAAGCACAGCTGGTCAGGCATACCAAGAGAAGTCCGGCCAATCACGTGGAGGCTTCTCTCTGTAAGTCTTGTGACCTTCCTGTATTTTGGCTTGTTGCACAGCATTTGGTCTCAAAGCCTGTTCCAGAGTCCAAGTTACATTACTTTTAGTATCTGTGTGAGCCTGTTGTAGAAAATGTTCCCATAACGGCGACCTTGTCTAAAGACTGGCCCGTTCTGCCCCTCCTCTGCAATTCATGTAGCTCTCTCCTCTGCTCCTCTCTCACAGGGCTACCTGCCGGCCAACAAGGAGCGCAGAGAGCTGGTGCTGAAAAGGAAGCGAGAAGAATACTTTGGCTTCATAGAGCAGTATTACCATTCCAGAACCGACGAGCACTATAAAGACACATACAGACAGGTAATACTGCAGTTCAAGTTGATGCCACCTTCTATGTGGATGTCCAATCGGTGTGGATGGTGAACGTAGTCAAGAGTTCTGCTGCAAAAAAGAGTTCTGCCGCAAAATCTTTGGTACTTCCTAAATCAGCGCTGTCATTTGGCGTGCAAGTGACAAAGTTGGAGGTAGGAAGAACTGCAGGCTGTTTCTGATTAATTTCTCGTCTCCACGTCTGGGTAGCTAGTCATTAAGCGATGGATGCTGCTTAAAAACAGAACTTCCTGTACCTGTTGTAAGTTCCTTTGTTTAAATAAAGTTCAAAACAGAACTTCCTGGTTCTCTCTGCTAATATTGCAAACTGTGAAGATGGCATCCCAAGATAAGAGTGGAATACGGCATATTAATTTGAGCCAGCGTATCCGAGAGAGAATATGGTCTGAGCACTAATATAGCACTGAGGAATGTATTGCATTTATCATCAACAGTGATGGGACTTCACATTTTACCTTTAACAAATGGACAAAAGCCATTAGCCAACTACTAAAAATAAAATGCTTCAATTTTGTTAAGTAACACCTCAATCGTGTTTCTTCCTGTCAGATCCACATCGACATTCCAAGAACCAACCCCCTGATTCCCTTGTTCCAGCAGCCCGTCGTACAAGAGGTAAGATCTGAACCGCTAAAGAGCACATCATGAGTTTGTCTGTCACATTAAAAGTAGAGGAGGGTCATCACACAAGCAGTGAAGAGAAATTGAGACCGATCAATAAAATCATGACACTTTTATCAGAGAAAAGCAGCATGGGTCCAAACCAGAGTTTAAAATAGGGTTTCTATAGTTTACCATAAGAACAACCTAATAAATAGTGAATTGTGGCTGTAGCTTCTTCAGCTCAGAGTCGACTTTGTGAGTGTTAAGTCTGCTCAGACCCAATGAGATAAAAGGTATAATCACTGTCGCCTTTTATTTGAGAAGAAAGAAAAATCCACACAGTTTTCATAGGTCAGACTTCCCTTTCTGTCCTTGAGACCATTTGTGTAGTTTTCTAACCTTGAGTTTAGGTGTCGTGCTATTGGTTTGTAATTAGGAAATATTCCACACATGCGAAGTGGATCAGAAACCCATGTGTTAAATTGAAAACCAGCTGTCTGAGAGGTGTTGGGGTCAGTGGAGCCTGGTAAACTAAACTCAGAGCCAGACTCAGTTGAACTAGTAGCGTGATACAGGCTTCAGGCCTTCCATGTAAAAAATCACAACTTCGCTTCGACACACATCGAGCAGAGACCAATGAGGTCCAGTTGGAGGCTATCGACTGGGGATCAGCCGTGAGATCCACTCTGACCGTGACGTCACTGAGGGACCAGCATCAGATGAACTCTCTTGTTCCCTAAATGTGGTCATACTATGATGGTTTTGTGTCACATTGAGCAGAAACCTGTATCTGGGTATAATCACAGCCTTGTTAGAGCAGTTTTGTTTTATGCATGTAAAGATTTTGTCTGTAGTAACTCATAACGCAGATGATGGGTTATTAAATGTAATACCAGTTGTATTCATTTGCATAGACAATAGATACATTGATCTCAAGACAGTGATTTCCACTATGCCCAGCCCGAACCGCAATACATGCTGCACATGTTGTTGCACTCTATTTATTTCACGCAGCAGTTATGAGTTTCGGTTTGCAGTCTCTGAACACAAAATGCTGTGAAAATCTCACACTGCACACATTCAAAACAACTTTCAGATTACATTATACATCAATCACACTGTAAGTTTATTTTAACCTGCAAGTGTGTCAGGATTTAGGGAAATGTATTATCAGAAATTAAATACGATATTCATATATGTTTTCATCCATGTATAATCACCTGAAACTAAGAATATTTTTTCTGTGACCTTAGAATGAGCCCTTCATCTCTACATGTGATCTTCTTCACAGTCTGCCAGTGTTGCTATAACAAATGGATTCTGCATTCAAATGCAGAGGATGTAGCTTTTTATTGTTTGAAAATTAGCTCGCAAACTGGCTGCTTGTGAGACAATTCACAAAGTATTCCAGTCTCACGTCCGCACGTTGCTAATCGGACTGTTAGCAATGAGCCGGGATCAAACTGCCGATCCTCTGATTAAAGGATGACCCTGCTCACCACTGAGCCACAGTTGCCCCACACACGTAATCAACCGTTTTGTTGTTGTCTTTCTTTCCACAGGTGTTTGAGCGTATCCTTTTTATCTGGGCCATCCGTCACCCAGCCAGTGGTTACGTCCAGGGAATCAATGATCTGGTCACGCCCTTCTTTGTGGTTTTCCTCTCTGAATTTGTCAGTAAGTTACTCTTGTAGAATGTGGAGCATAAAGTCCTGTTATATTGCCCAAAGTGACAAATTTCAGCTTTTGTTTTTACATTTCACGCTTTTTGGTCTGTTTTGTACCTATATTTTACAATGTTGTTACTCGGGCTGATACCGCATAGCATCCGAGGTCATAAACATTTCTTCAATCAATCTGAATAAGAGTAATCTGTGTGAGTCAGGCCATTTCTGTTTCAATCAGTGTTATGTGTTGCTCCAGCAGAGGATGTGGAGAACTTTGAGGTGGCAGCGCTGCCTCTGGACACCCAGAGAAACATTGAAGCTGACAGCTTCTGGTGCATGAGCAAGCTGCTGGATGGAATACAGGTCTTGTCACACACACACATCTCAATGAACACTTGTTTAAAGCTGCAAATGTGCCCGTTTACTAAACCTGCAATCCTTTCAGGACAACTACACTTTTGCCCAGCCTGGAATCCAGAACAAAGTGAAAGCTTTGGAGGAGCTGGTCAGCAGGATAGATGGTAAGTGGACTCTTGTCAGGAGTTTTGTGTGTCACATGCTGCCTTTGCTGAATCAAACTGCTGCTGGTCCGCCCGAAGTAGAGCTGGCAGCGGCCGTCATTCAGATGCAGTTGTGCGACTACGGATAATATTATGAACCCAGACACGGGGGCGTTTGATGGTCCGATGTTAGAGGGACTTCCACAACAGAACTAAAGCAGAACTAGTGGTTAGTTCAATGGTGGATGGCAGAAATGGTAACTGTTTTTACGGAGATAAGCCACGCCCTCTTTCAGGCACGAATGACGCAATTTAGGGGCGACTGTGGCTCAGTGGTTAGCAAGTCGGTCTTTCAATCAGAAGGTTCGATCCCCGGCTCCGGCAGTCTGCGTCGTTGTGTCCTTGAGCAAGACACTTAACACTTATTGCTCACCGTTGCTGTGTCTACGGTCTACTGTATATCATGTAAGTCGCTTTGGATAAAAGCGTCAGCTAAATTAAATGTAATGTAATTTAACCACATAAAGTTGAGCGAGTAAACTCATGGGAGTAAAGCATTGCGAATGTTTGCATTAGGGTTTGTTTTAAATGTATGCATTTAGAAAGTTATGGAAGGCTACAGGTACAAACTATTATCGTGTGTGTGTGTGTGTGTGCGTGTGTGTGTGTGCGCGCGCGCGTGTGTGTGTGTCAGAGGACATTCACAATCATTTCAAGAGGTATGAAGTGGAGTATCTGCAGTTTGCTTTCCGGTGGATGAACAATCTGCTGATGAGGGAGCTGCCGCTTCGTTGCACTATTCGTCTCTGGGACACCTACCAGGTAGAGCAGAGTGTACACCACCTACACACCTTCAAAGTAACCCAGTACAACAGCAGCACAGACTGCTGCCTGAAAACACTTTACAGTTTCCTTGTTTATCTACTCAATCATACAGTAATTGTTACGTTGACTGAGTCCGACTCTCTTCTTGGATTTATGCAGGCTGAAGCGGAGGGTTTCTCTCACTTCCATCTGTACGTCTGTTCTGCTTTCCTCATTGAGTGGCGCAAAGAAATCCTCTCCATGGTTGACTTTCAGGTAAGAATCTGTTCTCTTTGTAGTCATGCACACTTAATTGAGAACGTAACCACTTAATATTGATTGAAGTACTAACAGATGGCCACAAGACTCACTATAAAGACAGGTTTATGGAAGCAAAGAAAAAGGATGTGATCATTTTGATATTAAAAGCAACTGAATTGACGAAGTCTTGAAACTAGAGATTAAGACAATAAACTCATGTTTACAATGTTTACTGGGGAAATAAATCAAGAGAGAAGTAGAGTCATTTTATATAGACTTCTATACAACCAGAGGAGTCGCACCCTGGTGGTCAGTAGAGAGAATGCAGCTTTAACACATGAAGCATAGACTTCTATACAACCAGAGGAGTCGCCCCCTGGTGGTCAGGAGAGAGAATGCAGCTTTAACACATGAAGCATAGACTTCTATACAACCAGAGGAGTCGCCCCCTGGTGGTCAGGAGAGAGAATGCAGCTTTAACACATGAAGCATAGACTTCTATTAGGGATGCACCGATACCGATACCGGTATCGGTATCGGGGTCGATACTGCGTTAAAATACTCGTACTCGTATCGGTTTCAATTGTCGATACCAAGAACCGATACCACTCAACAGTATTTCGCTACAACAAACTGGTCGCGCTTTGTGGAGAAAAAGATTTGTTGTCCTACCTGACTTCAACGTCTAGGGCAGGGGTCGGCAACCCGTGATCCAGAGCCGCATACGGCTCTTTCGTCGCTCTCTTGCAGCTCTTGCAGCAAGGTGTGTAGAGTAATGTGCGTCGCGTTCACACAGTAAAAAATGACTGCCGTCCTGCCGGTGTGAATCAAACTGTTGCTGATCCACCAGAAGTAGCGCTGGCAGCGGCCTCATTCAGACGCTGTTGTGCGGCTACGGATGATATTATTGTAGCCGAGTGTCTGTTGTGTGTCTATATTTGTAATTCTAATAAAATGAAAACACGCTGCAGGGTAACTTGAACCACTTTTGTATCTCCTTCACACACGTATATCCCACAATTCCACTCTTTTCCTTTCCGTTTCTCCCTCCACAATAAAAGCACCGGAAACATAACTTGGAACACAGCTTCCTATATAATTGCTCGATCCCTAATATTATCGCTTACATTATGAACCCGGACACGGGGGCGTTTTATGGTCCGACATTAGAGGGACTTCCACAAGACGTTTAAAGCTTGGGATAGCCTTCTGTTAATTTTGTACTATAGGCGTGACATAATCTGCAGAGGATAAAATAAAATCTGCCTCCAAATTAATTGCACTTTCATGGAGACCAAATCTAAGAAGTATCGGTATCGGTACTCGGTATCGGCAAGTACACAAATAAAAATACTCGTACTCGTATCGGTTTGTAAAAAATGGTATCGTTGCATCCCTAACTTCTATACAACCAGAGGAGTCACCCCCTGGTGGACAGTAGAGAGAATGTAGCTTTAACACATGAAGCATAGACTTCTATACAACCAGAGGAGTCACCCCCTGGTGGACAGTAGAGAGAATGTAGCTTTAACACATGAAGCATAGACTTCTATACAACCAGAGGAGTCGCCCCCTGGTGGTCAGGAGAGAGAATGTAGCTTTAACACATGAAGCATAGACTTCTATACAACCAGAGGAGTCACCCCCTGGTGGACAGTAGAGAGAATGTAGCTTTAACACATGAAGCATAGACTTCTATACAACCAGAGGAGTCACCCCCTGGTGGACAGTAGAGAGAATGTAGCTTTAACACATGAAGCATAGACTTCTATACAACCAGAGGAGTCGCCCCCTGGTGGTCAGGAGAGAGAATGTAGCTTTAACACATGAAGCATAGACTTCTATACAACCAGAGGAGTAGAACCCTGATGGACACTAGAGAGAATGCAGGTTAAATAACTGTTAACCTCAACCTCTGCCTCACAAATGAGTTTCCATGTAAATAGAGATTTCTGTTGCTCTTCAGGGCCTTCTCATGCTACTGCAGAACCTTCCCACAATCCACTGGGGCAACGAGGAAGTGGGTCTCCTGCTGGCTGAAGCTTATCGACTGAAGTATATGTTTGCAGACGCACCCAGCCACTACAAGAGATAGGCCTGAGGCCGCCTCCCAGCAAGCACAGTCCCCCCTGAGATCAGACCAGACTGTGACTGGAGGGACCCTCAGTATTCGAGTCACTCCATGCATCCATGTGTACCTTGAGGTGACCAGGAAGAGACCGACAAAGCCACAAAACTTCTCCTGTGAAAATGAAGTCAAGCGAATGTCAGTGGATTTGGGTTAATGGTGCTCCCACAGAGCTCAGTGACTATGAGACTATTTTCAGTGGATGAACTGCACTGTATCAATGGACTGTAACGGTATGATAACCACAGCTATGCCACCTTGGTTTACTTATGCTGGTTTTGGTCATGCAACATTAATCGTCTCATGTGAAACGTACACTCAGAAGAACACGCTGTGATATAAAGGGGATGATGCTTTTAGTGAAAGACTGCATCCACAGATTCTATCTTCTTGTTTTGAAGATCCATCCATCCATCCATCATCTGAACCGCTTATCCTGTTTAGGGTCGCGCGGTGCTGGAGCCGATCCCAGCTGTCTTTGGGCGAAGATATGTTATGGTATTCGTTTTAAAACTCCTATATGTAAACTGGGCAAATACTTTATTTTCTCTTTTAAAATCTATTTAGTTTGACACTGTCAAGTTGTTATAAATATGATGGACCGCCCCTTTTGTTTTGGTTCAGGGTTACCAAATTTGCACTGTACAATCAACTTATTAAAGTCCTTATTTGGGACCAGTATGGATATTCTGAATTGTATTAGGTATTAGACCTAAGAGTAGCAAATATTATATACTGTGTTTTATTTTAAGTTGGGTTTTGTTTTACACATGGAGAAACTGATTCTGTATCAGTTGGCCTTGGTTATCATAATTCAGCATCTTCAACCACCATGAGGCTCTTGGGTGTAATATACTGTATATATCACCAGTGGTACAATTAGAATTTGATTTAATCTGAATAGACAAGGAACGATGGAGACCTTCTGGTTGATGTAGCTTTGAAATTCTTTGCTCAATTATTTTATGTTGGAAGTGACAGAGATTAAAAATGTTATTCTATTTTTGACAAAATACATTTTTAGTTTGAGATTGTGACACATAGTATAACAGACACAAACAGAGATCAGTAAAGACTGGTCTGTTTTGACCTGAGCCTCAAACTAATTTCTTAATGCATAAGGATGTAAATGATGGTATGATCCTCAGATGTGGTTACTGTAAAAACCTGCATATGCATAGGGGTAGTCAACAATGTTTGAGATCCTCATTTGAGGGTAACTTTAGTAATTGTTTATGGGGTTGGAGATATTTTTTTTTAATGGAGGAGATGCCTTGTCAATGCTCGTTCAGTACTGAAGGACATTTAGCCACAGCATCCAACTTGAGACAGTCCTGTGGACACAGTGCAGCTCACATTATATGACGATGCCTTTCTTCTGAGCATTTGTAATGTTCTCCTGTATTTTAGAGTGTACAGTAACACAGATAAATGCTTTGTTATCATTAATGCTTGTGTTTTATATTTGTCTACGGTTCAGGTTAGGTTGCGCTTGTATCTTGAACATTCTTGGTGGGGGGTGTGAATATGTGTGTTACTATCTACCTTCATTACCAGTGATAATTATAACACAACGTATGTCTGAGAGATATGACAATCATCTTCCTATGATACTATGATTTCTTTCCCATACGTTTTTTTTCTTTTGTCAGTTTTAAAGCAAATGCTTGAACATCTGGATTTGAAACGATTGAACATCTGGATTTCCTGTGCACTTGATTCCTGGAGATTGTATACTACAACAAATTGAATAGCACAAGTCTTAATTCATATTCAGGAATTATTGATTCCCTCTGAAATATGGGGGCTCAAACATAGCTTGAGGGCTGTTACTTCATGGCATTATATGAAGTGCTTCTGAGGTCACCGCGCTACTTGGTACATTGAGTCTGTGAAAGGGATCCTTTTTTTGTATTGCTGGAAAAACCTAACACTGCTGTATACTTATTTATGGTTTATTCATGGACCGTTTTTGCTTAAAGCCAGCTATAATCTTGTGTTCATCAACCTTGTTTGACCCATCTAAAACATGTTGAATGTTTGTGTGTGTTGTTGTTGAATGTATGCCTTTAGCCTTAAAGTAGTTTGTTTTGTTTTTTCATGCAGGAGCGCCAACTGATTGTTCTTATCTAAAGGTCATTATGTCCTCACAATGTGATGTTGATAACTCAATAAACCCTTTGTTTCACAGCTGTCCGTGCCGTCTCAACAGTAATATGATAAAGCTGTATTTGGGCTTTTAATGAAGAAATATAAAACAATGACAGTACACCTGCGGGGCTTACTTTTTAGGGATTATTTGTCTTGATGTTGTGTTGTCATTTAATGTGAAAACGAATGAACTATGCTTTTGGTAACTGAATAGAGCGATCCTGTCTGTCGAAGCTCAAACGGGGTCTTGAAATGGGCACGTGACGCGCCGGAAGTGATGCTGACAGCTCCGAGAAGTGCCGTGAACGCAGCATAAACTTCGGTTTCACTTTTGCAGCCATAGCGGCGTTGTTTTTAGCTCCGAACCCCGAGGCTAACTCGACGTAGTGCATGAATCTAACCAGTTGTTCAGAGACCCGTGGAACCGCATCAGAGTGAGATCCGGGTCGGAGGTTTCCGCGAACGGAAGTCATGACTTGTTAGTGCAGCTAACAAGCTAACGTCCGCAAACACGACGCAATCCAGTGAGTAACCTCGCTGCTTCCCCTCCGGGTTCCTCTCACTGCCATGTTGGGATGTGACTGGGCTGCTGTGTTCCTACTGTGAGCAGCTAGCGGTGAGTTAGCGGATAAGAGAGACGAGCTAACTGCTAACCCTCTCCCACCAACAGTTGTTGAAAGTTAGCTGCTGTCTGCTCTGAATCCCGTCTCCTTGTGTTGAGACGCGGCTCTTGTTTATGTGTGACTTCCACGCTAATGAATCAAACTTGTACTGTCTCCTGCAAAGCAGCAGAGAAGCTCGGTGAAGGAGGAGGGGGAGGATGGATGGTGTCAGCTGGAGCACCACCAGGGCCCAGGAGTCGTTCAGCCGCTCCAAGACGGCAGCAGACACGCTGTCGAGGCTGGCCAGCTTCATTGCACGGGCTGACCCGAAACAACCCACACAGAACCAGACACTAAAACCGTCCCACCTGGACACACATGTTTGTCAAGAATGTGGTAAAGGTTTCCCTTGTGCCACAGATCTGTTGCGTCACCAGGAAGTAAAACACGCATTACCCAAGCCTCACCAGTGTCCGTCCTGTGGGCAGGAGTTCTCCCTGAAGTCGTCGCTACAACTACACAAGTGCAATCCTGACTCTTCCCCGTGTGAGCTTTGTCCTGGTGCCTCACAGCTGGGTTCTCCGTGCCCCTCGTGCACAACCTCAGATACCGGCAGGCTGCAGGTCGAGTCGTCTCACCTCCTGGAGGGTAGCCCTTATGCGTGTGCCCCATGTGGGAGAGGCTTCGGCCAGAAGCAGGCCCTGTTGCACCATCAGCACGCTGGTTGTAGTGAACCACCTTCCCCGTCAGATATAGTTGATGCAAGTAGCCTTCCAGGTGATTCTCCGCCAGTTTCTGAGGGAGACTCAACCCGCTCGGATTGCTCAGACACCCCAGAGCCCAGCGGCAGAGCCGTCGGTGTGTGCCAGGTCTGTTCGGCAATGTTCCGCACAGAGGCCGGGCTGCAACGCCACAAACAGACCCACCATGCAGGACGGGGGCAAAAGACCAAAGGAGAACGTACTGGTGGGGAAGCGAAGAAAGAGCGGAATACCAAGGTGAACAGAGATCTAATTAAAATGCCAAAATCCAAAACAAAGCTTCTGGACTGTCGCTCTTGTGACATGGTTTTCAGAAGCACCTCTAAGCTGTACATGCACAGAAAAGAAAAGCACAGCAGAGATAAAAACATTCTGAGTGAGCCATGGCCGGTCATAATCAAGCGCAGGAGAGTATGCACATATTCATGTCAGGTCTGCAGCAAAGTCTTCTTGCATCATTTGTCACTTAGGGCACACTACAGACAGCACACAGCCTCAAGCGTCACCACAATCAAAAACAAAAGTCTGCCTGTAGGATGTACCACCAAAGACTCAGAGTTATCAGAAAATGGATCAAATAAAGTAAAACCCATCATGGCAGAAGACAAGCCTGTGAAGGCTGGTCCAGGGAGGCCCAGGAAAGTGCCCAAGGTAGAGAACAAGGCTACTGATCCAGGGAGATGCAGAGAAGTGCCTGAAGAGGACGAGGATGATGAACTGGAGAGAGAGTTCCCATGCCCCTCCTGTGCAGAGGTTTTCTCTCTGCAGTCGCAGCTCTGGGAGCATGTGGAGCTCCACCAGTCC
Organism: Cottus gobio; assembly: GCA_023566465.1. NCBI lineage: Eukaryota > Metazoa > Chordata > Actinopteri > Perciformes > Cottidae > Cottus > Cottus gobio. The sequence continues at coordinate 27,980,339 of CM042215.1, forward strand.
TCTGTGAAGAGGAGACAGTGCAGCGTGTGCACAAGTGAGATGGACACCTGTAAATGGCCGGGCTCGAAGAGGCAGAGGCTGTACCATTGCGTGCCTTGCCATCAGGGTTTTTCAGCACTGGACTCTTTCTTAGAACACTGTCAGGAGCACCTGCGAGTCAGGGTGGAGGAGGACAGCATCACAGAGGGCTACACCCATCAGGCCAGCAAAGCCTGAGATCCAGTTTGAATGTCGTCAGCGATTGCCTTTTTGCCTTGAGGAGTTATAGAGTGGAGAATGATGAGATGATGATCTCTTATGATACTCATGTTGATTTACCAGTTCACTGATTGAGCATTCAGGGCATTTAGTTTGTATATCTACATGGAAGGTTTAAAGTTTTCCATCCCAACATATCATGGTTTGAAAAGAATGACTTATTAAAGGTCCTTTTTGCATGTTTCATTTAGGCGTTTCACTATAAAACACAGACTTCACTGCAAGCCATATTCTAAAATGTACCGTAGTTCTTTTTAGATATTCAAATGTTTTCTACATTCTAGGCAGACGCTTGTTTCTTGTCCAGTAAATCAGCTTGTGTGAAATCATTACAGTGACCATGTAGGCAGAGGTTGCATTTCAAAATGGACCATGTGTAAGAATCCCAAAAGCACTCCTCTGCTCCAGTAATGAACACTTTTCAAAATCAATCTCAGCTTTATTATAGCATAGACTTGTTTGACTAAACATAAACCAAAGCTTCACTGTGGTGATCACGTATTCTGGTGTCTCTGCAAGTTGTTTTTCATACTTGAGTGAAATGCATTGAAACCTTTAACAGCCTTACAAGTAGATAAAAACCATGCAAAAAAACACTAGTGTATTTTTTTCATAGAAATGGAACATCCACTTTACGCCTTGGTTTTGTACACTTCATTTCCCAAACACATCTTGAAGCTAGGATGGTCTAAGCCTGAAGGGGTTGTTGGGAAACGAGGCCGTCTGCACAGTCATGGTACATTCTAGCTACAGCAGCGCCAGAGATATCGTTTGTCAGTCTTATTTTTACACCAGATGTCTGGAGTGGTAAGTGAGGCCACATGGCTTTTGCTGTATTTCACTTATTTTTCTTACACATTTGGCAATAATTAGTCACAGATTGGTGGGAACTCTGGTGTGTCATTGTTGGGTGTTGTCGGCACTAGATGGAAATGTACTCCTTTGGTCAAGACTGCAAAGTGTTAGTTAGCACTTGCTGCCCCAAAATGTGAATGAAATCACAAAGTATGACATGTTTATGTGTTTTGAGCATTTCTATGTGCTGTTTCGATGCTCCAGCATGTCAGAGGGATCAAACCTTGAATGGCTGCCATTACGTCTTATTTAGGCCGGCCTTTTTAGCTGGCATGTACTGGGATGAGATTACCCAGCTATGCAAGCAGATGGCCTGCTGGCAGCCCTTCAGTTTGTCTGGGATGCTTGAAAGGTGTACTTTGGTGAATTAACAAGGATCAACATGAGGCTGTTGTTTTTCTTCAGGATTTTCAGTTACTGTTTTCAATTTTTTTCTACTGTGAAAATGTAAACGATGATTTGATAGGTTTGATTCTTCCACTTTTTTTTCAAGGTCTTTCTTAAATTAGTTGATGGCTCTTTATAGATGAACATAATTAAAACAATTCTCATTCAATTTTTTCTCTGAATTTTTTCAAACGTTAAGATGTAAAATAAAATGAAACATAAAATGTAGGCTTACTCCATGTTGTAACATATTTTAGTATTAAATTGTATGATCAGCCTGCCTAGAATATCTAGTCAAAAATCTTTAATTTTCTAGAAATTTTGCTCAATTAAAAAAGAAAATCAGCTATAAAGATGATACCGTTAATTTATTATTGATTCTAGTTTATTTCCTTGCGGTCCCCTTTAGTACTCAAAGTACTTGACGTTTTTCCGCTGAACCGGATACACCGCTGGCCTCCTGGTCTCGTGGGGGCGCTGTTTGGAGAGGGCAATAAGAACATGTCCCCTATGGTGATTAGCCGGTGAACGTCCGGTCCTGCAGTGCACGTTTTCCTTCCGTTGGTTTTGCGAGGCGGCAAACATCTTAGCAACTGTGTCGGCTTTAAGTAATTCAAGAGAAAATGAGCAAAGCACATCCACCGGAGTTGAAGAAGTAAGTGATCGAGCTGGTTTAAATAAAGCTGTGCAGTGTATTTCGATCCCGCTGTGTGTTGTAGAAAACAGAGCCGTTGTTCGGAAACAAGCTAACGTTAGCTAATGTGCGTCGCTGAGAGCCGCTAACGTTAGCTAGCTAGCTAGCTAGTCTATGTGTGTGTGAGCTGTACACATCTAACGCTGTGGTTTCCTCTTTAGGTTCATGGACAAGAAGCTGTCACGTGAGTAGAGCTGAGCCGATGCACAGGCCTCTCAGAACGGGTCTCAGTTGTGTTTGTTAGTGGTCTCAGAACCGCTTGATGCCGAGCTGTGTTAAATACAGTAGTGTGTTGCTCCAGAAATGTACTTTCATATTATATTAACGTCATATTCTATAGACTAAAGGAGCCATATTCCCGCTAAAATCACATCATAAATAGTTTATGTATTTTCAATGACAATGTCACTATCATCGTAATTGCAAAATAATGACTGTTAAGATATTTGTTTCCTAATTATTAATCCTTATGGGGGTTAACAGTTTGAACTGGATCAGGGAATATCAGCATTTGAATGCAAACCGAGACAGAACAGTGATGAAACCAATCAACCTATTATGAGCGATTTCTTTTGTCCTTTAAGTGAAGCTGAATGGAGGCAGACACGTGCAGGGCATCCTGCGGGGGTTTGACCCCTTCATGAATCTGGTGGTGGACGACTCTCTGGAGATGGGCCCAGGAGGACAGCAGAACACCATTGGCATGGTGGTCAGTACCTCGGCTGGTGTTTTGTTGTTGTAATTGTCGACAACTCCAATGTTGAACAAGGCAATGTCAAAAATCGCACATCCTTCTATACAATACACTAACCTCTGCCATTTAATTGGGTGGTCCACGTTCTAAACAAACCACCGCACTGATTTTTACAGTACATGGCACTATAGAGTCTGACAAGGTTTATTTTCACCTGCTGATTTGGTGCAAACTAACTAGAAACATAAATCTTACCTGCATTTTACTGTCCACACAAATGTTCACTTCACCACCTGTTACATCGCAGGCTAGATCTCCCCTATTATAAACATTCCAACCAGCCGTGTTGAGTGTCAATGGTTTTCAGCAATGTTTGTAATATTGTGCATGTAGCATATTTGGTTTTGTGTGTAAAATGGCTGCAGTGAACACCACAGAGCACCCCACACTGCCTTCTCCACCACCTCACCCAGCACATCTTCACCCCCACAGATAGCCTCCTCTATTGATAGCTGCCAGTTTCAAGCAGTTTCAGCTCATGCTGATACAGAGAGACGGTGGGCTTTGTTAATTGAGAAATAATAATCAAGAGGATAAATGATTGTTCCCTGCTAATCTAAATCTAACAGTGAAACCTGCTGTAATTCTTCAGTGCGGTGTGTTAATAACTATGTGGTCTCTTTTGTCATAGGTGATCAGGGGAAACAGCATCATCATGTTAGAGGCCTTGGAGAGAGTATGATGGCGGCTGCACACATAATGATCCACACCTTTTTACTTTCTGTTATCCTGTCACAAAGGGGCAATGCCTTTTAATGTCTCCGAATTGTAACGCGTCTATCTGATCTGTGTCAGCTATGTTTTGTTTGGACATATTTTGAATTGCGTAATCTTGTGAATAAATCACTTTTTCTTTACATTGTTTCACTGTGTACAGTGTATAAAGTCTGAATTCTTTACAAATGTTCTGTACATGTTGGGGGAGAACATTGCTTTGTTTCAGAATAAATATTAGTTGGGTGTGTTACAAATGGTATGAAATGTCAACATAGAGTTGAATTTTAGAATCATAGATCATAAATAATGAATAAGCCTACAAAATATGTATTTGAGATACATGGAGGCAGTGCTGCATACTGATTTAGTTTATACATGTGATACATATTTCAACTGTCAGAAAAAATGCAGAACCAATTCTAGTACAATAACCAGGACTTCTTCAGAGCAGTATTTGATGCATCAATCATAACATCAATGTGATAAGATAATCCTTTATTAGTCCCGCAGTGGGGAAATTACAGGATTACAGCAGCGTTGCTCAAAAAACAAGTAATATAAATAAACATAATAAAATAAAAACTGAACAATATTGAATATACAGAAGAATACTTGAATATACAAGATATTGCACAGAATGAATTAAAGTGTTCAAGTGACGAAAGTGATTCAGAATGTTTGTGGGCTACTGGGAGGTCAGCTTGTTGTGCAGCCTGACAGCAGCAGGGAGGAAGGACTTGTGGTACCTCTCCTTCACACACCGGGGGTGAATCAGCCGGTGGCTGAAGGAGCTGTGCAGAGCTGCCAGGGTGTCCTGCATGGGGTGGGAGGCGTGGTTCATCAGGGATGAGAGCTTGGCCATCATCCTCCTGTCTCCCACCACCTCCACAGTATCCAGAGGACACCCCAGCACGCTGCTGGCCTTCTTTAACAGTTTGTCCAGTCTCCTCCTGTCAGCTGCCGTGATGCTGCTGCACCAGAAGACCACTCCATAGAAGATGGCTGATGCCACCACAGAGTCAAAGAAGGTCTTCAGGAGTGCTCCCTGCACCCCAAAAGACCTCAGTCTCCTCAGCAGAAAGAGTCTGCTCTGTCCCTTTTTATAGAGTGCATGTGCGTGGTCGGACCAGTCCAGTTTATTGTTCAAGTGAACACCCAGGTACTTGTAAGACGTCACCATCTCAATGTCCAGTCCCTGGATGCTCAATGGTAGCGGAGGAGAGCGTTTGCCCCGGCGGAAGTCCACCACCAGCTCCTTGGTCTTACTGGAGTTTATCTGGAGGCGGTTCCGCTGGCACCATCCTAAAAAGTCCTGGTTAAGATGTATTTCATTTGTTTTGTTAGCCAATAACTAACATTCTGTGAATCTGTTTTTCAGAAAATATAACTATATATTTATCACATTGTAAAATCACAAACATTGAGGATTTTATCCATATCCCCACTCCTTCCTACTACATTCACTATTTTGTCTCGGCGAGTTAATGAGCGTCTGTAGTTTCATCCATGAGATAAAAGTCAGTTAGAACATGCTTTGAGGATCAAATGTGCTGTTAAAGAATATGTTTACACTTCCAGATCCCTCGTCTCAAAGTCACTGGGTTTTTAATATATATAAATATTGCAGCATTTGATATTTACACAATTTGACTATTTAAACAATTCTATTTTTCCTTTTTTTTTTTTTACAAACTATGCCATTTAAACAGGTCTTCTATCAACACAATCCAGTAATTGTCATCTCCTTTAAAGAGTCCTTGATTTTCTTATGTGGAAAGGTTTATATTCACACTTCATGACTTGGAAGTTGAAAGTAGACAAACTTGTGAAATGAAGTTCAACCTACTCATTTTCCACCTAAGTTCAGTTTTCATTAATGAAGCCAGTTCAGGTTTGAATGTTGGATCACTAGACTGTACTTCTCCTGTACTGCTAACGATCACATCCACATCTGGATGGGTGATGATGTGAGTTCAACTGTTCTAACCAAAGAGAGGAAGGAGCCTGTATGAAAAGAAAAGTATAAGTACAAAAAGAAAAATTAAAGGGAACATTAATTAATTATGGAAATACACTTCTAAAACCTACAAATATTTTTAGATTTTTTTTTGATAGTTCACGTTTACAAAATGTACAATGACAATGAAATATAAATTGAAATGGCAAAGGCTTAAATGGAAATGCTCAAACTGAAAGCCAAATATGTAAAGATGAAGCATGTGCATGCTATGGCATGTCTGATCAGTAATCAGGGGAACAGAGGAGCAGACACGCATCGGCATATTTAGATTCTTCACTTCTTGCGGATACCAACTTCCGGTAACACCGTAAAGAAGAAGAACTGAAGCAGGAGCAGTAGAGGGCGCTCTATTTGAAGGACGCACTTCCTGCTCAGGTGGACTTTTATTTTGAAAGGCAATTGTCGTCATCGCGGACACGTTCCTTTACGTTGTATGTCGTAGCCGTTTGACCGTATGTGGAAAGTAGCAATGTCGGAGGAGGTTGGGAAGGCGCTACAGTCGGTAGTGGAGCGGGTGAACCAGGCGGCGGCACGGCGGCCCAAGGTAACTGCCGCCCGGGAGGCTCTGCTCCGGATCCCCGCTGCCGTCGCTCCGCTCTCGTGCTGCGGCAGCACGACTCGTTACGTAAGGCTGCCGAACACCTCAACCTTTGGGTGGCTCGCGGCTCTTCCATAACACCGTGCATGTTCCTGGTGGCAGCCCCATGCGTGGGGACAGGATGTGACTTACTCTAGCTGCATGCACGTTGTTGCACACAGGGGCTGCCTGTAATCAGGCCAGTGTGTGCAGGCTGCTCACCACAGCTCTGTGGAAGATCACATGTTCACCAATGCTCCCTGTGTGAGGAGCATCAAGGTTGGTATCTAGGACAAATCATGTGGGAGAATGCACAGCATCTTCCCAGAACCTCCGCGTGGGTTTGCTACGAATGATCTCAATGATCTGTCGCGCCGGCTGCATGCAGTGGAACAGCCAGAAACAAGTAGTTCCTTCAGTGTTTCCAGGATCCTGACAGGGCTGAGTCACTGCTCTCCTCCTCCAGCATGCTGCATCACACACTGATCCTGATGAAACCACATGAGCATGTGCTGTCCTTCCTCAGGCACTGCCAGCCGTGCCGCCCCGCCTTGTAGCTGTCAGCAAGACCAAGCCCCCAGAGATGGTCGTGGAGGCCTACAGGCAAGGGCAGCGGAACTTTGGAGAGAATTATGTGAGTGTAAAATGCTGCTGGTGTGGATCACTCCAAACGTTCCAAGTGTCACAAACGCAAGAAACTCTCCGGGGAATTAAAGTGTGATTTACGTAGAAATTTACCTTGTCCTTTATTTCCACTCCAGGTCAACGAACTGGTGGACAAAGCTTCAGATCCTCTGGTAGGGTTACATATTTCATCAAGACCTCTTTCCCCACCGCAGTCTGCGACAGATTAATACAGCGTTTCCTTTGTTCTCTTCAAGATTCTAGACTCGTGTCCAGACATCAAGTGGCACTTTATAGGCCATCTGCAGAAGAATAACGTCAACAAGCTTCTGGGTGAGTCTCCCCTCCTGCTCAAGCTGCATGTTGAGGAAAGCTCTGCCCTGAGTCTCGAGCTTCTGTCCTGCAGGCGTGCCAAACTTGTTCCTCGTGGAGACGGTCGACTCGGCGAAACTGGCCGACAAGGTCAACAGCTCGTGGCAGCGTGCCAGAGGAGCCGGCGTGCAGAGGTTAAAGGTCATGGTGCAGCTCAACACCAGCGGAGAGCACAGTGAGCGCTGAACCCTCGGCTTTGTATCTTCTGCTCTCGTTTTGTGAGCCCGCCCCAAAGGAACAGGGCGGCCGCTCACGTCTGACGTGTGTTGTAGGTAAACACGGCCTGCCGCCGGAGGAGACGGTGAACACGGTGAAACACATCGTGTCCCAGTGCTCCGCCCTGCACTTCTTAGGACTCATGACCATTGGACGCTACGGCTACGACCTCTCCCTGGGCCCCAATCCAGACTTCCAGGTACAACAGGCGCGTGCTTGTGAGAAGATGGCGTGCACGTTGTGTGTTTTCAACTTTCTTTCTGTGTGCACCAATTACAACTAAACTATACATTAGAGCAGAACCATAGCTTAAACTGCAAATTTAAACGTGGTAGTTATGATCAGGGCTGAAGTTGGTTAAAGGATTTAAAGTGGAAAATAATATTAATATAGAAGTTTGTGGCAATTTTTTCTCTAAGGACACCAGAGCAACTTGTCAAAGAGAGGTACACGGGTCCAAATATAATTAAAAAAACGTAAATAAGCCCAGTTTGAACCTGTGTGCTGTATAGTAGAGGTGACACAAACCCTTCTCTAATATTTAGATTTTAAATTAACATATGATACCAATATGTTCTTTCTTAACTGACTTTCAACTCAAGTCAAAACGCAGTAACTAAAAAAAACTAATCACCCTAACACGTAAATCTAATTGGAAAACTGAAAGTAAACAGAAATAGATTTTTAAAATCATTATAGAAATATGTGCTTCTTGAAGTGTCTCCCAGAAGTATAGTAGATTAATCCACCCGACAGAAACATCAGTATCAGTGTTCCTTTCGGCTGATAAAGAAAAATAAATGGTAAATTAAGTTGGAAGTGTTAAGGAACAGTGAGTTTTTTTTAAATTTCCCAAATATGGGGCCAAAATCTGTGTGTCTTAGATGCTGCTGAGTCGGAGGCAGGAGGTGTGTGACGGCCTGAAGCTGCCTCTGGAGGAGGTGGAGCTAAGCATGGGGATGTCCACGGACTTTGAACACGCGGTGAGTATCGGCATTTAGGAATTCTATTTCAGCACAAATATGGAAGACATGATGAAACGGAATGTTTGATTCTATAGCTGATGATGGGAGTAGAGGAGGAGTCTTTCACCATTGCACAGCCCTGTGGTCCAGACGTGGTGTCTTTAAACTTGAGTTGTCTCAGTTGAGAGTTGCACATGCTCAGTGCTGATCGGACACTTGTGAGTCGGTAAAGATAAAGTCTACGAGCTGAAGCGAGCCTGTCACTTCCCTGGAAACAGACATCAGTTGGTGGCGTTGGAGAGGATGTGGGCCGAACTCCAACTATGTCCACAAACGGAAACTAGTTGTTGTTGTTGGATAGCAACGGGCAAGTTAATATTGACTTTGGCGAATAGATTTATGACTCACTTGCCCAACTGGGCAAATATATATTCCGCTAAGTTGTGTACAATATCCTTGACATGATCAATGACACATGATCCCTCTCTCACCTCCTCTGGTCGCATCTCAAGTTGGCGGGTCTAAGAGGCGAGGAAAGGAATGGAGGAGGCACTCGTGCTCAATAAGACTGTCTAATGTGTTAACGGTCTAATGTCTAATGCACCTCCGTTCCTGTACTCCCGTGCTTTTGAAGATCGAGGTGGGCGCCACCAACGTGCGAGTGGGCAGCGTCATATTCGGGAACAGGGAGTATCCCAACAGTGCAGCCAACACTCCGAACCCCAGCCCGGCCCCCAGCCCCGAGAAAACCAGCAAGAAGGTGTCCGAAGAGGCTGCCAAGAAGATGCAGCACCTCACTGTGTCTGAACACTAAGAGCGCCCCTTCCTCTGAAATCATCGTCATGAAAAAGAAAACAGCCTTCACATGCAAACTGAATAGAGCAGTGAAGCAGATCATCTCCAGAGCCATGTGGGGCTAGGATTGCACAATTGTTGCACCATTTGAAAGTGTGATTGCCTAATCCTCTTCACTTTGTCTGTGCCCTTCTTGCTCTTTTAAGCATCAACAAGTGGCATTCAGTACAGACGTAGTTGTACCTTTTTTAAAAGTAGTGTGTTACTAACCTTTAGTGCTCTGACTTCCTCCCCATGGAACGCTCTCCTACAAGATTACCGGCTACGAGGCAGCTGTACGACCACTGAAAACAGGGTGACATGTGGGAAATGGTTTCACGGGAGTTTCCAGATAGATTTGTTGTGCTGACGTGACATTTTCTACCTTTCCAACCCTGACATGTGACCGTGCTGAAATGTGCTCGCTTGTGTACAGTGTTCCAGAGATCAGGAAATCCACCTTTTTTGTTGTACAAATGAAACTGAAGACTTGATTTAATAAATAATGTATCCCTTTATAATGACATAGTATTGTGCGTTTGATATTGTTTCTCATGTCGTGTCAGATCTCTATTCTTGATATGAACAAGAGTAAACCTGAAGAAAAGGTGTTTGAGAAGAGGGAGTGAATCTATGCAAAGAGGGGTCTGGTTTCTTCAACGATGTCACACGGTCTGTGTTTTTCTGTCTTCATGAGAAGTGCTTTTAATGTCTGATATAAAAAGAGATGACTGAGGTGTGGCTACTGAGGCGCTTCAGCACCGTTTGGTTTGGAATTTGAAGCCAAAGCCAAACAATAAATGGTTTTGTTGAAAGGTTCTGCCATTGGCCGTGTATTTCTTGTAACGGCCAAAAGTGGCACAAATGACATACAGAGTAGTTTGGCTAAAATGTCTTTAATAAGCACATGGAGGTGACATTTGGACCACAATGAAAAGAAGTGAGTCTTAGTGATAATTTAACAACTTGGAAAAAAATGTAATGCCTGAAAAAAACCATCCACTCACTATATTTATTCCCTTCCAATGAATCTGAATTAGCAGAATTTTCAAAAGTATCAAAATGCTGTCCCGCCATTGATAACTGGAACCCAAAGTAGTTCACGATTAACTTGTTTAAGCGCTGCAATAAAACACGACTGTTCAATAAATACGTTCTATTTGAGGAAACAAAACCTGGGGACAACTGGAAAAACGTCCGACATTCAATCTGTGTAAAAGGCATTAGAAAACAGTCAATACACTGTTATTTACAACATACAGTAGAATGCTGTTAAGAGGTGTATCACAAACCCTATCTACACACATAGTTCTGGTCAAATGTACAGCAAACGGAACTCCAGCTAGAAACTATATACAGTCAGCAGAAGGAAGGAAACACTGCAATATGCATTTACAAGCATCATATGAACACGTGATTCTGGTGTAGGGAGATAAATGTGTTTATTAATGTCAACAATTATAACTTCGCCTTTGAGCATTTGTAATTGATGTATAAAGAATGAGGGGAAAATCAAACATGAAGTATTGATGATTAACTATGTTTGCTGTATTCATTAAAGAATGTACTGAAATCTTCTTCAGTCTCCGATACAAGTGAGCCTATTCCATACACCTTGAGTTCAGAACTCTGTCAAACTGCTGGTTCTGAAATGAAGAATGAACCTGGAAGCTCAACACGTCTTCATGAGATTACAACTCATTTATAAACAATGAATACATGTGTCATTATACTTCAGCTTTGTTATACTGTTGTTAATGAGTAATTCTTCATGGGAGGTTATAATGGTTCACAAATACATTAACACTTAAAAATGCTCACAACTGTATTACTGTGTGTAATAAAACGGTTATTAAGGGTCTATATTATGCTAAACATGGGCATTAAGTAAAATGTTATCAAACTGACATACTCAAGGCCAGTATGTTTGCCTATGTGTGACCCCTTGATGAACCCTGCGGAGAGCCTTCGCTCAGCAGTTAGAGAACCTGGAACAGATTGATCAGCCTCTCTAATTAGAAGGTGAGATCCCAAATATAGACAGCTGCTTTAAAGAGGACTTGGACTTGCTATCTGTAGCAGCATCGCTCCTTAAAGATCTGGAGGGGGGCAGAATCTAGATTTTAGAAATACCTTCAACTTTGTGTAACTTGCCGTCATTCTCTAAGTGGTCAGCTGAACATTCATTCTGGGAACTCTGAGTACAACAAATTCCTACTATACCTACATATGTTATCTAACATTTTTAACAATTTGGGCTCTTTTTAGGTATTTTTTTTTTAAAGAACAATTCTATAAAAAAAGGCTCTACAGGATGATGTTTTTCCCAAATGATGTACAGATTTTTAGGCATTCTATTGTCTGAAAATGCTTGAAGAATAATGCATATTGCTGCCATGAATAGAAAAGAATGGGTGGAAGCCCCCAGACCCCACTAAGTTGGGTTGCTCACAGCGCCTGGCTCCGCCCCCTGGGGGCCACAACTGAGTCTGATCATGTCAGCTAGGAGTAAAAGGACATGATGGCAATTATATGGGCCTGTTGTATAGCAGCCAAGTAGATTTGTTTTTTTATATCTCCTGTTGATGAGGAGCCGGGTGTGTGTGTGTGTGTGTGTGTCTGTCTGTGTGTGTCTGTGTCTGCCATTTCAGTGTTTCTGTGTATTGTTTTTGTTGTATTATAAATAGGGAAAATGAAATACATCAATACAAAATAAAAAAGGCCTGGTAATAACTCTAGGTGCAACAAAGTGGCCTCCATGAAAGCATGTATCAATAAAGCACTGGGTCACTATGGTAACAGCTTCACATCCTCATTCCTACACATCCACTGGTCAGTCCTCATCTGACCAGACAAACAATCTCAGTTCACTAATGTCTGCTTCTTCCTGAGCAGAGGACAGAACACACAACATGTCCAGTGTTGTCAGGAGAACACGACGACAAACACAACGGAACCAAAAAGGCCATTGGAATGTTGTGCCACAGTGTTGTATAATAATAATAATAATAATAGCATAAAACGTGTGAGGTAAAAGTCATGACTCAGGGTTGATATGTGCCCGTGTGGATTTGCTCGTACCATCTAGTGGCTGACATCAGCAGTGCGTCTCCTCCTGGTGTTTCTGCTCTGGGGGGGCGGCGTCGTTCCCCAATGCGACAACCGCTCAGACACACGTTAAACCAGCTTCTTGGCCTCAAAGAAGCTTTTGAGGTGCTTCATCTGCCAAATGCCGGTGACGAGGAGGATGAGAGTCTGAGCGATGGACCACCAGAGCACACGCTGGTTGGTGCTCTCGCTCGTCATGCGGAACCGCTCCTCGCGAAACTGCAGAAGACACCAAAGTGACAGGAGACGTCATCGTACACGTTACCGAGGCTGTCTGCCTTTTACTACTGAAGGGACAGACTCCTAAACCAAAAGACAGTCTCTTATATCTTTGCACTGAAAAAAGTGTTTTGCTCATTGCGCTGTTGTCTGTTTTATATGAAATATTAAATTCTGAATATAATATTTGCAATATTGTTCTGTTAAATCAAACACGTTTATCTCAAAGGAGGAGAAATAAGAGCTTTTTGCGGAGTCATGAGTAACGTATGGCCAACGTGTGGTTAAGCACTACAGGGAAGGCCCTCTTGCTACTCTATGCTACTTACTCGGCCCTGACTGCACACACATGCATTCATTTTAATTTGGATAAGCAAGCATCATATGGATTCAACTCTATTTGATTTTGGCTTAAACTTGGATTCAGGAAACAGAGTTTAATTTTAATGGTGCAACAGAATTTCCAATCTGGATTTGCTCACTTTAAAGCTTGTGTTGTTGAACTCGGCTTGGAACTAATCCTAGATTAAATGAACCCTTGTTAGTGTACTTGTAATTCTTGACTGACCCTCTGGTAGTTCTGCTCCTTCTGGATCTGCTCCACTTGGTCCAGCAGCTGACGCACTCGCAGCTGCAGCTCCGTGAGTTTGTCCTTAGCGGCAATTTCAGGGTAGTTGTTGGTGTGTTCTCCGACCTGAATATCCAGATGCACTCTCTGCAACATTGAAAAACACATGAATGGAAATCAACAGGAACAGAAACGATAAGTAAGGAGTGTTTCATAAAAACAGTTTGGATCACAGTTTGGTCACATGCACAAGTCACATGTATTTTTGGAGATATGCCAAAAGGTTAGTGCAAAGTGATAAATGCTTACTTGATAAATGCTTATAAATACTTGACCCACAACATCTCGTAAATCAATTATTAAATGATATAGTTTTTCTTGATGGCATTGCTCTGGCATCCAGCACCACCATAAAGAATCTAGGAGTTATCTTTGATCAAGACTTGTCCTTTAACTCCCACGTAAAACAAATCTCAAGTACCACCATTTTTCACCTAAAAAAAGAATCAGGCACCATTGTGATGCACCATCATATCTTAAGGAGTGCATAGTACAATATTACCCCACTAGAGAGCTTATAGTACCACATTACCACACTAGAGAGTTTATAGTACCATATTACCCCACTAGAGAGTTTATAGTACCATATTACCCCACTAGAGAGATTATAATACCATATTATCCAACAAGAGATATTATAATACCATATTACCCCACTAGAGAGATTATAGTACCATATTACCCCACTAGAGAGCTTATAGTACCATATTACCCCACTAGAGAGCTCATAGTACCATATTACCCCACTAGAGAGATTATAATACCATATTACCCCACTAGAGAGTTTATAGTACCATATTACCCCACTAGAGAGATTATAGTACCATATTACCCCACTAGAGAGATTATAATACCATATTACCCCACTAGAGAGTTTATAGTACCATATTACCCCACTAGAGAGCTTATAGTACCATATTACCCCACTAGAGAGCTTATAGTACCATATTACCCCACTAGAGAGCTCATAGTACCATATTACCCCACTAGAGAGTTTATAGTACCATATTACCCCACTAGAGAGTTTATAGTACCATATTACCCCACTAGAGAGCTTATAGTACCATATTACCCCACTAGAGAGCTTATAGTACCATATTACCCCACTAGAGAGCTTATAGTACCATATTACCCCACTAGAGAGCTTATAGTACCATATTACCCCACTAGAGAGCTTATAGTACCATATTACCCCACTAGAGAGATTATAATACCATATTACCCCACTAGAGAGATTATAATACCATATTACCCCACTAGAGAGATTATAATACCATATTACCCCACTAGAGAGATTATAATACCATATTACCCCACTAGAGAGCTTATAGTACCATATTACCCCACTAGAGAGTTTATAGTACCATATTACCCCACTAGAGAGATTATATTACCATAGTACCCCACTAGAGAGCTTATAGCACCATATTGTCCCACCAGAGAGCTGCACTCACTGAATGCGGGGCTACTTGTGGTTCCTAGAGTCTTAAAAAGTAGGATGGGGGCAAGAGCCTTCAGTTATCAAGCTCCTTTTCTGTGGAACCAGCTTCCACTTTCAGTCCGGGGGGCAGACACAGTCACCTCATTTAAGAGTAGACTTAAGACTTTTCTCTTTGATAGTGCTTATAGTTAGGGCTGGCTCAGGTTTATAGTTTGGGCTGGTTCAGGTTTATAGTTAGGGCTGGCTCAGGTTTATAGTTAGGGTTGGCTCAGGTTTATAGTTAGGGCTGGTTCAGGTTTATAGTTAGGGCTGGCTCAGGTTTATAGTTAGGGCTGGCTCAGGTTTATAGTTAGGGTTGGCTCAGGTTTATAGTTAGGGTTGGCTCAGGTTTATAGTTAGGGCTGGTTCAGGTTTATAGTTAGGGCTGGTTCAGGTTTATAGTTAGGGCTGGCTCAGGTTTATAGTTAGGGTTGGTTCAGGTTTATAGTTAGGACTGGTTCAGGTTTATAGTTAGGACTGGTTCAGGTTTATAGTTAGGGCTGGCTCAGGTTTATAGTTAGGACTGGCTCAGGTTTATAGTTAGGACTGGTTCAGGTTTATAGTTAGGGCTGGTTCAGGTTTATAGTTAGGGCTGGTTCAGGTTTATAGTTAGGGCTGGTTCAGGTTTATAGTTAGGGCTGGCTCAGGTTTATAGTTAGGACTGGCTCAGGTTTATAGTTAGGGCTGGTTCAGGTTTATAGTTAGGGCTGGTTCAGGTTTATAGTTAGGGCTGGCTCAGGTTTATAGTTAGGGCTGGCTCAGGTTTATAGTTAGGGCTGGCTCAGGTTTATAGTTAGTGCTGGTTCAGGTTTATAGTTAGGGCTGGTTCAGGTTTATAGTTAGGGCTGGTTCAGGTTTATAGTTAGGGCTGGCTCAGGTTTATAGTTAGGGCTGGCTCAGGTTTATAGTTAGGGCTGGCTCAGGTTTATAGTTAGGGCTGGTTCAGGTTTATAGTTAGGGCTGGCTCAGGTTTATAGTTAGGGCTGGTTCAGGTTTATAGTTAGGGCTGGCTCAGGTTTATAGTTAGGGCTGGTTCAGGTTTATAGTTAGGGCTGGTTCAGGTTTATAGTTAGGGCTGGCTCAGGTTTATAGTTAGGGCTGGTTCAGGTTTATAGTTAGGGCTGGTTCAGGTTTATAGTTAGGGCTGGCTCAGGTTTATAGTTAGGGCTGGCTCAGGTTTATAGTTAGGGCTGGCTCAGGTTTATAGTTAGGGCTGGTTCAGGTTTATAGTTAGGGCTGGTTCAGGTTTATAGTTAGGGCTGGTTCAGGTTTATAGTTAGGGCTGGTTCAGGTTTATAGTTAGGGCTGGCTCAGGTTTATAGTTAGGGCTGGCTCAGGTTTATAGTTAGGTCTGGCTCAGGTCGGCCCTGGTCCAGTCCTGGTCCAGCCCCTAGATTTGCTGCTATAGGCCTAGACTGCTGGGGGACATATTAGGATACACTGAGCTTCTCTCTCTCCTTTTCTCCTCCTCTCTCTCCTTCTGGATAAAGTAATGTCTTTTAAATGCACATCACTAACTCTACTTCTTCCCAGGCGCCTGTGTGCTTCCTCGCCTCAAGCTTTCATGGATCATGGCTGTCTGGAGACGGTTTTTGTGAATTTGGGCAACACAAAATAAACTTAATTGAATTGAATAGAACCAGAAATGACTGTAGCTGGGTATCTGTCTGATCAGCTGATGACCCATATAGTCCTCAGGTTTGTGGTTAATTCTTGACTTTCTCCTCACTTTAAAATAAATGAGAAGCTCACAATAGCTGCAACCATGTATATACATGTGCACACACACACACACAAACTACTTGGTTAGTAGATGTGACATAACGGCCCCCACAATAGTATTTGCACTACTACGGTTCTGGGTGTTTCTTTCATTCCATTTAAA
Organism: Cottus gobio; assembly: GCA_023566465.1. Lineage (NCBI taxonomy): Eukaryota > Metazoa > Chordata > Actinopteri > Perciformes > Cottidae > Cottus > Cottus gobio. The sequence goes on from CM042215.1 coordinate 27,996,932, forward strand.
AAACATTAACCAGTGTTAATCACTTTGCCTGATTAGACCTTGACCCAATTCCAAACCATAGCCACATACTTTACATCTTTAACTGTGCTATACTCTAGTTTACACTGACATCAAAACTACATTTATTATCTATTTTTGCAGTTTTGCGCACATTTTCAGCATTATTATTTACATTGTTGTTATATATTGTGGTATACGTAATTCACATATTTCTATTCATATTTTTCCATATTGTTCTTATATTGTAATATAATGCATGTTTTACATACATGTATCTTTTTTATAATTTATTTGTTATATACATTTATTTTTTAGAATGGGATCAACTGTAACCAAAACCCAATTCCCCCATGTGGATCAATAAAGCATTTCTGATTCTGATATGTATTAATAGTGTCCTTGTCGGAGAGAGGGAGGTTCATTCTAAAGCTAGTACACTAAAAGAAGGCAGCTTTATTCAGTTGTGAGTGTGACTTCAAACTCAAACTCTCCTCAAGCCTGTGTGGGCGTGCACAGCCTGTGCTTGATTGACATTCTCCTTTCTTTCCCATTAGCTTTGTTGCAGCTAGTAGGGTGGAACACTGTACACCTTGATCCCTCACCGGTACATTAAGCACTGACCTCATAGCATAGTTGTGCCTACTACTCAGCAGATCCGATCTCATCAGCCAGAATAACTGGAAACACCTGTGTTGGGTGCGGGATCATAAAGAAAAATGCTTCTTACTAGCTTACTACTACATCAAAGCAGTGACTAGTTCATACCAGTTTTCCTCCTGCAAACAGAGCCATCTTGGTGGAGTTGGAGTGCAAACAAATCTGATGTTCTCCAGGAGTGTGGGAGGTAAAGGTGAACCGTCCGTCTGACCCATATTGACGAGAGAGGATAATCTGGGAGGGTCGTAAAAGATTGTTTTTTAGATTCTGTTGATATGTATGTGGGTATGTTTTCTGACACCAGCTCCTCTGTCCTTACCTTTGTCTCTGGATCCTTGATCTCCACGTGCATCCCAAGGCCAGGCGTGGCTGGGAGAAAGGAACTAGTCTGTTTGTCCCACAGTTGAGTCCTGTACTTTCCTGTCAGACAGTCAAAGCAACATATATATATACATACATATATCTCATAATGATATGACTTAGTATCTCATTACGATGACTTATTATCTCATCATAATGAGTCATCATTATGAGATACTAAGTCATTATTTTGAAAATGTTTCTTTTTATAATCATTTATTTTTTTCATCACAGTGGCGGAAATGGGCTTCCCTGTGGATGCCCTTAACAACCTGAGAACTGATCCTCTCCGCTGGGCGCTGTGAAAACAAACCGCCCGATAAGTTGCTCTTAGTGCAGAGAGGAGGGTGCAGTCACATCACTGCTCTACGTACTCCAAGTGGATTTGTGGAGGTGCTAGTTCCCTGTGGGTTTCATTACAAAGGCGTAGTAGTTGGACATGTACCTCTGCGCCTCAGTCTGAGTCCGCCACTTCATAAAACTAGTGCCTTGTGGCAAATATGACTTGATTGTGAATGTAAAACATGTGGATTAGGGGTTATCAATCGCTCGCTGAGAGGGCAACAGTTAGCAGCAGCCACACAAGCCGACAAATACCCGGCAGTGAGTACTACAAACTACACGTTTCTTCAGCCCGCCGGGGTCTGGTTGTCTTCTGACATGTTCGATGCAGCAGCTTTTCTGCAGCCAGCCACTAGCTCCCTCATGCCAGCTGCTTACCGATAACCATGGTCTCGTCCGGAATCTCTTCAATAAAGCATTTCTTCTCCGTCTCTCCGATGTGGAAATAGAGCGCGTGACTTGGATGAATCCAAGCTAACAGGACAAGAACTCCAGCAGCCGGGGCAGAGAGCATCATGTAGCTTCTCACTGTGCACACATCAGCAAAAGAAGCTGTGATGTTGCGGCCAGCTCACGTCATCGACCACTGCGGAAGAAGGAAGGGGATTTCCTGAATGTGAAATTTGCCCTGATTACCGCCTCTCAGGCAGCACTCCCTTCTTAACTGTAGACCCTCCACACACCCAAAGAGACAATCAAGTTTATTCTGGCACAGATAATTTGAATGAACGAGCTAAGGGCAGTGCATTCATAGTTTTAAGATAAGGTCACATGTTTAGGCTACTGGTGGAAACATGTGAGAGATAAGTAGCAAATAAAACTCAAGAAAATAGTAAGTTGTTCAATCGCATTCTTGTATAGGCGCGTCTTGTGTCATGAAGGTTTAGAATCGGATGCTACTACATTAAGTAAACGGAAGTGTTGCCTGAGAGGCCTCGCTCAGGGTAAACAACCCACTGTTGTTCCTGCGTTAACAACAGTCGCCTCTGCTTTGACAGATAACCTCAACCAGTTTAACCACACACACACACACACACACACACACTGCGTCAGGATAACGTTACAGAACGGGGCCAAATGACTTCCGGAAGACACGCAGTTCGTTGATGTGGGTCGCTGTTTGTGTCAACACCCGCCTCGGAGACCAGCTACTGGTGCTGCATGACCCGACGAGCTCACGAGCTAACGTTACAGCGCTAGCTATCGATGTAGCATTGGTCAGCTAGCTAACGGGGCTCACTGCATACACCGGATAGCTCACCGGATAGCTCACCGGATAGCTCACCGGATAGCTCACCGGATAGCTCACCGGATAGCTCTGTAACACGTTGGATCGGGTGCTCGCCTGTAATTTCGGACGACAGCAGTGAGAAAGAGGAGCGGGTAAGAGGACTCTCCACCTGTACCGTAGCGGGGCTCCGATAGGACCCCGTCTTGGTGCGGGGAGGAAACCCACATCGTTGTAAACTGTCATAAACATGAGATAAACCCGGTATTACTTATTTGCACGCGGTAATACCACCCGATGATTATAACACCAGATAAATTAAACTTCTGTTCCCATGGTGGCTAAAGAAATAGGTTCAAGGTGTTCCTCGTGGTATTGCGAATGACGTCATGTTTTCCCTCTGTTCGCTTGATATGGCACATAGAGGAGCATTGACACTCCACGAGTGCCCTTTGACAAAAGCCTACCAGCAGGCCATGGCTTCCTCATACCTGGACCATGGTCATGTGGCGAGATCAAAGTGAAACAGAAACCTCAGGCCGCCGCACGGGGATGAGGCTTGTATGCCATGTGTCAGTACGGGGTGGCAATGCGGGTTGGGACCAACTCTGTCTCCGTCCCGTTCTAATGATGGTGAGGTTCTGGTTAGTGTGCGCAGAGATGACGGATCCGGGTTAGTTTGATGCTAGGCTAAGCTTCTCAGAAAACGACTGGTATGGATATGGGTTAGGGTTAATGCCGGGTTAGGGCCGAGTTAGGGTCAAGGTCAAGTGAAATGCATATTGACGTGAAACACAACACAGGCGTTGTTATTTATGCAGCGATCTTCCCCAAATAACAGTTTAATGAGGTGTGTCTGTCTGTAGGTATGGTGCAGCCCCAACCTGATGGCCCATTGCAGTGGGAGATGTCAGCAGAAGAGAGTGGTGGGACCCTCAGGGTCCCACCAGAGCTGGCATCCAATGAAGTGGTGACCAGGTTGCTGGGTGACAACCAGCAGCTCAGAGGTAGGATGATTTCCCATAATTAAATAATAATTGAATGGTAATTAAAAGAAAAAAAAGGAATATATTTACATCCAAAGTACGGCATTTCATTTTACCAAAATTAGGGTACCAGAAGCATTTAAAGTGCTGTATAAATACAGTTAATTATTAAAAATGTTGTTCTCCTTGTTGTTGACATCATTCCTTTGGGTCACTATTCGTATGTGACTCACTCTCCTCCCTCTCCTTTTACCTTCATCCTTCTGTCCTCCAGAGGCCTTGCGGCGGAGCAACATAGCCTTACGTCAGCGCTGTGAGGAGATGGAGGGCTGGCAGCAGAGGACAAGAGATGAACGGGAGTTTCTCAGCTGTCGTTTCCAGGAGGCAAGGGCCTTGGTGGAGAGGCTGGCCCAGGAGAACCACTCCTTACAGGGCTTGGTGAACGGACCAGCCTCTAACCTCTCCTCTAACCACTGCTGCAGCTCCAGCCAGACTGAAGACCTGCAGGGCCGCCCAGCGAGGAGCAGAACACTGGACGGACCACAGGTTAGCTCGCCAAGATTCACACATCTTCTTTCTCACTCACACATTGTCATGTGATTTTACATTTGAACAAATTAGTTTCACCAGAACATAGTTATATACACTGTTATATTTTATAATATAACCATGTTTGTATGTGTATGCAGAGATGAATTCATCTCTTATTTACTGGTTACTTCTGTTTCTCTTGATATCTACATTAGCTGTGTGCTCATATTCCATAGAGGAATTAATTGATATTGAATGATGTTGTTATGTCTCATGTCTTTACTCATACACGGAAAACGTGTTTTTGTTGTTTGGGTTTCATGAGATTTGAGAGAGAGAGACTATGTATTTCTTCTTTCTTGGAAACGTTTTCTGTGGGTATTGGAACCCCTCACTTCAGACACTAGATCAGCGGGAGAAGAAAAGAGCTGAAGAGACGGATCGACACACACAGACCACACCACCTCGCAGCCTGGTAAGACATGTGGCGCCGTGCTGGGATTTCACTTTTGACCTATTGGTTTGTTTTTCATCTAACTGGTATGTCCATGTGTCTAGGGAGACGCAAGTGTGCGTAGCTCCTTGAGTAGCGCCCTCCCCTCTCCCTCCACTTCACTATCAGAGGTATGGGGGGAGATAGTGGGCAGGGAAAATGGTCAGGTGAGCCTGCTCACTGCTTCCCAATCAAATCCCTGACACTCCCTCTGTGGCTGCCCCACCTCCTGGTTAAACGCTTCATCCCACCTTATCTTATCACGGAATAGAAATCCTGACTTCATATTCGGACAAATAACATTGGATGGCCTGTGAGGTTCCAACTGTAAATACAAAACCTGGCACTAAACACCATGCAGCATTTAAAACATCTTTTAATAATAAATCTGCATGTTATGGGGAACTGTGTTTTACATATAATTCAACAATAGCATTCTTGAAGTTATCCATGATTTTTCCTTGTATTTTTTTAGCAGAAGCACTGGATTGAATGGTAGCATTAACACACAGCTCCAATGCACCAATGCATCCCTATTTAAAATATCTCACTGCCTCTGTTTGTAAGCCTCCGTTTTTGTTTCTCACATCTTGGTGTACTGTAGTTCTACTTTTTGCTTGGTATCAGTGCTCTGGCTCAGGGTGATCGTGGTCTGTCATCACTTTCTCCCTGCATCCACTCATCCACGGTTCTCTCACTTTCATTTCTCTTCGCAGCCTGTGGATGGGGCAAACGAGTGCCTCCGGCTGCTGAAGAGCCCCAAAGAAAAGCTGGAGGAAGGGATGAGAGAGCTGAAGAGGAAGAATGACGAGCTGGAGAGGGAGAGGGACGAGGGAGAGAAGGAGAGAGAGCGAATGCGGCGCTGCATTGACCAGCTACGGGCCAAACTGGCACAGGTAACACTGGGATGCAAGTACGTTAAAGTTCTACCTCAGGAACCAGTGCAGCGAATATGTTCTACAGATGAGCAGGATAGAAATAATGAGATAACAGCAAAAACAACAGAAAAACCTGGGGATTCTCCGAGAAAACATCAATCCAGAATATTTTCACTGCTACACCTTGCTGTCAGACAGCCCATCCAACAGGAGCTGAAGCCGTTATATCTATCTATGCTCTCTTCAATGCCACCAGGAGCTGCTGGTCTAGTGCTGCGTCAATGAGTTAGTTAGTTAGTTAATGTTATAGTTTGACTTTGTTGAATCTGAACTAACTCTTTAAAACACAGTCAAACTAACCAATCAAGGCAGCAGTAGACATGCGACTGTGGCTCAGTGGTTAGCAAGTCTGTCTTTCAATCAGAAGGTCGGTGGTTCGATCCCAGGCTCTGGTAGTCTGTGTCGTTGTGTCCTTGAGCAAGACACTTAACCCTCATTGCTCACCGTTGCTGTGTCTACGGTCTACTGTATAGCATGTAAGTCTCTTTGGATAAAAGCGTCAGCTAAATGTAATGTAATGTAGACCAGCAACTCCTGTGTCCTGCAAAGTAAAATTATTGTTTTTGTCAAAGGAGTCTGGTGAGTTTGAAGAGAGCATAGATGTATATAATGGCTTCAGTTCCCCGACGGGAAGGTCTGTCTTTCTGGGCTGTCAAACTCAAACTCACATTGATTTTGGTTAGGTATTTAAATTCTGAATTAATTCAGTTAGGATATTAAACTATAAAACAAAGGCTATATGAAACTTTACGTCTTTCCCACTCTGGTGGATGGCACACTGTCTGTATACATGTACTCATATCAGAATCAGAATCAGCTTTATTGGCCATGTGTGTTTACACTCACATGGAATTTGACTCCGGTTACACATAGCTCTCATTGTACATATGTACACATTTACAATAAGCAATAAATAAGATAAAAAAGACATTAAAAAGAAAAAGTAGTCCGATTAGTGCAGGTAGTGCAGATGGGGGAGTCTGATTAATTGTTCATCAGCGTGACGGCCAGTGGAAAGAAGCTGTTCCTGTGTCTGGTGGTTTTGGCGTACAGTGCTCTGTAGCGCCTACCAGAGGGGAGGAGGTGAAACAGCTTGTGTCCAGGGTGTGAGGGGTCTGCAGGGATCTTTCCAGCCCGCTTCCTGACAGGCCTGGACCACTCGGAAAGTTTGCGAGTGCCATAGAGAAAATTCTGAACTGGTGAATATGACAAGGTCTCTGAAACCACACATGCATTGCGACTTAAAAACAAGTGGTTCTTTTCACATGGTCCTTTGTATGTTCAACAAAGAGACTAACAATTGTTATTTACTTATAACGCGCTTTTCAAAAGAAAGCATCAAAGTTCTTTTATATGGTTGAATCATTAAAACAGTTCAGGACTGGAATGAGGCAAGTACAAGAAAAAGCATGATGTCTCCATGTACAATAGTGATGATATGGTCACAACGACCCGCTGCCTTCTCTCTGATCTCATCCACGTATATTAATGTTTTTATAGGCAAGCAGCGCTACCGAGGAGGTTGTTCAGCATCGCTCTGAGGCACAGCACTCCTCTGACTGGTATGTCACATTTCCCCTCCTGCTTCAAAATACTTTAGTGCAATGTTTGAAACTAATGGCACCAAATGGACTTTCTGTGTTTAACTAGTGGTCATTGGCAGCTTTTGCACTGAGCGATTTACCCATAACAATAGTGTTGCTGCAGACAAGAATGAATGGCATAAGGACACTAGCATGCTGTTTTTATTTCTGCACTTCTTCCTCCTAATAAATTTGAGACGTCTTCCTCCTCCCTCTCTTTCTGTTCCCTTCTCCAGCTCTAGCCTGGCTAAACTCACAGAGCAGCTTCAGGCCACACAGGGCAGGTGAGCCCACAGCTCTGTGTGGCTTTCTTTTTCTCACTGTGTGCATGCCTTCTCTCTACAGTTCGGTCTCTTCGTCGCTGTGTGGATGTTACTTGTGCTGCCTGGCAGTCTCTTGTTTTCAAGCTCAGTTTGTTTCCTGTATGTTTATTTTTTATCTGTTGTGTACTACCAAATAAGGCATACTTTTTTTTTTTTTTAAATATAATTTGTTATGTATATATATATGTGTGTATATATGTGTGTATATATATATATATATGTATATGTGTATGTCAATGTGTGTGTGTGTGTGTGTGTGTGTATATATACGTGTGTGTGGTCAAAGCATTGTATTTCCTTCAAAAGTGTCGTTCCTGTCTACTTTAGATGGTTAAAAGTTGCCTTTTGTTTACTTACTTTTTAACATTCTACTTACAAACCCAACTGGAGTTAGGGTGATTGTGGCGCAGTGGTGAGTAGGGTCGTCCTTCAATCAGAGGATTGGTGGTCCAATTGGTGGTTCGATACCCGGCTCCACATGTCCATGTGTCCTTGGGCAAGACACTTAACCCCAAATTGAATGCGTAAGCTAAATGTAATGTAATGTAAAAAATTGTTTAAGAAATATTGTTGAGTGAGATGATTTGAGTGCAGTATTTATTTGGGATTTTACAGATCGCAATTCCGATTTAAAAAACATTTTTCTTTGAATATAATGAGAGGCCTGTATTTCAATTCATCCATTCATATATCCATCCATCCATCCATTTTCGGGTCGGGTCTTGGAGGCAGCAGGTCAAGCAGGCTGACCCAGGCTTCTCTCTCACCCACAACATCTACCAGCTCATTCTGGGGGATCCCGAGGCGTTCCCAGGCCAGCTGGGAGATATAATCCCTCCAGCGTGTCCTGGGTCTTCCCCGGGGCCTCCTACCAGTTGGACGTGCCTGGAAAACCTCTAAAGGGAGGCGTCCTGGAGGCATCCTAATTAGATGCCCGAACCACCTCAGCTGACTCCTTTCGACACGAAGGAGTAGCGGCTCGACTTCAAGCTCCCTCCTGATGTCCGAGCTCCTTACCCTATCTCTAAGGCTGAGCCCTACAGAGGAAACTCATCTCCTTACCCTATCTCTAAGGCTGAGCCCGGCCACTCTACGGAGGAAACTCATTTCGGCCGCTTGTATCCGAGACCTCCTTCTTTCGGTCATGACCCAGAGTTTGTGACCATAGGTGAGGGTTGGAATGTAGACCGACCAGTAAATTGTCTATACCAAGACGGTCCGGTGCAGCGCCTGTTTTACTGCACTCTGTTCCCACCTGGAGGGAGCAATCCACCAAATTCAATTCACTATATTTTATATACCCCAAAATCACAAATTACAAACTTTTTACAATCTGTACACATATGAGATCCTCTGACCTTTGACCTTCACATCAGAACACAAACAACTCACCCCAAAACACATTTTAAAGGAAGAAAAGGGGAAGAAACCTTCAGGACAGCAACATAGGAGGATCTTTCTATCAAGATGGACCGAAGCAATAGGTGTCATGTGTACACAATAAACAACATAACAGAGTTACAACACATTCAATGAATATGACAGAAATTATTCATATAATGAGTAGTAGGCATGATGAAGACGTTACAGCTACCAAAAATAACAGCAACAGTGGATATAGTAGAATAATACTGATAATTAAAGCAGTAAAGGTATTGGCAATACAACTAATAATGATAATACTAGTAGGTGTCTGGCAGGACCAAGGTCCAGATAAAACCATGGTCCATGTAAACCTGTGAGGAGATAAAGCACAAAGACTCTGGGGAAGAAGCAACATTAATAATGTGCATTAATGGTGCATGCATTCATACAGAAGGAAGTAGAGAAGAGGAGAGAGGAGCTCAGTGTATCCTAAGATGTCCCCCAGGAGTTTAGGTCTATAGCAGCATATCTAGGGGCTGGACCAGGGTAAACCTGAGCCAGCCCTAACTATAAACCTGAGCCAGCCCTAACTATAAACCTGAACCAGCCCTAACTATAAACCTGAACCAGCCCTAACTATAAACCTGAACCAGCCCTAACTATAAACCTGAACCAGTCCTAACTATAAACCTGAGCCAGCCCTAACTATAAACCTGAACCAGCCCTAACTATAAACCTGAACCAGCCCTAACTATAAACCTGAAACAGCCCTAACTATAAACCTGAACCAGCCCTAACTATAAACCTGAACCAGCCCTAACTATAAACCTGATCCAGACCTAACTATAAACCTGAGCCAGACCTAACTATAAACCTGAACCAGCCATAACTATAAACCTGAACCAGCCCTAACTATAAACCTGAGCCAGACCTAACTATAAACCTGAGCCAGCCCTAACTATAAACCTGAACCAGCCCCAACTATAAACCTGAGCCAGCCCTAACTATAAACCTGAACCAGCCCTAACTATAAACCTGAACCAGCCCTAACTATAAACCTGATCCAGTCCTAACTATAAACCTGAACCAGTCCTAACTATAAACCTGAGCCAGTCCTAACTATAAACCTGAACCAGCCCTAACTATAAACCTGAACCAGCCCTAACTATAAACCTGAACCAGCCCTAACTATAAACCTGAGCGAACCCTAACTATAAGCGCTATCAAAGTAATATGCTACTATGAGCTCTCTAGTGGGGTAATATGGTACTATAAGCTCTCTAGTGGGGTAATATGGTACTATAAGCTCTCTAGTGGGGTAATATGGTACTATAATCTCTCTAGTGGGGTAATATGGTACTATAAGCTCTCTAGTGGGGTAATATGGTACTATAAGCTCTCTAGTGGGGTAATATGGTACTATAAACTCTCTAGTGGGGTAATATGGTACTATGAGCTCTCTAGTGGGGTAATATGGTACTATAAACTCTCTAGTGGGGTAATATGGTACTATAAGCTCTCTAGTGGGGTAATATGGTACTATGAGCTCTCTAGTGGGGTAATATGGTACTATAAGCTCTCTAGTGGGGTAATATGGTACTATAAACTCTCTAGTGGGGTAATATGGTACTATAAGCTCTCTAGTGGGGTAATATGGTACTATGAGCTCTCTAGTGGGGTAATATGGTACTATAAACTCTCTAGTGGGGTAATATGGTACTATAAGCTCTCTAGTGGGGTAATATGGTACTATGAGCTCTCTAGTGGGGTAATATGGTACTATAAACTCTCTAGTGGGGTAATATGGTACTATAAACTCTCTAGTGGGGTAATATGGTACTATAAGCTCTCTAGTGGGGTAATATGGTACTATGAGCTCTCTAGTGGGGTAATATGGTACTAGGAGCTCTCTAGTGGGGTAATATGAAACTATGAGCTCCTTAAGATATGATGGTGCATCATCAATTAAGGCTTTGTAGGTGAGGATAAGAATTTTAATTTGATTCTGGATTTTACACGGAGTCAGTGCAGAGATTAAAATTAAGGCCTACATTGTATTAACCCTCACTAGGGACATGTTTGGCTTAATTCTTAATTCATTTAGGTTGTGTTTTATGCATATGCATATATTTTCCAATGGAAACCCAATAAAACTACAATGGTTGGTCCCACGAACATAACAGAATATAATTACAAAATATAAGTCAGAGCCCTGGCTTCAAAATGGTATTGTTAACTATTTTCAACCAGATTTAATAATTTTCTCATGCATGCTATTTTCTTGGTTTCCACTAGGAGCATTGCTACTGTGTTATGGAGCACAGTCTACATATATGTTGAGTTATGGATCTGGTGTGTCTGTAGGTATCGTGAGTTGGAGGAGAAGCTTGATTACCTGCAGAAGAGTTCAGCTCAGCGGGACAGAACTGAAGCTCTGCTCAAACAGAAGGACAAGGACTGTTCTCAGGTATTAACATTACATTTAGTTGTAACGCTTTTATCCAAAGTGACTTACGATAAGTGAATTCAACCAAGAATCAAGAAAGTACAATTTCTTCAAGAAAGAACGGGCTAGGGTGTGAGGTTGGACCGTATCCTGGATGTAGACTGGACCCAACCTATTTAAAGAGACGTGAACAGAGACCTGTTGTGCAGCATGGACCTACAGGAGCGTGTTGTTACAGTAATGGGAGAGCTGACTGTTGAGCGTCACATCGAGGTTCCTAGCAGTCGTGTCAGGACTAACACAAGTCCCGACATCAGCACAACATCAGGAGAATACGTCCACTTCTCACCCAGAAGGCGGCACAGGTTCTTGTCCAGGCTCTGGTCATCTCGCGCCTAGACTACTGTAACTCCCTCCTGGCGGGTCTACCTGCTGGTGCCATCCGACCTTTGCAGCTCATCCAGAATGCTGCAGCTCGACTGGTCTTTAACCTAAATTCACCCACACTACTCCGCTCCTCCGCACCCTTCACTGGTGGCCGCCCACATCCGATTCAAAACATTGGTACTGGCGTACCGTGCTGTGAACAGATCTGGTCCAGTCTACATCCAGGACATGGTAAAACCTTACACCCCAACCCAATGGCGCTTACTGGGTTAGGGTTTGTAGTTGAACTTTATTGATGAAATTGTACCTTCTTGATTCTTGTTGTTCTGATTCTTGTTTGTACTCACGGTGGAATCACTTATTGTAAGTCGCTTTGGATAAAAGCGTCAGCTAAATGAAATGTAATGAAATGTAATGTAACACAGAGTTGTCGGAGTTGTTCATGAACTGTGTACAGCTTTGGTTTTTACTCCACAATCCAAAATGTTTATATCTCTCTACTACTAGATGATGGCGCTGTAGCAAGCAGCCTTAAAATATCAACTGCAACCTTTAATAAAGCCTTTCATATTTTACAGTTGGCCAAGGACTGCGAGGCTCTGAAAGCTCAAGCAACTTCCCTTTTAGGAGAGCTGAACGAGAGACAGAGCTGCCTTGAGAAAAGCGAGCATGAACGCAAAGTGTTGGAAGAAAAGTAAGCTGTCATGTCAGCATAAGTGAATATAGAAGGTTCTCTGTGTTCACCTGGAGGTGTGCTGATGTTTTTTCCTCTCTACTCTGTCAGGCTGTGCAGTAAGATCAAGGCCCTGCAGGTAGCAGAGCGGGAGCTGGAGCAGCAGAGGAAGCATCATCATGTGGCCATGGACAAGCTGCTGCTGCAGACCCAGAGCATGGAGCAGGCCCTGAAGACAGAGAGACATGTGGTCACAGAGGAGAAGTGGGTCCAGCAGACACATCATTCAGATAATTATTATGTTCAGGCCTTCAGGTTGTCTGTAACAATGCAACACAGTTGTGATGCTCAATTTTTGTTCTAGAAATGTGATGTTGAATGCTTCACTGTGGTAATGAATACTTCCTGGCTTAGTTCAAAATTATTTAATACTGTTAGCACCACGCCATTGGATATTTGATAACAATACTGTATGGAAATATGTTGTTTCCTTTTCCACTCAGGAAAAAACTGACCCAGTTGCAACATGCCTACACGTGTCTCTTTAGGGACTATGATTCTAAACTGAAGAGTGAGGTAAAAACCCATCCAAACATTGCTTTTGCTATTCCACTTCTGGATTCATGTGGGACCATCCCTCCGTGTTTCATGTGTGTTTGTCTTCCAGGGAGGAGATCTGTGCAGCCGCCTAGAGGAGGCGGAGCGAGCGCTGGCCCTGAAGCAGGACCTGATTGATAAACTAAAGGAGGAGGTGGAGCAACAGAAAGGCTCCCTGGAGACTGTTCCAGTCCTCACTGCACAGGTACAGTCACACAGCTGTTGAGTACACCTGCAAACCAATCACTTGCTTCATTGAGACTTCAGTGTGTCGTCACAGACGGTGTAGTTTGGGGTCTTTTGCTGGTTTTACCTGCTATATTCAGCTGTAAACAGCCACCTATCTGCTAGACGGCACCAGTAAATGTGGTTTAATACTCAAAAGGGAAAACATTGCAACTAATAGATATCACCATGGAACTTACACAGGTGACTACTGACATTAATTATCTGAAAATGAACATTTTAGATTCAAAGGTCTTTGGGAATTTTGTATATTTTTGTATTACTCCATAAATCAGAAAATACTGTCAACAGCGATAGCAAAACAATATATTTTCTCCATGTTTTAGTATGAATGTTGTATAAATCCAGCTCTAAATGGTATGTGAACATTTTCAGAATACAGAGAGGAATGAAAGTGTAAAGTTTAGTGGATGAAGGAGCTGCTGAAGTGGAGATTTCTGGCTAGATATTAAAATATGCAAATTAGGCATTATCTAATGGTAACTTTTGGTGAATTTATGAGATATATTCAGACATAAATAGACATGGTACTAAAAAAAACTGAATGTGGATTTTGGATGTTTTCTTTCCACTAGCCTAAAAGTACAGATATTGGGGAAGTAAGATAGCCCAAACTCTAAACCCAAAAGCATTAGTGCATGAAAAATGATTACCTGTGGTGTCTCCGCTTAATAAAGAATTCTGACAATAATTGGCCTTTTTCCATTATTCCCTGATTTTTAAACTGATCCTCTGCCAAAAAGAAACTTTCCAAAATCACCCCATGAGATATCACAACGAGACTTCTCCTCGAGTGAGACTCTCTCCATAATGTTCTCGGACACTTCTAATAACAATCTGAGCCCGTCAGTGGCAGAAACAAGCTCTTTAGTGGAAATAAAGGATTGTGCCACATTGCCCCATGATGAGGACATTGCAGCCGGTTTAGCAGCTGCTGTTTGCAGCACTCTCGCTCTATCAGGACGTATTTCAGAAATGATTAGTCAGTTGGACACAAAAACATGTGGAAAATGCCAAAGTTTGCATTTAAGCTAGGTAATAATAATAATTATTATAATAACTGTATTTATATAGCACCTTTCAAAACAGAGTTTACAAAGTGCTCCACAGAGAAGCAAAGCATAGACAAAGTCAAAACAAGAAGACAGGAACACAAAATGCAGGAAGCAGAACTTCAATACAAACGTATAGAAAACAAACGGCAAAAAAGAGATTTAGAGAAAGTGATTTACACTTTACACTATTTTACACTTGAAGTAAACACTTGGAAACCTGTCCAATGAGTCACTTGCCAGCTACTAATCAGCCTGTATCAGCCTCGCCCACATTTTAACATGCTTATAAAGCACAGGTACATTGAAATGAAACTAAATTGCTGTGTCTCCCGCCCGCTGCCACTGTCTTTGTGTTCGCACAGGCTGAGATCTACAAGGCCGATTTCCTAGCAGAGCGAGAAGCCAGAGAGAAGCTGAACCAGAAGAAGGAGGAGTTGCAGGATCAGCTGACTCAGGCAATGGCTGAGATTGACAGGCTCAAACAGGAAGCCACGTCACGGTAAAAAACAAAATGAAACAAAGTAATCTGCAAGAGGGGAAGAAAGCACAATGTAGGCCCTTTTGCATTATGATCCTTATTTGTGTCCTGAATGTGGGCATGTGGACGTTTCTGCAGTTGATAGCTTAGTCTTTGTTGCTGTCATTTCTGATCCAGGGTTACTTAGTCGTTGTGTGCTGAATTCCTCCCATGCCTTCTAATCAGCATTTCGAGGGGACTTTAGCTTTAGGCTGTATGCACATGCTTCAGACTGACCCTCCTATCTGAAGTCAGAACTGTAGCTACAACTTTCCTCTGTGATGGAAGAAATATTGATATTTCTGGACATTCTTTTTTGTGATTACACATGACAGTTTTATTGGTCCACCTCTGTTCCAGTGCACGTATGGAGCAAATGAAGCTGAGACACCTGGAAGACTTCCCAACACGGGCCCCACACATTCCCCCTCCACAAGGTACATTACAACCAATACATTCCAAATAACATGCGCATAGATGTGAAGTAAAGTCCCATTTCAACATGTTTTTATAATAGATTATTTAATTAAACATGATTGTAACTAAACCTTTACTGTCACTACTGAAAAAAACAAGATCAGGAATTGCCCCAACTTGACAGCAGCGTGACAACAGCTGCACTGCTGCTGTTTTGTTTTCCAGGAATCGAGGGTGGACACGTGAACTGAGTGTTTAATCTTTTATTTTCACATTTTCATTATTAAGCTGACGTATAACTGCATTGTATCTTAATTGATATAAGCTGACTAAAAATGACAGCCATATTTGTAGTTTTGGCAACCAAATGCTGATGCCCACAAGTTAGTCTTGGGTTAATTATTTACTTTGTTTCATTTTGAAAGTGCATTTGTTTGTCCAATATTAAAATAAGAAATATTGTGAAGTAGAGGAACAAATAATCCATATTCTACTAAAGCTGTGGTTCCCAGCTGGTTTTCCTTGAACAAACCTGCAAAGTGACCACTGCATCTGGAGTGTTCTACACATAGTATATGTATACTACTACTACTACTACTACTACTACTACTTATAGAGGTGCCGGATCATTATCTGAAACTGTTCACCATGCAGGTTCCTAACAGAATGTGGCCTTATTTATTTGAGTTTGGGGAAGAAAATATTCTGTTTTGTTTACAGATATTTGTGTTAATTATCCCAAAAGTGCGTTATAATTTTATTTGTTTAATACATGTGCAAAGGTAATGTTGACTGTCTCAGAGCAGATACATCCTGGTGTACCCCCTTGTGATACTGGAACCCCTGAGGGGGCCATGGCCCCAGGTTAGAAGCACTGTACTAAAGCACAGTATTGAAGTCCATGTACTGGTACTTCTCACCACTGAGTCTTGGCAAGTGGCTGTTGTGCACCTTACTAATGCAACCCATGCTTATTCAAGAAAATGTTTCTTTCTGGTTGACTGCACATAAAAAAATGGAAATGTAATTATTCAATGGATTTCTCAAGGTGTTTATTTCTTGTAAGAAGTAGTTTTAACATGCTTTCTTTCCCCAATGCAGCTTTCAACACGGTGCCCCCTGCCCCCTCGTTCCGAAATCAGGGGTTGGTACCAGTCGGGGATCAAGGGTCAGCCGGAGCTGAGGAACTGCCAGATTTATGTTGTCCTAAGTGCCACTACCAGGCTCCAGATATGGACACGCTGCAGATACATGTCATGGACTGTATACAGTAGCATGAGCATAATTCAACACGTCATGATGCCAACACACACACATACAGATATATACGCACACACACAGTATGTGGACGTTCCTGGAAAAACATGTTGGTAGTTGCACCTCACTCTCTCTGCCATGTAAACAAACACCAACCTGAATACATACTGTGGGTCTTATCTCATTTTAAAAATCACATATGTTGGAATCAAGACAAGCAACAATCATATGTCAATACGAACAGAGAAAAGAAAGACAAATAATCAGCATGGTATGTTCCCAGAGGTGGATTCTAAATCTGCTGTAGCTTTTCCATTTCTGCAACACGTCCTTTTCTCGTCAAGCTTATTTCTTTTTATCCCTCCATGCCTCTTACATGGCACATTGATGCACATGTCCATCCGTATGTGTTTATGATCCCTGATATATTGTTCCTATTGTACTACATACTGTGGAATAAGTGTGTTTGAATGCATCATCTGTGTTATACACATTAATAATCATTGGGCAAAGGTGAAATAAGTGACAATTCAGAAGGATAATTTCCTCTCCAAATGAGAAAACACATGACGATGTGAATAACCTAGTGAGCTTTAAATAATATAGAATATTAAAATATGGTTTGGTCATACATGTTGCTGTCTACGTTGCCTCAAAACATGTATCATTATTATGTATTAGAGATGGATTTACTCTTATTGAAAAAAGTAACCCTTCTCTGTGTTCGGTGCCTGTGTAGACCACTGCTTATCTCTGATGCTAGACCTGACCTTTAATCCAACATGGCTCTGTTTGTGCCCCTTGTTCTGAAGGTATGCACAATGAGGGGCTTTTAAACTTTGTGTGAATATTGTCAGTAATTCTAGATAATTTGGTGCAAACAATCTTGTTTCAAAATTGTTGAAGATTTACGAAATAAAATAATTCTCTAAAAAATTGTCCAATCTTATCTGCTTTTCCACTCACCTCCCTGAACTTTGAGTTCAGAATTGCACTGCAGGTCAATGAGCTCCATTTGAAGCACAGGAGGAGCATCTTGCACATCGAAGGAGAAGGGGTCAGCAGAAAAGTGTCTCTGTGTGTCTTGAAGTCTGCAAACCTGTGATCAAATTCCCCTGTAGGTTTATAATGGCATCAGCATACTTCTCACCACTGAATGGTGTGCCCACATCCATGAGTGCCTTGCATGCTGGGAAATGGCAGAGGTTTGTCTGAGAGAGCTGGGCTTTCCATAACACAAGTTTTGTGGAGAATGCTCTGACCACTGAGCCATTTGGGATCACTGAGTACAGGAACAGCCATCCCATCCTTCTCCATGAAGGCTTTCCCTTCTGCTCTCAACTCAAAAAACCTCTTAAAGACGTTTCCCCTGCTGAGCCAAAGTACGTTTGCCCCAGGTTTACCGCATTAGGGGGGGGGGGGGGGGGATCGTCTCTTGGCAAGGTGACAAGAATCGGCGAGTATCGCATGCGCAAGCGTAACGTGTTAAAACGGCGTAACGTAAATATTTACCCGAAGGTACATGCATTTTGCCATGTATTTATTAATTACTTAGCGTTATGTCCGTGTACTTTGTAATAAAAAGAACAAAATAATTCTGCATTTCCTCTTGCTGCAGCCACCTGTCGCCCCAGTTTGAGAAATACTGACTTAAAGGAAACATGGTGTTCATTTATTTTAATGACAACCACAAAGTATGCACGTTTTGTCGCTGCAGTGTATTTTTCGAGGCTTTTGGAAGAACATTTCCAGAGCCTGTCGATATGCTCAGCTGTGTGTGTGTGTGTGTGTGTGTGTGTGTGTGTGTGTGTGTGTGTGTGTGTGTGTGTGTGTGTGTGTGTGTGTGTGTGTATGCGCGCGCAGGTGTCTGTGGCATCGGGGCGGAACTAAACGTAGCGTAAACACTGGTTGCCAATTCACGTTGTAAATATAAATCGCCCATGGCAACGACTCGCGCAACGACTCGGCAAAAACGTGCGTGTGAGAATAACCCACGGGCTGCACTAACACTAATCTTTGATGTCAAGTAGGGGGTCACAAAATATCGTCCTGCGGGCCGCAATTGGCCCGCGGGCCGCGAGTTTGAGACCCATGGGATAGACTATTCCTCACCTTGCGCGTTTTGACGATTCGGTGAAAATCATAATTGTTATTTTAAATTCTATAAACGTAATCTCAACGGGAATTTTGTATATAGTCTTTCCCATAACTTCATATAAATGTCAAAGGTATAATTTACTGTGAGCTAGGGTAGAACAGATGTAACGTCAACAACCGTCCTATGCTGCATCAAGTTAAACAGCGAGACACAAGGCACCAGAAATTATCACGGCCGCCTTCAAAGTAAGACGTTTACACCGATACCTCATGACGACTGTGCCGTCACTATGTCTTTAAATATCCCGTTTCCTAATGAAGTAAGTCAACTCCACAGTAAATGCATTATATGGTATAAATGTGCAATTTAGAATCCACGAGGCTTACGTGGACATGCACTAAATGAATTCTAATTGTGAAGGTTCAGACCGGAAGTTGCATTGGTCTGATTTAACTTTACACTCGTCTCTTGTTTCAACCAGAGCTCGCCGGACACACGTTCCATTCATCCTTTACTCGTTAGTTGCCGGTGTATGCGTCTGGCGTTGTGTGTTTGAAGAGGTCTTTAGCCAGGTATGTCAGGCTCAACTTCCCCGCCTCTCTCGGTAGAGGCTGTGGCAACAGAGGGGTGTTTCCCCCCCGGATACAAGCCTTTCAAACCCGAGGAACACGGCCTGGAGCGCGGGTTCCGTCTAACAGCGTTTTCGGACCTGAAAGGATGAGGCTGCAAGGTCCCGCAGGAGGCTCTGCTCAAACTCCTGGCGGGACTGGAGGCGGACCGGGCGGACGGGACAGGAAAGGCCGGAGACCAAGCATCAGAGTTCGGCCAACAATTGCCTCGACTCGGTAATAATCAAATTCTGAATTAGCAGAGCTAGCTTTCATGCCAGGAACCCTGGTGGTTACCGTCCGTAATCTAGCCTAACTGTTGCTAACCGAGTTAGCTCGTGTTAGGTCATATGACAGATGGGCAGATATTGGTTTTCACGATCTGTTAACATATAACTAACTTAAATACAGTCGTGAGTTCTTAACGAGCTACACCGTAAAACCATGAAATAGATAACGTAAGTGACCGAGCTAAGAGGACACAAGTTTCGCGAGTTGTCAAATGACCAGAGTATGATTCAGCAGAAACACGCCGATGCGTTGAGTGCAAAGTTCATGCTTTGGTCAAACGTTTATCTCCACGAGTGAGAGTGTCTCAATGTGGAGTGGAAGTGCTGTTACTTAGTGTCGTGCTTTTAGAGGCGTAGAAGTAGTGTGTGCAGTAACACCGAGTGTGTGTGTGTGCACGTGTACTAACACCAAGTGTGTGTAAGATAAGTAGTAGTAACACTGTGTGTGTGTGTGTGTGTGTGTGGTAACATCGAGTGTGTGTAAGATAAGTAGTAGTAACACTGTGTGTGTGTGTGTGTGTGTGTGTGTGTGTGTGTGTGTGGTAACATCGAGTGTGTGTAAGATAAGTAGTAGTAACACTGTGTGCGTGTTCGCGCGCAGTAACACTGTGTGTGTGTGTGTGTGTGTGTGTGTGTGTGTGTGTGTGTGTGTAGTAACATCGAGTGTGTGTAAGATAAGTAGTAGTAACACTGTGTGTGTATGTGTACTAACAGCAAGTGTGTGTAATATAGGTAGTGTGTGCGCGCAGTAACATTGAGAGTGTGTGTGTGTGTGTGCACGCAGTAACACTGCGTGTGTGTATGTGCAGTAACACTGCGTGTGTGTGCGTGCAGTAACACTGTGTGTGTGTGTGTGTGTGTGTGTGTGTGTGTGTGTGTGTGTGTGTGTGTGTGTGTGTGTGTGTAGTAACATCGAGTGTGTGTAAGATAAGTAGTAGTAACACTGTGTGTGTAGGTGTACTAACAGCAAGTGTGTGTAATATAAGTAGTGTGTGCGCGCAGTAACATTGAGAGTGTGTGTGTGTGCACGCAGTAACACTGCGTGTGTGTATGTGCAGTAACACTGCGTGTGTGTGCGTGCAGTAACACTGAGTGTGGGTGGGTGGACATACATTGTGAACACAAACAGAAAACCCAATTTCATATACAACAGTCATGTAAAGTAGTGGTTCCCAACCACCGGTCCGTGAGTCCCTTGGTACCGGGCCATACGGAAAGAATTAATAAGAAAATCAAGGTCGGAGAGATTTTATTTTTGAAAAATGACCGACTACATCTGTCTGTGTGGAACCTCAGATGGAACCTCTTGTCAAAAGATTATGTGATACGTTACCTCAAAAATAAAAGTCTGTTTCAACTCTGGATTAACAGTTGTGTTCTGGATTAAAATCACGGCAGAATATCCTGAGATTGCCAAAAAAGCAGTAAAAACCCTGCTTCCATTTTCAACATCCGTCTTTGTGAAGCAGTTTTAAGTCACAGAGTAGACTGGACATAAAGAAAGCACGTCAGGTGTCTCACTCTGAGATGTAACCAGCTCGTAGCAGAGAAACAAGCTCAGGGCTCCCACTAATTTGGCTTAATGGTGAGTTGTATTTTTATCCACTTTATAATTGTCTTTATGCCGGTCGTATCATTTTATTACGTCATATTTATCACCCACAACCTGAAAGCCGCTCCGTGAAAATATTGCCTTACACGAAACCGGTCCGTGGCGCAATAAAGGTTGGGGACCGCTGATGTAAAAAAAAATACTACCTTCATTAAACCTCACCGCCACTAGTACACACACACAAACTAAGAACGCAGTATTCTCACTCTGAACCAACATCATAACCCATTACTAATAATAATAGTTGGTATTTCATTGCCCAACCTTGTTTCCAGGTGTGGGGATGGACTGCTGTGTGATTCCACTGAGGCATGGAGGGCTCTCATTGGTCCAGACCACCGACTTCTTCTACCCTCTGGTGGAGGATCCCTACATGATGGTGAGTTTCTGGTATGTGTTCTCCTCATAGGTGGGCACCATCCACGAAGTAGATCTGTCCAAACACACTTGTATTTGTGGGGACATACTCATCTGCTTCCACAAAATTGTTGCAGATTCACTATTTTGTGTTGTTTTTTCTTTACTGCCTTCCCTCACTAAAAGCACTGCACTCTTTGGCAATGTCTGTTCAATATGTACAGTATAGCACCAGTAAACATCTGCACAATGTGCACCGGATTGCGTAAGTCATCTGCATTTTGAGTTTGCTTTACCATAAGCAATATGTATTCCATGCCCCTGCACTTTGGCCAGCCGTGGCTGAAGGCACCCTGTTCTCGGCTTGTCTACGTCTCGTGAACGCAATGTCTCAGCAACAGCTGGAGGGATATTTTAAAAGGTAGCACTGCTGGACTCGAGGATGAACTGATTAGAATATGAAGGTTAAAGGTCATGTTCACTATGGCCTCAAGCCCCCTCCACCAGTGGTATCTTATGAACATCTTGCGTGTTTTGACTGATTTTCTGCTCTCTCTCTGTCTCAGGGCAGGATAGCGTGCGCTAACGTCCTTAGCGATCTCTACGCCATGGGCATCACGGAGTGTGACAACATGCTGATGCTACTGAGCGTCAGCCAGAAGATGAACGACAAGGTAGCATCGTGTGTGTTCCAGGGTGGACACCGATGTGTTGACTTGGCTGTTATTCATTGATTGTGTGTCTTCTCTACTCTTTGTACACGTTTCAAGGAGTGCATTATATAATTGGAAGGGACTTTTGGATTTTACACATGTATGTGTGGATTTCTTTAAGGTTAATTAGGGTGTCCTATCAGGATTCATGATCGTCTGTGTGTATGCATGTATGAAACAGGATCGTGAGCGGGTGATGCCGCTAATGATTCAAGGGTTTCGTGATGCAGCAGAGGAGGGCGGGACTTCTGTGACAGGTGGCCAGACCGTGATCAACCCCTGGATCATCGTGGGAGGAGTCGCATCCGTCGTCTGTCAGCCTAATGAGTTCATCATGTGAGTCAGATAAACAGTCGCAGTGGTATATCTTTGAAGTTTGGACTGTTGGAAATATAATACATTTTAAATACGTCGCCTTGGGCCCTCAGAAAATTATACTCACTATTTTTTGATTAATCCATAATGACATTTTCGTTAGTCGCAGCCCTAAAATACACCACACAACAACATAAACCCGGGAGGCCAGGGTTCATTATCAGAAGCTGTGTTAATCACACAGGGCAGATCTTTCTGCTTGCAGCCTGTCAATACAATGTTACAGTAATCATTTGCATTGTTTGCAGGAAGCCTGTTTTTACAACTTGCATTGTCCTGTGAAAATGTTCTCATCGTGTAAGCTTTGAAAAACTATGACTTTCAAGGTCATTGTAGGTATAAAAAAAAAAATGCAGCTTGCCGTGTATTATTCCAGCAGTGGATGGTCAAATTATACTTTGTAATTGGACTTAGCAAAAAGGAAATACTTGTGATCTTTGCCCAGAATCAACAAATTATCATAATCAGTCGATCTTCAAAGAGACATCACTGTACGTATAGTGGGCCAACATTATACTTTAGCTTTTTTCTTTTACTTAAATCTGAGGGAATATATTCAGAACAAAGATTTTAGTATATTATAGAATCCCCCTTTCAACCTGCATTTCCATTCTGTGCGTCTACTCTCACTATCTGATGGCGGCACAATGCCCCATAAACATCTCAAAGAAGAGATCTGCACCTCTTTAATAAGCACTAAGTTCATATGTAATGTTCTCCATCTTGTTTCTTAGGCCGGATGGTGCTGTACCGGGAGACGTCTTGGTTCTAACCAAACCTCTGGGCACGCAGGTGGCTGTGAATGCTCACCAGTGGCTTGATCAGGTCAGCCACGACTCCACTCACATGAACAGTAACTTTTAGTTGGGTTGTCATTATATTGACGTGTTTCTGTGCTCTCACTCCTCATCTTCCGGTCTCTGGTTTTACATCTCACCAGACTGAAAGGTGGAACAAGATCAAGCTAGTCATCACAAAAGAGGAAGTCAAAGAGGCCTATCAGGAAGCCATGTTTTCCATGGCAATGCTCAACCGTACAGGTACACCACACCTAGTCATGGATATGCATTGACTTTTTCAATAATAGCTGAGGGATGCTTTAATGGCTGGTTCTATGTGGATCTGCACCACGTATCTGAGTTTGGTTGGATGCCGCTGTTGTAGTTGCTTCCCCTCTTAATCTTTCAAAAAGTATCGGATGTTACCATAAATGACCATAGCTTTTTTTAAAGAAAGAGAAAACATGATATTCTTACAGCAGCATCATGGTCTTTAATTTAGTTGTGAGTAGGGTTGGGCCTGCATCAACATTTTCAAAATGGTTATTAAGTCACTGGACCGGACCAGTGTACCACATTCTACTACTAGCTGTCACAGAGCCCTGAACGAGAGTTTAGCAACTCCAGTCCACCTGGTGGTGGTAATGCACCACTCAGCTGCTTTAACAAGAATCAATAAATGCAAATAAGAAAAACAAATAAGTTGAATGATCATGCATTGGACTGGTTTTGGTCCAGTTGAACTCTTTCTGTGACTTTTTCTTGTTGTGATCCAAGTTTCTGAAGTGAATTAATGTCTCCAGCGGCAGGCCTAATGCACAAGTTCCAGGCTCATGCTGCAACAGATGTGACAGGGTTTGGGTTGTTGGGACACGCAAACAACCTGGCAGCACAGCAACGAAACGAGGTGGCCTTCGTGATCCACAACCTACCAATCCTAGCCAAGATGGCTGCCATCAGTAAAGCCTGTGGAAACCTGTTCAACCTAGTTCAGGGCACGTCAGCAGAGACGTCTGGTATGTTGTCTGGTATGTTATATATATATATATATATATATATATATATATATATATATATATATATATATATATATATATATATATATATATATATGTATATGTATGTATGTATATATATATATATATATATATATATATATATATGTATGTATATGTATATATATGTGTACAGTATGTATGTATATGTGTGTTATTGTTGTTATTATTATAACCCAGTGTTGACCTGAAATCCAGCCTCCTCTCTTTCCCTGCAGGCGGGTTGCTGGTATGTCTACCCAGAGAGCAAGCTGCCAAGTTTTGCTCGGAGATGAAAAGCCAGAGCTCAGCAGCTGGAGGTCAGGGGGCAGCAGGTGGAGCATGGATAATTGGGATCGTAGAGAAAGGCGATCGCCGTGCTCGCATTATTGACAAGCCCCGCATTATCGAGGTTCCACCACGAGGAAGCCAGGCAGCCAATCAGGACAACAACTCCACCAGCGCCGCTCCCAGCCCCAATCTGTCATAGACGTGTGTGTGTGTGTGTGTGTGTGTGTGTGTGTGTGTGTGTGTGTGTGTGTGTGTGTGTGTGTGTGTGTGTGTGTGTGTGTGTGTGTGTGTGTGTGTGTGTGTGTGTGTGTGTGTGTGTGTGTGTGTGTGTGTGTGTGTGTGTGTGTGTGTGTGTGTGTGTGTGTGTGTGTGTGTGTGTGTGTGTGTGTGTGTGTGTGTGTGTGCGCTTTCACCATTTTTAAATTAAATGTAAGTTCAGGGTAGTGTGCCACCCCTATTATATTTAGATCCACCTTTCCATTTTCCCTTCCATAATCCATATAGACAACTAATTTATGTAACTCATCTTAAATGACTTTCCATTATAAATAGTATTCCAAATCTTTCTTTCCAATCAATAATGAAAATTGTGTGTATGTATGAGTATTTTATCATGTGACGGGTGCATTGCTGTGCAACAGAGGTGTTTCTTCTTTATTTTTTGAAGTGGATGATGTTAATGTTCATTCATGTTGGTGAATGTATCATGTGGAAAATAAATGGTTTATCAGGCCTGGCACCTAGCTCTGCCCACACGGCCCAGAGGGAGGCTTGAGCAGCTTCCTTTGGACCAGTTGGGTGGCGTTCAGAACGCCTGTCTCTGTCAGCTAATTGGCTGTCCAGCACCAAGTCCCGCCCACCCTTCCTTTTTATGAAGCTCTGCCTTTAAACCCCAGCCAATGGGGGCAGATGGAGTGGATGTTTGCCTTTGGATTGGGGTCGGGCTCAGGCTGTTGGAGGTCTAAAGCTGCCTGTGTTTTTAGAATTCCTGATTTTCACAATCAATAAAACCGTCATCAATTCACACTGAAATACTGTTTGTGTGTTATGTGAGTAAAGTGTGGACAAATTGAGATTTTTGTTTTTGTTGGAAGAGCACTCATGTAACAGCGTCAAAGCTTCAGTTTCAGTGTCTCAGTAATACGAGTAGGTGAGGAGGCATGCGCCATATATCAGGAGCGGGAACACCTCTGTTGATGGGGGCAAAGTCTTGTCAGTTCAACTCACAACCCAGCGTCTGCAGCATATTGATAACAATGAGAACCCTGGTCTGCTGTCCCTGGATAATGGATCAGCCCTTTGGACTTCCTCATCATCCTCCAGGTCCCAGCAGTTTAAAGTAATTGCCTGTTATGTTAAATGCAATTCCTACCCCAGCCAGCAGAGAGCAGCATACTATGAAACTGAAACTAAATGTAGAAGAAGAAAAGCTTAAGCGTTCAGTGTGTAAACAATCGAGTCATCGAGAAGAAGGGTGCCAATCTGAATGTAACGCTGCGCGTGTGGCCGCCATGCCTTATCTGGGCAGCGAGGACACGGTGAGGGAGCTGAGGAGAGCCCTGTCCAACCCCAACGTCCAGTCCGACCAGCTGCGATACCGGAACACAGTCCTCAAAGCGATCAGGTAAATGCCCCCCCCCACACACACACACACACACAGTTTATAACCCGTCCGGAGGGCTGACAGTGGAGTCTGGTTTCCCTCTCTCTGTCCCAGGGCCATGTCACAGGGTGTGGATGTATCCGACCTCTTCAGTGAGATGGTGAAAGCCTGTGCCACAGTGGACATAGTCCAGAAGAAGCTGGTCTATGTCTTCCTGTGTTCCTATGCCACTTTGAATCCAGAGCTGTCTCTGCTGGTCATCAACACGCTGAGGAAGGACTGCCAGGACCCGAACCCCATGGTGCGCAGCCTGGCCCTGAGGAACATGACCAACCTCAGGTGAGGCCGGCACAAGCCATCACCTCGAACTGTGACAGCTAGAAGCGTTTGGTCTTTGACTGCGTGTCTCCGTGTGCGCCAGGTTACCCAGTCTGGTGGAGTATGTGGAGCAGCCTCTGACAGCAGGACTGAGGGACAGAGCTGCTTGTGTACGACGAGTGGCGGTTCTCGGCTGGGCCAAACTACATCATCTCCAACCCAACTCTGAGATAGGTAGGGGGCATAGATGGCTGTCCTGTTTCTATGTTTTGTTCCCATTGTCTCAACACACAACACACACATGAAGATGTTTAAGGACGTCATTGTGAGATGCATGTGCACGCAGAAAACCAGAATGGCTGAGAGTTTATGAAGAGATCAACACAAGGAGTTGTGTTTGTACCTTAAACTCTTTCAGCTGATATTGAATATCAATCAGATACCAGTGTTTAATTAATAAGCTGGATGCCTCACTGTAATGGAACTATACTTGTATATCCTATGACCACTCATAGTTTACCACTTCATGTAAGGTGCCCCCTGCACATCAGAATTATCTGTTCATTCATACCCATACATACAAATTGCCCCCTGCAGGAACAGCCTTCCAGGTGAAGGGTAGGGAGCAGGGGTTAACAGGTGAAGGGTAGGGAGCAGGGGTTAGCAGGTGAAGGGTAGAGAGCAGGGGTTAACAGGTGAAGGGTAGGGAGCAGGGGTTAACAGGTGAAGGGTAGGGAGCAGGGGTTAGCAGGTGAAGGGTAGAGAGCAGGGGTTAACAGGTGAAGGGTAGAGAGCAGGGGTTAGCAGGTGAAGGGTAGAGAGCAGGGGTTAACAGGTGAAGGGTAGAGAGCAGGGGTTAACAGGTGAAGGGTAGAGAGCAGGGGTTAACAGGTGAAGGGTAGGGAGCAGGGGTTATCAGATGAAGGGTAGAGAGCAGGGGTTAACAGGTGAAGGGTAGGGTGCAGGGGTTTGCAGGTGAAGGGTAGAGAGCAGGGGTTAACAGGTGAAGAGTAGGGAGCAGGGGTTAACAGGTGAAGGGTAGAGAGCAGGGGTTTGCAGGTGAAGGGTAGAGAGCAGGGGTTAACAGGTGAAGGGTAGAGAGCAGGGGTTAGCAGGTGAAGGGTAGGGAGCAGGGGTTATCAGATGAAGGGTAGAGAGCAGGGGTTAGCTGGTGAAGGGTAGAGAGCAGGGGTTAACAGGTGAAGGGTAGGGAGCAGGGGTTAGTTGGTGAAGGGTAGAGAGCAGGGGTTAACAGGTGAAGGGTAGAGAGCAGGGGTTAACAGGTGAAGGGTAGAGAGCAGGGGTTAACAGGTGAAGGGTAGAGAGCAGGGGTTAACAGGTGAAGGGTAGAGAGCAGGGGTTAACAGGTGAAGGGTAGAGAGCAGGGGTTAACAGGTGAAGGGTAGAGAGCAGGGGTTAACAGGTGAAGGGTAGAGAGCAGGGGTTAACAGGTGAAGGGTAGAGAGCAGATGCATATATTTTAACCAGATGGTGAACCAGAAAACAAATCTAATATATAACTTGAGTTTAATCTGTGATCGTCTTCACTCTGGTATGAAACTCCAGCAATCAGTCCGATCAGCTGCAGGGTCCAATCAAATAACGGATGAACACTGAGGGGCCGTGTCAAATGTTAAAACACTTCCTGGAAGCCCGCTCTCGTGGCTCCTCGGTCATGGCGCCTCAGAGAACCCCTCTCGCTCCTCAGTGCAGAAATAAGAGCTTTGGGACGGCCGTCAATATGGTGACTCAAAACAACATCCGGTTCAATTGAGGAGCGAGGAAACAACAATTAAAAGACTTGTGATGTACCCATAGTTTCTATACAACCAGAGAAGTTGCCCATTGATGGACACTAGAAACAATGCAGTTTAATTAAAGGAACTTCAGCATTGGCTTCACTTTTCAGAATCCTTGGGCCTGAAGACTTGGAGTTTGAAAATGTATTGTAGTTGGAAGGAAGCAGGCTCACCAGACCTCTCTAACCCTCAGATCATCCCTGCTTACATACTTGAATCACTCATAATACTGTCTGCGATCAAACTTAATTGTGTTTAATAAAGGCACCAGGAAGAAGAATGTTTCGAAAAAATAAATAAATCTATCTCTAGTTTTATTTCATCAATTTTGGTCCCTTTTTTAAAGAACTGTCCCATGTTAGTCTGACAATGCCATCAGAGTGCATTGATAAATATATCGGTGGACTGTATGAGTATTATTTTAACCGCACCTCTACAAACAGTTAAGTTATCGTTCAAGTGTTAATGCCTAAATATTTTTTCATGCTCTTTGTATATGTAACTTCACGATTCTTCCAGATGCTGCAGTGGTGAACGAGCTGTACGGCCTGCTGAGGGACCCAGACCCGGTGGTGATGGTGAACTGCCTCCGAGCTCTGGAGGAGATCCTGAAGGAGGAGGGAGGAGTGGCTATTAATAAGCCCATCACCCATCACCTCCTCAACAGGTTAGAATGATAGAGAACCATTCCCTAAATGAAAAGTGTTGAACTAGATTAGTCTTTATCAGGTACACGTATGAGTGATGCGTTTGGACAGCATTGAGCTTTTGGTAACGATGCTGTGCCATATGGATGGAGGCAGCTGAAGCCCTTTTTTTGATCTTTTTAATTTTAGCACAAACCCAAACTCCCAAGCCAAATCTCAGCAGTAAACAATATTGTACCTTGTAAATGATTTTGCTTGGTATCTTTAATTTCCCTGACTAATCTGAGGAGTAGATGGTGATAGTTATGCTATGTGCAAATATGGTGGTATAACTTCTTACCATACGGATACAGTCAGGTCCATAAGTATTTGGACGGTGACACAATCTTTCAATTTTTTTCTATTTACACGACTAATGGATTTCAAATGACGCAATCAATATGTGGTTGAAGTGTAGACTTTCAGCTTTAATTCTATGGATATAACAAAATTATGGCATTAACTAGATTTTCCTTTTTAACTATTAAAAAGTATCATTATATTCATTGTTATGTTAGTTTGTGTAAAATGAATGTAAAAAAACGGTTGATGCCATATTTTTGTTATATCCATTAAAATAAAGCTGAAAGTCTACACTTCAACCACATACATAGGTAGGTAGAGAGACAGGTAGAAACACAGGTAGGTAGAGAGACAGGTAGAAACATAGGAAGGTAGAGAGACAGGTAGAAACACAGGTAGGTAGAGAGACAGGTAGAAACACAGGTAGGTAGAGAGACAGGTAGAAACACAGGTAGGTAGAGAGACAGGTAGAAACATAGGTAGGTAGGGAGACAGGTAGAAACATTGGAAGGTAGAGAGACAGGTAGAAACATAGGTAGGTATAGAGACAGGTAGAAACATAGGTAGGTATAGAGACAGGTAGAAACATAGGTAGGTATAGAGACAGGTAGAAACATAGGTCGGTATAGAGACAGGTAGAAACATAGGTAGGTAGAGAGACAGGTAGATACATTGGAAGGTAGAGAGACAGGTAGAAACACAGGCAGGTAGAGAGACAGGTAGAAACACAGGCAGGTAGAGAGACAGGTAGAAACACAGGTAGGTAGAGAGACAGGTAGAAACATAGGAAGGTAGAGAGACAGGTAGAAACATAGGTAGGTATAGAGACAGGTAGAAACATAGGTAGGTAGAGAGACAGGTAGATACATTGGAAGGTAGAGAGACAGGTAGATACATTGGAAGGTAGAGAGACAGGTAGAAACACAGGTAGGTAGAGAGACAGTTAGAAACAGGTAGGTAGGGAGACAGGTAGAAACATTGGAAGGTAGAGAGACAGGTAGATACATTGGAAGGTAGAGAGACAGGTAGAAACACAGGCAGGTAGAGAGACAGGTAGAAACACAGGTAGGTAGAGAGACAGGTAGAAACATAGGAAGGTAGAGAGACAGGTAGAAACATAGGTAGGTATAGAGACAGGTAGAAACATAGGTAGGTATAGAGACAGGTAGAAACATAGGTCGGTATAGAGACAGGTAGAAACATAGGTCGGTATAGAGACAGGTAGAAACATAGGTAGGTAGAGAGACAGGTAGAAACATAGGTAGGTATAGAGACAGGTAGAAACATAGGTAGGTAGAGAGACAGGTAGATACATTGGAAGGTAGAGAGACAGGTAGATACATTGGAAGGTAGAGAGACAGGTAGATACATTGGAAGGTAGAGAGACAGGTAGAGAGACAGGTAGAAACGTAGGTAGAGAGACAGGTAGAAACATAGGAAGGTAGAGAGACAGGTAGAAACATAGGTAGGTATAGAGACAGGTAGAAACATAGGTAGGTAGAGAGACAGGTAGATACATTGGAAGGTAGAGAGACAGGTAGAAACACAGGTAGGTAGAGAGACAGGTAGAAACATAGGTAGGTAGAGAGACAGGTAGAAACATAGGTAGGTATAGAGACAGGTAGAAACATAGGTCGGTATAGAGACAGGTAGAAACATAGGTAGGTAGAGAGACAGGTAGATACATTGGAAGGTAGAGAGACAGGTAGAAACACAGGCAGGTAGAGAGACAGGTAGAAACACAGGCAGGTAGAGAGACAGGTAGAAACACAGGCAGGTAGAGAGACAGGTAGAAACACAGGCAGGTAGAGAGACAGGTAGAAACACAGGTAGGTAGAGAGACAGGTAGAAACATAGGAAGGTAGAGAGACAGGTAGAAACATAGGTAGGTATAGAGACAGTTAGAAACATAGGTAGGTAGAGAGACAGGTAGATACATTGGAAGGTAGAGAGACAGGTAGATACATTGGAAGGTAGAGAGACAGGTAGAAACACAGGTAGGTAGAGAGACAGGTAGAAACGTAGGTAGGGAGACAGGTAGAAACATTGGAAGGTAGAGAGACAGGTAGATACATTGGAAGGTAGAGAGACAGGTAGAAACACAGGCAGGTAGAGAGACAGGTAGAAACACAGGCAGGTAGAGAGACAGGTAGAAACACAGGTAGGTAGAGAGACAGGTAGAAACATAGGAAGGTAGAGAGACAGGTAGAAACATAGGTAGGTATAGAGACAGGTAGAAACATAGGTCGGTATAGAGACAGGTAGAAACATAGGTAGGTAGAGAGACAGGTAGATACATTGGAAGGTAGAGAGACAGGTAGAAACACAGGCAGGTAGAGAGACAGGTAGAAACACAGGCAGGTAGAGAGACAGGTAGAAACACAGGCAGGTAGAGAGACAGGTAGAAACATAGGAAGGTAGAGAGACAGGTAGAAACATAGGTAGGTATAGAGACAGGTAGAAACATAGGTAGGTAGAGAGACAGGTAGATACATTGGAAGGTAGAGAGACAGGTAGATACATTGGAAGGTAGAGAGACAGGTAGCAACACAGGCAGGTAGAGAGACAGGTAGAAACACAGGCAGGTAGAGAGACAGGTAGAAACACAGGCAGGTAGAGAGACAGGTAGAAACATAGGTAGGTAGAGAGACAGGTAGATACATTGGAAGGTAGAGAGACAGGTAGATACATTGGAAGGTAGAGAGACAGGTAGAAACACAGGCAGGTAGAGAGACAGGTAGAAACACAGGCAGGTAGAGAGACAGGTAGAAACATAGGTAGGTAGGGAGACAGGTAGAAACACAGGCAGGTAGAGAGACAGGTAGATACATTGGAAGGTAGAGAGACAGGTAGATACATTGGAAGGTAGAGAGACAGGTAGAAACACAGGCAGGTAGAGAGACAGGTAGAAACATAGGTAGGTAGAGAGACAGGTAGAAACATAGGTAGGTAGGGAGACAGGTAGAAACACAGGCAGGTAGAGAGACAGGTAGAAACATAGGTAGGTAGAGAGACAGGTAGAAACATAGGTAGGTAGGGAGACAGGTAGAAACATTGGAAGGTAGAGAGACAGGTAGATACATTGGAAGGTAGAGAGACAGGTAGAAACACAGGCAGGTAGAGAGACAGGTAGAAACACAGGCAGGTAGAGAGACAGGTAGAAACATAGGTAGGTAGCGAGACAGGTAGAAACATAGGTAGGTAGAGAGACAGGTAGAAACACAGGTAGGTAGAGAGACAGGTAGAAACATAGGAAGGTAGAGAGACAGGTAGAAACATAGGTAGGTATAGAGACAGTTAGAAACATAGGTAGGTAGAGAGACAGGTAGATACATTGGAAGGTAGAGAGACAGGTAGAAACACAGGTAGGTAGAGAGACAGGTAGAAACGTAGGTAGGGAGACAGGTAGAAACATTGGAAGGTAGAGAGACAGGTAGATACATTGGAAGGTAGAGAGACAGGTAGAAACACAGGCAGGTAGAGAGACAGGTAGAAACACAGGCAGGTAGAGAGACAGGTAGAAACACAGGTAGGTAGAGAGACAGGTAGAAACATAGGAAGGTAGAGAGACAGGTAGAAACATAGGTAGGTATAGAGACAGGTAGAAACATAGGTCGGTATAGAGACAGGTAGAAACATAGGTAGGTAGAGAGACAGGTAGATACATTGGAAGGTAGAGAGACAGGTAGAAACACAGGCAGGTAGAGAGACAGGTAGAAACACAGGCAGGTAGAGAGACAGGTAGAAACACAGGCAGGTAGAGAGACAGGTAGAAACATAGGAAGGTAGAGAGACAGGTAGAAACATAGGTAGGTATAGAGACAGGTAGAAACATAGGTAGGTAGAGAGACAGGTAGATACATTGGAAGGTAGAGAGACAGGTAGATACATTGGAAGGTAGAGAGACAGGTAGCAACACAGGCAGGTAGAGAGACAGGTAGAAACACAGGCAGGTAGAGAGACAGGTAGAAACACAGGCAGGTAGAGAGACAGGTAGAAACATAGGTAGGTAGAGAGACAGGTAGATACATTGGAAGGTAGAGAGACAGGTAGATACATTGGAAGGTAGAGAGACAGGTAGAAACACAGGCAGGTAGAGAGACAGGTAGAAACACAGGCAGGTAGAGAGACAGGTAGAAACATAGGTAGGTAGGGAGACAGGTAGAAACACAGGCAGGTAGAGAGACAGGTAGATACATTGGAAGGTAGAGAGACAGGTAGATACATTGGAAGGTAGAGAGACAGGTAGAAACACAGGCAGGTAGAGAGACAGGTAGAAACATAGGTAGGTAGAGAGACAGGTAGAAACATAGGTAGGTAGAGAGACAGGTAGAAACATAGGTAGGTAGAGAGACAGGTAGAAACATAGGTAGGTAGGGAGACAGGTAGAAACATTGGAAGGTAGAGAGACAGGTAGATACATTGGAAGGTAGAGAGACAGGTAGAAACACAGGCAGGTAGAGAGACAGGTAGAAACACAGGCAGGTAGAGAGACAGGTAGAAACATAGGTAGGTAGCGAGACAGGTAGAAACATAGGTAGGTAGGGAGACAGGTAGAAACACAGGCAGGTACAGAGACAGGTAGAAACATAGGTAGGTAGGGAGACAGGTAGAAACATTGGAAGGTAGAGAGACAGGTAGATACATTGGAAGGTAGAGAGACAGGTAGAAACATAGGAAGGTAGAGAGACAGGTAGAAACACAGGCAGGTAGAGAGACAGGTAGAAACACAGGCAGGTAGAGAGACAGGTAGAAACATAGGAAGGTAGAGAGACAGGTAGAAACATAGGTAGGTATAGAGACAGGTAGAAACATAGGTAGGTAGAGAGACAGGTAGATACATTGGAAGGTAGAGAGACAGGTAGATACATTGGAAGGTAGAGAGACAGGTAGCAACACAGGCAGGTAGAGAGACAGGTAGAAACACAGGCAGGTAGAGAGACAGGTAGAAACACAGGCAGGTAGAGAGACAGGTAGAAACATAGGTAGGTAGAGAGACAGGTAGATACATTGGAAGGTAGAGAGACAGGTAGATACATTGGAAGGTAGAGAGACAGGTAGAAACACAGGCAGGTAGAGAGACAGGTAGAAACACAGGCAGGTAGAGAGACAGGTAGAAACATAGGTAGGTAGGGAGACAGGTAGAAACACAGGCAGGTAGAGAGACAGGTAGATACATTGGAAGGTAGAGAGACAGGTAGATACATTGGAAGGTAGAGAGACAGGTAGAAACACAGGCAGGTAGAGAGACAGGTAGAAACATAGGTAGGTAGAGAGACAGGTAGAAACATAGGTAGGTAGAGAGACAGGTAGAAACATAGGTAGGTAGAGAGACAGGTAGAAACATAGGTAGGTAGGGAGACAGGTAGAAACATTGGAAGGTAGAGAGACAGGTAGATACATTGGAAGGTAGAGAGACAGGTAGAAACACAGGCAGGTAGAGAGACAGGTAGAAACACAGGCAGGTAGAGAGACAGGTAGAAACATAGGTAGGTAGCGAGACAGGTAGAAACATAGGTAGGTAGGGAGACAGGTAGAAACACAGGCAGGTACAGAGACAGGTAGAAACATAGGTAGGTAGGGAGACAGGTAGAAACATTGGAAGGTAGAGAGACAGGTAGATACATTGGAAGGTAGAGAGACAGGTAGAAACATAGGAAGGTAGAGAGACAGGTAGAAACACAGGCAGGTAGAGAGACAGGTAGACACTAGTGAGTATTCCCATCAGCGGTACAGAGTCTGTGGGATTGGGTCAAAGTAAACCACAGTGTGTTCAGCTCTATGGTACAGAGAAATAAGATGTATAAGGCATTGGATACACTTGCACTCCTCATATTTATATTTCTATATTAAGTTTACAACATTAAGCACCGGCCATCAAAACAGTTTTGCAGGTACTGGTGGTCAGCATCATCTATGTCTACATCTCTCTGCTTATTGGTCCTCCTAGGTTGAAGGAGTCTGATGTTTGGGGTCAGTGTGAGGTGCTGAGGATCCTCCAGCGTTACCATCCCCAGTCAGAGGATGAGCTGTTTGACATCCTGTCCCTGCTGGACACCTCTCTGGTCAGCCCCCACGCCCCTGTCATGGCTGCTACCCTCAGCCTCTTCCTCGGCCTCTGCTCCGGCCTGCCCGCTGTCGGTCTGGCGGCCCTGGAGCGAGTACGTGGACCCCTGCTCGCCGCCTGCGGGAGCGTGTCCAGAGAGACGAGGTTCACGGCCCTCTGCCACATACAGGTCAGCGCTAAACCCATGTTATGTTTAGGTTGTGAAAGTATTCCACTATCTGCTGTAGCCGTTAATGCGGAATTTGATACTGTAGACTTCCACTGTGTCATGAAATAGCACACAAATCTTTTTTACTATCTATTGATTTAACAAAATAAATCAGTGAGATGTGGACAATCAGTAACATCAATGATATGTGTGAGGGCCAGGCTGAGTGGAATATAGTGTATGAAGAGGCATACTGAACGTCATCGGCTCATCAGCCTGTAAGCTAAAGGTGAACGCTGGAGGTACAGAATACTTTATACAATACAGAGTGCTGTAAAGAGTGACACGACTGGAAACAAACAGGGGAGAAAGTAAGTGGGAACATTGAATGTTTATGCATGAGATGATTGATTTTAGTATTTAGTTAATTTATTCATAAGTAGTATTGTTTCATTATTCTAGATATTTGCTTATTTAGGTTAGATTCGTAGATATATTGGGATAGCTTTTTAGTTTGCTGTTGTCTAGGTATGGCTAGTCTATTGGTTGTTCATTTGCTAATGCTGTGGTTATTACATTACATTACATTTCATTTAGATGACGCTTTTATCCAAAGCAACTTACATGCTATACAGTAGACCGTAGACACAGCAACGGTGAGCAATTAGGCGAGGGTTCAAACCACCGATCCTCTAATTGAAAGACAGATCTGCTAACCACTGAGCCAGGAGTAGACAGGTACAGGACCAGCATGCACCTGGGTAGGCCTATGTTTTTTTTTTTACCAGAATAGGAGAGGCAGCATTATGAGTTCCTTTGTCCTTTTGTTTGTTTGTTTTGTTTTGTTAAATAAATGATGAGGAAAAAGGACTCCTGTATGGAAAATGCATTATTTTGACTGAGTAAACCACAAACCTATGTGCATCAGTGGACCTTTGATGGTTTGTTTTTTATTTATTGGACAAATTGACACTACAGCGCTTATATATAATATATACAGTATATATACTGTTTAGCTGATAGGACTGCAAGAATATAGACCCCTTCCACAGCAAGAGGTTCAAAAGGGAAATCAAAGCTTTCGGTGCCAAGTTCTGGTCTACAATCGTACACGTACTATGCACGGAAAAGGAGGTGTGGATACCTGCGGGCTACTGAACCCCAGAAATATAACCTCTGTTCCGGAAGGTTTATCTGTCGTCAGACCGATAGCCGATGGGTTCTGAAGTTGCTTCCACTTTAACACATAGAGCAGGGTGCACACACACACCTGAATTAAATGACAACAAACAAGATAGGGCTTCAGAGTAGTTTGTCTTACATATGATTGGAAACATGCAAAATACTTACTATTTCCATGGCCACATGCAAACTATATGCAATTCTAGATGTCCATAACAGCATAGCTTGCAAGCATTCTGTTTCCAAGCCCTTTTCAAATAGAACAGAAGGACATAGCATGTCTCTTAATTCTTACCATTAGTATGAATAATGGTTTACGTGTGTGTGCTGAGGGGATTTAGTCACAACTTATTACCTGCAGAGTTTCTTTGTTTATTTTTCAGTGGAAATCTCTTGTCAGATGGATGTGTGGACACATTTTGAGGAATGAAATTGTGCCTGTCTTTCTCCAGCTGCTGTTGCGTTCTCTCCCTGGCCTGATGGGGGCGCACTACAAGCGTTTCTTCTGTGGCTACGCTGAGCCAGCCTACATCAAGCAAAGAAAGATGCAGGTGATTCAATGTCATTTTTTTCCCCTTTCTATTTTTTTCTACTCTTACCACATCTATGCTGCTATTTACTGTTTTGTGGATACAGCTATATTGTCCAACTGAAACTAGAGTTAATGTTGCTAGAGATGGAAATATTATTTTTAAAGAGTGCATCTTAAGGACACAAGGTAATACAACATAGATAACAATTTTGTAACTTCAGCCTGCACTGTGGAAATAATTCAGTGTCTTGAGGAGCAGCTTTTATCCACAAACTCAAAATAAATTAATTGCAATTCAAAAAGATTCAGGTATATAAAATGTACTTTTATTCTGATTACCTCATCAGTAGCTAAATACTGAAAAACATTGTGCTTTGAATAAAATGAAGCAGCATCACTTCAACCTGAGGTATAGCACTGACATGGACTTGAGTCTGGAGGGATTCATACTGGGAGAACTGGGGATGTTTTCTGCTCCTGAGTCTCAAAGTCTGGAGTTATAGTAGACAAGGTCACTCTGAGGTCTTAGTAGTGAGTAGTGAGGTCATAGAAGTGTAGTAGTGAGTGACTTCTACTAGCCCTGGTTTAAATGTCTGTTGGAATACGTCACTAATGTTTCCATTCTAGAATGACTACTCTTAAACCGATCGGACAACAACAACATTTCATTGTTTACTTTAGCCCCATTTGTGAGGTAGATTTTCATGGAAGTCCCCCCTTAACAAAACGCACACCGGGGTTGGCCTACTGTGTCAGTGAGAAAACCTTTTTCCTCAAGCTAACAGCTCACTTAGCCTAGGGCTAAGGCAGTGGTTCTCAAACTTTTTTTGTCAAGCCCCACTTTGGAGGACGAAAAAATGTTCGGGCCCCACCTCCCCTACAAAATTGTAACAAAATGGTCCATGCTAAATTTTTATTGAAATAACGACATTTTGTGACTCCTATCTGTGCTTTTATTAATAATAGAACAAAGAAAATGTAAGTCACTTTCATGTAAACCAGATTGCTCCATCGGACAAAAACAAATAAAACGTGCAATCACTTTGTTAGAACAATACAAAGTTGTGCAAAAAAAGAACTAATATTTGGCAAAAATAGCTCATTGTAATAGCCTAATTAACATGTTTTGTACTGAATATCTTTTCAGGATAATAACAATAAAGTTCAACCTGTGAAAAACTAAATAAAACCAGTTAAAAATATTTGGCAATAAAGAGTTTTACACTGCATATCTTTTCAAAACAACAATAACGTGCAACCAGTGCAAAACAAAACTAAATTAGTGCAGATATGAGCCTGCTTTCCACTACAAATCTTTGTAAAACGGGGTTGTAGATTTGATACGGCCACTCTCAATTCATGCTCAAAGTTGAGCTTCGATCTGTATTTTGTTTTGAGAGAGGCAACAGCAGAAAAGCCGATCTCACAGAGGAAGCTCTGCGCGTCATCACAGCCGTCCGGCCGGTGCTGAATCAAACAGCTGCTGATCCACCTGAAGAAGCGCTGGCAGCGGCCTCATTCAGACGCTGTTGTGCGGCTACGGATGATATTATGAACCCGGACACGGGGGCGTTTGATGGTCCGACATTAGAGGGACTTCCACAAGAAGGTTAAAGCAGAACTAGTGGTTAGTTTAATGGTGGATGGGGGAAACGGTACTGTTTTTACGGAGATAAGCCACGCCCCCTTCTAGGGGCGAGTAAAGCCAGTAGCAAATGACGCGAATTAACCACATAAAGTCGAGCGACTAAACTCACGCGAGTAACAGTAACAGTTTGAGAACCACTGGGCTAAGGGCAGGGGGGAAAGGCCCTCGCAGCATGCTCCATGTTGTTGCATTCAAAGTCGTATCTCTGACATGCCATACTGTCTGCAAGTATTTTATTGTTTGCTACTTTGACAAATGATCTGTGGCTTTGCTTTTAGCCGTCAGCTATTCATCTAGTGGAATACCTTTTGGTAGTGGGCACCACTGTGGTCTCACAGATCCATCTTGTAGAAGTGCATGGCAGTGACTCAATCCAGGCCACATGCTTGTCTTCTAGTCCCTTATGACTGTGTTTAATCGTTTCTCTTATGTTGTTCTCACTTTATTTCTTCCCTCTTCAGGGGCCTCGTTAGTTTAGGATGACGTGATAGGAGTGTTTGCATTACAGAAACATGTTTCCTAACTGCACTTAGAAAGAAAGCCATATCATATCTTAGTAGACCCTCCTACATTCTAAATCATTTCCAAAAACGACAGTAAAGAATAACAAAGATGGGGAACAGCAGGAACCGAAATACAAAGATTGAAAAGCTACTCAAACCGTATGATTACACTTTAAATCTTTCGGACCACGCATTAATGCTACTGTATATTGACTGCCAATACGATTTTGATAAACATGCGCCATCTTTTAGCCAGTGACCAGTGAGAGCCAATGACATTATGACTCGTCCATCTCGAGTATCGTACCAGTACATTCTAAACATAGTTACAGTCATGATGGGACGAGAGCTGGTTGAAAAATCTAATTTTAGTTAAGATTGTAGTTTTTACCATACATCTCAGAGGG
The DNA here is from genome assembly GCA_023566465.1 of Cottus gobio. NCBI lineage: Eukaryota > Metazoa > Chordata > Actinopteri > Perciformes > Cottidae > Cottus > Cottus gobio. The sequence continues at coordinate 28,036,686 of CM042215.1, forward strand.
TTTCTCTGGGATCAAGGAGCAACATTAATACCACTATATACCTAACTGAAACTGTAGTGTAAAGTAAATTGATGGAGTTCAACTTTCAAGGATATCCACAGTCACTGCCCTGTGTTGCCAGTAGCAGTGCAGAAGCAGCAGTCACAGTAAAGCTAACCCCATTGTGTTTGCAGGTACTGGTTGAGCTGGTTAATGATGACAATGTAGGAATGTTATTGGACGAGCTGAAAGGGTACTGCACTGATGTCAACCCGGACACTGCCCAGGGTGCAATCTCAGCTATAGGTAAACACAGTCATACTATTATGTGGCAGGATAATGTTGCACAATGTTGTCTTCCTAACCATGTCTTTATTACTTTTTCACATCTTCTTTTCTTCTCGCTCATAATAACACACCCTAATAGACACAAAACATCTGCTGTACCTTTTTTTTATTCTAATAGGAAGACTCATTTGTATTGTTTCCTAAACTGTGATGTTACACTTAATGCCCAAATGTTGAAGTTTAGTCAGATTATGAGTCAGTGTTTCTTTGTTGTTTCCTGATTCTGTTTACTCCAAATGCTGCGTGCCCATTCCTTGGTAACTCTTCCAAATACCAACTCTCATAAAATTTCTAAAAATCACCATTTGAAAATGGCTCAAAATGCCATATACTGTTTTAACATCAGCCCTAATGTTCAAGCTCAATTCTGAGATAGTCAACCGTTGGAACAGTGGACCAGCTCTTTACCCTCGCAAGACTACTGGAGGGGTCCTGGGAGTTTGCCCAACCAGTCTACATGTGCTTTGTAGACTTGGAGAAGGCTTTCGATCAGGTCCCTCTGGGGTTTTTGTGGGGGGTGCTGTGGGAGTATGGGGTGCTGGACCCGTTGCAACGGGCCATCCGGTCTCTGTACGCCTGCAGTAGGAGCTGTGTTCGTATCCTCGGTAAAAAGTCAGAAACGTTCCCAGTGGGTGTTCCCGGTCCTGTGCGAGACCTTCATGGACAGGATATCTAAGCGGGAACATCGTAGTAGTGAGTAGTGAGGTCATAGTAGTGAGTAATGAGGTCATAGTAGTGTAGTAGTGAGCAGTGAGGTCATAGTAGTGAGCAGTGAGTTCATAGTAGTGTAGTAGTGAGTTCATAGTAGTGTAGTAGTGAGTAGTGAGTTCATAGTAGTGTAGTAGTGAGTAGTGAGTTCATAGTAGTGTAGTAGTGAGTTCATAGTAGTGTAGTAGTAGTGAGTAGTGAGTTCATAGTAGTGTAGTAGTAGTGAGTAGTGAGTTCATAGTAGTGTAGTAGTAGTGAGTAGTGAGTTCATAGTAGTGTAGTAGTGAGTTCATAGTAGTGTAGTAGTAGTGAGTTCATAGTAGTGTAGTAGTAGTAAGTAGTGAGGTCATAGTAGTGTAGTAGTGAGGTCATAGTAGTGAGCAGTGAGTTCATAGTAGTGTAGTAGTGAGTTCATAGTAGTGTAGTAGTAGTGAGTAGTGAGTTCATAGTAGTGTAGTAGTAGTAAGTAGTGAGGTCATAGTAGTGAGGAGTGAGGTCATGCTCAATGTCAATTCATGATTTTGGGCTATACAAAATAAACTGAATTGAATTGAGCAGTGAGGTCATAGTAGTGAGCAGTGAGTTCATAGTAGTGAGTTCATAGTAGTGTAGTAGTGAGTTCATAGTAGTGTAGTAGTAGTGAGTTCATAGTAGTGTAGTAAGTAGTGAGGTCATAGTAGTGTAGTAGTAAGTAGTGAGGTCATAGTAAGGCAAGGCAAGTTTATTTGTATAGCACATTTCAACACAAGGCGATTCAAAGTGCTTCACATACAACCATTAAAAGCATAAAAACACAATCCAAAATAAAAGATTTAAAAACAATTAAGAACATTCATTAAAACAATAAAAAACAGTTAAAAAGCAAAAATAGATAGATACAGAATTGAATAAAAGTTGCAGTGCAGTTTAAGATATAAAATGCAGTAGTAAGATGCAGAATCTGGTTTAATTAAAGGCAACAGCAAACAGAAAGGTCTTCAGTCTGGATTTAAAGAGGCTGAGGGTCTCAGCAGACCTGCAGCTTTCAGGGACCTTGTTCCAGATGTGTGGAGCAGAAAAGCTGAACGCTGCCTCTCCGTGTTTAGTTCTGACTCTTGGAACAGAAAGTAGACCCGTCCCAGACGACCTGAGGGGTCGGGATGGTTCATAAGGCAGCAGCAGATCACTAATGTATTTAGGCCCTAAACCATTCAGGGCTTTATAAACCAGCAGCAGGATTTTAAAGTCAATTCTTTGTTGGACAGGAAGCCAGTGCAAAGACCTCAGAACCGGAGTGATGTGATCCACTCTCCTGGTCTTAGTGAGGACTCGAGCTGCAGCGTTCTGTATCAGCTGCAGCTTTCTGATTGACTTTTTACTGAGACCTGTGAACACACCGTTACAGTAGTCAAGTCTACTGAAGATAAATGCATGGACAAGTTTCTCCAAATCCTGTTGAGACATAAGTCCTCTAACCCTTGATATATTCTTCAGGTGATAGTAGGCTGATTTTGTAACTGTCTTGATATGGCTGTTCAGGTTGAGGTCTGAATCCATAACTACACCTAGATTTCTGGCTTGGTTTGAGGTTTTTAACGTCAGTGATTGTAGCTGAGCGCTCACTTTCAATCGTTCGTCCTTAGAACCAAAAACAAGTACTTCTGTTTTATCTTTATTTAATTGAAGAAAATTCTGGCACATCCAGTTGTTGATTTCTTCAATACATTTAGCCAGCACTGGTATGGGATTATAGTCCCCTGGTGATATAGTTATGTAGATTTGTGTGTCGTCTGCATAGTTATGATAACACACTTTGTTGTTTTTCATAATCTGAGCCAGTGGAAGCATGTAGATATTGAACAGAAGAGGCCCCAGTATTGAACCTTGGGGAACACCACATGTCATACCAGTCAGCTCTGATGTGTAATTAGCTACCGACACAAAGTATTGTCGGTCCTTCAAGTAAGAGTCAAACCAGTTAAGTGCTGCGCCAGAGAGTCCTACCCAGACTTTCAGTCTGTCTAGTAGTATGTTGTGATCGACTGTGTCGAATGCAGCACTGAGATCCAATAATACTAAGACAGAAGTTCTGCCACTGTCTGTGTTTAAGTGGATGTCGTTGAAAACCTTAACAAGAGCAGTTTCAGAACTGTGATGCTGACGAAAGCCAGACTGGAAGACATCAAAACAGTTATTTTCGGCCAAGAAGCTATTTAGCTGTTGATAAACCACTTTTTCCATTATTTTACTTAAAAAGGGGAGGTTTGATATTGGCCTATAATTTTTAATTATTTCGGGGTCTAAACTAGCCTTCTTTAGGAGTGGTTTAATAACTGCAGTTTTTAGGGCTTGTGGGAAGACACCTGAGAGAAGGGATGTGTTTACAATTTGTAAAAGGTCAGTGATCATGCAGTGTGAAATATTTTTGAAAAAGTGTGTTGGTAGAATATCTAAGCAGCACGAGGATGTTTTCAGATGTTGTATAATGTCTTCTAAGCTTCTTTGGTTAATTGAATGAAATTGTGTCATGATATTTGGATGGATGTTATTTAAAGATGGGGACAACACACATCCTGTGGTTGGTGTGGAGCCACCAACTGCTTGTCTAATTTTCTGAATTTTGTCAGCAAAAAAGAATGCAAATTGATTGCATGCCCAGGTGGATTGGAGCGTAGCAGTTACTGACACCGGAGGGTTTGTTAGCCTACATAGTAGTGTAGTAGTAGTAAGTAGTGAGTTCATAGTAGTGTAGTAGTAGTGAGTAGTGAGTTCATAGTAGTGTAGTAGTAGTAGTGAGTAGTGAGTTCATAGTAGTGTAGTAGTGAGTTCATAGTAGTGTAGTAGTGAGTTCATAGTAGTGTAGTAGTGAGTTCATAGTAGTGTAGTAGTAGTAAGTAGTGAGTTCATAGTAGTGTAGTAGTAGTAAGTAGTGAGGTCATAGTAGTGTAGTAGTAGTAGTAAGTAGTGAGGTCATAGTAGTGTAGTAGTAGTAAGTAGTGAGGTCATAGTAGTGTAGTAGTAGTGAGTAGTGAGTTCATAGTAGTGTAGTAGTAGTGAGTAGTGAGTTCATAGTAGTGTAGTAGTAGTAGTGAGTTCATAGTAGTGTAGTAGTAGTAAGTAGTGAGGTCATAGTAGTGAGCAGTGAGTTCGTAGTAGTGTAGTAGTAGTAAGTAGTGAGGTCATAGTAGTGAGCAGTGAGTTCATAGTAGTGTAGTAGTGAGTTCATAGTAGTGTAGTAGTAGTGAGTAGTGAGTTCATAGTAGTGTAGTAGTAGTAAGTAGTGAGGTCATAGTAGTGTAGTAGTAGTAGTAAGTAGTGAGGTCATAGTAGTGTAGTAGTAGTGAGTAGTGAGTTCATAGTAGTGAGTAGTGAGTTCATAGTAGTGTAGTAGTAGTGAGTAGTGAGTTCATAGTAGTGTAGTAGTAGTAAGTAGTGAGGTCATAGTAGTGTAGTAGTAGTAAGTAGTGAGGTCAAAGTAGTGTAGTAGTAGTAAATAGTGAGTTCATAGTAGTGAGTAGTGAGTTCATAGTAGTGTAGTAGTAGTAAGTAGTGAGGTCATAGTAGTGTAGTAGTAAGTAGCGAGGTCATAGTAGTGTAGTGAGTAGTGAGTTCATAGTAGTGTAGTAGTAGTAAGTAGTGAGGTCATAGTAGTGTAGTAGTAGTAAGTAGTGAGGTCATAGTAGTGTAGTAGTAAGTAGTGAGGTCATAGTAGTGTAGTGAGTAGTTAGTTCATAGTAGTGTAGTAGTAGTAGTAGTAGTAAGTAGTGAGGTCATAGTAGTGTAGTAGTAGTAAGTAGTGAGTTCATATTAGTGTAGTAGTAAGTAGTGAGGTCATAGTAGTGTAGTGAGTTCATAGTAGTGTAGTAGTAGTAGTAGTGAGTAGTGAGGTCATAGTAGTGTAGTGAGTAGTGAGTTTATAGTAGTGTAGTAGTAGTAAGTAGTGAGGTCATAGTAGTGTAGTAGTAGTAGTAAGTAGTGAGGTCATAGTAGTGTAGTAGTAGTGAGTAGTGAGTTCATAGTAGTGAGTAGTGAGTTCATAGTAGTGTAGTAGTAGTGAGTAGTGAGTTCATAGTAGTGTAGTAGTAGTAAGTAGTGAGGTCATAGTAGTGTAGTAGTAGTAAGTAGTGAGGTCAAAGTAGTGTAGTAGTAGTAAATAGTGAGTTCATAGTAGTGAGTAGTGAGTTCATAGTAGTGTAGTAGTAGTAAGTAGTGAGGTCATAGTAGTGTAGTAGTAAGTAGTGAGGTCATAGTAGTGTAGTGAGTAGTGAGTTCATAGTAGTGTAGTAGTAGTAAGTAGTGAGGTCATAGTAGTGTAGTAGTAGTAAGTAGTGAGGTCATAGTAGTGTAGTAGTAAGTAGTGAGGTCATAGTAGTGTAGTAGTAAGTAGTGAGGTCATAGTAGTGTAGTGAGTAGTTAGTTCATAGTAGTGTAGTAGTAGTAGTAGTAAGTAGTGAGGTCATAGTAGTGTAGTAGTAGTAAGTAGTGAGTTCATATTAGTGTAGTAGTAAGTAGTGAGGTCATAGTAGTGTAGTGAGTTCATAGTAGTGTAGTAGTAGTAGTAGTGAGTAGTGAGGTCATAGTAGTGTAGTGAGTAGTGAGTTCATAGTATTGTAGTAGTAGTAGTAAGTAGTGAGGTCATAGTAGTGTAGTAGTAGTAAGTAGTGAGTTCATAGTAGTGTAGTAGTAGTGAGTAGTGAGGTCATAGTAGTGTAGTAGTAAGTAGTGAGGTCATAGTAGTGTAGTAGTAAGTAGTGAGGTCATAGTAGTGTAGTGAGTAGTTAGTTCATAGTAGTGTAGTAGTAGTAGTAGTAGTAAGTAGTGAGGTCATAGTAGTGTAGTAGTAGTAAGTAGTGAGTTCATAGTAGTGTAGTAGTAAGTAGTGAGGTCATATTAGTGTAGTGAGTAGTGAGTTCATAGTAGTGTAGTAGTAGTAGTAGTAGTAAGTAGTGAGGTCATAGTAGTGTAGTAGTAGTAAGTAGTGAGTTCATAGTAGTGTAGTAGTGAGTTCGTAGTAGTAGTGAGTAGTGAGTCCATAGTAGTGTAGTAGTAGTAAGTAGTGAGGTCATAGTAGTGTAGTAGTAAGTAGTGAGGTCATGTTAGTGTAGTAGTAAGTAGTGAGGTCATAGTAGTGTAGTAGTAGTAAGTAGTGAGGTCATAGTAGTGTAGTAGTAGTAAGTAGTGAGTTCATAGTAGTGTAGTAGTAGTAAGTAGTGAGTTCATAGTAGTGTAGTAGTGAGTTCGTAGTAGTAGTGAGTAGTGAGTCCATAGTAGTGTAGTAGTAGTAAGTAGTGAGGTCATAGTAGTGTAGTAGTAAGTAGTGAGGTCATAGTAGTGTAGTAGTAGTAAGTAGTGAGGTCATAGTAGTGAGGAGTGAGGTCATGCTCAATGTCAATTCATGATTTTGGGCTATACAAAATAAACTGAATTGAATTGAATTCAGCTGAACCCGAACTGAGAAACTGTGGGTTAGCAGGGCAGGTTCGGGGTCTCAGGATCGCCTTTCTGCAGATGGAAATAAAAGAATGTTAGTGCTCTCTAATTAGACCCCTGTTGGAAACTGCTCCTGGCTAAATAATCAGCATTAGTGATTGTAACCTTGCTTCCTGGTGGTTTGTGGGGAGATGGGGGTGGGGTGATTGACTTTCTAATGTCTTGTGTTTGGATTGGTTGCAGGTCGTATTGGACGGAGCTACAGCGACCGATGTCTGGAGATCCTTACTGGACTGCTTGGGCTCAAACAGGAGCACATCACTTCTGGTAGATCCGTTCCCCCACACATGTGCACACTGCATACATATTGTCGAGAAGAAGCAGTTGATTCTGTCACACCTGTGTTTCCACATTGTCTCTCTCTCACCCCTCTCCTCAGCGGTGGTGCAGACGATGTGTGACCTGGTCTGGGTGTGTCCTCAGTGCAGCGACACTGTGTGTTTGGCTCTAGAGGGCTGCGAGGAAATGCTGCAGGATAGCCAGGTGAGACAGTTACACTTAGCAGGTTAATCCTCCAACATTGCTAATGTTAGTTCAAACCTGAATGTTTACAAGTTGGAGGGGAAGAGAGGGTCTCTCACTCCTGTCCCTGCAAATACCACATACTTTACTAAGTACTTTCGGGTATTGTCAAGTCTAACATTATTATTATTATTTTTTAGAAAAATATATGAAGAGATGAAAAATATGTTTTAATTAAATAATAACTAAACCCATTAGGAAATTAGTTAATAACGTACAATTTAAGTACTCAGAAAGGAAACAGCGTGGAACTACTTAACCACCGTAAAAAACGTGGGGGGCATTAGAAAAGGTTTGCTAATCACATGCTGGTGGAGGTACAGTAAATTGGTGACAGTAAAGAGGTCTAATTGTGTGGTAATAATAATGCATTTAATTTGTAACACACTTTTCATTCAAAAGAATCTGAGTGCAACAGAGCCAGTACATAGTAAAAAAAAAGGTTTTTATATATATATATGTATATATATATACACATGTGTGTGTTTGTGTATATATATATGTATATGTGTGTATATATATACGTATATATATATATATGTGTGTGTGTGTATATATATATATATATATATATATATGTGTGTGTGTGTGTGTTATGTATGTATGTTATGTGTGTGTGTGTGTATATGTATGTGTGTGTGTGTGTGTATATATATATATGTATATATGTATGTATGTATGTATGTATGTATATATATATATATATATATGTATATATATATATATATATATATATATATATATATATATATATATATGTATATATATATATATATATGTATGTATGTGTATATATATGTATATATATATATATATATATGTATGTATGTGTATATATATATATATATATACACATATAACAGTCTGTAACATGGACACATATAACAGCCTGTAACATGTACACATATAACAGCCTGTAACATGGACACATATAACAGCCTGTAACATGGACACATACAGTGCCTTGTGAAAGTATTCGGCCCCCTTGAACTTTGCGACCTTTTGCCACATTTCAGGCTTCAAACATAAAGATATAAAACTCTATTTTTTTGTGAAGAATCAACAACAAGTGAGACACAATCATGAAGTGGAACGACATTTATTGGATATTTCAAACTTTTTTAACAAATCAAAAACTGGAAAATTGGGCGTGCAAAATTATTCAGCCCCTTTACTTTCAGTGCAGCAAACTCTCTCCAGAAGTTCAGTGAGGATCTCTGAATGATCCAATGTTGACCTAAATGACTAATGATGATAAATACAATCCACCTGTGTGTAATCAAGTCTCCGTATAAATGCACCAGCACTGTGATAGTCTCAGAGGTCCGTTTAAAGCGCAGAGAGCATCACGAAGAACAAGGAACACACCAGGCAGGTCCGAGATACTGTTGTGAAGAGGTTTAAAGCCGGATTTGAATACAAAAAGATTTCCCAAGCTTTAAACATCCCAAGGAGCACTGTGCAAGCGATAATATTGAAATGGAAGGAGTATCAGACCACTGCAAATCTACCAAGACCTGGCCGTCCCTCTAAACTTTCAGCTCATACAAGGAGAAGACTGATCAGAGATGCAGCCAAGAGGCCCATGATCACTCTCGATGAACTGCAGAGATCTACAGCTGAGGTGGGAGACTCTGTCCATAGGACAACAATCAGTCGTATAATGCACAAATCTGGCCTTTATGGAAGAAAGCCATTTCGTAAAGATATCCATAAAAAGTGTCGTTTAAAGTTTGCCACAAGCCACCTGGGAGACACACCAAACATGTGGAAGAAGGTGCTCTGGTCAGATGAAACCAAAATTGAACTTTTTGGCAACAATGCAAAACGTTATGTTTGGCGTAAAAGCAACACAGCTCATCACCCTGAACACACCATCCCCACTGTCAAACATGGTGGTGGCAGCATCATGGTTTGGGCCTGCTTTTCTTCAGCAGGGACAGGGAAGATGGTTAAAATTGATGGGAAGATGGATGGAGCCAAATACAGGACCATTCTGGAAGAAAACCTGATGGAGTCTGCAAAAGACCTGAGACTGGGATCGAGATTTGTCTTCCAACAAGACAATGATCCAAAACATAAAGCAAAATCTACAATGGAATGGTTCAAAAATAAACATATCCAGGTGTTAGAATGGCCAAGTCAAAGTCCAGACCTGAATCCAATCGAATCTGTGGAAAGAACTGAAAACTGCTGTTCACAAATGCTCTCCATCCAACCTCACTGAGCTCGAGCTGTTTTGCAAGGAGGAATGGGCAAAAATGTCAGTCTCTCGATGTGCAAAACTGATAGAGACATACCCCAAGCGACTTACAGCTGTAATCGCAGCTAAAGGTGGCGCTACAAAGTATTAACTTAAGGGGGCTGAATAATTTTGCACGCCCAATTTTCCAGTTTTTGATTTGTTAAAAAAGTTTGAAATATCCAATAAATGTCGTTCCACTTCATGATTGTGTCCCACTTGTTGTTGATTCTTCACAAAAAAATAGAGTTTTATATCTTTTTTTGAAGCCTGAAATGTGGCAAAAGGTCGCAAAGTTCAAGGGGGCCGAATACTTTCACAAGGCACTGTATAACAGCCTGTAACATGGACACATATAACAGCCTGTAACATGGACACATATAACAGCCTGTAACATGTACACATATAACAGCCTGTAACATGGACACATATAACAGCCTGTAACATGGACACATATAACAGCCTGTAACATGGACACATATAACAGTCTGTAACATGGACACATATAACAGCCTGTAACATGGACACATATAACAGCCTGTAACATGTACACATATAACAGTCTGTAACATGGACACATAACAGCCCGTTATGAAAGCTTCAGGCAAACAAAACAGTTTGAGAAGATGTAAAATACGTTACATTTCACTTCTGTAATCTCAAAATATTTGGTCATGTTCATCTAGATATGTTTATGAAGAGAAACATTATGAAAATTCAAATACGTTTCTTTACCTTTTAGTTTTTAGACACTGTTTTAAGCCTTTATAACAATGACAAATACTTGCCAGATTTTGAAAGTTACATTTACCCTGAAAAAAGGAGCAAATTATTTTTGCCAAAAGGACATTTTCTGACATATTTATTGATAAATAAGACAAAAATAACCAGGTGGACTGTCATAATTATAGCTCTAGAAGGGGTGAATCTTAAATGGCCCTTTAAATGGCTTTTAGCATGACTGAAATGGCAAAAATGACTTGACAGGCTGAACCTACCAAAATAATAGGAGGAAATGTGAAAGTAGTTTGGTTTGAGTGAAATCAAGTTATAAATCTGCAGGTAGATGGATCAATCCCTGTCAAATGGACAGGGTTAAAAACGGAAACTTGACAGATACTATGTAAAAAAGAACAAAGGTCAAGTAAGCCAGTGACAACAACAGTGGTGGAAGACGCACTATGATGACTCAGTGCTTTAAAGCAGATTTAGCATATTAGCAAAATAGTGGAATTCAAACTTCTGGGCCGTCAAGTGATGCCATAGGACCATAAGACTGTTCCCCACAGACCAACATTGGAAAGAAGGCACCTCAACTTCCCAATGTGAACACTTGATTTTCCCTTTTGAAATCATTAGGTCCTAAAAGTTGTACAAATTGTCAAGAGTTGAAAGCAGAGATATTTTCCTTCCTCTGTTCATGTGAATGAGTTCAGAACGTAATTATCAACTGGAATAAATGTTTAATTGTTTATGTAATGGGTTGCGTTACATACATGAGGTATAATGAGAATATAATGGTATATACAGTGTCTCCACCTCCACTGTCTCCCTCGGCCTGCAGTGGTAGAAGAAGCATCCAGATCCTCTACTTAAGTAAAAGTGGCAATATCTCAATATGAGAACACCAGCCTCTACTCACTCATTTATTTTAGAAGCTTACCAATTTTTAAATGATATCCAGCCCTTATGACTGTGTATCACGTCATCACACTCACTCGTGGTCAAGAACTCCACAGGGTGCGAATATGGGCAGATATCTGATCACCCACAGTAACGCAAAACATATCAGTGGGTGTCAAGGGCATTTTATACTTAGTCTAAATTCTCTGTTGATTCTCCTCATCCTCGTTTAGGGCAGGCAAGCCTTGCTGTGGTTGCTGGCCGTGTACGGGGAGCGAGTGTCCAGCGCCCCGTACACGTTGGAGGTGTTCATTGACGGAGTGAGGAACGAGGCCTCTCTGGGAGTCAAGATGGAGCTGCTGACGACCACCATGAGGCTGTTTTTGTGCCGGCCTTCTGAGACACAAGACATGCTCGGAAGACTGCTGCACTACTGTATAGGTGTGTGCGTACTTGTGCATCTGTCTTTGTTATAAACAAATTTGAGTTTTAGACCTTGAGGGTGAGTAAAAAAGTGAGGACATTTTGCCCTGTGCTCACCAAGTGGCAACACCGAGTGCTGAAAAATGAAGCCAACGTGAACGTGCCAAAACTGCAGTCCCTCAACTGGTCACTTGAGACTGGCTCCAAAAGGCCCTCAATCTCTTATTCACCCCTATTTTCCAATTTCACAGCCTGATACAAAAAAAATGTGTCTCTATAGCTAATATCCTCGTTAATGACAACTGTACGGGGGTACAAGGTGCTACAAGGTAGGTATTATAGGTTTAGGTTGGGGTAAGGGTTGTGGTTTGACATTTAGTTGTGATGGTTAAGATTAGGGTTATTGGCTAGGGAATGCCTGATGTCAATGAATGTCCTAACAAGTATATAAGTACAGGGTTTAGTGTGTGTTTTGTGTGTGTGTGGTGTAAAAGAGAGAGGCAGAGCAAAAGAGATGACGTTGTCTCACTTTGTGTTTTCCAGAGGAGGAGATGGACATGTGCGTGCGTGACCAGGCACTTCTCTACTACCGCCTGTTGCATTCTGGGATAGAAGAGACACGTAAGGTCCTCCAGGGTCGGAGGTCAGACCCTTCTCTGGGCGTTCTGATTGGCCGCCCCGCAGAGCCCATCAACCAGTGGGCATACAGCTTTAACACTCTAGAGCCTCTGAGGCAGGGTGGCGTAGCGACAGAGCCAGCCAGCAGAGGAAGCCCTGAACATGTGACCTTTGACCCCAAGCCGAAAACGGACCTCTCGGACACACTGAACTGTAGCCAAATTGAGAAAGTTAATTTGGGTGAGTGAAGACATTCAAATATTTCTGTTGAGTATATAGTGTCAAGCCTTGCTGTCAACAGGGGCCAATAACTGTGTGAGGAAAAATTTTAATCAGAATTTCTCTTCAGCTGTTGCTACGTGCTTATGGAAAGCTCAAGTCCTCGACCGAGGCCTTCAAAACTTAGATTTAATATAGAGTAGATGTGTCACAGTGGGTATGAGGTGGTCCTCTGAATGGCTATCTTTCTGTCTAAACCCACCTTTGATGTTTGTTGCATCTCATCTGACCACATAACCCAGTCCCATTGAATGTCCCAGTAACGTTTGGCAAACTGTAGGAGCTTTAGTTTGTTGTTGATTGACAGCAGACAGCAGAACCCTCCCAAACAACTTGTGGTGATTTAAGGTAGTCTCATGTAGTTTTGGAGACTTTCTGACCCCAAGACTCTACTAACGTCTGCAATTCTCCAACTGTGATCCTTGGAGATTATTTTGCCAGTCGAACCCTCCTCACGGTGCGTGGGGTCAATGTGCACACTCGTCCTCTTCCAGGTTGATTCTTAACATCTCCTGTCGCTTTAAACTTCTTAATTATTGCCTTGATAGTGGAAATTGGTATTTTCAACTGTGTAGAGATTTTCCTATATTCATTTTTATGATTTGTGCAGCTCAACTGTGTTCTCGGGTCTTTCCTATAGTGATGAATAGCAAAGGGGATTTTGGCCTGCGTCACCTCATATTTATACACCAGTGAAACAGGAAGTCATGGTTGACCACTTAAGAGTTGAACAGGTGAACTTAAAAATGTAAAACTGGACTGGAATTATACTTCAGTTAGATTTTAATCATGAGATTTTTTCAGGGTACCAATAATTGTGGCGTACATGTTTTGGATTTATTGTCAAAACAAATGTTTCCTTCAATAATTTTCCTTCAATGAAAAGGTATGTTTTTTGTCAATATTTTGAGTGAAAGACCAAGAGGATAAACAGCAAAGACATTTTTTCACAGTCTGTTTTGCTCATATTTACAAAGGGTGCACTGTACATTGCACACTAGTTAATTGTTAACAATAATGTGAAGTGCACTTACAGGTATTATAAAGCCATGCATGTACATATTCAAACCAGCGGTTTTTTCCACATCTTCACAGATAAGAAAACAATATATCTTTATAACAATCAAAACATACTGTAGTTATAGACCAACACTACTGGCTTTAAAAACTTAAGGCAAAACACTCCTTTGAGAAGATGTGGACATTTAACATGGTCAACATAAAGCCTCTTCAAAATATATGCATATACATATAATGGTTTTGCTTATATTCTTTTTTTGAAAATCGTTTTAGCGTTTTGTATGCCCTATTGGTGGGTTATGTCTTGTTTGTATGTGCACACGTGTTAAATTGAATATTCAATGAACTTCATTAAAAAACTAAACTATAACACAATATTGTGTGCAATATAAGTAAAGTGAATACTTTCTGAAGCCACTGTGATACTACTGAGAAGGTCACAAATATGGTCATGCTACTTTAAATGGGTCCTCAAGGATCAAGGTTGGGTATTAAGTTGTGTTATTTTGGTTGAAGACTGAGGGTTTCCCCCCAAGGTTAAAGTCCATTTCTGGGAATGTAGTGCCACTTTTAATCACAAATCTCTTTTCTCTGGCACTCGTCCTAACTCCACTCCCTCTGTCCACAATTCAGTTCCCTGTTGATGCATCCTCATTCTTTCTTTTTTTTCTCCCTTTGTCCTCCCATGTCTTCTCCAGACTCAGACGGTGCCAGTGGGTTTACCTACTCCACTGCTTGCAGCGCCGCGGCCCCCCTCAGTCTGTCCCTCTCCCCTGCTCTCAGCCCAGAGGCGTTTGAGCGCCTGTGGATGCAGCGACATGCTGAGCAAGGTGATTACCTGTACCGAAAGGAGATCCTTTCATGACAAAAGCTTCCTCTTCAATTTGTGGTATTGTGGCTGACAGGAGCAAACAGGCCTGCTGTAAAAACTTTGAAACCAGTGTGAAATCTCCAGTTGTGGAATGTATCTAAGTAAAGTTACTCAGGTACACTTTCTTTTGTACCACTTAAAACCCTCTAGGGTCTGAGGTAATTTTCTCAATTTTACATACTTTCTTAAATTCACCTCTTTAAAGGCACTTGCATATGCGATACATACCCATGTGCTCCATCAAAATGTGCAGAACAATCATAACACCATTGTCCTAAGTCACAAGTGTAAAGAGATAATATGGCCCTAAGCTGAAAAATTGAAGCTTGATTTCTGAATTTAAAAGAAATCTCTTGTGAAAATATACCTTTACTCATGTGGGCGAACTGTTTTGGTACTTGAAATTGGTTTACCAAAGGTTTTAGGTTTACAAAAGCAGTGGAATATTTCAACAAAATGCTAGATAAATATAAATAAATGTCTAATACCAAATGTTGTATTATCGTTTTGAGTATAAGTGTTGTCTGTCAACAGTTTTCAGAACAAGAGCAAAATATGTAATATATTTATATAAAAACAAACTATTTATTATGTTTACACAATGTGCATGTTTCAGCTTTTCAAGAACAGTTTTCAGAACAAGAACAAGCCCTGTACTCTGTACTCTGAACAGCTGATCTGAGCTGCTGTCTCTGTGGCCAGTGTTTTTTTGCAGTACATTGCAAGAAAACACTGGTTTTCAGGTGGGTAGATGTGTTGTCTATCTAACTGAAAACAAGTGTATTTTTGCAGTGGAAGGTGGGTAGGTCCTTAGTGATTTCCTGCGTGTTCATTGGTTAGTTTCACAAACTAACCAAATCAAAATTCAAAATTTTGACAGACACACAAAACGACAAATCATGTTGAAAGGCGGAGCTTGACACAAGCTCCACAGGCTTTGAGCGCCTGTGTGTATCAGATACGATCTAACAGGCAACGGGACGTGAAAGTGGAGAGTCTGGAGTGTCCAGCAACATCAGAACCATATTTCTGTGCTGTTTTTTCACGGAGCTATTAATAGAAACATCGTACGACGCGGATCCGCGTCACAAGACCCAGATGGGTTAATACTTCTCTTCAGTTGATCTGCTTGACATCAGTTTCTCTGACTTGTTTTGTTGCGGCTAGGTGCTGAGAAGCTGGAAGAGGAGGTGGATTATGTGTGCTTGGAAGAACATATCCAATGCCCGGCCATACCTTACTGCTCACCACAAAGCCTCCAGGCTGCCATGCAGCTGGTCAATATCCAGACACTGGCCTTCACACCGCCGCACACACTCCCCTGGAGGGTCTACCTGTACACACACACCCAGCACGCACACTCTGGCAGCACACTCATAGTCGGCGAGCTGCTGTACACTGGAGAGGCAAGTCGGAGGGTAGTAGCAGTAAAGAAAGGCACGGAGGATGGGGATGTGGTGGAAGAAGAAGAAGAGGAAGCTGGGATAAGCGGGAGAGAGTTGGTGAGAAAAGATGGGGAAGAGGAGAAAGTAAAAGTGACTCTCAAACAGCAAGCAAGAGATGACAAAGCTCTGAAGGGCTTTCTCTCCATCCTCACCACTGTGCTGCACACACACAATTAAATACGCACAAATACAAACACATTGTACTTCCTCAAAAACGCTCGCTGACCACACTCATTCCCAAACATGACTCTTAAAAAGCCCCTGAGCAATGACAAAAATTGCAAGGCTCAAATTGGACTTCCGGAAACCAAAGAAGTTTGATTTGTAAAACCATTTTCATTTTGTACATCTTAAGATGTATTAGCGGAAATAATTTAAGTGAGAGTGGAGTCTTCACAGGTGTCAGATGTGATTTAACAATACTGCATTTAGTGAATCAACTTTAGGCTTAACTTTTTTTCACAGTCATAACAAATAAATCAGGTTATCTGAGTGTCTGGCACTATTCAGTGCTGTATCACTGCACACAATTCAATTCTCAGTTTTCTTGTTGGTTCCTCGTAAGGAAACGTATACAAACTTCACTTCCATCAGGGCATACGAATCCTGTTTGTATGCCCTGATGGAAGTGACCACCTTCTTCATTTACAGGATGCCGAGCTGGGCAAGGACGTTATTATGGCTTTGATTGGTTGTGTGTAAATGGTGAGCTGTTGTCAGAGGATCCCAGATGTCTAGACCTACCCTTAAATGTAGATCATATCTCACTGACCTTTGAGTGGCTCTCATAAGAGTTGGCGAGAGGTAAAGCTTAACTTCAAATAATAAAACATTTGGATTCCTCCTGCATTGTTGTTTGAATAAGTCAGTATGTCTGTTGTGAGAGGCCAATGACTAAACTCTGTGGGTTGTACAGTATCGTATTCATATACATATTCATGCAGGTGGTTACCGGTCAACAGTGACAACACACCTGGATTTTATTAAGTGCCGGCCACCTGCTGTTTTGTTCCGCGGCCTCACAGCAGGCAGGGCTGTGGGAGAAGCATGGGAAGGAAGCCAAGAGGACACAATGCCTCTGTGGTCCCAGCTATGTAGCTGCATGAGTCATTAGTGTCCTCCCCATGATGCCGTAGAGTCCTATCTCAGGAGTCACAAGTGTCCTCCCCCATGAGAGTCCAGTCTCAGGAGGACAGCGAAGATGCCATCAAGAGGACTATGCTCATCATCTCTTGGAGATCTTTGTCCGTCATGGAAATGCAGCACAGGAAGGCTTCCCCCTGTCCATGTGTCGGATGGACATCGAGGGAGAAGAAGTTATCTATGACTGTTAAAATGTGGAAACGACTTCACTTCTGCTTTATCTTTGCAATGAACTTGACTTGCCCACCAAAGTTTAAATACACATTTAAAATGTTTCAGAAGCTCTTTCTTAATGTTGCTTGATGTCCTGAAGATATCTCTCCAGACTATAAGTTGTATTGGTGCATGTCTGTAAACAGTTACCTCTTTCCAAGTGTTGACAAATAAAGCTGCTGTAGTTTAAAAGCAGCTGTCGTTTCATGTTTTGTGAAAGCCTTTCTGTTTTATTTAGCTCTGATTAATGAATGTAATACTTCTATATTTGAAAAATGGTATATAGTAGTGGTAGATGGATGACTTACGTAAATATTTAATATTTTTCAATAGAAACAGTTAAGATAAGCTAGTTATAACCATGAAATATTAAACTATGTTTACAGGGGTTTTGTAATTAGATACAAAGGTAGCCTGCGTAAAGATTACTTTTTTATTAAGATTACATTTTATGTTTAAGGAAGAAATGCTCAAGAAAAATGTACTTGAACATTTTGGATAAAAGACAATTCTTACTAGTAAGTAAACTTAACTTGATAATGCTCTGAGTAGGCGGTACTCAGAAATTATTACCAAGCTTTTTTTAAAGTAAATGTTACTCCAAATGTTTTTCAGTGTAGCCTGAGTAAATATTACTAACAAAGGCTGAGTAAAGATTACTAGAGTAAAGATTACTTGTCATAGTGTCCTCCCCATGAGAGTCCTGTCTCAGGCGTCATAGTGTCCTCCCCATGAGAGTCCCGTCTCAGGCGTCATAGTGTCCTCCCCATGAGAGTCCTGTCTCAGGCGTATTAGTGTCCTCCCCATGAGAGTCCCGTCTCAGGCGTATTAGTGTCCTCCCCATGAGAGTCCCGTCTCAGGCGTATTAGTGTCCTCCCCATGAGAGTCCCGTCTCAGGCGTCATAGTGTCCTCCCCATGAGAGTCCCGTCTCAGGCGTCATAGTGTCCTCCCCATGAGAGTCCCGTCTCAGGCGTATTAGTGTCCTCCCCATGAGAGTCCCGTCTCAGGCGTCATAGTGTCCTCCCCATGAGAGTCCCGTCTCAGGCGTCATAGTGTCCTCCCCATGAGAGTCCCGTCTCAGGCGTATTAGTGTCCTCCCCATGAGAGTCCCGTCTCAGGCGTCATAGTGTCCTCCCCATGAGAGTCCCGTCTCAGGCGTCATAGTGTCCTCCCCATGAGAGTCCCGTCTCAGGCGTATTAGTGTCCTCCCCATGAGAGTCCCGTCTCAGGCGTATTAGTGTCCTCCCCATGAGAGTCCCGTCTCAGGCGTCATAGTGTCCTCCCCATGAGAGTCCCGTCTCAGGCGTCATAGTGTCCTCCCCATGAGAGTCCCGTCTCAGGCGTATTAGTGTCCTCCCCATGAGAGTCCCGTCTCAGGCGTATTAGTGTCATCCCCATGAGAATCCTGTCTCAGGCGTATTAGTGTCCTCCCCATGAGAGTCCTGTCTCAGGCGTATTAGTGTCCTCCCCATGAGAGTCCTGTCTCAGGCGTATTAGTGTCCTCCCCATGAGAGTCCTGTCTCAGGCGTATTAGTGTCCTCCCCATGAGAATCCCGTCTCAGGCGTCATAGTGTCCTCCCCATGAGAGTCCCGTCTCAGGCGTCATAGTGTCCTCCCCATGAGAGTCCCGTCTCAGGCGTATTAGTGTCCTCCCCATGAGAGTCCCGTCTCAGGCGTCATAGTGTCCTCCCCATGAGAGTCCCGTCTCAGGCGTCATAGTGTCCTCCCCATGAGAGTCCCGTCTCAGGCGTCATAGTGTCCTCCCCATGAGAATCCTGTCTCAGGCGTATTAGTGTCCTCCCCATGAGAGTCCCGTCTCAGGCGTATTAGTGTCCTCCCCATGAGAGTCCCGTCTCAGGCGTCATAGTGTCCTCCCCATGAGAGTCCCGTCTCAGGCGTATTAGTGTCCTCCCCCATGAGAGTCCTGTCTCAGGCGTATTAGTGTCCTCCCCATGAGAGTCCTGTCTCAGGCGTCATAGTGTCCTCCCCATGAGAGTCCTGTCTCAGGCGTATTAGTGTCCTCCCCATGAGAGTCCCGTCTCAGGCGTCTTAGTGTCCTCCCCCATGAGAGTCCCGTCTCAGGCGTATTAGTGTCCTCCCCCATGAGAGTCCTGTCTCAGGCGTATTAGTGTCCTCCCCATGAGAGTCCTGTCTCAGGCGTCATAGTGTCCTCCCCATGAGAGTCCTGTCTCAGGCGTATTAGTGTCCTCCCCCATGAGAGTCCTGTCTCAGGCGTATTAGTGTCCTCCCCATGAGAGTCCTGTCTCAGGCGTCATAGTGTCCTCCCCATGAGAGTCCCGTCTCAGGCGTCATAGTGTCCTCCCCCATGAGAGTCCCGTCTCAGGCGTCATAGTGTCCTCCCCATGAGAGTCCCGTCTCAGGCGTATTAGTGTCCTCCCCCATGAGAGTCCCGTCTCAGGCGTATTAGTGTCCTCCCCATGAGAGTCCTGTCTCAGGCGTCATAGTGTCCTCCCCATGAGAGTCCTGTCTCAGGCGTATTAGTGTCCTCCCCATGAGAGTCCCGTCTCAGGCGTCTTAGTGTCCTCCCCCATGAGAGTCCCGTCTCAGGCGTATTAGTGTCCTCCCCATGAGAGTCCTGTCTCAGGCGTCATAGTGTCCTCCCCATGAGAGTCCTGTCTCAGGCGTCATAGTGTCCTCCCCATGAGAGTCCTGTCTCAGGCGTATTAGTGTCCTCCCCCATGAGAGTCCTGTCTCAGGCGTATTAGTGTCCTCCCCATGAGAGTCCTGTCTCAGGCGTCATAGTGTCCTCCCCATGAGAGTCCTGTCTCAGGCGTCATAGTGTCCTCCCCATGAGAGTCCCGTCTCAGGCATCATAGTGTCCTCCCCCATGAGAGTCCCGTCTCAGGCGTCATAGTGTCCTCCCCATGAGAGTCCCGTCTCAGGCGTCATAGTGTCCTCCCCATGAGAGTCCCGTCTCAGGCGTCATAGTGTCCTCCCCCATGAGAGTCCCGTCTCAGGCGTATTAGTGTCCTCCCCATGAGAGTCCCGTCTCAGGCGCCATAGTGTCCTCCCCATGAGAGTCCCGTCTCAGGCGTCATAGTGTCCTCCCCATGAGAGTCCCGTCTCAGGCGTCATAGTGTCCTCCCCCATGAGAGTCCTGTCTCAGGCGTATTAGTGTCCTCCCCATGAGAGTCCTGTCTCAGGCGTATTAGTGTCCTCCCCATGAGAGTCCTGTCTCAGGCGTCATAGTGTCCTCCCCATGAGAGTCCTGTCTCAGGCGTCATAGTGTCCTCCCCATGAGAGTCCTGTCTCAGGCGTCATAGTGTCCTCCCCATGAGAGTCCTGTCTCAGGCGTCATAGTGTCCTCCCCCATGAGAGTCCTGTCTAAGGCGTCATAGTGTCCTCCCCATGAGAGTCCTGTCTCAGGCGTATTAGTGTCCTCCCCATGAGAGTCCTGTCTCAGGCGTCATAGAGTCCTCCCCATGAGAGTCCCGTCTCAGGCGTCATAGTGTCCTCCCCATGAGAGTCCTGTCTCAGGCGTATTAGTGTCCTCCCCATGAGAGTCCTGTCTCAGGCGTCATAGTGTCCTCCCCATGAGAGTCCTGTCTCAGGCGTATTAGTGTCCTCCCCATGAGAGTCCCGTCTCAGGCGTATTAGTGTCCTCCCCATGAGAGTCCCGTCTCAGGCGTCATAGTGTCCTCCCCATGAGAGTCCTGTCTCAGGCGTATTAGTGTCCTCCCCATGAGAGTCCCGTCTCAGGCGTCATAGTGTCCTCCCCATGAGAGTCCCGTCTCAGGCGTCATAGTGTCCTCCCCATGAGAGTCCTGTCTCAGGCGTCATAGTGTCCTCCCCATGAGAGTCCTGTCTCAGGCGTCATAGTGTCCTCCCCATGAGAGTCCTGTCTCAGGCGTCATAGTGTCCTCCCCCATGAGAGTCCTGTCTCAGGCGTCATAGTGTCCTCCCCCATGAGAGTCCTGTCTCAGGCGTCATAGTGTCCTCCCCATGAGAGTCCTGTCTCAGGCGTATTAGTGTCCTCCCCATGAGAGTCCTGTCTCAGGCGTTATAGTGTCCTCCCCATGAGAGTCCCGTCTCAGGCGTCATAGTGTCCTCCCCATGAGAGTCCTGTCTCAGGCGTATTAGTGTCCTCCCCATGAGAGTCCTGTCTCAGGCGTATTAGTGTCCTCCCCATGAGAGTCCTGTCTCAGGCGTATTAGTGTCCTCCCCATGAGAGTCCTGTCTCAGGCGTATTAGTGTCCTCCCCATGAGAGTCCCGTCTCAGGCGTATTAGTGTCCTCCCCATGAGAGTCCTGTCTCAGGCGTATTAGTGTCCTCCCCATGAGAGTCCCGTCTCAGGCGTCATAGTGTCCTCCCCATGAGAGTCCTGTCTCAGGCGTATTAGTGTCCTCCCCATGAGAGTCCCGTCTCAGGCGTATTAGTGTCCTCCCCATGAGAGTCCTGTCTCAGGCGTATTAGTGTCCTCCCCATGAGAGTCCTGTCTCAGGCGTATTAGTGTCCTCCCCATGAGAGTCCCGTCTCAGGCGTCATAGTGTCCTCCCCATGAGAGTCCTGTCTCAGGCGTATTAGTGTCCTCCCCATGAGAGTCCCGTCTCAGGCGTATTAGTGTCCTCCCCATGAGAGTCCTGTCTCAGGCGTATTAGTGTCCTCCCCATGAGAGTCCTGTCTCAGGCGTATTAGTGTCCTCCCCATGAGAGTCCTGTCTCAGGCGTATTAGTGTCCTCCCCATGAGAGTCCTGTCTCAGGCGTATTAGTGTCCTCCCCATGAGAGTCCTGTCTCAGGCGTCATAGTGTCCTCCCCATGAGAGTCCTGTCTCAGGCGTCATAGTGTCCTCCCCATGAGAGTCCTGTCTCAGGCGTCATAGTGTCCTCCCCATGAGAGTCCTGTCTCAGGCGTCATAGTGTCCTCCCCATGAGAGTCCTGTCTCAGGCGTATTAGTGTCCTCCCCATGAGAGTCCTGTCTCAGGCGTATTAGTGTCCTCCCCATGAGAGTCCCGTCTCAGGCGTCATAGTGTCCTCCCCATGAGAGTCCTGTCTCAGGCGTCACTAGTGTCCTTCCCATGATGCCGTAGAGGAGT
This sequence comes from Cottus gobio, assembly GCA_023566465.1. Taxonomy (NCBI): domain Eukaryota; kingdom Metazoa; phylum Chordata; class Actinopteri; order Perciformes; family Cottidae; genus Cottus; species Cottus gobio. The sequence goes on from CM042215.1 coordinate 28,058,645, forward strand.
CACCGTCCTCCCCGTGAGAGATCCCGTCTGAGGCGATAAGGCGCGCGCTCGCAGAGTGAGAGCAGCTGGAGCTGAAGAGGTGAGTGGACCGAACTTTGTACTTTCACAGCAACGTTCCCTTCTCAGAGCAGTCATATATACATCCAGTGACCGGATTATCATGTGCGACACGTTTGCACTTTTTAATGTTCTTAATATATTATTGTATTTATTGTCCGTGCTGTGTGTACATGCGCAGTATGTTTTAAACGGCCGGTCTCCCTTTCTTCGTGAGTGAGTCTGAGGACTGCTGCCCGTCTGAGGGCGGTTGGGTCGCACCAAACAGCGGAGTGGTGCTACTTTATGGTCATTTAAAGTAGTAGCCTATCCACGTCGATACTGTGTGTAGGTTCCGGTAATGTAGAACCGGATCAGTGGGTCCAGTTGTAGTGTTTTGTATCGTTATTCAGGCTACTAACTATGTACTGCTCAAAAACACAGAGACGCACCTGCCCTGTCAGTTATGTTTGGCCACGCGATAACGGTAAACATAGTTTAGATTGGGGGAACGAAGGTATCTGACCCTGGTTAAACTAAACTTAAACTAACTTCCTTTCTTCACTGTAGCTGGACTCAAGTGAAATCCGTGTCCGTCAGTGCGTGTCAACACTCAACACACGGCCTTCGTTAAACGTAGACCCACGGGTGACCCTCCATTCGGTTCCTCTTGTGCCGGTGTTACACCCCAACTGGTTTTCAAACCTACTGGTTTCCCTACGCGTGCGTGCGCTGTGTTCGCTTCACGTCTGCAGCGGTTGTCTCGGTCACAGATTAATCACACATTCACAAACATATTGCTGGAGTTCTTCAAGCTACATTTCATATCCATTGCGGCGATCATGATTGTATAAGTGAGCACTACATCACAACTACGTATGAGGAAATACATTTAAGAAAATATATTTATAGAAAGATCGCAACAACCTAGAATCGATCCATGTCGAGCAAAACGATAACGTACTGACGGGTGAATTTACCTGGAAAACTACCGATTTCTAGAGAAACTAGTCATTTAGAATATTACTAATGACGTCACAACTCGTCCGTGTCCAGGACTTCTCTTGCTCTAGGTGAGGCAAGGCAAGTTTATTTGTATAGCACATTTCAACACAAGGCGATTCAAAGTGCTTCACATACAACCATTAAAAGCATAAAAACACAATGCAAAATAAAAGAAGATTTAAAAACAATTAAGAACATTCATTAAAACATTAAAAAACTGTTAAAAAGCAAAAAATAAATAGATACAGAATTGAATAAAAGTTGCAGTGCAGTTTAAGATATAAAATGCAGTAGTAAGATGAGGAATCTGGTTTAATTAAAGGCAACAGCAAACAGTCTGGCTTTAAAGAGGCTGAGGGTCTCAGCAGAGTGAGCTGAAACAACTCGTTACATCGGGCAGACATTAAAATACTGGAACTCCACAGATAAGTTGTTGCCGATTCTGGGGTCAGCTCACTACAAGCAAGGCATACAACAGACAGAGAGTTACCATCTAATCAGCAAGCCGCTCAACACTGCGGTATCTTTTCCTAAACAAGTTTTTAAATGTAATTTATCTGTAAATCATCTTGCGAATGTAGAGCTGACTCCAGAATCGGCAACAACGTATCTGTGGAGTTCCAGTGTAACGAGTTGTTTCAGATCATCAGACCAAAATGTTTCATTGACACAGACGGGGTGACTTAATGAATACATTCCTAAAAGCCTGGAAGTCGGCCAGTGGCTCACCGCGTATTGCCACCGTCAAACTATTCTTTGTGATTTTGCTCTACAGAGATCAAATCCAGGTCGTTGCGATCTTTACATTTATTTGTATATTTTTTTCTTCTTAAATGTATTTACTCGTACGTGGTTGTGTAGTGCTCACCAATACCATCGTAATCGCCACAAAGGATATGAAACGTGGCTTGAAGAACTCCAGCAACATGTTTGTGAATGTGTGACTAATCTGGTGACCGAGACAACAACAGCGTGAACACAGCGCACGCACGCGCAGGGAAACCAGTAGGTTTGAAAACCGGTTGGGGTTAACACCGGGTTCACTCAATAGGCTGATCGCTGTTCCACCTTACGCGCTTCCTTTTGTCCCTTCATTGTTTTGGCATCAAGTCCAGCCGCGGGTTGACGTCACCAACAAGCTTTACCATGGTTTACAGTGCCACAAATAACAGAATGGGTCATGTCCTCCAAGTCTCAGCCAGATAGCATATTCCTTTGCAAACCCCTTCTCAGCAAGTCCATCACGATTGTCTAGTACTTACTTCAAATGGGTGAGCCTTTTGAGCCCTGACTGTCCACAATAAATGATGTATAGATGCACAGATATGATATTGGATATATAGCTGGATCAGGAATCAGAGAAAATGGGGCTGATTTATTATATTCTTATTATATTCTAAGATTTTATATTGTTAAATTGTCTGTAATTTTATTTCCTGCTAACGTTTGGACCAATTTGTTGCTACAGCCAAAGGTTTCCACTTGAATTGTGATTCCTATTCATTTTGTAGATATTTTACTAATTGGCTGGATCACAATTTATTCTGATAATAAATAACCATTAATTTCTTTCTCAGCGCTGGTTGTATTAATTCAGTCACACAATACAGCATGCGGAGATGTGCACTCTACTGAGAGCACCTTTTTACTTTTTTTCTTTTAATTTTGTTTTAGAATATTAGGAAAGCAATGTCAAGGCTGATGTTGCCTTACATTTAAAAATTAAATTATCTCTATTAATTAAACGCACATATCGGCCAATACCCAAAGCAGAGGTATCTGTATTGGGCCTGAAAGATTTGGATCTGCGCATCCCTAATCTGATACATGAATACACAGAGCAAGTATTATAATGTGAATACAGACAGATGGCTCTACAGCACCTCAGAGAGCTGCTGTAGAGCCCTGGTCCATGCCAACCTGTGTGTGTGTGTGTGTGTGTCAGGAAAATGGGACGTTATTCAAAGAAGAATGTTTTGGCAGTGGTGTTTCTCATCGGAGGAGTATTGTTCTTTCTCAACTTCCTATTTGCTGTGAGTACCTATTTGCATTAAAAAGGTTTACACAAATCATGGCTGATGTTGCCGTACATGTAAAAGAATGATCCCAGCCTCGTCCTCACAGTGTGGCTTACAGTTTATTAATGAATGGCGAATCGGTACTCGGTATCGTGTGCAGATTTGTGTCTTTATTACGCAAACAACAAAAAATGTTTTGAAAGCAAATTTCTTGTTTGTAAGTAAATTATTTTTGCTTTTGAAACTGTAGCTGCACAGGTCCAACAAAATGGCGACGCTCCGTACTGGTGTCTGAAGAAACTTTATTCGTCTCTCTTTTTCTCCCTCCCTCTCTCTCTCTCTCTCTCTCTCTCTGCTCCTCAGTCACTTCAGACAACGTGAAAACTATAACAAACAAACATTAGTGCATAAATTACGAGCTCTTATTGGAGTCTCAAGCAATATCCGTCGCTAGACATGCTAGCACATATTAAAACATTAAATGATACAAACTTCAAAGTACACAAAAATACAACGCATGTAAACATAAAGGCAGGTCAACAACAATAAACATAAAATGATATATAAATAAACACTTTACCGTGTGCACCACTTGAACCACGTGCAGAATCCTTTCAACATGGGGTCGTTCACTCCTTTCTCCTTCAGCTAAACTACCCACAATGCCACAGTAATATGTCCACGCCCACTCTGGGTGTGGCATGATGCCTTACCAGTTTACATTATAATACACATGTCTCCCTGACAGTTACAGAAACTATCATTTTTGTCTGCAAATCAAAAATCTTTGCTCTAAAAAAAATCGTTGCTGAATGAGCCAGGAGTTTCTATTAGTGAGTTTGACTTGGCTCTTTGCACACTATGGGAGGTTATGGTGGAGGACATGGAGGTTGAATAGAAACTACCAATAGAAACTCTTGCTCATTCAGCAGTGAATGCCCCGCCCACTATGTCCAAACTCGACTCGTAGCTTTTCGTTGTTGTTTTTTAGAGCAAAGATTTTTGCTTTGCAGACAAAAATTACAGTTTCATAAGCAAAACTAATCCTTATTGAGGCTAAAAAAGCCAGATCAATGCATCCCTAACTTTGTTTCATGCTTCAGTCTATACAGTCTATACAGCGAATACAGTGTCACAACTGTAATGAATTCTAATCAATCAATAAATATTTTTGTTTTGCAGGGCCGGATCATTTCAGACGATTGGATTCCAAATGAATTAACTTTTCAAGCAGAGAGGTCGGTTAGTAAGGAGTCGTGGGTGGAGCAGGGAGGTTATCTGCCTCTCAATGTGTCTTATCAGGTGCTTGCTGGAGAACCTTCTACTCAACCGAGTGAGTTACACACGATGTACATTGTACGAGCTGAAAATAAAAGTATTACCCATTAGTACCGGGATTCCACTGGAATGCTCACTCAATGTGGTTGTATGATATTTAGAAACCCTGCACATTACACTTTTCTGTCCGGACGTGTTTCAGGATATTTATCCATTGGATTATCATCAGTGAAGAGGAAGAAGGGCAGCTATCTAATCCCCACCTTGAAGTCCCTCTTCTTCCAGTCATCTCCTGAAGAGCGCTCTTCCATGGTAGTGGTAGTGTTGTTGGCAGATTTTGATGTCAGCTGGAGAGTCACCACAGCGAGGGAGATCAAAACTGCATTTGCTTTGGAGCTGGAACAGGGCCAGCTGGTGGTCCTCCATGTTCCTCAGGACCAGTACCCTTCTGTTACAGGTGTAGTACTGTGTACACGAGCAGATGCGATCCCACTTGTGTACACATTGATTCACATCTATGTCACTATTTGCTTGACGTGTGATACTGACTGAGTATAAGAAGTGGACGTAGTCACAGTGACGTCTCCCATTGGTTTGTTGACTGCTGTTTTGAAGCCATGAGTTAAGCATTGAGGCCGTAGCCATCTTGTTTTTTTTAAACCAAAAGTGACACGAGTGAAGTTAAGTACAACCAAACTCTGAATGAGACATATTTAGGCGACCAAAAATTTAAAGTTAAGATTAAAGTTCTATGACAAACACACTGTCAACTCCCAGACATGGTAGCGACCTGACAATCACATTAGCTCCTAAAGCATCCCCTGCTTTATGGTCTGTTTGACTCTAAATGGACCATAATTTGCTAAATGAACATCATGCTGTATTCAAGAAGACTTGAAACTAGAGATTGAGACATAAACTCATGTTTACAATGATTACTGAGGGAATAAATCAAGAGAGAAGTAGTAATTTTCTCATAGACTTTTATATAACGGAATAGTTGCCTCCTGGTGGTCAGTAAAGAGATTGCAGCTTTAACACAAGAAGCATAGACTTCTATACAACCAGAGAAGTTGCCCCCTGATGGTCAGTAGAGAGAATGCAGCTTTAACACATAAAGCATAGACTTCTATACAACCAGAGGAGTTGTCCACTGATGGTCAGTAGAGATACTGCAGCTTTAACACATGACGCATAGACTTCTATACAACCAGAGGAGTTCCCCCCTGGTGGTCCGTAGAGAGAATGCAGCTTTAACACATGAAGCATAGACTTCTATACAACCAAAGGAGTTGTCCCCTTGGACAGGAGAGAGAATGCAGCTTTAACCCTTTTCAGAACTGGAGGTTGCAGCCTGGATACTGATACAGTACATGTCTCTTTGGTTTTCCTGCAGATCTAAAGAGGAACTACAACGATGCTCCAGAAAGGGTATCGTTCCGCTCCAAGCAGAACCTGGATTACTCCTTCCTGATTCACTACAGTGCCAGTCTTGGTAGATACTACCTCCAGCTGGAGGACGACGTCTACTCCGCTAAAAATTTCCTCACCACCATCAGGAGGCGCGTTGCGGAGCAAGAAGCGAAGAAGACCACCTGGGCAATGCTGGAATTCTCAGTCCTTGGCTACATTGGTAAACTCTACAAATCTGCCCATCTTCCTCTCCTGGCCCGATTTCTCTTCCTCTTCTACCAGGAAATGCCTTGCGACTGGTTAATGTCTCGCTTCAGAGAGTTGCTGACACAAAAGGAACCAATCATTTTCAAACCCTCATTGTTCCAACACATGGGTACTTTCTCCTCGTTCCAAGGGACATACAACAAGCTAAAGGACATGGACTTTGAGGAGGAGTTATACACCAATCCTTCAGCTGAGGTTTATTCGGATATGTCCACCTACAAGAAGCAATACCCCAAACTAGCCTGGGATGGTGAGGGATTTTTCTGGGGACGCTCCCCAGAAAACGGAACTTATCTGACTGCAGTGTTCATGGACCCTGCAGTAGTCACAGGGATATTTGTAGAAACAGGGTCACACGGCAAAGACCTCCTAGAGTCAGCTCAGGTGGAGATAGGCCGTGTTGTGATTACCACAGAGAAAGGGGAGAAGAGTTGTAAAGAATTCCAGTCAGTGGGGACGTTAGAGAATGGGAGGTTTGAGAAGGGAGAGTTGGACAAAAAGTATATCTCTAGCTCTTCTTGTTTAAGGATAAAAGTCACAGCTGGGCAGAAGGATTGGGTGATCATCAGGAAAATCAGGATCTCAACAAAGCTACAAAATTAGTGTGTACAAAAGTAAAATTCCACACCAATTATGGAAATTAATATTTTTTTACGGCCAGATTATTATTTTTGTACCATTTGACCTGTTGGATATTGTATGCAAGCTAAACATGTGACTTGTTAAACATTTTCTCTGACGGTATCAACAATCTAGTGCCTAATGAAACTGTGTGAAGCTACTGTCGATAAGAACATTTTTGATTGCTCTTTGGTGAATGGACTGTACTTGTATTTCTCTTTTCTAGTCTTCCGACCCCTCAAAGTTCTTTAACGTTCTTTAATGTCACCCATTGACACCCATTCATACACTGATGGGAGGAGCCACCATGTGAGGTACCACCTGACCATCAGGACTAACTAACATTCATACACTGATGGGAGGAGCTACGGGAGCAACTTGGGGTTAAATGTTTTGTCCAAGGACTAGTGGGGCATCGAACCGCCTCTGATTGAAAGACGACCCTGCTCACCACTGAACCACAGTCGCTTTGTGATAACTTAACACTTGACACTCACCATGAGGAGATTCGGACTGACTGCATAAACTAAGGCATTTATTGCCCACCTAGATATCTTCAGAAGATTGTGAGAAGGCTAATGAAGCCGTTTGCCTCTTGAACAATGAATGACATGAGAGATACTAACCGAAGGAAGCAACCAGAGGGGGATGACCAAGCTAAGGTATAAAGACAGAGAACAACCTAACCCGTGCTCTGTGTATAATAGAGTGACAATATTTTTTTCCCCGTTCCTCATTGCCATAGTGGGATTATAACATTGCCACGATAGTACCATACCTGCGTACACAGGGTTCTTTTGGGGTGGTGGTGGTGGGTGGGTAAGGAGGGGGGGTTCCTTTGATGAGAATTGAGAGAGCACGGCTGCTAATGATGATTTAGGTGATTTGTAAATAACAGTTGTGGTGCTATAAATAGCTGCAGCTGTGCATATTGGGGATGCATAAGGATGGCTGCTTTGGCATTGTTAGAACTTGCTGATGCAACCGGCTATATCAAAATATAATCTGTGTTGATCTGATGGAAATAAAGTGCTTCCTTTGTTCTGCACTCAGTGTTTATAGTCTCTGTTTTATGCACCAATATAAATGCATTATGTATCAGGCTGACAGTTTAGGACACACTCATACTGGAGGTGTTTTTTCATTTTGGCCATTGTTAAATGTTGAGTTGTGGAGGTGGAAAAAACTCTGAAAGTCATGTGGTTTTATAACACTCCTCGCACTGCCAGGACTTTGTTCATGCATCCACTTAGATTGTAAAATGTTATTACACACAGGAAATAGGTTCATCTGTGCTCTCACAAAGTCCAGTTCTTGATGGTTGAAAGCAGTACAATCTTATTTAAACTTACTTCAACAGAAAAATAGAACCGTTTACCTTGTTAACTCGTAGAACACACTTTATTCAAAGTGGACAAACAAAATCAAACAAAATCAAACTCACCAAACGTGTCTTGATAAGTCTTTCTACTGTGCCAACAATCAGCCACTCTGGGTGGTCGAAATAAATACTTAAGAGTAATATGTGAAAATATGACGTCTCTACACTGTTTGTCACCATAAAAGAGGTAGAAGCCACACACTAGAGGAGGGAAGAGAGGGGCGGATACAGGCAGTGTCAACATGGTAAAAACTGATATTTCACAAAAAGCTTTTCATGCTATTTACCAAGACCCCATGTTGACTTTTCATGATTCGTGGGTAACAATCAGACATGCTAAAAAAAAAAAATGTTTTCATCCACTACGAATTTAATGAAGTTCACTGGCGTTGCTCATCTTCGTGTCTCTGCTTGGAGGATGAGGGCTACTGGCTGACAGGGCAGCATCGTCCTGCTGTTCATCCCCATTGGTCTGAAAAGAAAGATAAAGACAAGAAGCCTTTATTGTTCTCAAGAGAGGAAAATGCAGGTTTTGCAGCAGCACAAGGAAATACAGATAGAGAAGTTACACAATTAATTACATTACATTTCATTTAGCTGATGCTTTTATCCAAAGCGACTTACATGATATACAGTAGACCGTAGACACAGCAACGGTGAGCAATTAGGGTTAAGTGTCTTGCTCAAGGACACAACGACATGGACTGGCTGAGCCGGGGTTTGAACCACCAACCCTCTGATTGAAAGACTGACTTGCTAACCACTGAGCCACAGTAAGAGGTTGCTTTAAAATTAATATTAACTCTGATAACGGTCACACCCTTGAAACACCGTGTGAAACCCATATTAAGGCAGGCCCACCATGTATGTGGGCTCTGACATTAGTTTTCTTTTCTGAACTGCCACTTTGGCAGGTCAGTGAACGTTTCTAACGGCATTTCTGCCACTTTTGAAATCTATATAGAACACTTTAGAATTTTAGACAGTAGAAGTATGGAATATATATTCCATTCCATTCTCTGAACCACTTACCCTATTCAGGGTCATAGGCAATGGAGCCGATCCAGCTGACTTTGTGTGAAAGCAGGGTTCACCTATAGAATCTGACATGTGACAGGTGACCTGATATTTTACCTCCCATCGCCAACATTTACTCTAATGTACCTAGAAACTAACCTGCATAGCGTGCTGGCCAACATCCTGCAGCCTGTCTGTGTTTCTGCTGCCATGCTGTGGGGCAAAGCCCCAGGACGTCAGCCTGTTGAGGCCCTCTACAGACCGGCCTGTAGGGTTGATGCAGAGCGCTGGGATACGAGCAGGTAGATCCCAGGTCCCCTTAAAGTCTGGCCATGCCTTACCCTTCTTCAGCAAGTCACACACACATACACACACACACACACACACACACACACACACACACACACACACACAGGAATTGAGTCAAACAATACAATTCATTTTTCATTAAGAGGAAAAAATAGGTTTGATATATTCCAACCTTTATCACTCCTGGGAGCAGATGTCCTCTATCATTAGCAATGAAGGGGCTGTGACCCTCCTGTGCTGTGGGTCTCTACACGTGCATGCACACACACACACACACACACACACACATTTTCAGATGGCAATGATACTCTTGAAACTAGCAAGCAATAGGAAATACAAGCAGTATAACTAATAGTACTAGCAGAGTACTGGTACAGGGTACCTCTTTGGAGTGCTTCGGTTCACACCAGTTCTGCAGCCTCCGCGGCTGGAAGGCGCTGTCATACTAAGGATGGAAGTCAGAGTAAAACACAACAGCAGAATTTGTAATGTTCCTAATTTGTATTTCTCAGAACGCACAAAGGTCACCTGGTTTGCTGAGTACATGGTCATGTCTGCATCCATCGAGCGTCTTTTCTTTGTTGACTCATTGCATAGCAACAGATCTGGTTTCCGGTTCGTCGTGGGTAGCCTGCACCCCGAGTCTCTTCACTGCATCCCCGTTTCCCTCACTTGCATTTCTCCCCTGTGAGGAGACCGAAAATATGTTTTAAGAGAAAGGAGACGTTCTTTCCTCTCAAGGGTCACGTGAAGCGACGTCTGCCGATCCACGGATCATCTGTCAGCCGGCTTTTACAGCTTTTTATATTTTTGTTTTTTCATGCATGCGTTTAAAAAAAAATCGAGAATAAAAGTCTTAAACAGATCAATTTGAGATCAAGAAATACTCAAGAACATAAGAACTTTGTGGAGTGATTCTCATTTGAATCGTCACAACAGTGCAACAAATAAAAGAGGAAATTAACTTGAACAAGTCACTTGATGGTTCCATAACTTTGAGGTCACGAGGCTGCTCTCTTTTCCTAATTGATCTGTGACATATTGATCTCTTATCATTCTAATAACATAGAACTTGGGAAGACATTAGAACTTCAACTCAAATGAACGTTTCTTTTTTTAAAGGTTTTGTGAAATGATCTATGGCTGAGAAACGCTCCTGATCAAATGTCCTCAGCGTCCTATATCCGGAGCTCATATGTCTATTTATTCCATGAGAAGAACAATAACCTGTGGAACCTGACGTCCGCTCTTTCCAGATGAGCAGCAGGGGGCGGGGCCACAAACTGCGGACAGACGCGTTCGAAGAATACACAGGAAGTCACAGAAACAGTAACTTCCTGTTAGATCCAATCTGTAGGAGACCTCGTTTGGATGTATTCATTTGTATATAGTTATGTAGAAATGCACATGTAACGGCGTTGTATGCTGTCCTTTGTTCTTTATATGTCTGGCGGTAAAAATCATTGTGCACGTTCTGATATGTGGTATAAGCTTTATTATTATCAGGTTGAGCTGTGAAAAATAATTATAAATCTTTCTTAAATGTCTTGAGAACCTGCTCTGCAGCGGAACACGTGTGTGTAATATTAAAGGACACCTCTAAGGGGCAATGATCAGAGAACCTTGTTGTAACAATTGACCGGAAGTACAACTATTTATCTTCCGGGTAAGTAATACAAAAGTATGGCTCCACGCTAGCAGCACATGAGACCTGAGCTAGTTCAGATGTCCGGCAGCCTTCGTGCTTTCTGAGTTAGGAGCTCCCGCCAAGCGCCGCCGCTGCTGGGGGACTTTCACCTGAAGCCCCGGGACCCGAAGACTCGGGACCTGAAGCCTTCCTACCACGAGCTGCAGTCCTGGTTCTGCGGCAAGTACCCCGTCCTGCTGATGGTCCACGAGCCATGGAGGGTCCGTCCTCTCGCTCACTTGCCATCCTGTCGGCCAGGAGGGTCTCCGGCGGGGAGGCCGAGTCCGACCGGGACATAAAGACCCACTTTCGCGTGTGTCGCTTCATGATGGAGACAGGTAACCCCGGAGAGGTTCACTTCCTCCGTGCTACGGAGAGCAATAGAACGGTACCCTATCAATAAACCGGTTCTAAAGGAATACTCGGTTACTACGTAAAAATTAGTTAATTTTATTAGAATTTGTATCTAATGTTTGTTGTCGAGGTGGATCATTCTAAGCAAGTTAGAAATTGACCCTTAGCGCCATTATCATACTGGCCTGCTGCCCAGATTTTGATGAAATGTCAAGTTCCATTAACAAGACGTAGTAAAAAAATTATATATATTTTTTTCGTTCTTTTCTTTTGTTCATGTGTGTTGCCGATCATGGCCCAGGAGCTGTGAACTCCTCCTGCCTGTCAAGCCAGCTGTCACTGATGACACCAATTGTTGCTACTCTATGGGGTCAGATCGGTCTCATAATTCACAAATGCACACAGAACAATTTACAAATATATTTGATTTACAAATGCACACAGAAGGATTTACAAATACATTTGACAAATAAATGTGACTCACAAATGTACACCGATCGAATTACAAATACATTCCAATGCACAAATGTGGATTTGTGTGTATTTATTTGTGGATCACACTGCATTCGTGTGTGAATCGCTACACATTCGTGTGTGGTTTTTTGAGACTCCCCTGACGTCGCCTGATCCACAAATGCGTTTTTTCAACATGGACCTATCTGTAGCCAATCAGATGTCGCCCTCATTGTCAACCAATCACATCACTGCCGTCCTGCCGCTGCTGAAGCAGCTCTGGAAGTGGCCGTCGTTCAGAAGTAGTTGTGCGAATACGGATAATATTATGAACCCAGACACAGGGGAGTTTGATGGTCTGACGTTTGAAGGACTTCCACAACAAGTATAAAGCAAAACTAGTGGTTAGTTCAATATATATATATATATATATATATATATATATATATATATATATATATATATATATATATATATATATATATATATATATATATATAACAATATGTGGTTACTATGCGCCGGAAAGGGGGCGTGGCTTATCTCTGTGACTTATCTCTGTAAAACACATTTCCTCCATCCAGAAAGAAAGATGACATACATTATCCTTTATTAATTCCCGTAGGGATATTATTCTCTGCATTTAACCCATTCTTTGTAGTTAAGGAGCAGTGTGCTGCTGTGAGGCGCCCCGGGGAGCAACTGGGGGTTCAGTGCTCAACACACTTCACCCTCCACCACTGAACTAACCACTAGTTCTGCTTTGTACTTGTTGTGGTCCCTCAAGTCCCTCAAACGGCGGATCATCAAACGCCCCCGTGTCGGGGTTCATATAAGGATAATGTATGTATTCTTTCTTTCTGGATCGCGGAAATGGTAACTGGTTTTACAGAGACAAGTCACGGAGATAAGCCACGCCCCCTTTCTGGCGCAAATTAATTGAATACCGTGATTTAACCACATATAGTTTAAATATATATTGAACTAACCACTAGTTTTGCTTTATACTTGTTGTGGAAGTCCTTCAAACGTCGGACCATCAAACTCCCCTGTGTCTGGGTTCATAATATTATCCGTAGTCGCACAACCGCGTCTGAATGACGGCCGCTTCCAGAGCTGCTTCCGCAACGGCAGGACGGCAGTGATGTGATTGGTTGAAAATGAGGGCGACATCTGATTGGCTACAGATAGGTCCATGTTGAAAAAACGCATTTGTGGATCAGGCGACGTCAGGGGAGTCTCAAAAAACCCACACACGAATGTGTAGCGATTCACACACGAATGCAGTGTGATCCACAAATAAATACATACAAATCCACATTTGTGCATTGGAATGTATTTGTAGTTCGATCTATGTGCATTTGTGAGTCACATTTATTTGTCAAATGTATTTGTAAATCCTTCTGTGTGCATTTGTAAATCAAATATATTTGTACATTGTTCTGTGTGCATTTGTGGATTATAAGACCGATCTGACCCCATACTACTCCCCCAATAAACGGAGATAGTTGTACAAGAACTCTGGCTCTGGTGTGTGTTTACCTTTACGGTATTTGAACCGGGTCTCTGCAGCAACGGGGTGCTACATATATATTATAGATCTGGAATAGATTACTACCAATGCACTACATGAATATGTGTTTGTCAAAGATGATGGGATGTTGAATAGAAATGAGTGCACCTCTAACGCGTTGCCCTCTCAGGAGTGAAGCTGGGGATGCGCTCCGTGCCCGTGGCCACAGCCTGCGTGCTGTACCACCGCTTCTTTGAGCGGGTCAGCGTGCATGCGTATGAGCCCTACCTGGTGGCCATGAGCTGTGTGTACCTGGCTGGCAAAGTGGAGGAGCAGCACACCAGGACCCGTGACATCATCAACGTAAGCCACAGGTGAGATACTTGGTGAAGAGAGGACATGACCTGCAGGGATATGAGGAAGTAAACCACTTCACCTTTTTAAATCTGGAATGTTACATGAGAGCTAAATATTCTGTCTTGACTTTCTGCATTTCATTCAAACCAATAACATAATTGATTGTCATCATATAGAATTAACTAATTATATTGATACTGTCTTGGCTGACACGCCTCTTCAATGTCGCATGGGGGTCGGGCACAGTGCCCATGGACTGGCAGACCGGGGTGGTGGTTCCCATCTTCAAGAAGGGGGACCGGAGAGTGTGCTCGAATTATTGGGGTATCACACTACTCAGCCTCCCGGGAAAAGCTTATGCCAGGGTGCTGGAACGGAAGCTCCGACCGTTTGTCAAACCTCGGATTCAAGAAGAACAGTGCGGGTTTCGTCCTGGTCGTGGAACAGTGGACAAGCTCTTTACCCTTGCAAGGATACTGGAGGGGTCCTGGGAGTTTGCCCAACCAGTCTACATGTGCTTTGTGGACTTGGAGAAGGCTTTCGACCGGGTCCCTCTGGGCTTTTTGTGGGGGGTGCTGCGGGAGTATGGTGTGCCGGACCCGTTGCAACGGGCCATCCGGTCTCTGTACGCCTGCAGTAGGAGCTGTGTTCGTATCCTCGGCAGTAAGTCAGATACGTTCCCGGTGGGTGTTGGCCTCCGCCAGGGCTGCCCTTTATCACCGGTCCTGTTCGTGACTTTCATGGACAGGATATCTAGGCGCAGCCGTGGGGCGGAGAATGTCAGGTTCGGGGATCTCAGGATAGCCTCTCTGCTGTTTGCAGATGATGTGGTCCTGTTTGCCTCCTCGGACCATGACCTCCAGCATTCACTGGGGCGTTTTGCAGCCGAGTGTGAAGCAGCGGGGATGAGAGTCAGCACCACGAAATCTGAGGCCATGGTGCTCTGCCGGAAACCGGTGGATTGCTCCCTCCGGGTGGGGACAGAGTGCCTACCACAAGCGAAGGAGTTCAAGTATCTCGGGGTCTTGTTCACGAGTGAGGGTAAAATGGAGCGGGAGATCGACAGGCGTATCGGTGCGGCTGCAGCAATAAAGCAGGCGTTGCACCGGGCCGTCTTGGTGAAGAAGGAGCTGAGCCGGAAGGCGAAGCTCTCAATTTACTGGTCGGTCTACGTCCCAACCCTCACCTATGGTCACGAGCTTTGGATCGTGTCCGAAAGAACGAGGTCGCGGATACAAGCGGCCGAAATGAGTTTCCTCCGTAGAGTGGCCGGGCTCAGCCTTAGAGATAGGGTAAGGAGCTCGGACATCAGGAGGGAGCTTGGAGTTGAGTCGCTACTCCTTCGTGTCGAAAGGAGTCAGCTGAGGTGGTTCAGCATCTAATTAGGATGCCTCCAGGACGCCTCCCTTTAGAGGTTTTCCAGGCACGTCCAACTGGTAGGAGGCCCCGGGGAAGACCCAGGACACGCTGGAGGGATTATATCTCCCAGCTGGCCTGGGAACGCCTCGGGATCCCCCAGAATGAGCTGGTAGATGTTGCGGGTGAGAGAGAAGTCTGGGTCAGCCTGCTGGACCTGCTGCCTCCGCGACCCGACCCCGGATAAGCGGTGGAAAATGGATGGATGGATGGATGGATGGATAATTATATTGAACCAATAATGAAAACGATGCTTGACACTTTAGTAATCTAGATGTTTCCTCAACTCAAAGTGGACCTCATTCCTCCCTCAGGTACTTCAACAGCGGCAGTGCTCCTCTTGACTGTGACAAGGAGTTCTGGGATTCAAGGGACAGCGTGGTGCAGTGTGAGCTCCTCATCCTGCGACAGCTCAACTTCCAAGTCTCCTTTGAACACCCTCACAAGGTGTGTGTGTGTGTGTGTGTGTGTGTGTGTGTGGCTTATGAAACTATAATTTCATATGATTGACAACATTGTCACCAGATGTCGGTAACAACCCAAGTAATCCATACATTCAAAGAAATAAGTTCAGAAATTAAGTTATGTGGAATGACGCAGGTAAAAAGTATTAAACACGCTGACTGAAATGTATATAATACTTGGTACAAAAGTTGCGTCTTTAAGCTGTGGTGAGCAGTGTCGTCCTTCAGTCAGGATCGGCGGTGTCCTTGGACAAGACACAAACCCCAAATGTTTCCCGTATTGTGCCCACAGTGTGTGAATGTGTTGTAAGCTAAATGTAATGTGTGTATAATATATTGTGTTTTTCTCTCAGTATTTACTCCACTACCTGTTGTCCGTGAAGTCACTCGTGAACCGCCACGCTTGGTCCCGAACACCCGTTGCCGAGACTTCCTGGGCGTTGCTTAGAGACTGTTACCATGGCGCCATGTGCATCCGCCACATACCACAGCACATCGCCATAGCAACGTTGCACCTGGCTCTAAACAGCTACGGCGTGGAGCTGCCTGTCGGGGAGAAGGAGTGGTGGCAGGTCTGTCTGTCTGTTGCCTAAAATGACAAAAAATATATAAAACTGAATATTGGTGTTTGCATACTGTCTGTATTCAACCCCATTCTGAATATTGTCATATTCAAATGATAGTGGAATATCAGTGTGACTATGTCCCGTTCAGTGTCATCAACAGACCTCCCCTGGATTTGGCAAAAAAAATTTGACCCTATGGAAAAACTCTGTGCCCTTTAACCAAAAGGACATTATCACCTAATCATCCAGTTTTTAATTGTAAATGAAGGCTGGTGGCCAATGAGGTCTCTTTTTGCAGGAGCGTTGATTTTGAAAGTCACTAAATGGAAATGGATTATGGTTCCCTGCTTCAGTCCTCAAAGCAACACAATCTAGGTGCTGTGAACAATGTGTGGACCTTTTGAAGCCGGGGGCCTGTTGCACAAAACTAGGATAAGGGATTAAGCCAGGATATCTTGGTGATCCTGGCTCAATTGATCCGTAATCCGGTTGCACTAAAGATGGATAGGGGGCAGGAGGATATGTTATGGTATAAATTACCATGGAGATTTATTCTGTGGAGCTAGCCTGCTCCAGACCAGGCTAAATTCCAGGATCTATTTAATCTCATCCCTAATGTCAGTCAGCAGTCACCACAAATGGAAACCAAGTTATTACACTGCTCACTATACATTGTTATCACATATAACTAGACCCACTGTCATTATTTAAACGTTTGTGATCATTAATTTCAATGATTTTGGATAAAAAATGATTTTTAGATGTTGCTATCATTAGATAATTTACAGTTTCCCATAGACTATAAGGCTATATATAAAATGATAGAATATTAGGGCCACAGAGGGAAGTCATAATATTGTAACCAGTTGTTTTAAAGGAGGACAGTTGTTAAAATGACAGATGTGGGGCATTTCGTGAAATTGTACTTCAGTATGGTTTCATAAACAAAGACATGCTGATGTGCCAGAATATTAAGTATCACATTGTCATAAGTATCAAAACTGTAAAAACAATATGTAGCTTTTCTGCAGAAAGAACAAGCCTCATAAATGTATGACTTTATCCTTTTTCTTCAGTGTGGCCCTAGTACTCTGTCATATAAACAAATACACATTCCATATGAATATAAAAACACAATGTGTAACATTATGTTCCTTTATTGAATAAGGACAAAACAAAGCAGGTAAACCATCAGCTCCTTTCGAAACTGAAGTCACAGTGAATCTACAAGATGGAAAGCACAGAATCCAAGCATATTATACAAAATGATACATACACATTCAAAGGTCTGTATATAACACACCCTGCATGTCTGCACACTAAAATAAATGCAGGACAAATCCATACACATCAACTGAACAGACAAATGAATGGATGCAGTAGCCTCCCTGCAGCCTTGTATTACACACAGTATACCGCACAAACATCATAAGAGGCCAAATTCGTAAAAAAACGAACCCAAAAAAACCCAAATTCCTCTGCCACCGCAGGACATATTTAACCAAAATTGAAAGCACACATACTAACTAAAATAATTCAACACATATTGGTCCCTCAGCAGCCGACCACTGTCGTCATCAGGGAAGATTGCCGGATTGTCCCAGTCCATGGCTGGTGGCACTCTGGGGGCCCTCTCCTTCCTCAGGCAGGCCACATTGTGGAGGACAGCACAAGCCACAGTAATATCACATGCCCTAACAGGGCTGACCCTTAATTTGTGAAGGCAGTGAAAGCGTGCCTTCAGGAGGCCAAAGGTCATTTCAACTCTGGCCCTGGTCCTGGCATGGGCATGGTTGTAGGCCTGCTGTGCTTCCTGGGGGTCTGTGAAAGGTGGCAGCCATACCCCCTGTCTCCCAGCAACACACCAGAGAATTCACCTGTCAACACAAAATCTCATCATTACTACCTCATAAACACAGTGATATTCTTGACACAGCCATGATGGTTATAAATAGGGGTTGTGTGGCTTACCTTGTGATAGGCACTGATAGATTTCAGAGGCCCGAAAGATTCTGGAGTCATGGACTGAGCCAGGCCATTTTGCCACA
This sequence comes from Cottus gobio, assembly GCA_023566465.1. Classification (NCBI taxonomy): domain Eukaryota; kingdom Metazoa; phylum Chordata; class Actinopteri; order Perciformes; family Cottidae; genus Cottus; species Cottus gobio. The sequence continues at coordinate 28,076,848 of CM042215.1, forward strand.
ACATTGCTGATCACACAGTCAGCATTGCAGACCATCTGAAATCATAAGATGAGGAATATTACACCAATCAATGCACATCACTGGCAATGCAGAGTGTTCGTCAATGGACAATATCAAAAAGTTATGTTCACCTGAACATTAATGCTGTGAAAGGATTTCCTATTCACAAAATGGGCCTCATGGGCACCTGAGGGGGCTTTTATCCTTATGTGTGTGCAGTCCACTGCACCAATGACATTGGGGAAACCTGTCACACAAAGTAATGAGTATCCTACTATGTGTTAACAGTTGTCCTGTAATTTGTAGATCCTCTTACCTGCAATCCTATAGAACTCCTCTTTGATGTCACAGAGTCTTCTGTGGCCAGGGAAGGAGATGAAGACATCTGCTAATGCTTTGATAGCCAGACACACACTCCTTATTGTGCGGCAAATTGTGGCCTTGTTCAGCTGTTCTGCATCCCCCACTGAGTACAGGAAGGCTCCACTAGCAAAAAAGCACAAGGCCACACAAACCATTTGCTCCACACTCAGTGCATGGCTCCGTGCAGTGCGGTGCTTAATCCTGGGACCCAGTAGTCTGCATAGATACCTGATGCCATCTGCAGAAAACCTGTATCTTTCATATAGATGGTCATCAGGGAAGGCCAGTGGGTCCAACCGGTCCCTGAAGACCCTTTCTCGCCTGAAAAAAAAATGACTTGGTATTTTTGTCTTGTTTTCAGTAAAAATATCAAAAAAAAAAAAATTAAATTAAGATGTATTTTCTTGATTTGCTAAATGACCTAGCAAAATAAGTATAGTTTAGACAAAAAATATGAACTTTAAGTAAATGTGTGCTTAAAACAAGCAAACAAATAAAAAATCTGTCAATATAATAAAAATTCTCTTGAAATAAGTTTACTTTTTCCATAAACACTTAATTTTAGAAAAGTTCTCGTTTCACTGGCAGATTTTTTTGCTTTTCCTAGGTAATTTTGCTCAAGAAAATATTTAAGATTTTTTATAGATATTTTTTTTTAACTGAAAACAAGACAAAAATACTAAGTAAGAAAGACATTTTTGCAGTGCAGTGAGCAACCGACCTTGGGTCCTTTGAAAGGCGCTATATAAATTAAAGTGATTATTATAGCTCATCTATTTATTCAATTAAATTGTATTTATATAGCACTTTTCACAATTGTTTCATTCTGTCAAAGCAGCTTTACATTAATGAAAGCAGGAGAAACACAAAAAAAACGGTGGACAACATAAGAAGCAGAGTACAACGGCTAAGATTAAACCGTACTGAGCGTAGTAACGTTAAAAAATAATAAGGCTTTAATAATAATTTATCATAGCTTTATACAGTGTGATGGAGTTACTTTACACAATTTCACTCATATCTGCAGTGCATTTCAATTAAAAATTTAACCGTTTCATAATTACAGTACAACTGCATTTTTGGAGATGTGAATTAAATATTTGAATTGTAATTGTGATGTTTCAGCGGAGCGGTGAGTGTGTAATTGTGCACTACTTACGCATTCAGGCGGTCTGCAATACTTTGCCACGCTTTTTCTCTTTGCTTTATCACTGTGGCGGTGTTGCCTTTCTTCTTAATTATATCTTTTACCTCCTCGTATGCCTCCATGAGGATTTGTGCTTCCGACGGGGAAAAGTACGCGGCTCTAGTTGCCATGGTAAATCAGTTAATCTGTGATCTGTGGCGGGGTCTATTTGAGTGAGCCGTGAGCGCGCACCTATCCAGGATTGGTTTCACCTGGCTTAATGAATCCGTGTCTGCTCATCCTGGCTTGGTCTTTGTGCAACCAATTAAGCCTGGACGCACATGTTTTGGCTTCATTGAGCTCAGCTGAGTCATTTATCCCGGATGTCTTAATTCTACTTTTGTGCAACAGGCCCCAGGTGTGGAACTGAAGCCTGTGTTTTGTGTGCGTAGGTGCTGTGCGTGGGCGTGACCAAAGCACATATCGACGCCGTGGTCTCTGACCTTCTTCAACTCTACGACATGGAGGCCAAGTGCATCTGAGGGACGCGCACACCCAGGACACGCACTACTGCTTCCTGCCACCGTGGGGAGACATTCTTGCTTTCTGCTCCCTGATCACCCAGCTCTGCAGCTTACTGACTTGCTTCGGGGTATATCATCAGCACCAGGTTTCTCAAATACACCCCGGCACCAGAAATCTCTTCACACTCCTCGCATAAAAAAAAATGTCCTACCATTTTGACTGTATGGATTTGATATTAATATTGAATCAATAATTGCAACAAATGCATGGGAATACTAAGTGGCATTTGGTTAATACTAGACCAGTCGATCTCAAACACTGCGTCGAGACCACAAGTGGGTTGCCAAATAGATGAGCAGAATCTGCAGTACTCTATTGAGCCACATGAGGGAGCCTAGAGTTCTGCTAACAGTCATTGACTTCTAACATGGAATCTGATATAAAAGACTAAGTAAATTCTGTTTGTTGAACTGATGACATGAAATGAGAATTAGAGTCTGTTAGCGTATTTTATCTCATTTATAAAGTATTAACACGTGTATATGTTTTCAGTAACATGCATAAAGCATAGTTGTGATTTATCAAATGTACGTCTCTTCTCAATGTCTGGTTTACATATTCAAGATAATACAAGGGGATGAGGTACATTCATTCATGCACAAATACGGAACTTGTCTTGGCATTGCATATTATGATATAAACAGATTCACATGTGACTGCGATAATTTGCACAATGACCTCCCCATACTGTAAGTGTCGTCATGGTGATTATAGTGTGATATCTGGTGCGTCTCGGTTTATTAACTCTTGTCTTGTGTGTATTTGCAGTGCTGCCATTCCAGAGACATTTTCATGAATTTGTAAAAAGACAGTTTGTAATTTCATGCAGATGAAGAATATGTGGGCACATGATCTCTGCTGTTTAAAAAAACAGTAAATTTTGAACTGCACTACAGACTCTGGTGATATTCTATATTTTCTTCTTGTCAATGAAAGCCATGAAAACTGAGACCAACAATGAATTGACAATACAAGTGCAGTCTGTGAATCGAAGCCATATGCATCTTACTCCTTTGTGCCAGTGAGCTCCACTGGCATCCAAAAACACATCAGAGCCACAATGCTGCACTGGAGGACATGTTCCTTCATCCCTCACTAGTTCATGTTGGTGAACATTACATTACGTTAACAAGTTTTATATTTGCTTCTTTTTGAGTAACATTTGGTGAACACTACAGTGACCAGCTGACTGTGATCCTCCATTGCATTCCAATTTAAAGTGAAACTTGAAACCCCAGGTCTGAACTCTACCCACTGCATAATTTTGAAAAAGTGGGCAAGGGGCTAAAATGAAGCCACAGCCACATGCTGTCATGTCACAAACATGACAGCTACAGTAGCTCCGCCTCCCTCTCCGCTGCTGGGAGATACTTTTCCGGGAGGAGAGCAGATGCCAGATTTGGAGATGGCCGTCTGCTCTCCTCCCGGATGTAGGGACCAGCGCTGATTTAACTGAAGTGGAATGTAATATTAATATACAGTATATGTATCTGTATATATACATATGTATATATGAATGTGTGTGTATATATATATATATATATATATATATATATATACACACACACACATATACACACATATATATATTGTCCATGTGTCCTTGGGCGAGACACTTAACCCCAAATGTCTCCGTAGCTGTGTATAAAGTGTATGAATGTGTAAATGAATGTTAGCTACTCCTGACCAGCGTTAAATTCCATGTGCCAATAAAGCTGATTCTGATGGGCAGGTGGAACCTTAGCTCCTCCCATCACGGTATGAATGGGTGTGAATTCTCAACTAGTGTGAAAGTGCTTTGAGTGGGCGGAAGACTAAAAGTGCTATACAAGTACAAGTCTATTTACAAACATGTATGTCATACATACATATGTATCCATATACATATGATCGCTGAGAGGTAGCCCCACTCTTGGCCTAAGTGGAGTGTGAAACTAAGTGATATGGCACTGTGTCCTGGTTTTTCACAATGTTTTAGGGGAAAGTAAAGAAACAAATGTGACTGCCAGCTGGATGAGTGGTGAGAACTCGGCCATCACTGCTGTTTATCATTGAAAAAACCTTTGACTTTGTTTCTGTCTGCCAAGAAGAATACTGATAAAGGTTACTTTAATCACCTTCTGTTTACTGCTTCTAACCCTTATCGATTGATCCTTAGTTAATGTCATCCAATTAATGTCATCCCTAAACCCTCAAACCCTGAACCTTCAGGCACTCCCTGACGTCAGCTGGTTGAGTGTGAGAGGCTGTGAGGGCTTGAACTGGTGTGAACATGAATGGACAGCACTTTGCTGATCACCCACATGCCTCTTTGTTTTGTTTTTACGTCTCCATTCTTCCATTGGTAACTACGTGTTTAACGTCACATTGCTGTGAATTATGGGTAATTCCTTTCGGCAAAGTCAGCATCTAATGCTGACTTATGGAAAGGGTTCATGAAGGGCTCAAAATGTCTGCCAGAGAGCCCTCAAGCACCCGGCGATGTGAGAGTGGGACAGACCTAAACCCTCACGGAGTTAGCGGCTCCCGTGAGTCTGTACAGTGGAGATTGGGCCTGTTGGGCCTAACATTCACACAGCATCGTCACAGCTACAGGAGCACTGTGGGTCTTGTCCAAGGACACATCGACATGGGCTACGCTGTAAAAAGTTTCTGTAGTTTTCACAGTAGTATTACCGTATACTGGCCATATTCTTACTGTATACTTGCTGTAGATCTGCAAAGCGTCAAGGTCAAAATTAATTCAAGCTTGATCTTACTGTAAATAAATGTTGCTGTGAATCACAATACAGTAATTTTGAGCGGGTTTTCCTTTTTCAGCAATACGCCATAACCCATTTTAACATTATTTTTAACACAGATGTTATTTTTATCTATCACGCAGACAGAGGGGAAAACGACATTGTTAAACATCCGTTGCGTTACACAAACGATGACAGTGGACACTTGCTTCTCTCGAGATCGTTAGTGTTACTAATATTACCAAAATATAGTATTTTCACTTTAAATTGTGATTTCTTATTATTATTAAACCTTTATTTAACCAGGAGAGTCCCATTTTTCGAGGGAGACCTGGCCAAGACAGGCAGCTGCATAAAAAACACATAGTTACAGACAGAACAAGACAAGTTAAAAGAAACTAAAAGCTAAGAAACAGTGATGTAACAAAGTTCATTTAAAAAACATTGACAGTTTTGGGAACCTGCCTCTATTTCCTTCATTTTAGATTTAAATGCAGTAAGCAAAATCAGTTCTTTGAGATATAAATCATTTGGCTTCATATAGTTTATAAATGGCATGCATTTAGTGTAACTTAATTAATTGGAATCGTTTATGTGTGACGCCGTGTATGTGCGTGTAATTCTCCATCTCTCTCCTGCTTCATGTGCCCATCACCCCACGTGAAGCACACCTTCCAGACTAAACAATGCTTCTTATCTTCTCACTTCCCCCCTAAATACACTTTTATTTGACCGGGAATATCAAAGTAATGGTTTCTTTCATGTCTCTCCTAATAAATACGGTACTATTGTTTTTTTTTTATACATTTCCCCCTTGACCTGAATATGTTATTGTTTCCAGTGCTTGAATTTTTACTGTTTACTGTCAAATTAATTTAATTAAAACATGTTTAAATTGTCATAGTAACTTGAATACATTTAAAATGTGCTATGTTCAGGAATACCAGGAAATACCATGATGTTTTCTTTTTTTACTTTTTTTACAAACAAAATATAAAATTTGTATTTAAAATGTTGAAAGTATTAGAATAAATGACACTTATTTTTACAGTATGTAATTATTTAACTGTTATTCATTTACAGTATTAAAATCAATACAGTGATGTATGTTACAGTAGTCTAGGATTTATGTATATTGTACACTGTTACTGTGATGACAAGTACAGTATTTTGATAACTACTGTAATAACAATGATGATACTGGGATTATTACTGTAAAAATGACTACAGTATTCCATGGGTACTGTGATTCATTTTACAGTATGCCTACTGTGAAATATACTACAGTTACTTACTTGCTAATTGCTGCCAGCCAGTAACAATAGATTTTACAGAGTCAGGGATCAAACCGTCGATCCTCTGATTGACAGTATCCCACATGATCATAAATACAGCTGTTCACTGACCATCTAACAGCTGTCACAGTCATTTTTGATTTGTATCAATCTGTGGGAAAAGGTGTGCCTGTCCCACTACATTACATTTAGCTGACACTTTCATCCAAAGAGACTTACATGATATACAGTAGACACAGCAACAGTGAGCAACATGATCCGCACTCACACATCCGAGTCCCTCTTTGTGTCTCATGCAGCCTGCCTCTCTTCATTGGACAAGAGACATTACGTGCATCCCGATAGCATCACGTGTCTGAATATTCCTCTTCGTGACACTTCCTCTGTCTTCTCATCAGTCACTCTCTAACTTTTTTCCCTCCCTCATAGCTGCTGGGGAAAAATCTGTCCGTCTTTCTCTTCATTTGCTCCTTTCCTGTCATCTTCTCGCCACCTTTCTCTCTCTCTATCCAGCTCCTTTGCCCGCTGCCTCCCTGTCTCCCCTTCTCACCCTCTACCAAACTCCTTGTCTTTTTTCCACTCCTTTTTATCTCACCTTCTGTCCTCTTCACTGTCTCCCACATCTTCCCCCGCTCTCTCCTCCCCCTTCTGTCTCCCTAATGTTATATTAATAATGGAGAGGGTGCATGTTCAGCCAGACTTCATGAATTAACCATCAGATGGGGAGGAGTACTGAGGAAAGGAGGGAGGAGTAGGGGAAAACAAAGTGGAGGGGAGGACGGGTGAGGAGAAAAAGGAGGTGCAGAGGGAACATGGCAAGAGATGGAGGGGAGCTTATCTTTGCATCACACTTCAACACTCCAGCTTGCTCTGACCGCCTCTCCTCTCCGCCGTGCGCCTCTGATCTGCTTACACATCACTTCAGCCTTTACTCTGGGCTTGAGGGGAAGTCAGAAGGTCACACACAGCCGTCGTCTCTGTGTGCGTGTGTGTTTGTGTCAAAATGACAGTTTGGGATGATAATATTATATCAGGCCTGCAGTAGGAGCTGGGTGCCCTTGGTCTGATAAAAGCTCTTCAGCCTCAGACCTATTAGACATTAACCAAGCGCTTCTACACATGAAATGCCTAATGCATAGACAGTGGATTTAAGAAAGCAAGTTTCTGTTGTGTGTAAGTCAAGGCAAGGCAAGACAAGTTTATTTGTATGCACATTTCAACAACAAGGCGATTCAAAGTGCTTCACATAAAACCATTAAAAGCATCAAAACATAATGCAGAAGAAATTAAGATTTAAAAACAATTAAGAACATTCGTTAAAACATTAAAAAACAGCTAAAAAGCAAAAAATACAGAATTGAATAAAAGTTGCAGTGCAGTTTAAGATATAAAATGCAGTAGTAAGATGCAGAATCTGCTTTAATTAAAGGCAACAGCAAACAGAAAGGTCTTCAGTCTGGATTTAAAGAGGCTGAGGGTCTCTGCAGACCTGCAGCTCTCTGGGACCTTGTTCCAGATGTGTGGAGCAGAAAAGCTGAACGCTGCCTCTCCGTGTTTAGTTCTGACTCTTGGAACAGAAAGTAGACCCGTCCCAGACGACCTGAGGGGTCGGGATGGTTCATAAGGCAGCAGCAGATCACTAATGTATTTAGGCCCTAAACCATTCAGGGCTTTATAAACCAGCAGCAGGATTTTAAAGTCAATTCTTTGTTGGACAGGAAGCCAGTGCAAAGACCTCAGAACCGGAGTGATGTGATCCACTCTCCTGGTCTTAGTGAGGACTCGAGCTGCAGCGTTCTGTATCAGCTGCAGCTTTCTGATTGACTTTTTACTGAGACCTGTGAACACACCGTTACAGTAGTCAAGTCTACTGAAGATGAATGACCTGTGAACACACCGTTACAGTAGTCAAGTCTACTGAAGATGAATGCATGGACAAGTTTCTCCAAATCCTGTTGAGACATAAGTCCTCTAACCCTTGATATATTCTTCAGGTGATAGTAGGCTGATTTTGTAACTGTCTTGATATGGCTGTTCAGGTTGAGGTCTGAATCCATAACTACACCTAGATTTCTGGCTTGGTTTGAGGTTTTTAACGTCAGTGATTGTAGCTCAGCGCTCACTTTCAATCGTTCTTCCTTGGAACCAAAAACAAGTACTTCTGTTTTATCTTTATTTAATTGAAGAAAGTTCTGGCACATTCAGTTGTTGATTTCTTCAATACATTTAGCCAGCACTGGTATGGGATTATAGTCCCCTGGTGATATAGTTATGTAGATTTGTGTGTCGTCTGCATAGTTATGATAACACACTTTGTTGTTTTTCATAATCTCAGCCAGTGGAAGCATGTAGATATTGAACAGAAGAGGCCCCAGTATTGAACCTTGGGGAACACCACATGTCATACCAGTCAGCTCTGATGTGTAATTAGCTACCGACACAAAGTATTGTCGGTCCTTCAAGTAAGAGTCAAACCAGTTAAGTGCTGCGCCAGAGAGTCCTACCCAGACTTTCAGTCTGTCTAGTAGTATGTTGTGATCGACTGTGTCGAATGCAGCACTGAGATCCAGTAATACTAAGACTGAAGTTCTGCCTCTGTCTGTGTTTAAGTGGATGTCGTTGAAAACCTTAACAAGAGCAGTTTCAGAACTGTGATGCTGACGAAAGCCAGACTGGAAGACATAAAAACGTATTATTTAAACTTAGTTATTTTCGGCCAAGAAGTTGTTCAGCTGTTGATAAACCACTTTTTCCATTATTTTACTTAAAAAGGGGAGGTTTGATATTGGCCTATAATTTTTCATTATTTGGGGGGCTAAACTAGCCTTCTTTAGGAGTGGTTTAATAACTGCAGTTTTTAGGGCTTGTGGGAAGACTGAGAGAAGGGACACAGCAAAGTCTCTCAGAAAATCCTGGTTACTCCAGATAATCCACAGACCTTGTTGGGAGCAGTTTCATGGAGGAACTAGTATATTTCTACTGATGTAGAAAATCTACTGATTTGGTTGGCATATACAGGTGTAGACCTGCCAACCAAATCCCTGTGCAGAAGATAGCAGGGATCTTCTCATGGACAAGAGGTTCAGAGCTAATCCACACTGCTAGCTCACCACTGCACTGGCTAATGTTATGGCTGAGGAGGACTCCAAATGTTTGCATCTCATCCTGCCACAAGCACCAGCCTCGAGTCCACAAGTCGATGCACACTTCTTTCTGGGTAGTGATTTGGTTGGCACACATTGGGACCGACATTCGAGGCTACAAGACATTGAATGCTACTGGCAATGATCCTCTGGTGTTTCCACAAGCAACGCACATGCAAAACCAATGACATCCCCATCAGCCCATCAGTTCAGTTCTAATGAACAAAATCAATTTCGCTCATTACATGCTAACGTGCTAAACTAACGTGTTGAACGTGGTAAACACCAGACCTTCCATACCACTATACCGTTAGTATGTTAGCATTAAGATTCTCCTTTCTCCCTTCTGGAAGAGAAGCTGCTGTCTGAGCGTTTTGTCTGTTAGCTACCAATCATGGAAGAAAAGCCAAGTTGTGGGTGATAATAAGATTTGTGTGTGTGTGTGTGTGTGTGTGTGTGTGTGTGTGTGTGTGTGTGTGTGTGTGTGTGTGTGTGTGTGTGTGTGTGTGTGTGTGTGTGTGTGTGTGTGTGTGTGTGTGTGTGAAAGCAGTTTCAGTTTGTGTTCCTGTGTCCGGTTTTAAATGCCAGTTAAGAGTGTTTTGAGCAGGCCTAAGCACATCATGTGTGTGATTTGGACACTACTCCGGCACAACTCCCATTCTTAGAAGATTCCACTTCTTTCCAGATGAGAGGTTTCAAAGGAGAAAGATCCCTTTCTTGTGTATATTTGTGGAACTGATGAAACACATTAGTACCCATCCACAAAGAAAGTGTGATTTGTCTTTATGCCTCTGGGAGATAGTGTGGAACAGTTAAAGATAAGAAGAGAGAAATATAAAATCAGCAACAAAGCTTTTCATCAAGATGTGTGCATGCATGTGTGTGTGTGTGTGTGTGTGTGTGTGTGTGTGTGTGTGTGTGTTGCATGGACTGGCAAGTCTGTGGTCCATCTCCCTGCAGTGTAGAGGATATCTATTAATACGTTCATCTGATTCATCTATAAATACATTTCTCCTCTTTCTCCTCACACTGGCTCCCTGCAAACACGCTTTGACAGTACCCAGGTGGGTAAAGACATGTATGTGTATGGGGTGGTGTGTGTGTGTGTGTTCGTTGTATGAATTAATGCATATGATTCTTTGTTCTTCAGCATCAGGGTGTGCTAGCTTTCAGCACGCTGGACAGCGCCTTGGGCCTCTGCTTATTTTTACAAAGGAAGAGAAGAGGAGCAAGGCTCTGCTTCCATGGCTTTATTCTCCCAGGCCATGGACCTCCCACCAGGGACCCTAACCTCCAGTGCTCTTTGTGTGGGCTCCACAGCGTCCCAGTAGTAAATGTGCACTTTTTGCACTTTGTTCACTTGTCAACCAAACATTGTGTTCAACAAGTTATAGTTATAGTTATACTATATAGTACTATATATGCTATTTAGTTATACTTTATTTCTCCTGTGCCCTCAAGGACTCCTCCCAGAACTAGAATTTGAATGTTTGGGACAGCAAATAGAAAAGCTTTCATGAAGTGGATACATGAATCGTAAATGTGGTGATCAATCAAGCATATCAAGCACACAATATAAATGTTGGACGTTTGAATTTCTACTGACTTACCAGAAGTTAACATAAAGGCATACAGTAGGTGGAAAGTAAAGTACATTTACTCATGTACCGCACTGTTTCTTTACACTTCTACGTCACCACAGGGAAATCCCTTGACTTTATTCATTTAGTTACTTTTGTAAAAGCTATTTTTTTAATACATGTGTTTATGGCTTCCAACCTTTTTGGGTTAAAAAAGCAGTAGTTAGCTCCACCAAAGATATAATTCCCCTTTTGATTTATTAGATTGTTTCATTTGAACAACTGGTTGAGGTCCAAGATAAGAAAGATGCAATATTTCACACACACACAAAAAGATGACTAATCACTGCGGCAGCTTTCCCCTGCAACAGTCATCTGTGGACATCTGTGGACCCCTCAGATGTACCCTGTGACCCTTTGGAGGGGGTTCTGCCCCCATGACAGTTGTGGATGGGTAGCACCCCACCATCCCCCCTACAGTAAAAAGATTACACTGTTGTCGTTGTTTGCACTGTTAGCACCATTAGCTGCTAGCTGGCCGTCGCCATGTTGAGAGCTGTATGGAGACAATATATATGCTCTGAAGTCCATGTTTAGCATCTGTTGTGTCACGGGTTGTCCCTAGGGCCGGCTAGGGTGGGGCAGTACAAGAGAGCTGAAAAACACGCACAATCAGAAGGTATAAATGAAGGTGGAGGTTTATTTTCCATACCACAGGCAACTCAGGTAATTCCTTTAAATCAAAAGTCCAAAAAGTCCACAAAGCATCCTGGAGGAGAAAGCGGTTCCTTAAACAAACAAAAGCTCAACACAGCAAAGTCCAGGCTACAAGGTGGTCCTCTTCTTAGCTCTTTATCTGCCCTTTATCAAGCTTCCCAGCCCTGCCTCAATTAGGTGCCCTAAGCACCTGCAGCTGGGTGAGCGATTAGGCAGTCTGGGAGATGTAGTGTCGACCACGGCGGCCATTTTGTGGTGTGGGTGCTGATCATGAGTGGGAATGCAGCGTCCCTCCACTACCTGTACCCTTGAGATGCCACACATTTTACACTAAATGATCCATGTTCTTCTACTCTGTGAATAAAGATGACAACACTGAACTTCATTAGACAAACAGTCTTACCCGTCTGTTGCCTACACTATGCACACACTGTCAATCATTTTACGCTCCCTTGCTGTTTTAAAAAGGCCAGTTAGCTGAACTTGGCTTGAATGATTACTTTAATGTCATCTTATATGCTTTGGCAATGTGAATATTAACTAAACATCAGCAATCAGTCTAAGAAATACAATTTATAAAAATTGAAGTTGAATCAACCTCTTTTCACTCAAACTCTCGGGCGATCAGACAGATTCTCTCATTTGAAGAGCAGTTATTCAGTTGTACCAAATACCATGTGAAGCTGCACCTCTTGGGTTGTTAAAGGTTTTGGTGTATTGAGGAATACACCAAATCTTCATTATTTTGAAAAGAAACAACCATGACTTATCTTGACATGCAGTAAATACTCTTCAAAGAAAAGAAGAGGATTTTTGACTCTGGGACAATGCATGCTGGGAAGTGTATGCTTGGCTGCAGTTTATGATAGAACTCAACACACTACATTGATTCCACTCATCATTTTCAATTTTGTTTCAGGTGAACTTGTGTTTAACAGAAAACATTTGTTGATTTCACTAAAGTTCTGTATAAAAATGCAGTTGTTTCAAATATCCCATGCACATTTTCTTATATTGGGCTCTCTAGTTTGTGTCCAATTTATCTTTCAATCTCAAAAAGTTAGTTTCCAGCCCAACATGATTGTTTGGGATCATCTGAATGTTAGTAGAACTATTTTTAAAAGATATCTCATAAACACCAACTGACGCAACTAAAAAAATAAAGCTGTCTGCTGTCACCACGTAGGATGCTGTGACCGAGCTCCTGTGCACACTGGCACTCGCAGTGGCTCAACCTCCCCCTCCTCCTCCTCCTCCTCCCCCTCCTCCTCCCCCTCCCCCTCCTCCTCCTCCTCCTCCCCCTCCCCCTCCTCCTCCTCCTCCTCCTCCTCCTCCTCCTCCTCCTCCTCCTCCTCCTCCTCCTCCTCCTCCTGTTCTGAAGATGTCGCATGCGCTTCTCCTCTCAAGGCGGCATCTCTTTTCTTTTTCCTCTTCTTTTTGACCAGTGCCCTCAACAGTTAACCTGATTCTGTCAACTTAGCAGCTATCATCACTAGGAGCAGCTAGGCCTGGTCTAGGAGCAGCTAGGCCTGGTCTAGTAGCAGCTGGCCCAGTCTAGGAGCAGCTGGCCCAGTCTAGGAGCAGCTGACCCAGTCTAGGAGCAGCTGGCCTGGTCTAGGAGCAGCTGGCCCAGTCTAGGAGCAGCTGACCCTGATCTAGGAGCAGCTGACCCTGATCTAGGAGCAGCTGACCCTGATCTAGGAGCAGCTGACCCTGATCTAGGAGCAGCTGGCCCAGTCTAGGAGCAGCTGACCCTGATCTAGGAGCAGCTGACCCTGATCTAGGAGCAGCTGGCCCTGATCTAGGAGCAGCTGACCCTGATCTAGGAGCAGCTGGCCCTGATCTAGGAGCAGCTGACCCTGATCTAGGAGCAGCTGGCCCTGATCTAGGAGCAGCTGGCCCTGGTCTACAAGCAGCTAGGCCTGGTCTAGGAGCCCCATCTTTGCCTAAATTGGTGCATCCTCTCTGTCTCCCTCTCTGGCTCCCTGTCTCTCTCTCTTTCTCTTGCTCCCTCCCTCTCTCTCCCTCCCTTTCTCCCTACCGCTCTTTCCCTGTCTCTCTCTCCCTTTCTCTCGCTTGCTCGCTCCCTCTCTCTCTCCCCCTTTCTCTCGCTGTCTCCCTCCCTTTCCCTCTCTTCCTCCCGCTCTCCCTCCCCTTTTCTTTCTCTCTCACTCCCTCCCTCCCTCTCCCTCTCTCTCTCTCCCTCTCTCTCCTCAATCGCCGCAGAACTCCGCCGACTAACCGTCAGGTGACCGCGCGGAGTGGAATATTCATCAGCACCGTCGTCGTCTTTCATCCTCCACTCCTTCGGACGCCAGGCAACCGGAGCTGCCGCAGCCCCGGCACCCTCCCCCCCACCCCCCCTGTATAGCTACTCTCATCCTGCTTGGGAGATTCTCCGCTCCACACACACGCAGATTAACGGGGATTCTGCCTCCCCGCTCGCGGGCTGATGCTGATGTCCTTGAGCTCGGCCTGCACGGTGAGTCGGTGAGTCCGTGCGTGCCCGCGTGCGTTATTTCCCCCGAGCGCCGATGTTCTAATTGAAGATGCGCCGTGATTCCTTCCTAGCATGTAGCACGGTGTTTTAGGGGACTCAGCGCGTGGAACAAGGCCGAATGTGGCACGGCTCACCACAGGCCTGACACCGCTATCACAACAGGAGGGCACGCCACGGCGCTAGGGTATGATGACGGACCGTGTGGAGGCTGTGCGCGCGTGTGTATGTGCTTGTGTAGGGCTAATGATACCCATCCATCCGTCCATCCGTTCGTGTCCCGTGCAGCTGATGGAGGGCTGCCGCTCTCCTCTAGGTGTTCCCCGGCTAGTGTGCACCAGGCTACAAGCTATTGGGTATCAATTGCGTTGTTTGTCCCGGGTTCGGCGCGTCGCACCTGCAGCGCGGAGCTGCGGGGATGTCGATCCGATCTGCCAATGATCTGTGGCCGCGGGGACCTTCACGCGGCGCACTGCTCAGCGTTGGTTTGAGTGGTGCCGGGCCGGTAACCTTGCGGAGGGACACAGGGGAGGCATGTGGCGCACCATAGGCTCCAGTCTCTTTCTCCTTGCGTTTTTTTTGTAGGCCTACAGTGCAGTTACTCGGCACCAATCAGGACCTCCTCCTGTTGCCATAAATGTGATGAGGATGAGGATGAGCAGAGGGATGAAGCCCTGGCACGTCTGAAGGTGACCAGGAAAGGTCGTTTTGTGTGGGAAGCACTATTTCATGGGCCAGTCCTGCTGAAGTGTGTGTGTGTGTGTGTGTGTGTGTGTTTGTTTGTGGGTGTGTGTGTGTGTGTGTTTGTTTGTGAATGTGTGTGTGTGTTTGTTTGTGGATGTGTGTGTGTGTGTGTCTCTGTAGCCTTGGGTGGAGGTGGCTAGGGGCTCATGGGACAAAGGGTGTGAGAAAGACACCATTGGCCAGTCTCATCAGGGATTTTCTTTCTTTCTCTCTTTCTGTTCCAAGTCCAATTACATGCCCCTCCCTTTGCCAAGCTGTCACCAGCATCATCCTCGTCATCGTCAGCATCATCCACTTGCTTTAATGTGCTTCACAGTCAATGCAGATATCTGTGCCCTGTTGGCTCCACACTTCTAAGTGTGCTATTCCCACTGGGCATTTACTGAAGTGTGTGGCTGGCGCCGGGCCAGCGATGGCAGGCAGCCGCCCAGATGCAAGTTCCCCGGCCAGAGGTGACCCTTCAGATGCCTGTCGAAAAGTAGGACTGCATGTGCACAGGTGGACCGCGGAGGGAATACTCATAAGTTCACGCGCACCATTTGTGTGCACAAAGAGTTCAGTCAAGAGCACACAGATGCACACTGCCGTGTTAAGTGTAGCTCGGGTTGCACGTCCAGCTCACAGTCACGAAGCATGCGAGGCCCTGTTGGCCTATAGAATCAAATCCCGTGAGGACCTTCTCTCCCTTGTGTCCCCCACTCTGTATCCTCCTTAACTTTTGCCTCTGCGTTAAAGGGGAAATACCTGAGGAAAAAGAGTAGCCACTTTATCTTGAAACAAAAGAATACAAAATTGCTGCGACCCCCTGGGGGATGGTGTGCGGAGAAGCAGGGCGAGCATTCAGGATAAATGGGCAGGCCGCTGAGGATATGGTGACCTTTTGTCTGACTCTTTTCATGTTCAAACACATTGTCAGCCAGAACAGCCCCCCATCCTCTTACTTTCATTTTGAAAGCACTGTATGACACGTGTGTGTGTGTGTGTGTGTGTGTGTGTGTGTGTGTGTGTGTGTGTGTGTGTGTGTGTGTGTGTGTGTGTGTGTGTGTGTGTGTGTGTGTGTGTGTGTGTGTGTGTGTGTGTGTGTGTGTGTGTGTGAGAGAGAGAGAGAAAGTTAGGAAGGCATAACAAATTGTGTAACAAAGTTTTTTTTGTGCAATTTATGTAATGCAGGCTCACATGTGAGCACACACAGAGCTCTGAAACAAACAGAGAGACACGGTCAGAGTTAGTTGCAATAGTTGGGAGGCTGAACAGAAGAGCTTTTTTTTCTTGCGTGAGCGTTATAAAATCAGACAGAATCAGTGAGTAAGAGGCTGGGAAGAAAATGCACGACTGGCTGAGTAAATAAATGATTGCAGTAGCAGGAAGCAGATAGACCGGGATAGCGGCAAAATAAGGGAATCAGGAGGGAGAAAACAATAACAAATATTATGGTAAAATAATAACAAGCAATGAGACAAACCAAAAAAACAACAGACGGTAAACCCATTTAGATAGAGTAGACAGATCGAGACAGATAAAGACAAATAGATGGGAGGGTAGGCAAATAAGAAAAGATGGAGCGAGAGGAAGCTTTAAAGGCAGAGCATGGTGACTCAGTCACAAACTAACACTCTCAGTCAGGATGGAGGCATGGCAGGGCAGAGAGGGAAAGAGGGAGGGACACGATGCAACACAGAGGGAGCTGAGGGACAGGGAAAAGGAATTCATGATGAGATTCCATTCTTTTCTTAATGCCCTCCCATATGTAAAATACGATCGGGCATTTAGGATATGTTGTGTCATGTGTGATGCCGAGGATCTTTGGTTCCACGCAGAGCTTATTGCTCATGTGGGGTGAAGTCTCGTCTCACTCGTTCTACCAGAATGCAGTCGGGGTCAGATGTATTTAAATTAAATCAGAGTCAGAGATGGGTTGAAATGGTAATTCAGTGATTAGGGAATTGTTTTTCAGGGGATTCAATCAATTCAGGACGTCTCCCTCTTTCGGGCTCAGAAACCTTTTATTAGACAGGATCAACTGAACCTGAATCACGTAGATGTGTCTGGGCACGGCATGGCTTGTGACTAAGTGGGTGGATTGGACAGACCTGGTTTGTGATAACTGAGGGTTAACCTACATGAGGATTATGGTAATCATCTTTAATTCTCTCGAAAAAAGCCAACAATGAACTGTGCCATAGAGCTCCATTGTTGTCCAATAAATATTAAAACACATTGCTAGAAATGAACGGAGCCAAAGTGGTCAAATAAATCAATGAATGGGGGTTTAAACATTGCATGAAGTGAGACAAAGGTGTGTGTGTGGATAAATGTGTGTGTGTCCTTCGCATATCTCCGGAACCTTCCATCCAATTGACACATTTACACATTCCCATTTGGCAGGTGTATTGCTGGGAACACAAGGACGTGCAGTGTCAAAGTTGGTGCAATTCGGACGCGTGACACATTCAAAATGATTATATTTTAAATGAACAAGCAATAGCATTCTGTGTAGCAGTGGGGGCGGGGCTTCAGGGCGTGAAGGGCTTGAACTGAGTCGAGCATGTGGGCTTCAGCAGACCTTTGCAGGCCGCGGCTCATTGTCTGCGCTTCACTTGTTCTGCTGGATGCAGGTTATACTAATGTTACTACTGAACTCTGCTTCACTCACCTGAGTCAGCGGGGGAGGACCATTTCTCCAGCCCGCTGATGGGCACAATGGGCACATACTCCGAATGGCCAATGCGCTTGGAACAAGCATGACATTACCATCCTGACTTTATAGATAATGTATCCTGTTTGCACCCCATGACTGTATACATACTACGTGTATTCATTTAGATCAAGAAGATGTGGTGATGTTAGCCTCTGAATTACAACTGAATTCAGCTTAATGACGGTGGTAATGTTTTCTCTCTCCTTGCTCTCTCTTAGGTCCTGGTGGTGCAGCAGTAGCTACCTCTGAACTGGATCTACTTCCTGTCTCCGATTTATCAGCGCCTTTGCCTTGCTCGCCCCTCTCTCCATCCGTCCA
Source organism: Cottus gobio (assembly GCA_023566465.1). Classification (NCBI taxonomy): domain Eukaryota; kingdom Metazoa; phylum Chordata; class Actinopteri; order Perciformes; family Cottidae; genus Cottus; species Cottus gobio. Next base: position 28,094,655 of record CM042215.1, read on the forward strand.
TCGCCCCTCTGTCCCCGTAGTCTGTCTGCCCATCTGTCCGTCTGTCCATGGACCGGCCGTGACCCTGGAGGGAGGGGGACAGAAACGAGGAAAGAGCTGAGTTGCAGAGGAAAACAAAGCTGGATTCATTCAGACCTCATGCTTCTGAAGTGCCCTGCTTGCTGTCCTTGATCCCCCTCACCCCCTCCTCCAGTTATGGAGAATTAAAGGAGCAGAGGGAGGCTAGGCCAAGATAGTGAGGAGAAAAAAAGAAACAACCCATGCCCCTTTATTGCCCTTCAATGAAATTAAAAAAGGGTTGAGGTGGGATTATGATTACTCATTTTTAAATAATAAATCAAGACCGAGCCAAGATTCTCACTGTTGAGCACATGAATAACGCTCCACCAAGCAAACGAAAGGGGAACTAAGTTGAGGGCAGACAACAGGGCGAGACGAGGAACAAAACAGAAATCAAACCTGACTGACATGTCAACAACTGCCACCATGGGTGAAATGGCAAACAGCGCGGTGGAGTTTTATCCCAAAGGGACGCGAGGCGTGGCCGGAGGAGGAAGGGCAGACGGCAGCCACGCAGGGGGAGACTTTGGGGTCACGGTGACGGAGCTCACAGAGCTGATGGAGCTCCGAGGGACCGATGCCCTGCAGAAGATCCAGGAGAGCTATGGAGACACAGAGGGGCTCTGCCAGAGACTACAGTCCAGCACCACTGATGGTGAGCAGGCATGGATGGGAGAATGGTTGTTGAACTGTTAAAAAAGTAGATTGGTTGATGGATGAATAATGGAGGAGTAGATGGCTAGCGGGATGAATGGATGAGAGGACATTTCTGAAAAGACTGATGGAAAGAATGCTTGGGTGGATGAGACTGCTGGCTTGCTGGATGAATGGATTTGTAGAGTGGATACATGATTGAGAGAATGAGTGGAAGGAGGGATGACATTGTACTCTTGGGTGGAGTCACACATTAACACCACCGCGTGAGTGGTGTTGCTGCAAACTGTGTCCAAATCATCCGTCAGATTTCTACACTAACAGGCTGACAAAATGTGTTGATAACAAAAACTGAATGAATTTTATTTTACTCATGCATTATTACTACATAAGTAGACTGGATTACAAAAAAATGCAACAATGTCACTGCAATGCAGAAGGAGGCAGAACAAATGAAAGGACGTTTGGACTGTAATCATGGCTGGGATGGACTGCTGGATTGGTGAATGAATGATGGGATTATAATGGCTGAATGAATAGGTGGAAAACCAGAGTGAATCTATGAATGGATGAATGTGTTAAAGTGGGCAAGGATTGACTAGAATCTCTAATAGCACACCTACAGTTACAGTGTCTGTAATGTATATAACTGCAACTTCTGATTGTTGTCATTGTTCATATATCTATAGATATATAAATGTATAGACTTATTACAATTATAGAAGTTGCATTATATATATATTGCGAGATTCCGCGATATGGGGCACTGAATTTGATACATTTCATTACATTTCATTTAGCTGACGCTTTTATCCAAAGCGACTTACAATAAGTGCATTCTCCCCGGATGGACAGAAGCAATAGATGTCATGTGTACAGAATCAACGTAACAGAGTTACAGCACATTCAATGAATATGACAGAAATTATTCATGTAATGAGTAGTAGACATGGACCACGATCCAAATAACCATGATCCATGTCAGCAGAAGGTGGTAGAGATGAGGGGCATCAGCAGGGCCGCCATGGAAGGGACCAGGACCGGCTCCAGACAGCCACGATCCATGGAAGCTTGAGGAGAGGAAGCACTGAGGCTCCCGAGAAGAAGTAGAGTTAGTAATGAGCTTTGAAGAGACATTAATTCATCCAGAAGGAGAGAGAGAGGAGAAAATGAGAGAGAAGCTCAGTGTATCCTAAGATGTTCCGAAGCAATATAAGCCTATAGGAGCGCCCCAGGAGCACCGAAAAGTTCGAGCTCATTGTATCCTAAGATGTTCCCCAGCAGTCCAGGCCTATGGCAGCATATCTAGGGGCTGGACCAGGGCTGACCTGAGCCAGCCCTAACTATAATCACTATCAAAGAGAAAAGTCTTAAGTCTACTCTTAAATGAGGTGACTGTGTCTGCCTCCCGGACTGAAAGTGGAAGCTGGTTCCACAGAAAAGGAGCTTGATAACTGAAGGCTCTGGCCCCCATCCTACTTTTTAAGACTCTAGGAACCACAAGTAGCCCCGCATTCAGTGAGCGCAGCTCTCTGGTGGGACAATATGGTGCTATAAGCTCCCTAAGATATGATGGTGCATCACCAGTTAAGGCTTTGTAGGTAAGAAGAAGGACTTTAAATACAATTCTCTGTCTTACAGGAAGCCAGTGAAGATCAGCTAATACAGGAGTAATGTGATCTCTTCTCCTAGTCCTCGTTAGTACACAAGCTGCAGCATTCTGGATCAACTGAAGAGACCTAAGAGACTTAGCAGAGCAGCCTGATAATACAGAGTTACAGTAGTCCAGTCTTGAAGTAACAAATGTGTGGATCAATGTTTCTGCATCCCTTTGAGACAGGATGTGCCTGATCCTTGAAATGTTGCGTAGGTGAAAAAAAGCAGACCTTGAGATCTGTTTCACGTGGGAGCCGAAGGACAAGTCTTGATCAAAGACAACTCCTAGATTTTTTACGGTGGTGCTGGATGGCAGAACAATGCCATCAAGAGAAACAATATAATTCGATAATTGATTTCTGAGATGTTCTAGGCCAAGCAAAATAACTTAAGTCTTGTCCGAGTTCAACATCAAGAAGTTGCAGGTCATCCAGGTTTTTATGTCTTTAAGACACGCTTGAAGTTTAGCCACCTGGTTGGTTTCATCTGGCTTGATCGATATACCTATATTGCTGGGTATCATCGGCATAACAATGGAAGCTTATCGAGTGTTTCCTGATAACATTGCCTACAAGAATTAGAACAACAAGACAACAATTTCTTCAATAAAGTTCAGCTACAAAGTGTAATCAATAAGAGTCATTCCAGTGTCACTAAAGTGCTACCACGGTGCTACTTTCCTTATTCAAGGTATAGTCGAAAAAGATCTGTTTTGAGTTTGCGACGGAATTTGTAGAGACTTTCTGCTGTCCTGATGTCACTGGGGAGTGATATATTGTATATATGATATATAAACTATTTATCAGACCACAAATGAGACAAGAATTCCCTAGCTAGCGCGCCCCTCGCGGCCTCTCCCTCTAGAACAACGGTCCCCAACTGCTGGCCCGTGGCCCGATGCTGGTCCATAGAAAGAATTAATAAAAGAAATGTTGAAGAAAAAGAAAAGATGTTTTATTTTGAAAAATGACCAGATACATCGGTCTGTGCGTCTGAGCCTCTTGACACATGTGATACGTTACCCCAAAAATGAAAAAGGTTTAAGTTACGGAGTAGACTGGACTAAAGGTTTAAGTTATGGAGTAGACTGGACTAAAGGTTTAAGTTACAGAGTAGACTGGACTAAAGGTTTAAGTTACGGAGTAGACTGGACTAAAGGTTTAAGTTACGGAGTAGACTGGACTAAAGGTTTAAGTTATGGAGTAGACTGGACTAAAGGTTTAAGTTACAGAGTAGACTGGACTAAAGGTTTAAGTTACAGAGTAGACTGGACTAAAGGTTTAAGTTATGGAGTAGACTGGACTAAAGGTTTAAGTTACGGAGTAGACTGGACTAAAGGTTTAAGTTACGGAGTAGACTGGACTAAAGGTTTAAGTTATGGAGTAGACTGGACTAAAGGTTTAAGTTACAGAGTAGACTGGACTAAAGGTTTAAGTTACAGAGTAGACTGGACTAAAGGTTTAAGTTATGGAGTAGACTGGACTAAAGGTTTAAGTTAAGGAGTAGACTGGACTAAAGGTTTAAGTTACAGAGTAGACTGGACTAAAGGTTTAAGTTACGGAGTAGACTGGACTAAAGGTTTAAGTTACAGAGTAGACTGGACTAAAGGTTTAAGTTACAGAGTAGACTGGACTAAAGGTCTAAGTTATGGAGTAGACTGGACTAAAGGTTTAAGTTACAGAGTAGACTGGACTAAAGGTTTAAGTTAAGGAGTAGACTGGACTAAAGGTTTAAGTTACAGAGTAGACTGGACTAAAGGTTTAAGTTACAGAGTAGACTGGACTAAAGGTTTAAGTTACAGAGTAGACTGGACTAAAGGTTTAAGTTACAGAGTAGACTGGACTAAAGGTTTAAGTTACAGAGTAGACTGGACTAAAGGTTTAAGTTACAGAGTAGACTGGACTAAAGGTTTAAGTTACAGAGTAGACTGGACTAAAGGTTTAAGTTATGGAGTAGACTGGACTAAAGGTTTAAGTTACAGAGTAGACTGGACTAAAGGTTAGGGTTACGGAGTAGACTGGAGTTACGGAGTAGACTGGGGCTTCGTAATAAATGTTTTATTAAACTATTCAATAAATAGTTGATTATTTTTGTATGGTCAACTAATCCATTAATTGACTAATCCTTTCAGCTCTAAATCATTCACTTCATTTCCATCTATTCTATTTTTAATGACAAATAAATAATAATAATTGGAGCTGAAATGATTGGTCTTTCATTCGATTGACTTAAAATTAATTAGTAATAGTTTAAATAATACAAGAATAGTATTAGAAGTAATTTATCAATCAAAAATGGAAAACATTTTTCCAGCTTCCAATCATTGTACATTTCTTTGGGTTGTATTTACTGTGTGTGTGTTTGTAGTGTGTGCCTGCGTGTGTGTTTTTGTGCGTGTGCCTGTATGCGTGTGTGCGTGCGTATGTGTGTGTGTGTGTGCGTGTGCATGCATGCCCACACTTGCATGTTCTAACAGGGGTGTGTCACCACGCGACACCCACTCCTTCAACTAGTTTGTAGCCTAGCAACACAACAGCGGAGAGAAGTTGGCTGGGAAAGTCCGCAAGAGAGAGAGAGAGAGAGAGAGAGATGACAGAACTGTGAGATGCTGAGGAACAGAGAGGGCTGAATGGAGGAAGAAGAGTGTGTGTGAGATAGAGAAAAGGTGAGAGAGTTGGTGGGTGTTCAGTTACAGTAAGTCTCTGTGGAGTGTTGCTAATTTGATACTGGAGCTGGTCAGGAATCAGTGCAGCAGGTCCCAACAAACCAGCATAGACGTACACACAGAGTCACGTGTCTGCAGTCCCCACAAAGCCCAGTTAGCAAAAAGCTAACGGACACACACTCCATACTGGGGACAGGGACTCCCACAGGTGACATGGGAGTCATCCAGCCAAAGGTCAAACCCTAAGGAGGATGTTTCCCACCTCGTAGAAATCTAGTGTCATTACCCAGAACTGAAGAAGTCAAATTAACTGACAAATTATATGAAGGATGTATTATAACAAAGAATATAAGACATCACTTTGGACATGCTGTGAGTCAGTGAGTTCATGTGCTGTGAGGTGTTGCAGGCGAGCTACACTGGAACTGTTTTCTCATGAGGAGCACCGGGCCCAAACAAAGTAAGTATCACAACATGGCCCTCCTCCCGCCCGGCCCCCTCGGCCTGCTCCCCCCCACCATACTCAGCCCCCCGGTACCTGAGAAGCACACAAACAGGCACAGCAGGTCAAAAAGACAGATAGTTGCACCGGGGCACGTGACAACGCATCTGCTATGATGTTGTCTTTTATTTTAATGTGTTGAATGTCAAGGTCATGGCCTGAAGAAACAAAACATATCTGGCTGAGGGACTGCAGTCATGCTCCCCTGACTCCAGCACATGCAAACCACAGCTAGCTGATGCAGACACATGCAGCCTGGGGGACAGGACGACAGGTTCTGCTCCAGATGGGTGCAGAGAGTTTTAGAGGTGTATTGATCCTGAAGCAGAGTTTTCTCTGCAGGAAAGGGACAACTTATTGGTATCGGGCGTGAGTCAAGCTGGTCTCATCCCGCATTTGTAGCTATGCCAGCAAACTATGCACTATTTCATTGTTTTTATTATATCTTTATTTTTATTGTTTTATTCTATGTCTTGTTTTATTGTTATGCACCTTTTTACCGAGTCAAGTTCCTTGTATGTGCAACATATTGGCCAATACATTATTTTGATTCTGATTCTGAAATCATAATGCCGTAAGTCATAGATATCCCATGAAACGGTTTTGTATGTTATTCACGTCATATTGAATGAGGAAGTATAAAGACCGCGACTTGCCCGCCCCCCGCGTGAAACGAGAAGTCAATGTTGATCTGTTTATCACCAAACTTATACCGTCATTATTTTAACCCAAACCTAATTAAGCAGATTTGTTGCCTAAAGCTAACTGTGTAGCGTTAGTTTCCTGTAAAGATGATTTATTGAAAATATATTTTGAAAAGACCATATGCATGTAACAAGTGGAAATTGACCCGTGTTAGGAAAACCCAAGAAAGGTATGAGTCATACCTGAATGCAGGTAAACAGTCTGTGTAGAGAGCAGGAGAGGCTGAAGCTCGTTCACTGGCTTGTGAAACAATCTGGTTGTATCGTCTTCTCTTAACTGAAACTCCAGTCTGACATCTCAAGTTGGATCTCATATCTGCTGCCTGCACCAGAACCCCAGAAATATAGCCCCCGGGCTCCAGAGGGGATTCCCGGGTTCTGACATGGCTGCAGGCCGAACCTCCTGGTCCAGGTTCTGTTCAGAGATTTTTGATTGAATTCGGATCGAAGAAGCATCTTACACTAATCATCTCCCGCAGCGTCCCCATTCTTACATTACATGAGTAACATCACGGAACAAAAGCTGTGCATCATCATGTTCTGAATGCTGCCAGTCTAACTGTTTTCCTGTTTGCTTCAGGTAATATTAACTCATTACATTTTACACAGCATATCATCCATACATGAAAAGAATGATGAAGGCACAGCAACGTCATACTTCCGCTCTATGGATGAGGTTTTATGCTTGGTCCGTTTCCCACTGCTGGTAACAGAATAGAAAATGTATTTGTCAATTGGTATTTATTACAGATAATATGCAATCAAATCAAAGGAAATTAATTTGACTTCGATAAAAGTATTTCCCACGTGTCCTTCACTATGTCATTGGAAAACCTGCAGTAGAGTCATGTTTTTTGCATGTTTCATTTGATTGGCCTGGATCATTTTTATTCAATAGTTATTAGCACAATTTTACACAGTTTTTCAGGTCTCCCCATGTCCTTTAGAGGGCATAGGGGCTGTGCAGCCATTGGGGTACAAGGGTTCTTAATGTAAAACCATGCAATTTTACCAAGATAATAATTCCTTTATTGTTTACATGTATCATTGCCTTCTTTGATCATGTCATTATTCTTTGCTCTGTGACATCATATACCATCATAGTGCATTAGTAAACAGACAGTTGTGATCCGGCATTTTAAGAGAATGACTGGGAGATGATTCACTATTATATAATGTCCTGCTTTTGCGAGACGTGAACACTATCGATAAATTGCAGCACCCCCGCTCTCACCGTCGCTCCGTGTTGTTTTTACGCAGTGTAATATACCTGCTGCAATGGCAGCGGAAACCCTGATTTTAGAAGAGAAAACGTCCACGCTCTATGTGGAAGTCGTCACAGCGACAACACAGTAACAACACGGAGCTGATGCATGAGAGCTGTGAGGAGACAGACATTTCATCCATTGACTACATGGAGGTTCATACGGGACAATAGAAAGCATATTCTTCCCCACACTTCCCAGGCTGAAGCCAAACACACCCAGAGCCTGGTGAAGACCGTCGGGGTGAGCAATGAAAGCTAACAACCAGCCCGTCCTCTCTGGTTGGGGCTTAAGCTTTTAGAGAACTCAAAGACAGACCGGCTGTGTGGAACGCTCTCCGTCTGATCTGAGGCGTTAGACAGCACAACTAAAGCTGTGGTCTCTTCTTAGTATGATTACAATCAAAGGGATCACAGAAGAGCATGAATAGATCGATCAATACAACGATGTGCGTGTATACAGTAGAGAAATAGACAGCAGGAATGGATATTATGTTGCAAATAGATATGACACATTCACACCAGGGTGAACGTACGGCGTGATGCATCATCTGTCATACGATACACAGAGCAGAGTGGGGGTTAAAGCAAAACAGAACGGATCTTTCCACACACACACACACACACACACACACACACACATATGGATAGCACAGCACTGCAGTATGTGACCATTAGATCCACATTGAAGAGAAAGAAAAGAAGAGGCAGAGAAATGATGGGAATGAAAAAGAGGGAATGAGTGTGTGTGTGTGTGTGTGTGTGTGTGTGTGTGTGTGTGTGTGTGTGTGTGTGTGTGTGTGTGTGTGTGTGTGTGTGTGTGTGTGTGTGTGAAGGGGGAAGCTAGAACAGCTTGCCGCATTGTCAAGGACACATCAAGGAGAGATTGAGAGAGGGAGAAAAAGAGGAGGAGAGCCAACAAGAGAGGCTGTGGCAGAGGATGAGAAGGAAGGGATGAACTACGGGATGGGTGAGAAATGGAGGGAGGGACTAATGCAAAGAAGATACAGCTCAGTACGATTACTCAGCATAAGGCCTGTTGTCTCTCTCTCTTTCTCTCTCGCCCTGAACCCTCTGAGCCTCATACTGCTCCCCTCGCTGGGAGCTTCACATGCCTCCTGCAGCAGCACGTCAACACACACAGGCAAGCGGACGCACACATAGTCACCGATCTTGTCCAACCACAGCGTACAAATTTCTATTCCCCCTTTCCCAACAGCCAATCAAAAAAAGGAAAGAAAGCTCTGCTCCAAACCTTGCACACAGGAGGAATGACATCACCTGTTGCTGGTTAGAAACCTGTTAGAGACAGGAAACCTGGACCTGATATCATGGTCACCATGGAAACTGAATTACTTAGGGGTGAGGTTGAAGGGGAGAGGATGGTGAGGATGGAGATAAGATAGTTTTGAAGGAGGAAAGTGAAGTTGGAGTTAGCAGCCGAGAGTCACAGATCTGAATGTGCTTTTTTGGGGTGATTCTTCTTTCTGCTGATGGTGCATGTGTGTCTTAGCATATCCGACCTGCTCAACACTTTATCTACACTTCTGTTTATGACGCTAAACCAGGACCATTCAAGTGTCCCTGTTTCACAGAATTATTTATGAAATTAAATAAGCCAAACCTTTTTTTTTTTTTTTCAAATATGTTTATTGGTTTTCATTTTTTTAACACACAACCATACTTCAAACTAACACACACATCAAAAGCACAACACAAAGATACAACAACATTGGCTCAGCTACACACATACAATACAATCAAAATGACTGAATAAAGGAAAAAAAACAGATACACAGCAAAGTACTCTCTCTTACGATCTTTCAGAAAATCCCTTTAACAAAATGTCAGAGACGTTGGGGTCCAAATAATTCAGATAAGGTTCCCAAACTTTATAAAATTGTTTAGATTTGGAATGTATCACACATGTCAGGTATTCCAGAGGTACTAAATCAAACAAAACATTATGCCAGCCCTTAACAGTTGGCTGTCTATCGCTTATCCACTGCAATAATATTACATTACATTACATTTCATTTAGCTGACGCTTTTATCCAAAGCGACTTACATGCTATACAGTAGACCATAGACACAGCAACGGTGAGCAATTAGGGTTAAGTGTCTTGCTCAAGGACACAACGACGCAGACTGCCGGAGCCGGGGATCGAACCACCGACCTTCTGATTGAAAGACCGACTTGCTAACCACTGAGCCACAGTCGCCCCGAATATATTCTTCCTAGCTGCATATGTAAGAATACAGAAGAGCCTCTGGTTTTTTAACACTACATATCTAGCAGGTAGACCCAGAATAAGAGACATTGGATCCATCTGTAAGTTTTGCCCAAGTATCTTTTCAATTTCTGTCAAGACATTAGACCAGTATCTTTGCAGTTTATGGCATGACCAAAGGCAATGGGTTAGAGTACCAATCTCTGTTTTACATTTAAGACACATTGGCGACAAAGTCGGATTAAAATGATGTCTGCGGTTGGGGGATATATGCATTCTATGTAAAAATTTTAACTGTATAGATTTGGCTCGATTACATACTGAAATTGATTTAGCATAGACCCAAATATCGTCCCACTCATCGTCATTGATTGTAACAGAAAGTTCGCTCTCCCACTTTTCTTTAAGCTCTTGCAAAGCCACAGTTGACAGAGTACGCATAGCTCCATATAGTAGACTGACCGACAATCTACAAGGTGTTGCAAACAGTGCTTTCTCAAGATGGGATGCACCAGGGTTATCAATTAGGGTTGTACTGAGCAATATATAATGCCTTATCTGTAAATAACGAAAGAAGCTCTGTCTGGGGATATTATATTTCTCAACCACTTGGTTAAATGGCATTAATGTATTATCAGAAATCAGGTCTTTCAACACACAAATGCCACAATCCTGCCACTGTCTGAAGCCAGCATCAAGAAGTCCTGGTTGGAAATCGGGGTTGTTTAAAATAGGGGTGAAAACTGATGTTAATTTTGACCTCCCCTCAAGTCTACGTGTTAGTCGCCAAGCCTTAATTGTGTTGAGAGTAACAATATTGTCACAGCATGACTTAACAGTTTTAAAGCTCTTAACAAACAACAGGTTCTTCTGTGGGTATTTTGATAGGGAGGTTTCCACATCCAGCCAGACAGAGGCTGTCTCATTTACGATCCAATCATATATACATCGCAAATGAGCACAAAGCTGGTACTTTCTGAAATCTGGTAAATCTAATCCACCTTCAGAGCTTGGCAGTTGTAAAGTAGTCATCTTTAGCTTTGGTCTACGTTTGCTCCATATAAATGTACTAAGCCAGCCATTTAGTTTTTTCAAGACTCCATTTGAAAATAAAACTGGGATCATTTGGATTGGGTAAAGCAGTCTAGGCAATATGTTCATCTTAATAAGAGCTATACGACCTAGCCAGGAGACTGGCAAAGAGTTCCAACGCTCCAAATCTAGCCTCACCTTCTCAAACAATGGGACAAAGTTATACATTTGCTCAAATGTAGGGGTTATGAATATACCTAAATAGATAAAGCCCCCTGGGGACCACTTAAAGGGGAAAAAAGGCAGTGTTGTAGGTATTGATCTTAGACTTCCTAGCGCCATGGCCTCTGATTTTGTCAAATTAATTTTATATCCAGAAAACTTGCTAAACAAACCAACAACATCAAGTAACACAGGTATTGATGTTTCTGGACTTGAAATATAAATTAAGACATCGTCGGCATAGAGGCTTATCTTATGATGTACATTGCCTATTTGTAAGCCCTGGATGGAGGGCATCGTCCTTATGGCCTCCGCCAATGGTTCAATAACCATGGCAAACAAAAGGGGGGACAATGGGCAGCCCTGCCTTGTTCCTCTATGCACAGGGAAACCGTCAGACCTCAGTCCATTAGCAAGAATGGCTGCTTGAGGGTTGTCGTACAAGACCTCGACCCATCTAATAAAATTATCCCCTAAACCAAATTTATCCAAGCAGTAAAATAAATATGACCATTCAACTCGGTCAAAGGCCTTCTCTGCGTCCAGAGAAAGCATTAAACCATCAACTTGTCTACGCTGGAAGACCTGAATGATATTGAGAAGACGCCTAACATTGTTATAAGAGTTCCTCCCCTTTATGAAACCAGTTTGATCCTCTTTTATAATTTTAGGTAGGAGACCTTCAAGGCGTATAGCCAAAACTTTTGCCAAGATCTTCCGGTCCACATTTAGAAGGGATATGGGCCTATAAGAGGCACATGACTCTGGACATTTCCCCTTTTTCAGTATGAGTGAGATATTTGCTTCTTTCAAGGTCGGGGGTAACTCTTTATTTGAGAAAGCATCATTAAACATGCTGACTAAAGGGTCTGCTAATACGCCTGAAAACTCTTTATAAAATTCACTGCTGAACCCATCCGGTCCAGCAGCCTTCCCATTCTGAAGAGTTCCTATGGCGTTAATCACCTCTTCCCTGGAAATGGGTGAATTAAGAGCAAGTTTATGTTCTGATGGTATAGTGGGCAAGTTTAGCTGGTCAAAGAACTTATCCATCAGGACAGACGCATCACTCGGCTGCTCAGAACTATAGAGATTATGATAAAATATCTTAAAGGTGTCATTTATAAGCTTATTATCATATATACGGCTGCCTTGAGCATCACAAAGGGCTGCAATGGTTTGTGACTCTGCTCTTTTTTTTGTGAGATATGCTAGGTATTTCCCAGGTTTATCCCCATGTTCATAACATTTTTGTCTAATAAATCTGACTTTTATTTCCTCATCTTGTGTTAAAAGGTTGTCTAAAGTTGTTCTAATTGCAGATATTTCTGTCAAGATAGTGGGAGATGGGGACACAACATAAGCATTCTCTTTAGCTTTAAGTTCAGCCATTAACAGATTCTGCTTTTCTCTTTTTTGCCTCTTTTTACTTGCTGAAAAGGAAATAATCAGCCCCCTAGAATATGCTTTAGCAGTTTCCCATAGTAAGGCCGGGTTGTCTGTGGACCGAGCGTTAATGGAAATAAAGTACTGAAATTCAGTGGTAAAATGAGTAACAAATGTATGATCCTTCAAGATGGATGTGTTCAGTCTCCAGAACTTCACTCCACTATTTACACCCTTGATGGAGAGGTCCAAAATCACCTTGGCATGATCAGAAATCAAAATACTACCAATAGAGCAAGACAAAACCCTGTGCATCGCAAGACCTGACAAGAAAAAGTAGTCAATCCTACTGTGAGAACCATGAGGTGCAGAAAAGAAAGTATACGCTTTATCAGAAGTGTGAATGGTTCTCCAAACATCAACAAATCCTAAGTCCTCACAAATAGAACGGAGTGCCTTAGCCTGTGGTGAAAGAGACATATCTTTAGAAGGTAATTTATCAATAAGTGGGTTTAGTATGCAGTTAAAATCTCCACCTACAATGGCAATATCTGACTGAATCTCAGAAAAGTCCAAGAAAACCTTAGTTATAAAGTCAGAGGGGTGAGCAGGAGGGTAGTACACTTTCAGTATAGATATAACTGTACCTTGCAAGATGCCCTTTACAATAACATATCGGCCACTTTTATCTTTAATACAGTCCAGTAATGAAAACTGCAAGTTTCTTCTCACTAATATAGCCACTCCTCTACTTCTTGAGGTGAATGAGGAAAAAAACACCTGATTAAAACCTTCCTTCTGCAATTTGAGATGCTCTTCATCATCCAAGTGCGTTTCTTGGAGGAGAGCAATATCAATATGACCTTTTTTCAAAAAACGTAATACTTTTCTTCTTTTAATAGGACTATGAACCCCTTTTATATTCCATGTACATAGGCGTAACCTATTACTCGCCATACAGGCCAACTTTATCCATTATGTAGAGAGAGCATGCTGAGAACATGAATCCGAAAACATGTGCAGTCATTGAGCCAAGGGAAGAAAAACAAAAAAGTAATGTGAACAAGAACTACTATACAAAAATAAACAAATTAAACTTAAATTTTCAAGGGGGTTGTCCCTGCTACCTAACCTGCAGGGAGTTCCAAACATCGCCCACAGCAAGACTAAAGAGCTTGCCGCCCAATCTTCATCCCTCACCACCATCACCATCATCAAAAAACAACAACAACAACACGTCAGCCTACTCACAGTGGTTATACTTGTCAAATAGAATATAAAGTCTATGTATAGACAAACTCAAACAGGAGGTATACACATACCGCATGAAATCAGTGTCTGAGTCCAATCTTCAGTCTGGCACACTTTTGCGTCCTTCTTCTAATGACTGTGCGAGTAATGCGGCGTCTTTCGGAGAGTCAAATCTCTTCTGCTTACCATCGACTGTCACCCTTAAAGTAGCCGGATAGAGCAATGCATAGATCACGTTCATTTTCCTTAGTCGGGTCTTCGTGTCATCAAATGCCTTACGTCGCCGAACCACTTCTGCCGAGTAGTCATTGAAGAAGGAGACTTTGGGCTTTCTTTTTTTATATATGATTTATTTGTACAAAACAAGATCCAAGTACAGACCCCTTCCTAAAACAAAAACACAAGGCAATTCGATACACAAACAGAAAAGAAAACCACAAAACCAACCAAAACCCAACTGACCTACAACTCTCACTCACATCCACTCACTCACACATACGCACGCACATCCACTTGCACTAAAAGAGCAATGCAAAGACTGTAAACAAGGAAGCAACAAAAAAATAAATAATACAACAAAACAAACAAAAACAAAACAAAAAAGTGCTGCATGCTGCCAACCTGCGCCACCAACAAGGCTAGCCAAAACAGGGCACGGGCGCGTCGTTGGGGACAAATCAATCGATAGTGGCGATACATAGTTGGGTAGACCTGACGTGCTTTAAGAGGGGCTCCCAGACCTTACAGAACTTAGTAGAGGTGCCTCTTAAAGAATACTTAATTTTTTCTAGTGCCATAAAACGAAGGGCATCTCTAAGCCATTGAGAGTGGGAGGGGGGGTGGGAGTTCTTCCAATGTAGCAAGATAACCCTCCTCGCTAAAAGTGAAAGAAAGGCCACAAGTTCACGGAAGTAAGTTGGTAGTGAGTTCCCAGAAGGTAGGACACCAAACAGGGCAACTAATGGTGAGGGACAGATATTGGTAGAGGTGACGGCTGAGAGAGTGTCAAAGACACCCTTCCAGAACGGCGCAAGTACAGGACAATCCCAGAACATGTGTCCAAGACTGGCCGGACCTAAATGGCACCGGTCACAGCGTGAGTCTGCACCTGGGAATATACGAGCCAGTTTACTCTTGGACCAATGAACCCTGTGCACTACTTTACATTGTAAGATTCCATGCCGGGCACAGACAGAGGATGAGTGGATCCATTTCAAAGCGTTCTCCCACACCTCAGGGCCTATCTCTGTATTAAGATCAGCCGACCATGCAGTACGCAAGACGTCAGAGGTTGAGGATTGGTGCGCGAGAAGAGTGTTGTAAATCCTTGATATGGTACCTTTCCGGTAAGGGTTAATTTGGAGGATGGTGTCTATAAGCGTGGGAGACGGTATGGTGGGAAAGTTGGGAAAGCGGTTACGTACAAAATCTTTTATCTGCAAATACCTGAAAAAGTGGGTTGAGGGCAAGTTATAAGTCTGTGCTAACTGACCAAAGGAAGCAAATTTACCCTCAATGTAAAGATGATTAAAGGATAAAATTCCTCTGTCTCTCCAGATTACAAAAGCATTATCCATAATGGAAGGAGTGAACAGTGGGTTAGAGTAAACAGGAGCCAGACCAGGTATAGATTGCAATGTAAATTGTTGTTTAAATTGTGTCCAGATTTTAAGACAGTTTTTCACAACAACACTGTCTGAATGCACATATGATGGAATGGTTGTGGGGAAGCACAGGAGGGACATCAGGGATGATGAACCACATGAGGCCTCCTCAACCTGTAGCCAGGGTGGGGGTTGGTCATTAGTGCAACAGCAGTGTAACAAGGCTCTAATGTTTGTTGCCCAGTAATAAAGTAAGAAGTTGGGAAGGGCTAGACCTCCCAGCTTCTTAGGTTTTTGTAAAGTGTCTTTTTTAATTCTAGGGGGCTTCTTGTTCCATAAGAATTGGGAAATTGTGTGGTCAAGTGAGCGAAAGAAACGTTTAGTAATGAAGATGGGTATACATTGGAAGAGATATAGAAATTTCGGGAGCACATTCATTTTAACACAGTTTATCCGCCCTGCAAGAGAAAGAGGCAAAAGAGACCACCGCTGAAAATCCTGATTCAGCCTCGCCAGAAGAGGGGAGAAGTTAAATTTATATAAGTCTGAGTATTTTTTGGTTACACAGACACCTAAGTACTTAAAATGTTCACGAGATATTTTGAAAGGTAAGTCAGACAATGGGTATGCCATGGCTGCAGCATTGATCGGCATTAATTCACTTTTTTGGAAATTTAATTTGTAGCCTGAAATTTGACCAAACTCCTCCAGTAAGTTTAAGACAAGAGGGAAAGCTCTGTCTAGGTCAGAGACAAAAAGTAAGAGGTCATCTGCATACAGGGACACTTTATGTTCGACGCCACCCCTTGAAATACCTGGAATCTGACTTGACCTTAGGGCCACCGCCAGTGGTCCAATGGCAATGGCGAACAAGAGTGGAGAGAGTGGACACCCCTGACGGGTCCCACGCTTGAGGGGAAAGTAGTCAGAATAATCATTATTTGTGCGAACACAGGCTTGGGGAGAAGTATACAAAAGCCTAATCCATGATATGAAGGTATTACCAAAGCCAAAACGTTTTAACAAAGAGAACAGGTAGGTCCATTCTACACGGTCAAATGCCTTCTCTGCATCCATGGAGATAACCACCTCAGGGGTGTCGGAGGGTGTCGGTGCATAAACAATATCAAATAAACGTCTAACATTATGAAAAGAGTGTCGGTCCTTAACAAACCCTGTTTGGTCTGTACCTACAATAGTTGGTAGTACAGTCTCCAAACGCCTAGCCAGCATTTTGGCCAGGAGCTTGACATCTGCACATAGCAGAGAGATGGGGCGGTAGCTACCACAAGAAAGTGGGTCTTTGTCCTTTTTTAAAAGGAGAGAAATAGTGGCCTGTCTTAACGTGGGGGGAAGATGACCATTTTGCATAGATTCATTGTACATGTTGAGTAAAATTGGAGCTAATTGACCTGAGAATGTTTTATAAACTTCAGCCGGGAGACCATCTGGGCCTGGGCATTTACCACTCTGCATCAGCATTAAAGCACTACTGAGTTCAACAATCGAAAAGGGTTCATCAAGTCTAGATGATGTTGCGCTGTCAATGGAGGGAATCTCTAAAGAGTTAAAGAAAACGTCATATTGTTTCTCATCAGCCACGCATTCAGAGGTGTATAATTTGGCATAGAAGTCTCTAAAATGGTTGTTAATTGTCTGTGGGTCAATAGTTGTCCCATCGATAGAACTGATCTGAGTTATATGTTGTGATGAGGATGCTTGTCGGAGTTGGTGTGCAAGCAGTTTACTCGGTTTATCTCCAAACTCATAATATTTATGACGGGATTTTAACAGTGACTCTGCAGCTTCGTTGGAAGCCAGGAGATCAAATTCAGCTTTTTTCATGAGTAATTCTTTCGAAAGATCAGCATTGGGTAGGTCCACACATTTAGACTGAAGTTCTGAAATATCTCTAGCAAGGCTAGCACTTTTCTCTGAGATGATCTTTCTCTGATAAGCTGAGTAAGATATTATCTCTCCTCTCAGGTAAGCTTTGCATGCCTCCCAGATGACTGCTGCCGATACATCTGGGTTAACATTAGTAGAGATAAAAAGATCAATGCGGTTCTTAATGGTCAAAACAAAGTTTGGGTCAGAAAGCAATAAGGAATTAAAGCGCCAGGGGGAGCGTTTCATAGATCTACCAGGAAGAGAGATGTCAACAACCACTGTTGCATGGTCAGATATCACAATGGGATTGTAGGAGCATGAACTAATAGATGGTAGAAGTTTGCTATCAATGAGAAAATAATCAATACGGGAGAATGTGCCATGGACAGGAGAAAAAAAAGAAAACTGTTTAGTACTAGGGTTGAGAAAGCGCCAGACATCTGCGACTGCATATTGCTCCATAAACATCTGAATTACTTTTGCTGATTTAGATATACCAGAGGGCCTATTAGATGATCGATCAAGTGAAGTGTCAAGACAGCAATTGAAATCACCAGCAAGAATGAGTTGGTGGGAGTCCAAGTCGGAGAGAGAGAGAAAAAAACGTTTTTGAAAAAATTATCGTTGTCCCAGTTTGGGCCATACACATTTGCCAAAATCAGGTTACGACCTCCTATACTGCCTGAGATGATGACATAGCGCCCGTTAGTGTCAGACACCACTTTGGTCACGGAGAATGGCACTGACTTGTGAATAAGAATTGCAACCCCCCTGGCTTTACTTGAAAAAGAGGAGTGAAAGAATTGGCCCACCCACCCCCTCCGTAGTTTAAGGTGATCTGAAGGCAAAAGGTGAGTTTCTTGTAAGAAGGCTATTTTAGTGTTTAAACGTGTAAGGTGGTTAAACACTTTGTTGCGTTTGATAGGAGAGTTCATACCCTTAACATTCCAACTAACAAATCTTAAAGCGCCACCTGGTGTACGCAGGGTATTTGTGCTCGCCATCAGATGATAGGGAGTTTTTGGGGGTGTGTGCAAATAACAATCCTTGATTCGTCCGCCAGAGCCCGCTCCCATCCCCACACTGGATATGAGAGGTGAAACACTTGATCAAGTTGGGCACATACAGTTGTAAGCGCAGCATGCATGCAGAATACAAGAAAATACACATAAAAACTAACTAAGATTACATTAACCCGAAGTCCCATCCCACCCCCCTCCCCATACTTCCAGCTGCTGCCATAACACGCAGCAACATGGAGCACTCTGATTCTCTTATCAGCATATTTTCGACACTTCCAAAAGCCAACGCGCTGCTCCCATAGTAATGGAAGTATATGTACAGCAAAAAAAGAGAAGAAAACAACTCACGTTTCTGATTATGCTAATGTGACATACCAAAACAATTGCAACAGGTATAAACAGGTTTACTTTCAGAAATTGGCGCTAACCAAGCACAAACATCGTCAGAAACCCAAAACAACGAGCCTCGCACAAAACAGGAGGGAAACTAAACAGCTGAAGGTGCTGCATAACGGGTGCATAGTAGGCTACGCAAATCAAATATAGCCTCGTAAATATAGCAGGAACGTCAAGCTAGAGCTACCATGTTTGGCTAACGAAACAGGTAAAACACATTGCGCTAGTTAGCGCCGCCAGATACACAGACAAAAGGCACTTACGCTCAGTGAATGCAAAGTTCAGCGAAAGAAAAGTTCAGTCACGCACGTGTGGTTTATCCACCCGCAAACCGTGGACAAATTTAGTGGCTTCTGCGATAGTCGGGAGCCATGCTCTCTCTCCGTTAGGCAAGGTAACGCGTAGCTTGGCAGGATACAGAAGAGCCGGCTTGTAGCCCCGCTGGTAGAGCTCCGCCATGCAAGTCTTGAACTCGGCGCGCCGCTTCAACAGGTCCGGGCTGTAGTCATCATAAAGGCGAATCTTGTGGCCATTGTAGAGCAGGTCGCCTCCTTTCCGTGCCTCGCGAATAACCAGGTCCTTGATCTGAAAACGGTGGAAACGTATGATGACAGGTCGTGGCCGCTCGCCTGGAGCAGGTTTTGGGGCAAGGCTTCTGTGGGCACGGTCCAGTTCAGGGAGAGAGCCAAGCACCTCTGCGCCAAAGACATCCAGGAGCATTTGGGAAAAGAAAATGGACGGACGGTTGCCTTCTATGTTCTCAGGTAGGCCGATTATCCTTATATTCTGTCGTCTGCTACGGCCCTCTAGGTCGGCCATCTTGGTACGTAAGGCCTCATTATCCCGTTGCATGGTGGAGTACGCTGTCTCCAGTTGTTGGATGCGGAGATCAGTGTCGTTGGCATTGTCTTCCAAGGAGGATATTCGCTGCCCATGGTCAGCGACCTTTGTGTGCAGGGTGTCCAACGTTGAAGTCAACGAGTCGAATGATGTTTTGAAGTCGGCAGCAAGCGCAAGCCTGTGCTCCTCCAGTAGTGAGCTAATCTCCGCCATGCTGATGCTAACGCTAGCCGACGTAGACAACGGTGCAGGATGACTTTTATCTACTTTGCCCTTAGGTTTGGACATTGTGATGTTGCCTGTATGGTCAACGCTATTTCCAAAACGTGTTGCAAAAGAGTATTCTGAAAAAGGACTAGCATAAAAAGGTAAATGAAACGTCTAGATGTGGGAGCGAGCCACGTACACGTCTACCCTGCTCGCTGCATTCCGGAAGTCCACTTTGGGCTTTCTGGCTGTAGCATCATCTTGATCTCGAGATCCAAGCCGCTGCGCCGCATCCATTACTCGCTCTTTGTCTTGAAAGTTGTGAAATTTCAGTATAAATGGTCTTGGACGCTGGTTCTGACTGGGTTTCGGTGCCAATGATCTGTGAGCCCTGTCTAGCTTTAAACGACCATCTTTCACAGTCATTTGGAGGTGCTCTGGAATCCACTTTTCTAAAAATTCCACTGGATTTGTCCCTTCGGAGCCTTCTGGTATGCCAACCACACGCACATTGCATCTACGACCTCGGTTGTCAAGATCATCGATGTGCTCAAACATGTCGCGCACTTGCTTTTCAAGGGATGCTATCCTAGCTTCTGAGGCTATAGTTGTGTCCTCGACATCAGAAATTCGTTTTTCAGCCTCTCCTACGCGTGTTGCAATTGCTTGCAGCTGTGCTGTCTGCTCTTTAATGGCCTCTAAGACTGTGGAAACCTTTGTGTCGATCACCTTAGTGAGCTTGTCAGTGATGTTGTCCAAAGCTTGAATAATATTCGGCTCCGTCCCCGGGCTAGCAACCGCTAGTTCACCGCTGACACCAGTTCCCTCAGGAGTAGTCTTCACCGTTTTCTTCGATGTTTTTTTCATGCTTTCTGAATCTTGCCGAAAATAATGATCTAGACTCATGTTAGAGTACCTCCCCTACAAAGTTCCGTACTTGTACCGTCCAGACATGACAGACTAATATATAAACTCTGATAAATGCCACTGGAGCTGGCTTACGGTGCTGTTCACTCTACGGCGCCATCTTGTTCCCCCAGCCAAACCTTTTTTGATTTTAAATAACATCCAAATATTGAATGGTAAATTTGTCACATGTTTTTTGTGGCATGTGCATTTAGCTTTTATGGATTCTTTTAGTTTTTTTACAGAAATACATTGGGGACAAGGACTCGTACAAAGAGGCAAAATACATGTTTAGCAGGGAGGTGAGAGACGCTAAACGACTGCAACACCAGCTCTCAGCAAGTGACTCTGCTTCTGTCTGGAGAGTCTCAGCCAGATCACCAACTAAAGCCCCCCACTCCATGAATGACCGCCGCCTGGCAAACCAGCTGAACAAGGTCTCCTGTCGCTTTAAGACAATGGAACAGTCCTGACGCCATCCCCCCACAGCTCCATCAACCACCAGCCCCCCCCCCCCCCTCCAACCCAGTAGGGGCTTATGCCTCTGTACCATCCTCTGTTCCTCCATCACCGTCTGGTACGCTGCAGCCACTGCCAAGGACAAGGCCAGGCTGCAACGCATCATTCGCTCTGCTGAGAGGGTGATTGGCCGCAATCTGCCGTCCCTCCAGGACTTGTTTGCTTCAAGGACCCTGAAGCGGGCGAGGAAGATTGTAGCTGATCCCTCTCACCCTGGACACTAACTGTTGGTGTCCCTCCCCTCTGGCAGGAGGCTGCGGTCCATCAGGACCAAGACCTCACGCCACACCAACAGTTTCTTCCTGTCTGCAGTCGGGCTCATCAACAGAGCCCGGGTCCCTCACTGACTCTACTGACTCTGTCACCCCGAGACAATTTAGGGTCACCTACCGGTCACCCTGCACATCCCTTTATAATTTATTACATTACATTTTATTTAGCTGATGTTTTTATCCAAAGCACCTTACATGATATACAGTAGACCGTAGACACAGCAACGGTGAGAAGAAGAAGAAGAAGAAGAAGAAGAAGAAGAAACCCCTTTATTAGTCCCACAGTGGGGAAATTTATCCTCTGCATTTGACCCATCCTCTTTTTTTTAAGGAGCAGTGGGCAGCCTCGTGAAGCGCCCGGGGAGCAATGAGGGTTAAGTGTCTTGCTCAAGGACACAACGACATGGACTAGCGGAGCCGGGGATTGAGCCACCGATCCTCTGATCCTCTGAAAGACGGACCTGCTAACCACTGAGCCACAGTCGCACATATTTAAATATATTTAAATACACTTCACATTACACTTGTTTAAAGTACTGTTATCTGTTTGTCCTTGCACTGTATTTTACTGCATTATATTATATTGTACATTTAATTGTAAATTGAATATGTTCCTCTTTCCTGCACTGTGTTTATTGTTTAATGTTATGCACCACCCGCCATGACAAATTCCTTGTATGTTAAACATACTTGGCAATAAATGGTTCTGATTCTGATTCTGATTGTTAACATCTAGTCTTTCTTATTTCCTTCCTCTTTTTTCTCCCTGTATCTCTCTCGCTCTCTGTCTCTCTCTGTCTCTTCATCTCTTAGGTCTCAGTGGGGATCCGGCTGACATGGAGCGCCGGTACCAAACATTTGGCCAAAACTTCATCCCCCCGAAGAAAGCCAAGACCTTCCTGGAACTCGTGTGGGAGGCCTTACAGGACGTCACGCTCATCATCTTGGAGGCCGCTGCCATCATCTCCCTTGGCCTCTCTTTCTACCAGCCTCCCGGACAAGATAGCGAATGTGAGGGCAGGGGCAGAGGGAGCTGGGGAGGATGGTTTGGAAGGGTGTGAGAGGAAGAGGGGGAGAAGAGCAATATAAGGGGAGAGACATAGACAGGTAACAAAGAAGATGAGTCATCCTCAGCATACAGTATCACCATATAGTATCCTTCTTAAAGAGGGGAGAGGAATGAGACAGGGAGAAAGCTATGGTTGTAGGAAGATAGGAACATTATGGCTTTTCATAGAGCAAGGTGAGAGCTAACGTGGAGGAACAAGGATGAAACTGAATATTAAATCAAGCTTATGTATCTGTAATATATAGTAGAGGAGAGACATAGATTGGCCAATAAAGAGCAAAATCCATAAAAAGGGTGAAGACCATAAGATGCTGTAAAAAAAAAGGCTATTAAGTGGCCTTTTGACTGGGTTGATGATGGAGTCAATGATTCTGGAGAAAGATTGTTGATGTGAACTCAAAACTAAGTACAGTCCCTTTAGATTTACCGTCCCTCTTGCTCCCACTGCCTTATTCTTTATGGTAAATGGACCTGTACTTGTATTTCTCTTTTCTAGTCGTCCAACCATGCAAAGTGCTTTAACACTAACTGACATCATTCACCCATCCATACACTGATGGGAGGAGCTACCATGTGAGGTACCACCTGTCCATCAGGATAAACTAACATTCATACACTGATGGGAGGAGCTACCATGTGAGGTACCACCTGACCATCAGGACTAACTATCATTCATACACTGATGGGAGGAGCTACCATGTGAGGTACCACCTGACCATCAGGACTAACTAACATTCATACACTGATGGGAGGAGCTACCATGTGAGGTACCACCTGACCATCAGGACTAACTATCATTCATACACTGATGGGAGGAGCTACCATGTGAGGTACCACCTGACCATCAGGACTAACTAACATTCATACACTGATGGGAGGAGCTACCATGTGAGGTACCACCTGACCATCAGGACTAACTATCATTCATACACTGATGGAGGAGCTACCATGTGAGGTACCACCTGACCATCAGGACTAACTATCATTCATACACTGATGGGAGGAGCTACCATGTGAGGTACCACCTGACCATCAGGACTAACTAACATTCATACACTGATGGAGGAGCTACCCTGTGAGGTACCACCTGTCCATCAGGATTAACTAACATTCATACACTGATGGGAGGAGCTACCCTGTGAGGTGCCACCTGTCAAATATCAGCCACCATAAGTTACTGTCATACCAAGCTACATAAGGCAGCAGAACCCCAGAGTTTATTGAATTGAGCAATACTTTATGGGTAAATAAAGTTTTTATCTGCAATCTCTCTTTGAAGTGTCAATAGAGAAATAACCATGTTTTACCAAAGCATATGAGTCAGCTGGGCTCACATTATTATGCTCACCTGCCTCATCTGCCTCAGATGTAGTCATAAAACTGAAATTTCGAAATCAAAATACTTTCATCAAGTGATTCTTATCTCAGAACAACAGATGTTTCTGTAAATGCTGTTAATAAATCAACACACTTTAGCCTTAGCTCATATGCATGTCTTTGATATCAGTCAGTGTTTTACTATGTATTTACATTTGGATCACTGATTGCTTTCACACAAAACTATCCAAACCACCAATCTGCTGGTTTTTCAGGAGGCTTAAATAATATTTGATTCAGTTGTGATATCATGACTCTGGCTGAGTACTTCACAAAACATTCAACCCACCTTCCCTCTGTTCCCCTCGGCCCAGCATGTGGAGATTTGTCGGGGTCCGCAGAGGATGAAGGCGAGGGTGACACCGGCTGGATTGAAGGCGCGGCCATCTTGCTGTCTGTTGTGTGTGTCGTCCTGGTGACAGCGTTCAACGACTGGTCCAAAGAGAAGCAGTTCCGGGGTCTACAGAGTCGGATCGAACAAGAACAGAAGTTCGCTGTGGTGCGTAATGGAAATGTCATCCAGATCCCCGTTGCTGACATGGTGGTGGGGGACATGGCTCAGGTCAAATACGGTAAGGAAACTTATTGTATAAAAGAGTAGCTACAAATAGTTTGACTGTTGATTAATCAATTTATTTTGAATTGAATGATCAATTGTTCACCTTATATGCTATCTAAAGAAATAACTAATTAAGGTACAAGAAGCTAAACTGATTTGAAATTTGAAACCCCTCCTTATTGAGCACTCTTTTCACCTTTGACTAAAAATGGTTAAACTGGGGTTAGCCTGCATGTGTCGGAGAAAAATGATTTCTTTTTCAACTGGACATTTGTGTTTGTGTACTGATCAAAAAAACAAGACGTAATGTGGCAATAAGTAAAATATAGAGGTATTGGTATTTGTTTTTTTTCAGGCCAGGTGTTCTCCATAAGAGACATGTCCTTTTTGACATGTCTCTAACCAAAAAGGTCATTAGCTGCAAGGGGAATCAAACAGTGATTGTCTGTGTTCAGGGGACCTGCTGCCAGCTGATGGGATCTTGGTCCAAGGCAACGATCTGAAGATAGATGAGAGCTCTCTTACAGGAGAGTCTGACCACGTAGGCAAGTGTGTGGATAAGGACCCCATGCTGCTCTCAGGTTTGTTTTCACACTTTTGATTTTTGGAGCACAAAATAACGGAAACACTTGGCACTTTGTGTTTATGTTCCCCATGTGTATAAATGCATAAATGTATGGGGTCAGATCGGTCTCATAATTCACAAATGCACACAGAACAATCCACAAATGCACACAGAACAATTTACAAATATATTTGATTTACAAATGCACACAGAAGGATTTACAAATACATTTGACAAATAAATGTGACTCACAAATGCACACAGATCGAATTACAAATACATTCCAATGCACAAAAAATATGGATTTGTATGTATTTATTTGTGGATCACACTGCATTCGTGTGTGAATCGCTACACATTCGTGTGTTGGTTTTTTGAGACTCCCCTGACGTCGCCTGATCCACAAATGCGTTTTTTCAACATGGACCTATCTGTAGCCAATCAGATGTCGCCCTCATCTTCAACCAATCACATCACTGCCGTCCTGCCGCTGCTGGAGCAGCTCTGGAAGCGGCCGTCATTCAGAAGTAGTTGTGCGAATACGGATAATATTATGAACCCAAACACAGGGGAGTTTGATGGTCCGACGTTTGAAGGACTTCCACAACAAGTATAAAGCAAAACTAGTGGTTACTTCAATATATATTTAAACTATATGTGGTTACTATGCGCCGGAAAGGGGGCGTGGCTTATCTCTGTGACTTATCTCTGTAAAACACATTTCCTCCATCCAGAAAGAAAGATGACATACATTATCCTTTATTAATTCCCTTAGGGATATTATTCTCTGCATTTAACCCATTCTTTGTAGTTAAGGAGCAGTGTGCTGCTGTGAGGCGCCCCGGGGAGCAACTGGGGGTTCAGTGCTCAACACACTTCACCCTCCACCACTGAACTAACCACTAGTTCTGCTTTGTACTTGTTGTGGAAGTCCCTCAAACGGCGGATCATCAAACGCCCCCGTGTCGGGGTTCATATAAGGATAATGTATGTATTATTTATTTCTGGATCGCGGAAATGGTAACTGGTATTACAGAGACAAGTCACGGAGATAAGCCACGCCCCCTTTCTGGCGCAAATGATGTAATTCGATCTGTGTGCATTTGTGAGTCAGATTTATTAGTCAAATGTATTTGTAAATCCTTCTGTGTGCATTTGTGAATTATGAGACCGATCTGACCCCATATAAATGAGCATGCCTGGCACTAGGCTAAAATGTATGAGTCATATTTATATAACATGCATGCTGGTTATGAGCATTTTGTATATGTAAGTTGGACTTTTTGGATTCTAAGAATTTGTCTTGGTTGTTGTTGAGCTCTTATTGTAACTTGTGAACTCCAGAACACTTAAATCCACGAAACCCCATCAAACATGGGGTTGAGGTGTGAAGTAACAACATAATAATGTATGGCTTTAGTTTTAAAACCAACTCTTTATTGGAAGGTCTTTGAAGAAACTATAGGTAATGGAACAGAAGCTTACCATGAAGTGCTGTAGGAGTTCATGGTACAACTGTGAGGAGCTAGCCAGTGTTTTACTTTAGCGTAAGCAGTTGGTGTTGGAAGCTGTTCAAACTATTTAAACTACTATATCACCTGACTCAGTAGTATTAAACACGTTTATAAAGCACATTTTAACATCCCTAACCATTAGTGCATATCTAAATCATTATATGTATAAATCATTTTATTTAAATCATTTTTTTTAATCATTTACTAACACATTGTAAATTATCTGATTAATCATCTATAAGTCTTTAATACTTAATTTTCAAATGAGGATCATCCATCATTTATAAAGTATGAAAACCCAATCATGTAACCCATAATAGTCAAGCTCATTAATCAAGAATGAAACATGTCTAACTGTGTTTATGAATTAATGAGTGTTCATGTTGGAACAATGCTTTATAAATGATCAATTAAGTGTTAAGTACTCATGTCTAACTAATGCTAAATAGCGTGTTCTTATTATAAAGTGCTACCGAGAAACCTTTAGTAAGCATCTCTGTGTTTCCTATTAAATATAATAATAAATCTCCATAACTTCAGAACTTCAGACGAAAAGCATTGTTTGGCCGATGATGAACTTTAAGACGACCAGGTATCGCTAGCTTTTCTTTCAATAAAAAAACTAGACAAGCCTTCTACAAAACCATTTGACCAAACTCCTCATTGTGTGAACCACTTGCAAGATGAGTTGGGTGCACTCCTAAGGGCTTTATCTTTTTTCTAATTTCCTTTTTCTTCTGCCTAAATGATGATGTATTGTTGAGCTGAGCTCAAGTGGCAGCCATCATATGTTCCGCATGAACAAAAGCTTACAAAGAACCTTGCTAAAAATGTGCAATAGTTGTTGTTTCATATTTGGGGATGCCACTTTGCAAGTGCCACTGATTTCTTAATTGATTCTAAACTAGTAATCTATTTGGACCTATAAGGTACCCATGTGATGGAGGGCTCGGGCAGGATGCTGGTGACGGCTGTAGGTGTCAACTCGCAGACGGGCATCATCTTCACCCTCCTGGGTGCTGGAGAAATAGAGGAAGAAGGGAAGGAGAAGAAAGGTATGTGAAAGAGAGAAACCAGAGAAACACAAAATTGAAAGATTTTTTTTCTCTAATGAGTGAAAGATATTTTTTTTAAAGACACGCCGCACCTTTATAGATATTTCAACTCATATATCAAGATGAACAGAATATTTAGTACGATATCAGAAGCACAGATGGTTTTATTCTGGATTGCATATTATCCAGTAGAGGAAGTAAACAGATGCTTACAAAACCCAGGAAAGAAGACAGTCTTCCTCTCAAATGTCCACCATCTTCATGGTTGAATACCACAAACTGCTCTCGAGTGTGTTAACATGTACTCACACACATGGAGGGATTACTGAACGGGCCGCCAAACACAGGCCCAGGTGTCCTTGAACCGTAGGCCTCAGAACCTCTGTTTAAAGCGCTATTTCTTGTTGGCAATTCATTTAAACAACTACAAAGAGATTCATAACAACCACAAAAACATGCAAAACAACTACAAAGAAACGTGAACTGACTACAAAGAGACTGCAAAGCAACTACAAAGAGGCGTTATATGACTACAAAGTTACTCTAAACAACTACAAAGAGGCGTTATATGACTACAAAGTAACTCTAAACAACTACAAAGAGGCGTTATATGACTACAAAGATACTCTAAACAACTACAAAGAGACGCTATATGACTACAAAGAGACTCTAAACAACAACAACAACACACTAAACAACCACAAAGAGGCATTATATGACTACAAGGATACTCTAAACAACTACAAAGAGGCGTTCTATGACTACAAAGAGACTCTAAACAACCACAACAACACATAAAACATCCATAAAGACAGGCAAAATGCCTACAATAAAAGACACAAAGTTTACAAAGAGATGCAAATAAACAATAAGATGTTTTCTTCACATGTCTGTGCCCCTGGGTCCGCTGTCTCATAATCTGTCCATGCACATGTATATCACAGCCTGTGTATGTGTAGAATGAATTGGGTGCCTAACTGATTTCAGATAAGAGCTTTAACAGGAAACACACCAGTTTAACCTCATCGATAATTTAGCCCACATCCTCTTCACCCCTCTTTCTCTTTGCTCCTCCCTGTTTTTCCTTCCCTCCCTTAATCTGAGAGAGAGAGGCTGAAGATTGAATCAATTATTGAAAGCGCAGGGGAGAGCGAGGGAGCCAGTGAGATTCAGGGCATTCAGGGTGTTGGTTGGTCAATGCATGAAGCATTAGTCTGGGCTCAAATTTGTTTTGGAAGGGCCCTGCAGTGAGAGTGGAGCTGAAGACAACAACAGAGGCTACACATACTTTCAGAAGCACTTAAGTTTAATATCATTACCAGTGCACTCATCCATGTCTCTACCACTGCAGTTCTCACTGATGCATGGGAATGTGTGTAGTATTGTTGGCATCTTGAAAAGAAGAAAACATGTAAAGCATCTTACAATGTAGAATTAGCTCATGATGCTTCTTTTATGAAATGAATATATTTTTATTGCTTGTTTTCCAAAGTGTTGCACACTAGGATGTTTTGCGCTCAGTGCAGCAGCCTCTGTGGGCTAGATCATTCAGTCATTTACTGGAGCTAATACATTATTCATAAGACTTCTACAAATGCCATAACTTGTTAGTTTCTTTCCTCATGCAATGTGGGTTTGCTTTGGGTTATATAGTGTTCTCTTTGAACTGACTCTCATTTGAGATTTAGGTTATATTCTGTTCATCTTTGACATTGTATATAGCTATGTACAAGTATTCTGCTAGCGCAGTTGTGCATACAAACATATTCACTACTTGAGTTTTTTATTCTTCCCTCTTTGCTCTCTTTTGTTTTCCCTTTTTGCCAAATCCTCTCACATGCCCAAAACCTTCCTCTCTCACACATTCCCCAAACAGAGGCCAGTACTCAGTTGCTCATCTCTACAGATGCCAGTTTCAGCACAGTCACCAATGGTATGTGAGCACAAAGTTGTCTGCCTGTCCCGCTCCTTTCCTCAACCAATGAATGGACCCCAGCACACAGTGCAGTGAAAGTGACCTATGATGGGCTTACACAAATATGTCTCTCAGTCTCTTGACCCAGTGTATGAAGACGTGTGAACCTGTATTATTCTTCCCTTTAGTATTGTTACGTTGTGTTTTTCTGTCTCTGGAAGTGTGTCTTTGGCTGTCATAAAATCAAAAATATGGACAGTTTTGTCAGCATATACACATGTGAACACTTTCTATGTACCCATGTGTCTAAGTCCGCCTCCCTTTCTCTCAGGAAAACAACCTGATGGTGCTGTGGAGAACAATCAGAATAAAGGTAAAGGCCCATGACCTGTGCATGTGTGTGGAGAGCCTGGTTTGGATGTAGGAGGAGCTTACTTCATCTGCAGAGATGGTGCTGAAGAGAGTGTTGTGATGTGTTTTCTGTGTGTGTTTCAGCCAAGAAGCAGGACGGGGGTGTTGCCATGGAGATGCAACCCCTGAAAAGTGCAGAGGGAGGGGAGGTAGAGGACAGAGAGAAGAAGAAGACCAGTGTTCCAAAGAAAGAGAAGAGTGTGTTGCAGGGCAAGCTCACCAAACTAGCTGTTCAAATCGGCAAAGCAGGTAAAGAACCGTCTGTTGCCCACCCGGTATGAACCGGTTGAGTTCTTTCTGTCCCACAGAGCTGCTGGCGTATAGCAATCTGAATGTGAGAAATAAATTGTAGGAGTTGTGTGAAACTTTGCACATAAGGTGGGAAGATTCAAACTTAGAAGGATGTTGTATTGCTGCTCAATAACAGACATGTAAAAGACAATATCCTCAAGCGCTATAAACCGGGCTGGAAGAGAAACCACAGGTAGAGGAGTGTAGTGAAGGATGAAGCACTGTGTGGCTTTCACCTCACCTCTTAGTCGACCAAGATTCCTGCCATCAATTAGTCATTTTTTATGCTTTTTCAAATAACTTATTTCCAAACAACTTACGAGCACATCTTTGGTTAACATAAGATTTGATGTGGTGCTTTTGTGGGCTTCTTTGAAGACAAACTAGAAATGGATTAGTTGACATAATATTATGAGTGGTAATCAACTCAGAATTTCTTTAGCTAAGCACATCCTTTATCGATATTAGATATTAGATAGATAGTCTGAGTGACGGATTCCCTTCTTTGAATCCCCCCACAGGTTTGGTGATGTCAGCCATAACCGTCATCATCTTGGTGCTGTTCTTCGTCATCAACACGTTTGTCGTTGAAGGTCTGTGTGTAAACAACGTCCTGAA
Organism: Cottus gobio; assembly: GCA_023566465.1. NCBI lineage: Eukaryota > Metazoa > Chordata > Actinopteri > Perciformes > Cottidae > Cottus > Cottus gobio. The sequence continues at coordinate 28,125,312 of CM042215.1, forward strand.
AGGACACACGTACTATTCCAGAATGCACCACTTTCACTTCCTGGTACATTTTACAGTCTTGATATTTACCACTCTGCTGAGTAGGACTCTCTCACAATATGTAGTGTGGTGTGTGTTGCAGGTCACACGTGGCTGGCAGAGTGCACTCCAATCTACGTCCAGTATTTTGTCAAGTTCTTCATCATCGGAGTCACTGTGCTGGTAGTGGCTGTCCCAGAAGGCTTACCTCTCGCTGTCACCATCTCTCTGGCTTACTCTGTTAAGGTAGATCCACCCATCCAGTGTACTAAATGCTTAGCAAATAGAAATGTAGGAACTGCTGTCTCTTTAACCACTGTAACTGTGCACAGAAACCCCACCGGAGATAACCAGGTCAAGGAATGCATTGTCCCCTCGCCTTTCAAAATCCTACTTTTACAGTCCTCACGTTTAGTCTTAGTTTGATTTCCTCACTAGAATCTCTCTAAGCTGTGTTTATGACTGTTGCACAGTCAAAATCCAGATGATGGAAGAGAGGAGATGATAAAAATGTTGATACATGCGGTTCAGAGTTCAATTATTGCAGTGAGAGCTCTTCAATTCAATTGAGTTTATTTTGTATAGCCCAAAATCACAAATTATCCTCTGACACATACTACGACATCCCTGTCCCAGGACCTCACATCGGATCAAGAAAAACTCCCCCAAAACTAGGGATGCACCGATACCACTTTTTTACAAACCGATACGAGTACGAGTATTTTTATTTGTGTACTTGCCGATACCGAGTACCGATACCGATACTTCTTAGATTTGGTCTCCATGAAAGTGCAATTAATTTGGAGGCAGATTTTATTTTATCCTCTGCAGATTATGTCAAGCCTATAGTACAAAATTAACAGAAGGCTATCCCAAGCTTTAAACTTCTTGTGGAAGTCCCTCTAATGTCGGACCATCAAACGCCCCGTGTCCGGGTTCATAATATCATCCGTAGCCGCACAACAGCGTCTGAATGACGGCCGCTGCCAGCGCTGCTTCAGGTGGACCAGCAACAGTTTGATTCAGCACCAGCAGGACGGCCAAACGCGCCGCGTTACTCGCGTCTAACGCGCCGCCCGGCGTAAATTTGCGTCTGTCGCAACCACACGCGTCTGTGCATAGACTTTACATGTAATCTGGTCGCGCGAAAAATTTGCGTCGCGTTCGGTGTGAACGCACCATTACTCTACACACCTTGCCGCAAGAGCCGCAAGAGAGCGACGAAAGAGCCGCATGCGGCTCTGGAGCCACGGGTTGCTTCTCCACAAAGCGCGACCAGTTTGTTGTAGTGAAATACTGTTGAGTGGTATCGGTTCTTGGTATCGGCAATTGAAAACGAATACGAGTACAAGTATTTTAACGAAGTATCGGCCCGATACCGGTATCGGTGCATCCCTACCCAAAGCACTGAAAAACCCTTTTACAGGGAAAAAAAGGAAGAAACCTTCAGGAGAGCAACAGAGGAGGAAATGATTCATGTAATGAGTAGTAGGCATGGACCACAATCCATGTCAGCAGAAGGAGGTAGAGAGGAGGGGCATCAGCAGGGCCGCCATGGCAGGGAGCAGGACCGGATCCAGACAGCCATGATCCATGGAAGCTTGAGGAGAGGAAGCACAGAGGCTCCAGAGAAGAAGTAGAGTTAGTAATGAGCTTTGAAGAGACATTAATTCATCCAGAAGGATAGAGAGGAGGAGAAAAGGAGAGAGAGAAGAGGAGAGCCTATAGTAGCATATCTACGGGCTGGACCAGGGCCGACCTGAGCCAACCCTAACTATAAACCTGAGCCAGCCCTAACTATAAACCTGAGCCAGCCCTAACTATAAACCTGAGCCAGCCCTAACTATAAACCTGAACCAGCCCTAACTATAAACCTGAACCAGCCCTAACTATAAACCTGAACCAGCCCTAACTATAAACCTGAACCAGCCCTAACTATAAACCTGAACCAGCCCTAACTATAAACCTGAACCAGCCCTAACTATAAACCTGAGCCAGCCCTAACTATAAACCTGAGCCAGCCCTAACTATAAACCTGAGCCAGCCCTAACTATAAACCTGAGCCAGCCCTAACTATAAACCTGAACCAGCCCTAACTATAAACCTGAACCAGCCCTAACTATAAACCTGAGCCAGCCCTAACTATAAACCTGAGCCAGTCCTAACTATAAACCTGAGCCAGCCCTAACTATAAACCTGAACCAGCCCTAACTATAAACCTGAACCAGCCCTAACTATAAACCTGAGCCAGCCGTAACTATAAACCTGAACCAGCCATAACTATAAACCTGAACCAGCCATAACTATAAACCTGAGCCAGTCCTAACTTTAAACCTGAGCCAGCCCTAACTATAAACCTGAACCAGCCCTAACTATAAACCTGAACCAGCCCTAACTATAAACCTGAACCAGCCCTAACTTTAAACCTGAACCAGCCCTAACTATAAACCTGATCCAGCCCTAACTATAAACCTGATCCAGCCCTAACTATAAACCTGAACCAGCCCTAACTTTAAACCTGAACCAGCCCTAACTATAAACCTGAACCAGCCCTAACTATAAACCTGAACCAGTCCTAACTATAAACCTGAACCAGCCATAACTATAAACCTGAGCCAGTCCTAACTATAAACCTGAACCAGCCCTAACTATAAACCTGAACCAGCCCTAACTATAAACCTGAACCAGCCCTAACTATAAACCTGAGCCAGCCCTAACTATAAACCTGAGCCAGCCCTAACTATAAACCTGAGCCAGTCCTAACTATAAACCTGAGCCAGTCCTAATATAAACCTGAACCAGCCCTAACTATAAACCTGAGCCAGCCCTAACTATAAACCTGAGCCAGCCCTAACTATAAACCTGAGCCAGCCCTAACTATAAACCTGAACCAGTCCTAACTATAAACCTGAACCAGCCCTAACTATAAACCTGAACCAGCCCTAACTATAAACCTGAACCAGCCCTAACTATAAACCTGAGCCAGCCCTAACTATAAACCTGAGCCAGCCCTAACTATAAACCTGAACCAGCCCTAACTATAAACCTGAAACAGCCCTAACTATAAACCTGAGCCAGCCCTAACTATAAACCTGAGCCAGTCCTAACTATAAACCTGAGCCAGTCCTAATATAAACCTGAACCAGCCCTAACTATAAACCTGAACCAGCCCTAACTATAAACCTGAGCCAGCCCTAACTATAAACCTGAGCCAGCCCTAACTATAAACCTGAGCCAGTCCTAACTATAAACCTGAGCCAGTCCTAACTATAAACCTGAGCCAGCCCTAACTATAAACCTGAGCCAGCCCTAACTATAAACCTGAACCAGCCCTAACTATAAACCTGAGCCAGCCCTAACTATAAACCTGAACCAGCCCTAACTATAAACCTGAAACAGCCCTAACTATAAACCTGAGCCAGCCCTAACTATAAACCTGAGCCAGTCCTAACTATAAACCTGAGCCAGTCCTAATATAAACCTGAACCAGCCCTAACTATAAACCTGAACCAGCCCTAACTATAAACCTGAGCCAGCCCTAACTATAAACCTGAGCCAGCCCTAACTATAAACCTGAGCCAGTCCTAACTATAAACCTGAGCCAGTCCTAACTATAAACCTGAGCCAGCCCTAACTATAAACCTGAGCCAGCCCTAACTATAAACCTGAACCAGTCCTAACTATAAACCTGAGCCAGCCCTAACTATAAACCTGAGCCAGCCCTAACTATAAACCTGAACCAGCCCTAACTATAAACCTGAACCAGCCCTAACTATAAACCTGAGCCAGCCGTAACTATAAACCTGAGCCAGTCCTAACTATAAACCTGAACCAGCCATAACTATAAACCTGAACCAGCCCTAACTATAAACCTGAACCAGCCCTAACTATAAACCTGAACCAGCCCTAACTATAAACCTGAGCCAGCCCTAACTATAAACCTGAACCAGCCCTAACTATAAACCTGAAACAGCCCTAACTATAAACCTGAGCCAGCCCTAACTATAAACCTGAGCCAGTCCTAACTATAAACCTGAACCAGCCCTAACTATAAACCTGAACCAGCCCTAACTATAAACCTGAGCCAGCCCTAACTATAAACCTGAGCCAGCCCTAACTATAAACCTGAACCAGCCCTAACTATAAACCTGAACCAGCCCTAACTATAAACCTGAGCCAGCCGTAACTATAAACCTGAGCCAGTCCTAACTATAAACCTGAACCAGCCATAACTATAAACCTGAACCAGCCCTAACTATAAACCTGAACCAGCCCTAACTATAAACCTGAACCAGCCCTAACTATAAACCTGAGCCAGCCCTAACTATAAACCTGAACCAGCCCTAACTATAAACCTGAAACAGCCCTAACTATAAACCTGAGCCAGCCCTAACTATAAACCTGAGCCAGTCCTAACTATAAACCTGAACCAGCCCTAACTATAAACCTGAACCAGCCCTAACTATAAACCTGAGCCAGCCCTAACTATAAACCTGAGCCAGCCCTAACTATAAACCTGAGCCAGCCCTAACTATAAACCTGAGCCAGCCCTAACTATAAACCTGAGCCAGCCCTAACTATAAACCTGAGCCAGCCCTAACTATAAACCTGAGCCAGCCCTAACTATAAACCTGAACCAGTCCTAACTATAAACCTGAGCCAGCCCTAACTATAAACCTGAGCCAGCCCTAACTATAAACCTGAGCCAGCCCTAACTATAAACCTGAACCAGCCCTAACTATAAACCTGAACCAGCCCTAACTATAAACCTGAACCAGCCCTAACTATAAACCTGAACCAGCCCTAACTATAAACCTGAGCCAGCCCTAACTATAAACCTGAACCAGCCCTAACTATAAACCTGAAACAGCCCTAACTATAAACCTGAGCCAGTCCTAACTATAAACCTGAGCCAGTCCTAATATAAACCTGAACCAGCCCTAACTATAAACCTGAACCAGCCCTAACTATAAACCTGAGCCAGCCCTAACTATAAACCTGAGCCAGCCCTAACTATAAACCTGAGCCAGTCCTAACTATAAACCTGAGCCAGTCCTAACTATAAACCTGAGCCAGCCCTAACTATAAACCTGAGCCAGCCCTAACTATAAACCTGAACCAGTCCTAACTATAAACCTGAGCCAGCCCTAACTATAAACCTGAGCCAGCCCTAACTATAAACCTGAACCAGCCCTAACTATAAACCTGAACCAGCCCTAACTATAAACCTGAGCGAGCCGTAACTATAAACCTGAGCCAGTCCTAACTATAAACCTGAACCAGCCATAACTATAAACCTGAACCAGCCATAACTATAAACCTGAACCAGCCCTAACTATAAACCTGAGCCAGCCCTAACTTTAAACCTGAGCCAGCCCTAACTATAAACCTGAGCCAGCCCTAACTATAAACCTGAACCAGCCCTAACTATAAACCTGAGCCAGCCCTAACTATAAACCTGAGCCAGCCCTAACTATAAACCTGAGCCAGCCCTAACTATAAACCTGAGCCAGCCCTAACTATAAACCTGAACCAGTCCTAACTATAAACCTGAACCAGCCCTAACTATAAACCTGACCCAGCCCTAACTATAAACCTGAGCCAGCCCTAACTATAAACCTGAGCCAGCCCTAACTATAAACCTGAGCCAGCCCTAACTATAAACCTGAACCAGCCCTAACTATAAACCTGAACCAGCCCTAACTATAAACCTGAGCCAGCCCTAACTATAAACCTGAGCCAGCCCTAACTATAAACCTGAACCAGCCCTAATATAAACCTGAACCAGCCCTAACTATAAACCTGAGCCAGCCCTAACTATAAACCTGAGCCAGCCCTAACTATAAACCTGAGCCAGCCCTAACTATAAACCTGAGCCAGCCCTAACTATAAACCTGAGCCAGTCCTAACTATAAACCTGAGCCAGCCCTAACTATAAACCTGACCCAGCCCTAACTATAAACCTGACCCAGCCCTAACTATAAACCTGAACCAGCCCTAACTATAAACCTGAACCAGCCCTAACTATAAACCTGAACCAGCCCTAACTATAAACCTGAACCAGCCCTAACTATAAACCTGAACCAGTCCTAACTATAAGCACCATCAAAGAGGAAAGTCTTAAGTCTACTCTAAGTGGAAGCTGGTTCCAAGACCATAGGGGATACCGGGGAGATCCCCAGTAGGCCGACAGGGTTGGGCTGGTCCAATACGGCCCACCTCCATCACTAGCCAGACCTCCCTCTGACATCGCTGGGCCCGGCTATATTGTATGCTCCACAGAGCACATTAAAGTTACTCTAATAACTGCATTGAGTAATCACTGACTGAGTTTTATACTTTCCGCGATCTGTATTCACACTCATGGTTTCTATCTCCGTTACTCGTCTCATCTCTTACGTTAGTTTAACATTGTTTTAGCTGTTATTAAATATCAATCACTCTAGTCTTCTCACCACTCGCTCGCAGACAAAGCCGTTTTTGAGTCGTTTTTATGTACTTTAAACACCCCTACACACACATACACACACGCAGCATGCAACACTATTGAGTGTCGAAAAATATTTGCAGTTTCTTGGCTTCTTGCCAAATGTTGACCTGAAATCCCCCCAAAAGCAAGCTGTAAACTTAGGGAAAAGTAGTTCATACTAATTCTACCTTATGATTCCAGTTCCTTTATTGTGGTCTTTCTCTGCTGACGTCCATTCCTTAAGGCTCTGTAGTTACCATCTGATACTAGCCCAGAGTTAAGCATATTCATCTAACTATACCTACTTTGGAGTGTTACTTGAGCCAGTATCATTTTATTCTATGTGTCCATTCAGGAAAATTGGTGGATCCAAATGTTATTAAAAAAAAAACATATTTGATGTAATTTCTTTGTAATCATCCAAAATAATGTTAAGTGTATGGGTATTTTCCAAGTAGGCCACTGACCGGTTGATACGTGCGATTCATTGAGTGGGCAGCGTGCCGTGTATTGAGTGGGCCGGTCTGACGGTAACTCCTGACTTTTTTAAGACTCTAGGAACCACAAGTAGCTCCGCATTCGGTGACCGCAGCTCTCAGAGGTAATATGGTACTATGAGCTCTCTAGTGGGGTAATATGGTACTATGAGCTCTTTAGTGTGACAATATGGTACTATGAGCTCTTTAGTGTGACAATATGGTACTATGAGCTCTTTAGTGTGACAATATGGTACTATGAGCTCTCTAGTGTGACAATATGGCACTATAAGCTCTCTAGCGGGGTAATATGGTACTATGAGCTCTTTAGTGTGACAATATGGTACTATGAGCTCTCTAGTGGGGTAATATGGTACTATGAGCTCTCTAGTGGGGTAATATGGTACTATGAGCTCTCTAGTGTGACAATATGGTACTATGAGCTCTCTAGTGGGGTAATATGGTACTATGAGCTCTTTAGTGTGACAATATGGTACTATAAGCTCTCTAGTGGGGTAATATGGTACTATGAGCTCTCTAGTGGGGTAATATGGTACTATGAGCTCTCTAGTGGGGTAATATGGTACTATGAGCTCTCTAGTGGGGTAATATGGTACTATAAGCTCTCTAGTGGGGTAATATGGTACTATAAGCTCTCTAGTGGGGTAATATGGTACTATGAGCTCTCTAGTGGGGTAATATGGTACTATAAGCTCTCTAGTGGGGTAATATGGTACTATAAGCTCTCTAGTGGGGCAATATGGTACTATAAGCTCTCTAGTTTGGTAATATTGTACTATGAGCTCTCTAGTGGGGTAATATTGTACTATGAGCTCTCTAGTGGGGTAATATTGTACTATGAGCTCTCTAGTGGGGTAATATTGTACTATGAGCTCTCTAGTGGGGTAATATGGTACTATAAGCTCTCTAGTGGGGTAATATGGTACTATAAGCTCTCTAGTGGGGTAATATGGTACTATGAGCTCTCTAGTGGGGTAATATGGTACTATAAGCTCTCTAGTGGGGTAATATGGTACTATAAGCTCACTAGTGGGGTAATATGGTACTATAAGCTCTCTAGTTTGGTAATATTGTACTATGAGCTCTCTAGTGGGGTAATATTGTACTATGAGCTCTCTAGTGGGGTAATATGGTACTACAATCCTATTCTTGAAAAAATCTGAGAGACTAACTCCACCACTAAATACACCATTTAAGAACATTGTGGATAGCTTTACATACCTCGGGGTTAAAATCACGCCTACAATAGAATCCATGGTACCTGCTAACTATAACCCTGTGACTGAGTCAGTAGTTGAATCCATTAATAGATGGAAATAATTGCCAATTTCCATGATTGGACGTATAAATATTCTGAAGATGAATATTCTTCCTAAATTCCTGTACCTTTTTCAAACCATCCCACTTGCTCCTCCTTCTAATTTTTTTATTAAAATTAAGCATCTTTTTTGTAAGTACATTTGGAACAATAGACGCTCAAGATTGCGCATGACCCTGTTATACTTACCATATGACAGAGGTGGGTTAAAACTCCCTTACCTCCAGGGATACTACTGGGCTGCCCAACTACGAGCAGCCTCATATTGGTTTGAACACCAGTCAACGATGCACTGGATAAGAATGGAGGAAACCACAACTTCCAAAATCCCCTTATATCTCTACCTTTACTCAGCAAACTTAGCCACTTTAAAGAAACATACGGCAAACACCTTTGTTAAAAATACGCTGACAGTATGGCATGAGGTGTTAGGTTATCTTGGGGAAAAAATTCCTCTATCCCAATATTCACCTATATGGGGGAATAGAAACTTTACACCAGGTACTAATGACCCTGGTTTTAAGATATGGGCAGACAGAGGAATCGCAAAGATTTCAGATTTGTATGATTATGAAACTCATACTCTTTTAAGTTTTAATGAGATCAGGCTCAAATTTAGTATAGATACAACACATTTTTCAAGTATCTCCAGATAAGAAGTTTCATAACAAAGACACAGAACTCCTTAAATCCCCCCCTATCTAAATTCTTTAGAAAAGATAGCTCTAAACCATCATGGATCAGCTGGAATAATTTCAAAGTTCTATCATATTATCATAGATGCAGCAAAAGAATCTTCAGAGGACAAAAGGTTAGCATGGTGTTCCGACCTAAATGAAGAAATCACTGTAGAAGACTGGCAGGACATATGCCTACAGGGTCAGGTTCAAACAATAAATTCAAGGTTCAAACTTCTCCAGTATAAATGGGTGATGAGAACATACATTACTCCAGAGTTACTACATCGCATTTACCCCAACACACCGGATACATGTGTTAAATATGGTATACATAAAGGCAGCTTGTTTCATTGCCTCTGGGAATGCTCCCTCATTCAGGATTTCTGGAGTGAGATTATTGCTGTTGCTTCTGTCTGTGTTAACAAAAAACTCCCATTATGTCCAAAGCTATGTCTTTTTGGATGTTTTCCAGCAGGCTGCACGCTTAAAAGTAGCAAAAAGAAGTTGATTATATTCTGCCTTCTTGAAGCGAAACATAATATAGCAATTGCGTGTAAATCTGCCCACAGACCGAACAGACAAAAATGGATGGAGGGACTGTTGCAGTGCCTCGCCCTGGAGAAACTCACATATATAGTTAGGGTGAAATATAACACATTTTTAGACATTTGGGGCTCATTTATGGAGTTCCTGGAGGGTCAGGGTTTTGCTGCAACCCTGTAGTTTTTTTTTTGGTCTATTCTTTTCCTATTTCGTTGGTCACATCTGAGGAGCATTCTGCGTGTGGGTATGGTATGTATTTATCTGCGCACGTACATACCTGTCAGTACATTACAGTCAGAGGCGCCTAATAGGAAGAACATAGATAGATAGATAGATAGATAGATAGATAAGTACTTTATTGATCCCCTAAGGGAAATTCAAGATCCAGGTAGCTCCAGACATCATACAAACATAATATACACATACTGTTAAACTATTAAAAAGGATTATCAATAAAAATAAAAGTTAAAACACACATTATTAAGAGGGGGGCGGGGGGGGGGGGGGGGGGGGTTTGTGCAAAGGGCCAACATAGCCAGTAGTCAAGGGGGGGGGGGGTGCAAAGGGCCAACATAGCCAGTAGTCGGGGGGGGGGGGTTGTGCAAAGGGGGGTTGTGCAAAGGGGGGTTGTGCAAAGGGCCAAATAGCCAGTAGACAGTGAAACATTGTGTAAACAGTGAGTAAGTTGAGGGCTGTGCAAAAGGCTAACATAGCCAGTAAACATGGCTCACCAGGAAACTGAGGTTTTCTGGTGAGGTAACTTTGATTGACAGGTTTTGTTATTGTACAGTTGTATGGCTCTAGGGATGAATGATTTACAGAGTCTATCAGTTCTGCATGGCAGCGAGCGCAGTCTCCAGCTGATCAGACTCCTCTGTCCAATGATGGCACTGTAGAGTGGATGGCTTTCATTGTCCATGATAGTGAGCAGTTTGGTGAGGGTCCTTTTGTCGGCGACTGAAGTGGTGCACTCCAGTGCAGCACCAACCACAGAGCCAGCTTTCTTCACCAGCCTATCCAGTCGCCCTGCATCCTTCCTCTTGGTGCTTCCTCCCCAGCACACCACCGCGTAGAAGAGGACGCTGGCGACGACAGACTGGTAAAACATCTCGAGGAGTTTGCTGCAGACGTTGAATGACCGCAGCCTCCTCAGAAAGTACAGCCGGCTCTGCCCTTTCTTGTAAATTGCGTCCGTGTTGGCAGACCAATCCAGTTTATTGTCCAGAATTACCCCAAGGTACTTGTATGTGCCTACCACCTCCACATTGACCCCCTCAATGGAGACTGGTAGCATAGTGGGTTTAGACCTGTGGAAATCCACCACCATTTCCTTGGTCTTAGCAGCGTTGAGTTGTAGGTGGTTGTGCTTGCACCATTTCACGAAGTCCTCCACCAGGCTCACCTACTCCCCATCCTGGCCATCCGTGATACACCCCACAATTGCAGTGTCGTCTGAAAACTTCTGCATGTGGCAAGACTCTGTATTGTAACAGAAGTCAGAAGTGTACAGAGTGAACAGAGCAGGAGAGAGCACAGTTCCTTGTGGTGCTCCGGTGCTGCAGACCACAGTGTCAGACAGGCAGTCCTTCAGTCTGACAAACTGTGGCCGCCCTGTCAGGTAGTTGGTAATCCATGATACGAGGCGATCGTCCACGCCCATCTGCAGGAGCTTTTCTCCCAGTCTGAGGGGTTGGATGGTGTTAAAAGCACTGGAGAAATCAAAGAACATGATTCTCACAGCACTTTTTCCCTTGTCCAGGTGAGTATGCGTCCTATGCAGCAGGTATGTGATCGCATCGTCCACTCCTACCTTCTCCTGGTATGCGAACTGTAGTGGGTCCAGTGCGTGTCGTACCTGGGGTCTGAGTATGTGCAGTAGCAATCTCTCCATGGTTTTCATTATGTGTGACGTGAGGGCTACCGGGCGGAAGTCGTTGAGTTCAGTTGGGTGGGGCTTCTTGGGGACAGGGACAAGGCATGATGTCTTCCAAAGTGAAGGAGCCCTTCCAAGACGGAGACTAAAATGTACTGGAGCGGCTCACCCAGTTCAGCTGCGCACGTCTTAAGCAGTCTAGGACTAACTTTATCCGGGCCTGCAGCTTTCCTGGAATTAAGTCTCCTCAGCTCAGCTCTCACCTGGTCTGCTGTGATGGTGGGGGGGAGGGGCGGGTGGGACGGGAGGGGGAGGGGTGGGGGGTGAGGTGACTCTTTGTTCCTCGAAGTGTCTGCAGTCGGTGGCTGATGGCTGGATATAGGGGTCGGTGACGCCTTTGATGGTGGGGGGTGATGGGGGGCGGTGTGGGAGGGGGTGGGGGTGCAAGATGGCCATGCACTACGGAGGCAGCTCCTGAAGAGGGGTGGGCGGACATAGCCGTAGAACAGTCAAATCTGTTGTAGAACTGATTTAACTGGTTGGCCCTGTCCAGGCCTCCCTCCACACTGCGGCCGCTCTTCTTCATGCCAGTCATCGTCTTCATCCCCTCCCATACTTCTCGCACACTGTTCTGTTGCAGCTTCCGCTCTACTTTCTTCCTGTATTCCTCCCTTGCCTCCTTCAATTTGATTTTGAGCTCCCCCTGTATTATCCCCCTGTAATGCCATTGCCATTGTTATAGTTATATGTATTTAATATATTTATCTGAAGCGCCTATATGTGCTTTCCCCCTTTTTTTTCTTTTCTTTCATTTCTATTTATTATTTTTTCTATTATGTGGCTTGTTCTGTGTTTTGTTCTGTCTTGTGTTTGTTTTGACTGTGTTTGTTCGTTGTGAAAATACAATAAAGACATTTGTCCAAAAAAAAATGGTACTATGAGCTCTCTAGTGGGGTAATATGGTACTATAAGCTCTCTAGTGGGGTAATATGGTACTATGAGCTCTCTAGTGGGGTAATATGATACTATAAGCTCTCTAGTGAGGTAATATGGTACTATAAGCTCTCTAGTGGGGTAATATGGTACTATGAGCTCTCTAGTGGGGTAATATGATACTATAAACTCTCTAGTGGGGTAATATGGTACTATAAGCTCTCTAGTGGGGTAATATGGTACTATAAGCTCTCTAGTGGGGTAATATGGTACTATAAACTCTCTAGTGGGGTAATATGGTACTATGAGCTCTCTAGTGGAGTAATATGGTACTATACACTCTCTAGTGGGGTAATATGGTACTATGAGCTCTCTAGTGGGGTAATATGGTACTATAAGCTCTCTAGTGGGGTAATATGGTACTATAAGCTCTTTAGTGGGGTAATATGGTACTATGAGCTCTCTAGTGGGGTAATATGGTACTATGAGCTCTCTAGTGGGGTAATATGGTACTATAAGCTCTCTAGTGGGGTAATATGGTACTATAAGCTCTCTAGTGGGGTAATATGGTACTATAAGCTCTCTAGTGGGGTAATATGGTACTATAAGCTCTCTAGTGGGGTAATATGGTACTATGAGCTCTCTAGTGGGGTAATATGGTACTATGAGCTCTCTAGTGGGGTAATATGGTACTATAATCTCTCTAGTGGGGTAATATGGTACTATAAGCTCTCTAGTGGGGTAATATGGTACTATAAACTCTCTAGTGGGGTAATATGGTACTATAAGCTCTCTAGTGGGGTAATATGGTACTATGAGCTCTCTAGTGGGGTAATATGGTACTATGAGCTCTCTAGTGGGGTAATATGGTACTATAAGCTCTCTAGTGGGGTAATATGGTACTATGAGCTCTCTAGTGGGGTAATATGGTACTATAAGCTCTCTAGTGGGGTAATATGGTACTATAAGCTCTCTAGTGGGGTAATATGGTACTATGAGCTCTCTAGTGGGGTAATATTGTACTATAAGCTCTCTAGTGGGGTAATATGGTACTATGAGCTCTCTAGTGGGGTAATATGGTACTATGAGCTCTCTAGTGGGGTAATATGGTACTATAATCTCTCTAGTGGGGTAATATGGTACTATAAGCTCTCTAGTGGGGTAATATGGTACTATGAGCTCTCTAGTGGGGTAATATGGTACTATAAGCTCTCTAGTGGGGTAATATGGTACTATGAGCTCTCTAGTGGGGTAATATGGTACTATGAGCTCTCCAGTGGGGTAATATGGTACTATAAGCTCTCTAGTGGGGTAATATGGTAATATAAGCTCTTAAACAGGCTTAAACAGCTTATTTTGCTCTTTCCACAGTTAACAAAATTTAACAAATTACCTTTTTAGCACTGTGGCTGAGAGCCCAATATAGTTTTCATATTGTATGGTCATATTGTATGGCGTCAAAGGCAGCACTTTGATAAAAGTTATAAAAGTAGAACTGAAATCTTCTAACCTAATATGGTTCAGATCCACAATCAGTGTTCAGCTAATTAGGTACTGTATGAAGTAGTATACAAGTCCACTTTATAAATCCTCTTCACTCAAGTCATCAATGAAAACAGTCATTCATCACTGTGTTGTATATGTAATTGGCCTGCTGCACCGTTTCAGCAAACATCACTGACCATTCTTTACACGCAAGTTATATGCACTGCACAAAAATATGTTGAATGATAAAAAAGATTTGCCTCCCTCTCTCCTTCCACCCCTGAATCCATTTGTCTCTGCCTCTGTCCTCCTGCTCTACCTCAATCTATCATTATTCCATCCATCCCTCTGATCTCCATCACTATCTCATTTGTAGAAAATGATGAAGGACAACAACCTTGTCCGCCACCTGGATGCGTGCGAGACCATGGGCAACGCCACGGCCATCTGCTCCGACAAGACCGGCACCCTCACCACCAACCGCATGACTGTGGTGCAAACTCACATAGGTGAGCAAAGATTCATGAATAATAATACATAATGATAAATAAATCCAAATCACCAAGCATGTCTATCTAGTATCTGTGTTGCCTATGGTTCACTCTAATGAAAACATAAGGCAATGCTCAGATTGAATAAATGCTGAGAAAAAGGATTACATTTTGAAAAAAAACTTCCTCCCTGCTTTGAGGAATCAGAAGTCATGTGGTCCAACTTATACCAACTTTGAATAGATCGGTGTCTCCTGACATGGGTGCTGTTTTGGCCCCCTAGTGCAATGCCTGTATGAGGGTTAACTCAGAGAAGCCCGCAGCACTCACTCATTCAGTCAAACAAGTCATTTGATTTTTTTTTTAAATGTTTACTAGTTTAAGTCAAATTTGGACATTCAATTTTTTTATTATTTTTAGTGTGATGGAAATTGTAAAAGAACTGTTGACATTTTAGTCTACTTCTCATCGATGTAAATGTTGTGTAGCTTTGGTCCTGGCTGCAGATCCCGGTCACTGTGCTCTGCGGTGATGCCACAGACTCAGAAACGCTCACTCTGTTCTCTCCCTGCAGAGAAGCCGATCATTCAGAAGCTGCTTTTACTCACTTATGTGAAGGCTGTTCACATTCTGGGTGTAGCTTGAGAGGAGAAGCATTTGTGGTCTGTCCCAGCTGTTGTGTGGCTGCTTTTTGTTGAACTCCTAGTGGAAGAACTGGGTACGTCAGATTACATTACCGTCAGAGATAAGATCGAATAAAATAAAATAATCCTGTATTAGTCCCGCAGTGGGGGAAATTGCAGGATTGCAGCAGCAAGAGGCACATAGTAAAAAACAAACAAAGCCACTCAATGCAAGATGCCTCTTATCTTGCATTGAGTGGCCTTATTTTGCACCAGGGCCAGATACTAGATCAAATTCTGAAAAAGATATATTTAAGCAGTGGAAGAAGATACTGTTTTACTAATCAGGAGCTGGACTACAGTGGGGGCTTTGCAGATGCATGCATGTCGTTGATTAAGACTTTGCTATAAAACAGTAATTAGTTCAACTGTCCACTCATCCGTCTTTCACAGTATCACTTAGTTTTTATTTGTTGACAAAAATAGTAAAACATTTTGTCATAGGTTCTTTTCTTTTTTCTAAAACAAAGAAATCAAAGATTTGTTTTAGTCTTGTTTGTGTCCTGAAAAATCTATTTACAAATAAATAGGATAGCATTACTTCCTTTGTTACAATCCTTATAAAGAGATTACAAAATGAAATGAAAAAACTTTTATTTAAAAATAAATATGCATTGAAAATGGACATGAGGATGCTATGAAAAGAATCCCTCTGAATGCTGAGCTTTAAAAAGTGGAAACAAGTGGAATATGTCTCCAGTGTTTGACACGATCAAAAATGATATTTTACCTGACAGACCTGAGCAGTGGGGAATCCCTTTTGTCGTGAAGTGTACTTGATTGTTTTTGTTCATACTGGACTATCGCCTGTGGAACTCCTCAAGGAACCTTTCTAGCCCACTTGTATTTTCTTCTGTCCACACTCAGTAATGTGACAATATTAATTACACATTTAGAAACCCTTACTTTTGTATCCACCAAGCCTAAGCTGAGATGGCCCAGATGACAGCACCAATTTATCACAATTATTTTATGTAACTGTTTGCACAGTCTCAGTAGACCTCTCCAAGATTCATGACGAGGCAATATGTAACCTGGAGGGCCTCTTTAAGTCGCTGTCACTAATGTTCTGCATTACTATGTTCTACGTGTATCCCCAGTTCCTTTTCCTAACTCACCACTAAAACCAATAGAACTAAACTTCCTTTTGATAGCAGGAAGCAGTTCATCTATTGCTAGCAATTTTCATTGGCAGGTCACAGATGCGTCAGCGTAGGCTGAATGTACAGAGATTATAATGGATGTGTATTAAAGTGAGATTGTTGTTCCCCAGGTGATGTGCACCACCGTGTGGTCCCGGACCCCGGACAGATAAACCCTCGGACACTGGATCTACTAGTCAACGCTATCGCTATCAACAGCGCCTACACCTCCAAGATCTTAGTGAGTCATGCACCGACAGAGAGCCCACTCTTCTGCCTTTTTTAAATGTCATCCTCTTTCATTTCCTACCGCCTCATCCATCTATTGTCTCCTTCTCTGTCTCCCTCTAATCTACCACTCAAACGTGATTCCACCTGTCTCTGTTCCAGCCGCCTGATGTGGAGGGGGGCCTGGCTAAGCAGGTGGGCAACAAGACCGAGTGTGGCCTGCTGGGGTTTGTATTAGACCTGCAGCGGGACTATGCCCCGGTCAGAGAGCAGATTCCTGAGGAGAGACTGTACAAGGTAGAGAACCATGCACCACATCCACCTTTACTAGTTGCATTTTTATATATATATTTAAAATATATTGATATTTGATATACATTCTGCATACATATTTCCAAAACAATTGATGAATATATAACCAAAGTACATCAAGTAATGGTACATCAAACTGCTACATATTTTGCCAATGTGCTTTATTATAAGGACACATTTGATATTACAGTTTTAAGCTCAAGTGGTAGCTTGACCAACCCTATAACTCATTGATGGTAAAAAACATAATACAAAAAACGTTTTGGCTAAAGTAACCAAAAGATGTACTCAAGTAAAAGCACCGTCACTTTACAAAAAAGCACTTAAGTTAAAATAACAAGTAGTCAAAAAAACTACTTAACTAAGAGTGCAAAAGTATTAGTGTTCGGGTATTAGTGTTATTAGTATAAGTACTAACTGTCTTCTACCCCCAAATATTTTGTTTGACGTGGAAATCACTTGAGTTAAAGAATTGATCATTCACTCTATTCATATTTATTACTGAATAAATGACAATTCTTAATGTATTGCCACATACACACCAGACAATATTCTGTATATCTTTAGAAAAAATAAATATAAAGAGTGTCAACTTGTTGCACTATCCTAAAACATAGGTCATTCTAAGGTAGATGTCTACACTGTGTAGACCAAGTCCTAGTTCTTGGTCTGTCCAATCACATGACAATATGATGAGAGAACTGGACACATTAGTGTGTTGTCTCTGTGAAAAAGTATCATATCTAATGAGGAGATAATGACATATTACATACAGGTGTATTTCCTTCTTGACTTTGACCTGAGGAAGACCCTCGTGCCTCACGAAAAGCATCAAATAATAAAGCAGTAGATTACTGTATTCAAATGTAACAGAGTAAAATTAATGATTATTCTCTAAAAAGTATCTAAGGATAGAAATTATGTTGCATTAAAACTACTCTGACAAGTACAGATTACTCCAAAAAGGTGCCCGAGTACATGTAATGGAGTAAATGTAACTCGTTAAAGAGGAACGTAAGAAGAAAGTTCAGGGAATCATCAAAGTCTTCAGGATTCATCCTCTGGGCTCCATAAATATCTGTACCAGAGCAATATTTTGTACCAAAATAGTCTCTGCTTAACCTACATGGGCTCTTACAGGGGTTTAAAAAGCCAAAAGTACAATGATATTGATGAGACAACGTGTGCTGTGTGTGGACTGGTATCTAACACTCATATTCAATTCAATTCAGTTTATTGTGTATAGCCCAAAATCACAAATTACAAATTATCGTTAGAGGGCTTTACAATCTGTTCACATATGAAATCCCTGTCCCAGGACCTCCCCATCGGGCCGGCCCCATCGGGCTTGATCAATACATATAATTGAGTATCATCGGCATAAGGTTATTGGGCGACTGTGGCTCAGTGGTTAGTAAGTCTGTCTTTCGATCAGAGGGTCAGTGGTTCAAACCCCGGCTCAGCCAGTCGTTGTGTCCTTGAGCAAGACACTAATAACCCTAATTGCTCACCGTCGCCGTGTCTACTGTATATCATAAGTAAGTCGCTTTGGATAAAAGCGTCAGCTAAATGTAATGTAATTGAGTGTTTCCTGATAACATTGCCTAAAGGAAGCATATATAAGGTGAATAAAATTGGTCCAAGCATAGAACCTTGTGGAACTCCATGACGAACGCCGGTGTTCATCGAGGCTTCATCATTTACATATACAAACTGAGATTGATCTGATACATATGACTTAAACCAGCTTAGTGCAGTACCTGTAGTACTTTTACATCTGTATCTCTAGTCAGGAACAGCTCTGTCTGCCTCTATTTTGACCATTTTGAATCAGACATCTCTCTCTCTGTCTCTCTCTCTCTCTCAGGTTTATACATTCAACTCTGTGCGTAAATCCATGTGTACGGTGATCAAGCTGCCTGATGGTTCCTTTCGCCTCTACAGCAAAGGAGCCTCGGAGATCCTGCTGAAGAAGTGAGTGTTAGAAGAGGATGGGGATGGGGAGGCGGTCTGGGACGAAACATTAGATTACATGAATAAGGCAAAAATAGTTAAATGGGGACTGGGTTCAAAAGTAAGAGACAAAATATGTTCTATTAATGAGTGTTTATCCTTTCCTTCATCTGTCTCCAGGTGTTCTTTCATCCTCGATGCCAATGGAGAAGCGCGCACATTCCGTCCACGTGACAGAGATGAGATGGTCAAACAGGTGAGACTGAGTCAGTAAAAGCTCCGATGTGCAGAACAATGTCTTCAAAAGAGCTGTGCTGAACGTCACTTCTCTGTCGTGGCCGGAGTCATTGTATTTTCCTGTCTCTCCGGGCCTTTCTCGTAAACGCCATATGTTAGTGAAGCTTGGAGGGACTTTCTTCAAATTTGGCACAAATGTCCATCTGGACTCAAGGATGAAGTGATTTGAAGTCAAAGGTCACTGTCCACAAATATGGATTGAGGCAGAAACTTTTGCTCGATAAAAATGTGAATATTGTCTTTTTCAATAAATTTGCACTATACAACTATCTGGAGTTATTGGAAATGTTTAGATCACACAAGTCACAATAAATCCAACGCACTATATCCACAAATAGTAGAACCCTAATAATATTAGTGTAGACTGTGCAGAAATACTGGGTTTAAACACAATGAATAGCACAAAAAAATAAGCTAATGAAATATAACATAATAATTAGTGATCTTGTAAATTGATATGGTAAATGTGTTTTTTACACATCCAGCAGGTGCAGAACAACATTATCAGTCATTAGAACTGCTGTTTGTGTCCACAGGTCCAATAGTCACTCTATTTTAGCTCTGACTTTGGGCTCCAACAACTTATGAGGAAAATATCGTGATGTGCCAAATCCACTGTGTTCATCAGATACTGTGTCTCTCTGCTATTTGGTGCGGAGTTGGTCGTGTGTGTGTTTTTTTCCAATTAAATTAAATATTATTATTATTTTGTATAGCCCAAAATCCCAGATCCCAAATGTCCCGGGACCTTACATCGAATCAGGGAAAACTCCTCAAAAAACAGAAAATACCCTTACACAGGGAAAAAAGGGAAGAAACCTTCAGGAGAGCAACAGAGGAGGATCCCTCTCCCCGGATGGACAGAAGCAATAGATGTCATGTGACCAGAATCAACATAATAGAGTTACAGTACATTCAATGGATATAAATATTTTCCCTGTAAAAGGGTTTTCACTACGATTTTTTGGGGAGTTTTTCCTGATCCGATGTGAGGTCCCAGGACAGGGATGTTGTATGTGTACAGATTGTAAAGCCCTCAGAGGATAATTTGTAATTTGTAATTTTTCACTACGAGTGTAGGAGTTTCACTATGAGTCTCTATATTATTTTGATATATTGTCATTTTGTACATTGTTATAATATTGTTATAGTCACTTTAAAGGCGTTGGTACTTAAATGTTTGTGCTGTTAACTAGGGATGCACCGATACCGGTAAAATACTCGTACTCGTATTCGTTTTCAATTGCCGATACCAAGAACCGATACCACTCAACAGTATTTCACTACAACAAACTGGTCGCGCTTTGTGGAGAAGCAACCCGTGATCCAGAGCCGCATACGGCTCTTTCGTCGCTCTCTTGCGGCAAGGTGTGTAGAGTAATGGTGCGTTCACACCGAACGCGACGCAAATGTTTCGCGCGACCAGATTACATGTAAAGTCTATGCACAGACGCGTGTGGTTGCGACAGACGCAAATTTACGCCGGGCGGCACGTATGACGCGAGTAACGCGGCGCGTTTGGCCGTCCTGCTGGTGCTGAATCAAACTGTTGCTGGTCCACCTGAAGCAGCGCTGGCAGCGGCCGTCATTCAGACGCTGTTGTGCGGCTACGGATGATATTATGAACCCGGACACGGGGGCGTTTGATGGTCCGACATTAGAGGGACTTCCACAAGAAGTTTAAAGCTTGGGATAGCCTTCTGTTAATTTTGTACTATAGGCTTGACATAATCTGCAGAGGATAAAATAAAATCTGCCTCCAAATTAATTGCACTTTCATGGAGACCAAATCTAAGAAGTATCGGTATCGGTACTCGGTATCGGCAAGTACACAAATACAAATACTCGTACTCGTATCGGTTTGTAAAAAAGTGGTATCGGTGCATCCCTACTGTTAACTCCTGCTTCCAGTCTTTGTGCTAAGCATTACTGAACAGAAACTGACATATACTTTCCAAATCTGTTATAGCAAAACTGCTTTTGCTGGATCCGTCTAGTTGTCACTAAAATATTTAGCAACAAAACACATGTTTTTGTTCCACATACAGTAGATAAGTCCATGCTGGATGCGCAAGCATTGTTTCACTGAATGACGGGCGGACTGACCTACATTTGGCTCACGATGAACGCAGCCTGTGCATTGAGTAAAAACAACTTTCCTCCATGCACAACTTTATTCCAGCTCAGCTGTTCAGGTTGTATTGCAGCAGCTTTGTTCCCCCACATCATGTTAGGGACTTACAGCAGCAACGGTTGCTGTCTGCAGCAGGCTGGAGGTCTTTTCCTTACAGCTGTGTCAGAGAGCATTCCCACAAAGATACTCCAAAAGTAATCTGACAGCAAACCATGTGCGAGCAGTTTAATCCAGTTTGTCTGCATCAGATATTGGAATGTAAATAACATAATAATAATACTTTAATTTGATATTGCGCTTTTCTAAGTATTCAAAGACACATATTTGTAATGAGTAAGTTAAGCAGTCTGTGGTAGATTTTGTGAAGACCTTCCTGACTGAACTTGTAATAATGACTTATAACTAGGTGATTGAGCCAATGGCATGTGAAGGGTTGAGGACCATCTGCATTGCATACCGGGATCTGCCATCTAACCCGGAGCCGGAATGGGAAAACGAAGCAGATATATTGACAGAGTTGACCTGCCTCTCTGTGGTTGGGATAGAGGACCCTGTGCGGCCTGAGGTAGGTTGTGTGGCTATCAATAATACGGAATTATAACCTGTATTTCTAAAAGTATTTATCGGAGCAAGGCTATGCTTTTGGGCAGATCATGTGTTCTGTCGTGTGTGTGTGTGTGTGTGTGTGTGTGTGTGTGTGTGTGCCAGTCCACGGCTAATGTCTTATACAACTGGACCCATCAGCCTCATATATTTTGTGCTTGTTTATGACTGCATGCTCAAGGACCTCTCGTGGTTGCAGTGATTTATAATTTTACTATTAATACCATCATTGACTGCAGTCGCTCCTCTTAACCAGCCAGTTGGTGCTGCAAGTGATCGACAGCTGCCTCAGTAGCAAAAGACATTCCCAGGCAAAAAATAGCCTTACCTAGTCTGTTGAGGCAACATTTTGGCCTTTTTCGTGCCTTAACAACTGACATCCATTCAAAAGGCTAGTTTCATTTTGAAGCAAAACATCTGCAGATGAATTACTTACTTGATATGTTATGATCCACTAACATTGTATGCAATACAAGATGATTAAATTCCTCTAAATGTGTGTTGCGGTAAGAAGGGAATCATGAGGTACAATTGAATGAGATCCAGCTCTTCTCTGTTTGGGAGGGGGGCACGAGACACGCCTGGCTGAGATCTGCATTCCACTGAGTTTTCTCGTTGGCGTCGTGTTTTTCACTGTCCCTCTAAGGTGCCTGACGCCATCCGTAAGTGTCAGCGCGCAGGCATCACGGTGCGGATGGTGACTGGTGATAACATTAACACAGCGAGGGCCATTGCTGCTAAATGTGGCATCATCCACCCTGGGGATGACTTTATCTGTCTCGAGGGCAAAGACTTCAACCGACGAATCAGGAACGAGAAAGGAGAGGTGAGTTGGGCTCTCAGTGGGTTAACTGCAGAGTAAACTGTCGTAGCATTTTAGAATGTTTCTTTTGTATTCACATGAAGTGTTCTATTGCTGTAGTGAATAAGAATGAAGAAAGAATGAATATTAACAAATGTGTCTGTTTGATAACCACGCTGACATAATGCTTTCCTCTAACCTCTAATCTACTGCCTGAGAGATTAATGTGTACCGCTTGATACACTTCTCTTTGGAAATAACACTCCAGCCTCTCTTGTTTTCTTTTTCACATGCATTAATTGGGCTGTAGTTAGTTGGTTATGCTGCTTTACATTAGGCTCTACACTGTAGTATGATATATTAGTTATTAGTGCTCCAACTAACAATTACTTTCACAATAATTCATCATCAACACATAAAGGAACACTTCGTCCTTCATCAACACATCTGGAGTTACATCCTTTTACCTGGACAGGAAAGGGATGAAAAACTGTCATTTGAAAAATAACTAAAGCTGTCAGACAAAGATAAAAAGTACAATATTTACCGCTGAGATGTAGTGCAGTAAAAAGTACAGCGATAAAGTTGCATAAATGGATTAATTCTAAGCAAAGTACCTCAAATTAGTACTTTAGTACAGCATCCCACCACTCTTATGCTGTAAGCTCTTTGGATAACTTCACAAATAAATGAATCGTGCAACGATAAAATCTATTCACAGGTCAAATCCCCACAAGTATTGGAGGTTCCCATCCAATATCACCACTGATGTTCCTGCATCTGCTGTAGTTCTAGAACACTATTGAAGCCAACATCCGTACAAGCACTGTTTTCATGGAAACCATTTCACTTTATCATTTGCATTGAACAGAAGGCTTTCTGCTGATTAGTGACATGGTTCTGCTTTTCTACTCACACTGATGTGTGTGAATTATCATTATGTAGGAGTGCAGATTGCCTCATGGACAAGGCCCGACTAACACTGACTCTCAACTCCCCCACCCATAAGCACTGCATGGCACATTAACATCTGTCTCTTTGTCTAACATTCACACATATATATTATTCTTCAAACTGTGAACTTTGTACGTTTTTCTACTCTATTTAGGTTTCGTGATTTTTGCAGTACTTGCTTTTATTGTTATGCACCAAAACACCAGGGGAAATTGGTTGGTCTGGATCAATAGGGACATCTAGTGAGAGAAGAGGATAGCTAATAGTTTTTCTATGACGTTATTCATCTGACTGACAGATTGAACAGGAACGTATTGACAAAATCTGGCCCAAACTTCGTGTGTTGGCTAGATCCTCGCCAACCGACAAACACACCCTGGTCAAAGGTGAGTTTATGAACCACACACACACACACACACACACACCCATCCATTCAGATGAGCTCATATCTTCTGTTTGTGTCCAGGAATCATCGACAGCACTGCCTTAGAACAAAGACAGGTCGTTGCAGTAACAGGAGATGGAACCAATGACGGACCAGCTTTGAAGAAGGCTGATGTGGGCTTTGCCATGGTAATTATTCCCCATTTATGTTTATTTGGTGTTCTGTAGCTACAATAATTAATAATTAATAATTTTGGGGAACAAATGTCCACTATATATAATAAATATATTAATGGTATAGTTTAGATGTTTTGAAGTGTGGTTGTATGAGAAACAGACGGGTACAGGGGACAGGGGTACCAGCATCAGTGTAAGTGTACGTTATATTTAGAATATTTTCACAGCTTTTCATTGCCCTCTCTAAATTAGGAACTGAAGCTGTTTTCTATGTTCTCTTCAAAGACACGTAGGGCAGCGGTAACCAGAAACTCCTGCTTTCTACGGGGTAAAATGAGTGTTTTTGTCAAAGGAGTCTGGTGTCTTTGAAGAGAACATAGATAACAGCTTCAGTTCTCCGTCAGAAAGGGCTGCCTGACAGCAAAGTAGAGAGGTGAAAATATTCTGAATATAATGTACATTTACCTGATATTGATTCTACCTGGTGTCTAAAATACATCACAGTAGTACATTACTTTGTTCCTGTGCTGGTTCTCCTGTCCACTGTAGTAGTACACTGAGTATGGAGAAGTAGCTGATACAACCTCACTTCAAAACATCACAACTGTCCCTTTAATGACTTAAGATAACAAATACGTTCAAGTATATATGAAGAATTTTAGAATGTTTCTCTTCCTGTAAATAATACATGCTTAACAATGTATTTAAAAAGACTAAATGTATTTTATTTTTATTACAATAATGTTTGGTCACAGCAATTACTCACTTCAAGCACGAGCACTTGTAGACGGAGCAGCACAATGCTGCAATACTGAGATGTCTCCTCCTCACTCTGTCTCACGCTCTGTCAGGGTATTGCGGGAACTGACGTGGCTAAAGAAGCGTCTGACATCATCCTGACTGATGACAACTTCAGCAGCATTGTCAAGGCGGTGATGTGGGGACGAAATGTCTACGATAGCATCTCCAAGTTCCTGCAGTTCCAGCTCACGGTCAACGTAGTGGCTGTCATCGTGGCTTTCACCGGCGCCTGCATCACTCAGGTAGGCAGGTTGATACACGCTGACACACATGCACACGATGCAACCCACACAAAGACGTCACATCAGCACACATCACTCATGCTGCTGCTGCTTAGAAAGGCAAATGCTAAAATGCTTTTTATGCATTTTTTACACCATCCTTATATAAGCAGAGACGTCCTGACACACATGGAAACATTTACATATGTTTGATATGAGCGAAATATCAACTTTCATATGTATGCTTTCATGCATTTAATGTTTTTTGCAATATATTCATATGGAAAGTTAAATACATGAAGAGCAAAAGTTGTTCACCTCTAAAGTAAACCCTTCCCTATCCAAAACATTATCAGACAAAACAAAAAACTAACACATATTGATATTTAACTTTTACAATTACTGGATGCCCGTCCCGGTATAAACACGAAGGTCCCATTATGAAGCAGGACCAACATGATCTTTGGGAAGCCCTCAATACTTTGTGACGTCTATTTGGAGCAAACAATGAGTTCCTGTAGCAGTCAGGACAATAGCCAGCAGATCCAATGATGATGACAACAATCTGATCCCCAGAACAGCTGTGCTGCTAACTCCATAGACAAGTACATGTTTATACATTTTAAGTATTGATATTATTATTATTATTATGTATATTCATGTGATTAGAGCTGGTATTTCTGCAGAGTTGCAGAAGATCAAGCTATACTAATATTATTAGTTGTCCAGAACTAAAAGTATATTAAATAAAGATAGATGTGATCATTTCAAATCTTTTTTATTTTATGAAATATTCTGCTTAAATCCATATTTGTTGGCATTTAGCTTTTCAAAAACAACATTTCACTGGATCAAAAAACAGTTTGCTACCTGGCTTACTTCACCTGCACCTGTGATAACAGAGCACCCAGCAGCAATCTAACAGCACTATAAATTACATTCATATTATCAGAATAACAACACATTTTATTTGACTTCACCGGGTCATCACAGGGTGATGACATCACAAAATATGACACTAGGTATTCAAAGCTTCATTCGTAAAAAAACTGCAATAGAAGCTTTGAATGTCAAAGAAATGACCAGTCCTAATAATTATATCAAATTGCTTGTGTCAATCCCAGCATTTAAGTTTTTCAGAGATAACTTGAGCAAAAAGCGGTTTCTGGTCGGGCTTCTTGATCAAAACACGTGAAATAACTATTTTATTAACAAACTAATTTGTTTCATCAGCAGTAGGCCTTTCCTGATCCGATGTGAGGTCCCGGGACAGGGATGTCGTATGTGTACAGATTGTAAAGCCCTCAGAGGATAATTTGTATTTGTGATTTTGGGCTATACAAAATAAACTGAATGGAATTGAACTCCTTACAAAAACAGTAACAAAGACATGGCCTCTGCATTGATTTGAATGGGATGTCCATTCTAGCCCTATTGTATTTCTATGCATTTAACACATGAAATAACTGGGAATCAGGGTCTTGTGGAAAGGAGGCCGTGTTCTCCCAGTGACCATCCCAGTGTCTGTGAAGCCAGACTCTCGGGAGCATCTGTGACAGCGCTCTGCTTGCACATCTCTCTGCAGGACTCTCCTCTGAAGGCGGTGCAGATGCTGTGGGTGAATCTCATCATGGACACGTTTGCTTCTCTGGCCCTGGCCACCGAGCCCCCCACTGAGGACCTGTTGCTACGGAAACCCTATGGTCGGAACAACCCGCTCATCTCACTGACGATGATGAAGAACATCCTGGGCCATGGAGTGTACCAGCTGGTTATCATCTTCACCCTACTGTTCATAGGTAAACACATAGAGTCTCCTATGCAGCTGGCTTTGATCAGTAGACCTCTTGTGGGATTAGAAGAGGCTTTATGTTGTGGACACACACACACATAGACAGTGTGTATTTGTCCTGCATGAACAACACAGCTGATACTTGTTCTCTCATCCTTCATTCACCCTCCAGGCGAGCACATTTTTAACATCGACAGCGGCCGCAACGCTCCGCTCCACTCGCCTCCCTCTGAGCACTACACCATCATCTTCAACACCTTCGTCCTCATGCAACTTTTCAACGAGATAAACGCTCGCAAGATCCACGGAGAGAGAAATGTCTTTGACGGCATATTTGCCAACCCCATCTTCTGCAGTATTGTTGTGGGGACCTTTGTCGTGCAGGTACGTATCACCTTTCACGTCCTTCGATGTCTTTCTTCAATTTTGAGGTTTTTATCTTGGTGTTTGATATGTTTATGTTATTTGTATTTTGTTTAAAATGCCTACCCCTAAAATAAATCTTGTTGTTCTGCCATGTGTTGAATAGTTCAGCATGAGCCGAGGAAGAGTCGTTGCTTTCTTGGTAATGTGGTTCCAAATAAATGAAAGGGTAATAAATAAGTCAATATTGCTCAACATTTGTTTAAACTGAATGTTGCCATGGCATGTAAAGATCAGTATGAAACATCTTGTGTTATTCCACTATATATTCTATGTATTATACACTTAGTGGCCACTTCATTGGGCACACCTGAAAGTCTAATGCTCATCCATACATTCTATCTTTACAACTTTATAATAATGTCTTTATAACTAAGGCCTTTATTCATTTAGCAGCTGAGCGTACCAGGCCTTTATTAGAAACGGTTTGTTACATTGTTCTGATTGTTTCATGGGTTAGTGGGTTCGATTCAAAGGTGATTGTGGTTGTTGGGGACTCTTCTGTAATTTCTAAATCAAAGGTTGAATGTCTTCTACAGATGGGGCTGTCTGGTGTTTGTCTAGGTCACCTTAGTCTGTAAAAGTATAAAAAATGAATGTGATCATTTTCATTCACTTGAGAATGAACATATAACCAGCGTACACAGTCCAGCCTTATGAAGCTCACTTATTAACATATTATAGTGCTTCACTGAGGAATGGCAGGTAAGTTGTAAAACCACAGGGTCATTTATTTCTCTTTGGTTTGAACTGATTGATGAAACTTAGCTACATATGGCACTGTGGAGGGGTTGGAGTTGTTTGGATCTTCTCATCAACTCTGAATAGCACTTTACCCCAAAAGAATATGTTCCTTTAAATGACACTCAGCACTCAGGACAGTTCAAAGCATCCTCACAATAAGAGCAGCAGCTTCATACGAACCGGCCTGGAGAACACGATGCTCTCCTACCATGTTCCTAAGGGACACACACAGATACTGTGTGGTCATCATGACCTGATGTCAGCCAAGTCACACTGGGAAAGTGTGGTTTATGACCTTAATAGCCACTGAGGGTTAGATACACATAATGAATAATTCAATTCAATATTCAAACATAAAATGTCAGCGTGTGTTGTTACACACTGTGGTTTGATGTGTAGGAGATGCAGTAGGGATTACAGTGACTTTGGTACGAGAAGACAGAGGTGTTGACTGGTGACCCTGTGTGTGTGTGTGTGTGTGTGTGTGTGTGTGTGTGTGTGTGTGTGTGTGTGTGTGTGTGTGTGTGTGTGTGTGTGTGTGTGTGTGTGTGTGTGTGTGTGCGTGTGTGTGTGTGTGTGTGTGTGGGGCACTAATGACGCCCCTCCCTGTGTTTCTGCTGCAGATCGTGATCGTGCAGTGGGGAGGGAAGCCCTTCAGCTGCGCCCCTCTCAACATGGAGCAGTGGCTGTGGTGTCTGTTCGTGGGAGTTGGGGAGCTCCTCTGGGGTCAGGTGAGCTCCATCTGCTGATGAGGCTTCAGCCAAGCTCACGCTGCATGAGTGTTCACACCACACAACTTGCTGTCTTCTAATCAGGAGTTTTGAAGTTGTTGTGGTTTTCACACTACATGATTGACAGGCGACAGGGCTTCACACACTACAAGTCTTTCACCGGAGGAATCCCTGCTGAGTGTGCCTGCTCCACAAACTACGTTTTGTCACCGACACACAGCAGCAAGGACATGGGCGTAGTCGTAGGGTTGAGTTCGTTGGCACGATCACGTCTTGGTGGTACCCCACAATTCAGTCAGGCATTGACCTTGAATAGTTAAGGTCATTGCCTGCATCAATCAGCATTTGTTCCGTTTTCATGAAATCAGAGTTTTGAGTTTGATTTTTGTTACTCAGTCCTATCAGGCCCAGTCTGATATGTCATCAGACTGGGCCTGATAGGACTGAGTAAGATTGTGCAAGCTTTTGTAAATTGTGGGTCAACATCTAGACACAACGTTTTGACCCGTCTTTACTAGTTCCCCTTTGTACATCAGACAGTGGTACGTGTCTTGAAGCAAAGGGCACAAGGACAGTTCATAGTCATTGTACAACAGGCTTGTTGTCTCGTGTTGTTGGCCAACATTCATTTGCTTCTGATTTGGGGATTTGGTCGGGGAACTACAAAAACTGTTGCCGAGTGGAAAATCGGAGCTTAAATCTGTGTACGGTGGTTGGGAAAGCCTCCAGCTGCTCAGTATAACGCCGTGCTAGCGTCTTCTGGTCAAATAACAATTGAACAAACGTGGCTTTCAGGTGATCGCCACGGTGCCCACGGAGCGGCTGCCGTGCCTGAAGGAGGCGGGGATGGGCCTGGAGCCAGGGGAAGACGATGGGGAGGAGATGGCAGAGGATGAGGAGGAGATTGACTGTGCTGAGAGAGAGCTGCGCCGTGGACAGATCCTCTGGTTCAGAGGACTCAACCGCATCCAGACCCAGGTACTGGGACCAGACCACCGCAACAAACCTCAACCAAACCTCTTCCACAGTCTCAGAGATATGCAGACGGCACCTCAACCAGAAGCTCCTCCAGGTCATGACACACCAGCAGTTTGTTTAAGGTGGATTACAGATAAATGGGGAATTTACCAAAAGTGTGATGAAATACAAAGACACAATGATGTATTACACAATAAGTAGAAATCTCAATAGGAATACCTGATGTTTGCAATTTTGTAATCAAGTGCTTCATAATGAAATGCAAATTATTTTGGGGGGAAATAGTTCCTGGTGTAGCTGCTTAAATAAACTGCTGGTATCATGGCCTCGACACACTGACATGAGAGACATTTGGAAAGAGATAAAAAGAGATAAAAGTTTAAACATGTATCTGATTCCTTCTGTATCTCATCCTGTCTGTTCTTCTGACGTGTGCCAAACATAATGATTCCAGTTTTCTCTCCTACACAGATAACTTGTCTGTTCTGCGGGGGAAATGGCTTTATCTAACTTGGAAGTGGTATTTTAGAGGCTCATAAACACCACCAGAGCACAAATGCTGTGACTGTGTGTGTGAGTGTCGACACATGGCGTTGAGGCTCAGGCTAAGCAGACAGTGCTTGACTATTTTAATTGATCGATCGAATTGATCGATCCTTGCACTGCTTTGTGTGAGAAAGTACAGTAAGACAGCAAAACAGCGTCGCCATGACAACACGCCGCTAACCCAAGCCGTGTAGAGTTCTGCTTCAGTGCCTTTGAGTCCGTTTTCCATGAGGAGGGTTTGGTCTGAGTGACAACAGATATGCCTGCAAACACACACCACCCATCTATTTCGCAGATGAGCTCTTATTACTTAGAAAGATGCAGGGCTTCCATAGACAGTGTCTAGCATTTCCGCTGCGACAGAAAATGTTTTTAAAGGACCACAAAGGCACACGCACACACACACACACACGGACACACACTCAGACCAGCCACTCCTGCCCTCACTGAGTGCTGCTGTTTTGTCTCTGTCCTGCAGATGGAGGTAGTGAGCACGTTCAAGCGAAGCGGTTCGTTTCAGGGGGCGGTGAGACGGCGCTCCTCCGTGCTCAGTCAGCTCCACGACGTAAACACTATCTCTACCCCCTCTCACGTAGCTCTCTCCACCGCAACAGCCAATACCAGCCCAGCCCCCGGGAGTGAGTCCGCCGAACGCATGTACACACATACACACACACACACACACACACACACACACGTATACCTGCATACATACCTGCAGCCACTTTCTCTCTCTCACACACACTCATCCGTAGACACAGACACACACACTGCTGCACGGCACGTGGACTGCAGTATTTTTACTATCAATGGTTGTGCCCCCCTCCCTCCTCCCCCCGCTCGCTCGCTGCTCGTGTGTGTGCAATGTCTCCTCTATTCTTTTTCTCTGATTCTCCCTTTTGAACAGCACCCAGTCCCGAACCGGCTGTGTAGTCCTGGTCTGATCTGGTCTGGTCTAAACCCAGTCCCGCTCCCAGACCAGAGTCTGTTTTGTTGTTGAGTGTTGGTCGGTGCAGGAGGCGGCTTGCTGTTCTCTCTCGGTCTGAGGCGTCCGGACACATGGAGCAGTTTATAAAGAAAGAGAGCGATGTCCAACACAAGCAGTGGTTGACTGACTCCGAAAGGCAAGGATGCGTTCGGAGGTTCAGAGAGCAAACGGCTGCTCCTCCTGCACCACGTGTTACTTCCTGTCTGTGAATGAGGTCAAGCGTGGTTACTGTGGTTGACCCCTGCTCTAAACGTTGCTAATGTTCAGGACTGGTGTCGTTTCTAAACCAAGAGAATAGTGTTGCTGTAACAACTCTGTGACTCCTATTACTGGTATAAAAGGAAACGATTCGATTTCACTCGTGCTCATGACCAAATGGCTTTTCATGTGGCTTCTGCAATTCTCTAAAGCGTAAACCTTCGAGTATAAAAGCCCCGTAGGACACTGCTGTTTCCAAGACTACAGTAAAAACAGGTTCCCTCTTTTGACTATTGATTTCTTTCTCCTTCTTTTGCTCCTCTCACTTACGGTGCTGCAATTGTTGTCAACTGGTTTTTTCTGTGACAGTATTTCCAGCTCCAACGCTACAAGTTCGCCCGCCCAACCCCCTCCGATGTCTCCAGATTTTTCTCTATGCAGTCTGTTTTTTTCCTCTCGCTCTCTCTCTCTCTCTCTTTCACTCTCTCCATCACAGCTCTTTCCTGTTCCTTCTTTATTTATGAGATATTACAGGTTCCCTGTTTGCAGACATATTCTGTGAAATGTGTTCTTATTGTTCTTCATAAGTAGAGTTGTTCTCTTGTTGAGGTATTTAGATTTGACCAGATCTAAATACGGGCTCTTGTGTAGCATACTGATAAGATTTCTTTAGTAGGTTTCTCTTCATTTTTTTATTTTTTGGTATCTTCCTTTGTCCTTTCCCACATCCCTTTTTGTCATCCTCACATCCCCTGACTAGAGTAGCATACACCTCTCATGTTTTCTCTTAATTTCTTTGTATGTCAGTTCCGCACCTGTCTCGTTTGCGAGTGTGTTTATGCGTGTGCATCTGCTGACATATCCGAGAGCCGTAGCTTGACTTCTGTGCGTTTTATTTGTCGGTGTGCGAGCGTGTGGTTGTGCGACTCTTCATTTGATTGTCCTCATCCGTTCCTCTCAGTTGCTTCTCCTTTCCTTCCTTGCTCCCTTTCGTCCATCCTTCCCTCCTTCCATTCCAAGCTGCCTTCCTCCCCACGCTGCTCCGCCTGTAGATACAGATACAGAGAGGCGCTGCTGACACCTCACTGTTGTGATCATCCTGCACAGACATAGAAGTTACCCAGGCTTTTTTTAAATGAAAGCACAACATCATTCTAACACGTATTAAAATGTATTTTGTCATTGCTGCAACACTGGTGGCCTGATGGAAAAGACAAAGGTGTGGTGTACAGTCAAAGTAGGGAAGCAGGGTCCAGGTCCCATTCACTCAATTAGTTCCCCTTAATCTGATGAGCTTGTTGTGTCCACATCTGGTACACAACAGCAGTGTGACACATACCTGCATTGGGAAGTCTTCCCCAGGGGCCATTGAAACCAAATGGAGAGCCGACTAGTGAATGTTAACGTAGAACTTAATAGCTGGCTTCTCTAAATCACAAAATGTTTTAATGTTCCCGTTTGCTCCTCACAAGCCTCTGTGAGGCTGTCCTTAGACACGGCAGTGCTTTAAGCTACATGCTAGTAGTGTCAGCAATGATAATGCTAACATGCATTAGTAGGTTTAGTGAGCTAGCATGCTAACGGTTGCTAATTAGCACTAAGTACAAAGTACAGCTGAGGCTGATGGGAATGTCAGTAGTCGTGTAGGTGTAGACTAGAACAACATGGAGAGCTAACGGTGCTGCATGAGAAGCTGGAGGATCACAACGGGATACAAGTTTATGCTGAAGGGAACATTAATGTCTACCACATTTCATGGAAGCCCACATGACCAAGTTGGTCCACTTGGCTAAAAACACATCCAGAGAAGGTGTATATATATATATATGTATTTATCTATAAATCATAAGAGCAAGTTAGCGCTTAAACAAACCATTTTTACTCTCATTTCCTCATCACCTTATTTATTCCTTATATCTTAAATATGTAAACCAGACATTTAGAAGATATGAAAACATGTACTTATATATTAAATACTTTATACATGAGACCAAGTAAATGCATTTAGGAGAAGTTAACAGACTATCTTTCATTTCAGAAACATACAGAATGTATGCTAGTCTTTCATATGAGATTCCATGTTGATTACAGTTAGCATGACAATAGGGATGGTCAGACTCCCTCGTGTGGCTCAAAGGTGTACTGCAGATAGAAATGTTACATGAAAGACTACGGAAGAAAGCCTGCTCATTTATTTGGCAGACCTGTATAAAATCTTCTGCGACCCACCTGGACCCAGTGTTTGGGAATGACGGCTTTAAAGAAATACTTCACCCTTGAAATGACCTTTTGTTATCTAGTCACTGACCCTGTGTTACCTTAAATTATGTCAAAAACTTTCTTGCAGGCTGAAAAGTGTTAAAAGTCTTGATGAATTGAGGCATTTAATAATGAAAAAATGATATCATACTGATGGAGTCTTTTCTCAGTTTTCTGACGTTTTGGGATCCTCCGTTCACCGTGGAGGCATCACGGTAACACGCAGTGAGCGATATACTCATGGTCATGTTAAGGGTGTTGCATTCATGCCAGTTCTTTCCTGCGATTGCCTTGAACCTGATGAAATGGTCCAATATCGGGACCCCAAGCAACAAACACACATAAATGATTTCCCATGTGTTACCAAGTCTTTACTCCAGTACCCAGAGTTCTTTGCATAGCAGACCCAGACCTCAGTCTTGGCACATTGCCCTGTTGCAGTATGATGTCACCTCCCTGACCTTTACAGCCAAAACTATCATCCCTGGGTGAGAAAAGAGTCCAGGATATGTGACAGAAACAGCTTAGATATTAAATGTAGATATCAAAATGATATGAGTAGATGTGTCTGCTTCATGCTTTTGTCCACCTGAGTTGTGCTGGACTATAGTGATCCATCTGGATCTTTGTTTTCATTTCAGACTGGCCTAGTTTCATCTGCCTGCAATATACATTTAAGAAAAGAGAAAAGTTTGGTCAGGAAATGTTGAGGGGAAGAGGAAACAGGATGTTTAGTCCAAAGCTCAAATCCATCCTCAGCTCCTCAATTCTTTGCTAAACTTCTTTCCCATTCAAAAAGAAGAGTTCTCGCTCATTCAACGTAATCAAAAAGAGAATGTGCATTGAATTGAAGAAGGTGTTGCTGAGGGGCCGCTATGGATTAGAGCTGTCATCACATCACATCAGAGTTGAGCCTTACGGGAGACGGGAGCCGTGAGCAGCCATCTCCTCCTCACAGCTCGTCCCTGGTTTGTGTTGCAGTCTCTTCTCATGAGCAGCCTCTCTACCTTCCTTCTGGTACTTTCACCATCATCGTTTTTCCATCCAGCACTGCTGAAAGAGTCGACAGGGAGAGAGGGAGAGAAAGAACACAGCAGTGCCCTGATCTGCAGGCCGCTCTGGTCACACTGGGGACGTTATATACTCGAAAGTTTACTCTGTCCTCTGGGACCAAAATGAAAACAAACGTGAGAAAGTAACATTCTGACACCTTCTCAGTCTGCAGGAGGTGTTCTACTGTCTCACAGGCTCTTTGGAAAAACCGATAAGCACTGAACCTACCGCTTGACCGTCTGTCTGTTCGTCTGTCTGTCAGTCAGTCATATATGGCAGAGTCATATATAGAGACTCCTCTTAGTTTGGCTGACTGCAGCACGGACCTCCATCCAGCTGCCGAGCACCCTCCTCTCATCCATCAGTTTGGACTCCAGCTGGTGGACCCAAAGCTTCCCCTCCGTTGTGCTCGCTCGGCCAAACGCTCTCTATGTAGGGCTCCGCCTACCGCGCCGGTCACCGTACATCAACTATCTCTGTTTCTTTGAGCTCACGCTGCTTCTTCTCCTCTGTTTGGGCTTTGGGGAAGGGTGCATGGAGCTGCCATGGCAACGGAATGTTTTCACACGCATACACCATACACTGCATAATGCAACTTCAAGTACACTCATAGACCTCACTCTTGTGAGTGTGTGTGTGTGTGTGTGCGTGTGTGTGCGTGTGTGTGCGTGTGTGTGTGCGTGTGTGTGCGTGTGTGAGTGCGTGTGTGTGTGTGTGTGTGTGTGTGTGTGTGTGCCTGCCTGCATGTGTGCGTGCGTGTGTGTGTGTGTGTGTGAGAGAGAGGCAGAAAGAGAGTATATGTGACACCGGTCTCTCTTGCCACAGGGCCCTGAGCTGCGCTCTGGGCTGTGAACCAATCAACTTCTGTTTCTAGAAATCTAACCAATCACACACTCTTCTAACCTGCTGATTCTCTGTGAGGTCGCCGTTCTGTTTTTGCAACACTTGTTTGTTTTGCTTTTTCTGTCCCGCAGCCACTTCACCATCAGCATCATCATTATTTCGACCCCTCTGCTCTCCTCCGCCCCTCACTGCTGCATGGCTCTCTTTAACAACACAGACTGACAGCTGTCTGATGCATGCAGACGTCTACCTCCATGTGGAAACAGCTGAACTGTTCACTTAGTTACACTGCTGCTGCATGCACGTGGGTGTGTGTGTGTGTGTGCTCACTGCTACAGGTTCCTGCCATTTATTTTTTATTTGACTGATCATTAAACTAACACACTCACCATTCCTGCTTCTTCTCCATCTGTGCCTAACAACCACCCTCACCTGTGTGTGTGTGTGTGTGTGTGTGTGTGTGTGTGTGTGTGTGTGTGTGTGTGTGTGTGTGTATGCATGCATGTGACACACACACACAGGTATGATGGTGTGTATGTTGTGAAGCGTCTGCAGCTGTTGTGATGGGGCCACTAAAAGCTCTCGGGTTGTTGGGTGTGTGAGAACTGACATGATGATGTCATTAGCCAACTCATTTTCATTTTTCTTTCTCTGTCTGGGGGACAGACCGGATCAGGTGGACGATTTGTTGACACTGCATCAGTCAAGATATGTACTAGTCAGTTTCATAGAGATGATGTTACAGACACACTTTAGATGTGATGATTGTTGCAAATCATGCCAAGAGGTTTAATTTAACCATCACCAGATAAATGTAGCTCAGACGTTGACCACTGATTGGCCCAGTTTGAGCTTTCATCACAAAAAATAGCCAAGCATATATTATATTAAAAAATATAACAAAAGTATAACAAAACAGCAAAGTTACAATATAACTTTTTATCTTGTATAACCTTTAACTGTATCCACCTGGTCCAGTCTGTCTGTCTGTCTGTCTGTCTGTCTGTCTGTCTGTCTGTCTGTCTGTCTGTCTGTCTGTCTGTCTGTCTGTCTGTCTGTCTGTCTGTCTGTCTGTCTGTCTGTCACTGTTTGTCAGCTGGAGGACAAACGGTCTGTCTCTGGGTTTCCCTTGTCTCTCTTCTCCCCCATTTGCATGTCTGACTTCTCTCTTTCTTGTGGTCTCTCCCTCGTTCTTCCCTCCTTTCGGCAGATGCGAGTGGTGAAAGCATTCCGTAGTTCGCTGTACGAGGGCCGGGAGAAACCGGAATCCTGCAACTCCATCCACAACTTCATGGCCCACCCAGAGTTCCTCATCAACGACCTCATCCACAACATCCCGCTGATCGACGACACCGACGTGGACGACGAATCAGAGCTCAGCAGATACCAGCACCTGCACCCGGCCCTCCGCAAGCCGCCGCCCCCTCCTACCCAGCCCCCGCCACGCTCTCGCCCCACCCGCCCCTACCGCCAGTACAGCCTCCCGGTGACCCCATGCAACCGAAACAACAACAACAACAGCAGCAGCAGCAGCAGCAGTTCAACAGTCACCATAGCCCACGTCAACAAAAACAGCATTGACGCAGTAACCCCCAGCAATCAGAGCCCACATCACCACCTCCACCACCAACACCACCACACCCATCATGGCAGGGACAGGCCGGTGAAACCCTTCGCCCCTCACCTGGCCCACCTCTACTGCGTGGAGACCTCCTTATAACTGAGCTGAACGTGGGTCATGGAGGGAGGGGAGAAGGGGTGTGTGGTCATTGATAGAAAAGGGGGCGGAGGAGAGGGCCGAGGACTCACGCATGACATTCTCATCCCTTCTCTCTTCCAGCAAGCTAACAGGAGGACGGGAGGCACCGGAGGGAGTGGACAATGGCTGGAGACTCCCTGAGAACATGGCGACTGTCCCTCCCATCGCCCTTGCTCCAGCCCTCTCAACATCGCCAGCCCCCCCAACTCCCTCCACCCTCGAACCCACCACAGACGGTGGTCTGTGGCCCTTCCTGGAGAACCCGCCCACCCCGCCCTGCCTGACTGCACGCACACGTGTCACACACATGCACAGGTCTGCTCTCACCGGGTTGTCCTGAGTGGCGTTGGGTTGGGGGGGCGACATCCTTCAATGCTTTAGCAGAACAGGGCATGTCAGGGCCAGAGGCTCCTCAGCCTGTTTATATCGGTGTGCATCATTAGTGTCGTCATCGCCCACCCACCTGCCTGCCATGGCCCCGCCTCCTCCACACCTAACTATCTACGTCACTTTTCAAGGACTCATTTGCTAAAAGTAAACTCTTTGTTAAAGCTTTAAATAGACTTCAGTCCATTCCATCCTCAGATTCATGTATTTCTCAACATAATGGTGCTCATTTATTTATTTATTTT
Source organism: Cottus gobio (assembly GCA_023566465.1). Taxonomy (NCBI): domain Eukaryota; kingdom Metazoa; phylum Chordata; class Actinopteri; order Perciformes; family Cottidae; genus Cottus; species Cottus gobio. The sequence continues at coordinate 28,163,256 of CM042215.1, forward strand.
CTCATTCTCTGGAACTTTTACATTGAGCTTTTTTCATTTTTTTTCTGCTATCCCTCTCTCTCTTTCAATGTGTGTTTGTGTATTGTCTTGTCTCTTCTGGTGGGGGAAACAACAACAAAACAAAAGAAAAAATACTGTTCATTTAAACCTAATAGAAAATAGTATGGCTGCAAAATTAAAGTTGGGGAACACATACATATATATATATATATATATATATATATGTGTATATATATATATATATATATATGTATACATGTATACATATATGTTTATGTATATATGTATACATTTATGTATATATACACATATGTATATATGTGTATATATATATATTTATATACAGTGTATAATATTTGTATGTTTGGCCCTTGTCGTGTTCATCTCTGTTCTTTCTCGATACCAACCTGCCCCGTCCTTGAAGGCTACCCCTTCATAAATCCACATGCCCTGTTATGTGTAATAGTGTCCCCCCTGCTGTGAGAGGATCCCGTTTGTGTGACGTACACATGTAGACACACGTTAGCCCTGAACAGGACTAGCGTCCGTTACAGCCTCCTGCCGTGCTGATGAACTGATGAGGATGTGTGTGGTCATTTTCTTCCACTTCCCTTCCGTTAGAGTTCCATCGCCTTCTCTCTTGCTGTTCCTCGAGCCATTTTGTCGTGTCCTTTGTCTTGTCTCGTCCCTTCTGGTCTTTTATTGGTGTGTGTGTTTGTGTGTGTGTGTGTCAGCTTTATTTTTTGGAAGCATTACCCTTTAAATGCCATCAAACACAATGCACAGGCGATGGCCCTTTAAGACTTAACATGCACTCACTTCAAACCCGCCCTGCTCATCATGTACCAGTGCCCTCTCCATCATGTACCAGTGCCCTCTCCATCATGTACCAGTGCCCTCTCCATCATGTACCGGTGCCCTCTCCATCATGTACCAGTGCCCTCTCCATCATGTACCGGTGCCCTCTCCATCATGTACCGGTGCCCTCTCCATCATGTACCAGTGCCCTCTCCATCATGTACCAGTGCCCTCTCCATCATGTACCAGTGCCCTCTCCATCATGTACCAGTGCCCTCTCCATCATGTACCGGTGCCCTCTCCATCATGTACCGGTGCCCTCTCCATCATGTACCAGTGCCCTCTCCATCATGTACCGGTGCCCTCTCCATCATGTACCGGTGCCCTCTCCATCATGTACCGGTGCCCTCTCCATCATGTACCGGTGCCCTCTCCATCATGTACCAGTGCTCTCTCCATCATGTACCAGTGCCCTCTCCATCAGGTACCAGTGCCCTCTCCATCATGTACCTGTGCCCTCTCCATCATGTACCGGTGCCCTCTCCATCATGTACCAGTGCCCTCTCCATCAGGTACCAGTGCCCTCTCCATCATGTACCAGTGCCCTCTCCATCATGTACCAGTGCCCTCTCCATCATGTACCGGTGCCCTCTCCATCATGTACCAGTGCCCTCTCCATCATGTACCGGTGCCCTCTCCATCATGTACCGGTGCCCTCTCCATCATGTACCAGTGCCCTCTCCATCAGGTACCAGTGCCCTCTCCATCATGTACCAGTGCCAGTGTTCAGCTTTAGGCCCAAAGCACCACTCAATCAGGTACAACCACTGAGAGCTCACGTGTCATGTCCATGTGTCAAATACTGTGCATCCCCATCGCCGTGATGTTCAATGAGCTGTTTGAGAAACCTGAAAGGAACACTCAGACAATACACATGTTCGCTTTCCTGCTGGCAGTCATGTGAGGAGATTGCTACCATTTTCAAGTCTGCATGCTAAGTATGCTACAGCGGGTCAGCTTAGCTTAGCATAAAGACTGGAAACAGCTACCATAGCTCTTTCAAAAGTAAAAGGAAACCTGCCTTCAGCACTTCTAAAGCTAACTAATTAAAACCGTGTATCTCATTGGATTAATCTGTACATAAACATGGTGTCTACAGGTAAAAACATTGGATTCCTAAATGAATAGCCTCAGGAGGTATTAAAATGTCTTGGATTTATTTTCCGAAAGTCAAATATTTTCCATGGCTGTCAGGAGACACAGTGAACGCAGGTGCTATTATATTAGATGCAGGTAGAAGGATGTTGTTACTTTCAGACAGAGACAAGATGGCTGTTTACCATTCCCCCAGTATTGAATCTAAGCGAACAGACTTCAGCTTCACCTTGAAAGGACCGACATGTGAGAGGTTTTCCCTCTTCTCAGCAGGAAAGACAATAAGCCAAAAGGTTACAGCATTGCTTTAAGAAGTGCTCTCCCTGATGTAAAATGGGCGTAACGCACTGCATGAACACACTCCAACAAAAATAAAAGAATAAAAAAAACACACACATTTGAATAGACACCCCTGTGACGATGGCGCTCATGACATCACATTCCACCTCCTGACCTCAACATTCCATGGAACATACATTCCAAACCGCTGCATCACATTCCAGACCGGGTGTCCTCCTGTATCCCATGTTGCACTAGGTGTGGGTGAACCGCTGACTCCATGTTGCCTCGGGAGTGTGACTGAAATGCAAATTTGGACCCCCCCTCCCCTCCTCTCCCTCTCCTCAATTAACCCCTGTTGACGTCCCTGAGATATCAGATGGTCCCTCCGCCAGGGACAGGCAATGGCAGCCAATATGCAAACAGACTGCCATGGCGACCCGTCCCAGACGCAGGACAGGAAGTCTTACAAAGACGACGACACGTGCAACACAGTGAGAGAACATGTCTGTCCTGCTGGTTCTGTCTCTGAGAACACCCTCCCCTGTACAGAACCCTGTCCTCTTGAATGCCCATCATCATCATCATCATCATCATCACCACCGCCCTCTGGGCGTGGCCGGTGGTGACATTGTATTGATCTGTCTGTTTTGAAGCATGCATTTGGTATCATTAATGTCACTCTTTATGTGTTGGTAAATCATTTAGAATACTGTCACTACTGTGTGCTATTATCTCTTCACATCGGCTCTCTTCCTCTCTCACACATACACACACACACACACACACACACACACACACACAGTTCAAGTCCAATCTACTCTACTTCAGCATCTCTTAGCACAGCTTTATCAATGCTTTCTGAAAACACACACACACAGACACACACACAACAGGCTGATAGTCTACAGTGGTGTAAATTTGACTGTCCAGTTCCAGCCATCTCTGTCCATCCGTCCAGCCACGTTACATCATGATGTTGTGAGACTGTTTCACAGAAGGCAAAACACAATGTGAAAAAGAATATATTATATTTATCAAAATTATAAATTGTACAACTGCACCACAACTGTACAGATCGCCCAAATGTGCACATGTGCATCTTTGATTTACAGGTACTATGTTCCTGTTACATTTTTTGGGGGGAAGTTGCTTTCTTTTGATCCTATTGCTTTCTGTAAAGAGAGGAACAACAAAATGGAAGCACTTGTATATTATGATTATTTTAGATTTTCTTCATCAATGCTCCCACTGATGGAAAAAGACAGTTGCACATTCTCCTGACCTTATTCTGAGGGCTGTGTTTTCTGTCCATTGAACAGCCCCTGAAGTGTGCAGAGGTGTGGAGGTGCTTCTAGTCTCTTAAGACCAGAGACACCACTCTGTAAATAGGGAGCAGGAGACACAGATGGACCTCATTATGATCTAAAGGACTGGACCAAGTGGAGACCCAGGGAGGATGGACAACTGGAGGCTGATGCAGAGCTAGAGACTGCAGAAGTGCAATGCATCCATGCGTTGTTTAGGCTGCTCTTTTAGATCTGCTACAAGTATTTACTGCCATGTTACGACGGGAAGGAATTAACGTTTTACATTATTCATTATACATACTGTTGTAAATATTGTGTGTGGAATGGTCCCCCTTCTTGCACAACGCAGTGCTGTTCTGCAGACAGAAAATGCAGCCTGTGCTGAAATTAAAAAAGACCAAAAAAAAGACAGCAAAACATAAAGACTATTGAATATATTAAAGAGTTACCTGCCTGTTATTTAAGCGAATAAATATCTATATATGAGAAAGAACACACCTGTATACTGTAGACTAAATCTGTATGGAAATCTAAGAGAATTTAATGGGAATTAAGTCCAACACCTTTTGTCTGTATGAAAGAAAAAATACATCAAAGTATTCTACAATAATAACTTTGACAAAGTCTGTGTGGTCCTGTGTTGTTTGTTCACTATGGAGCGTTGGAACCCTCTGGAAAGGAAGGTGACACCTGGCCGCCTGTTTCTGGAGAAGCAGCGTTTCTTCTTACCAGCATGCCTCACCGTGTTCTGGTGTTCTAGTGTTCTAATGTTCTGGTGTTTTGGTGTTATAGTGTTTTGGTGTTCTAGTGTTTTGGCATTCTAGTTTTCTTTTCTTAATGTTAATGTCGCCGTGGAGTTTTTTCTCCACTGGAAAGGTAAGAGAACATGAATTATAATGAATTCATACATGAAGAAACATGCATTAATTCACGTAGGCTTCAGGAACGCAGACTCTATAGCTCATGCATCTATCTATCATCTATTTATGATGTTCATGTCTTCAAAGGTCTGCAGTTAATGTTAATTTCTGTACTGTTGTGATGTCACAACTTTACAGACTATTTTAGTTTGAATTTTAAACATTCTAAATATGTATGTGAATGACATCAGCTGACAGGAAGTAAACACTCAATTCTGTTCAAGCGGAGCCTTTCAGACAAGAAAGTGAATACAAGTATATTAAAACCCTTCGAAACCCAAAATATATGTTTGAACCTGGAAATTAACATGTTTCCTTTAAGACCCCATATCAGAGTTGCTGAAGTACTAGCACGTTGCTGAAGTACTAGTACGTTGCTGAAGTACTAGCTCGTATTATGTCATGCTACAGGTGAGGCTGCACCTCTCTGACCAAAGCCGGTCCATAGAAGGAACTCCTACATTTGGAAACACATCCTAATGGCTTGTGTCTGTAAATGAGCATTTATGGGATGTGTTGCAGATGACGTGATAGTCTAGCCTCACTTTGAGAGAAGAGGATGATCAACAGAAGCTAGACTGTCAAAAACCTTTTTAAAAGCAGATCTATCAACTTGTCATATCAGGAAGAGCACAGGTGGGACTAATAACACTAGATATGTTTAGGTAATCAAATAAACCCTCTCAATTAGAGTGATCGGGAAAGATAATTTATAATAAGTAACATCACATTAGTCAAAGACATGTTTGCTTCATGGCTTTAGGCCTCAAACAGACTTTAAGAGCTGAGCCTGAGCTCGTCAGGCTTCAAGACTCATGGTCCTTCTCCATGTGTGACCTGATCCCACAGAACAGAGGCGCCGCCCCATCACTGACTTTGTGCGTACACAAAGTCAGTGATGGAGGCCGCGGTGGACCAGAACCTCTGTGTTCTGAAGTGACTGAAGGGGCTACTGTAAAAGAAGTCTGGTGGCTTCAAGTTGCTGTTGCACACGGCCTAAAGAACATGGCTCAACCTGCCCAAACACCTAGGAGGGCGTCGGTTTGCCATAAACACATTTAGTTACATTTAGTGCTGTATAAAATTCACTAGCAGAGACTCAAACTCTCTAAATGAAGTTCTGTCACAGGGTTGCTAGCGGCATGCTGTGCTTTCATGCAGTGAAAACAAGCACAGATTGCTTTGGAAAGTTGCAGGTTGTTGTGTTCAAGGAGAGCAGAGCAATGAGTTGCCTCTGCAACATGTCCATCAGGGCAGGACACGAAATGAACCCGGTGCTTGTGCAACTGAGAGACGTCAACACGTATAATATACAAGCGGCATCGAGCCCTCGTCTGGACTCCACCAGCACATTTACATCATAAGTAGTTCCCTTGCTGGCAGTCCGGCTGCAGCACTTCACTTTCAGAACCCTTAGCTGACATTTACAACCTGTAGAAACAGCATAATGAATAGTGTATACACACTGATGCATGTTGCCAGTTGTGTACATATATACATTTGTCAACTAAAGCTCCTCCTGACGCCACCAATAAGATAAGCCTGCTCTAGAAACAGATAATTAATGACAATATAGTAAAATGCCTTCATAGAAGGCATAATTTTGCTTTGCCCAGAACATCTGAGAAATCAATTATCGAATGATATTGTTTCTCTTGATGGCATTGCTCTGGCATCCAGCACCACTGTGAGGAATCTGGGAGTTGTCTTTGATCAATACTTGTCCTTCGGCTCCCACGTGAAACAGATCTCAAAGACTGCCTTTTTTCACCTACGCAACATTTCAAGGATCAGGCACATCCTGTCTCAATGGGATGCAGAAACATTGATCCACACATTTGTTACTTCAAGACTGGACTACTGTAACTCTGTATTATCAGGCTGCTCTGCTAAGTCTCTCAGGTCTCTCCAGTTGATCCAGAATGCTGCAGCTCGTGTACTAACGAGGACTAGGAGGAGAGATCACATTACTCCTGTATTAGCTGATCTCCACTGGCTTCCTGTAAGATCGAGAATTGTATTTAAGGTCCTTCTTCTTAACTACAAAGCCTTAATTGGTAATGCACCATCATATCTTAGGGAGCTTATAGCACCATATTGTCCCACCAGAGAGCTGCGCTCCCTGAATGCGGGGCTATTGTGGTTCCTAGAGTCTTAAAAAGTAGGATGGGGGCCAGAGCCTTCAGTTATCAAGCTCCTTTTCTGTGGAACCAGCTTCCACTTTCAGTCCGGGGGGCGAACACAGTCACCTCATTTAAGAGTAGACTTAAGACTTTTCTCTTTGATAGTGCTTATAGTTAGGGCTGGCTCAGGTCGGCCCTGGTCCAGCCCCTAGATATGCTGCTATAGGCCTAGACTGCTGGGGGACATCTTAGGATACACTGAGCTCCTCTTTTCTCTCTTGCTTCAGATTGTAAAGCCCTCAGAGGCAAATTTGTATTTGCGATTTTGGGCTATACAAAATTAACTGAATTGAATCATTCCTGATAAATGCTGTACATTATTGCACACTTCAAATGTCCTACTGCCTACTACATTCTAATGTGTTACAACTCATTTATTTAATGTTTGTATGCTGCTAATAAATGCTCGATAGGGGGACTAAAAGCATCAGCATAATTAGTTTGCTTTAAATATACAACTTCTTGACAAGGTTATGGATCTCCAAAAATATGCACTTTATCTCAAGTCTACAAGTCTCAAGGCATGACAAGTAAATCTACGGTTCCTGTTCAGCTCATTACTCATTGGATGTCTTGCTGATTGTTGGAGACGATAACATGAACAAAGTTTATCCAAAAGAGAGTTTATCATGACATTATTCATTTTACATCCTATTTGCCTAATTTGCACAAAAAACATTAGGGTAAAAATTTTAATTTATGGTGGTGTGAGGAGTTATGTGCACAAGTACAATTTTGTCTGAACGCAGTAACTTTTCAGTCTCTCTATGGAGACGAAGACTTCAGTAGGTCAGTAGACTCACAAATTGTTTTACATTTGTATCACTATGAATTCCAAAAACAAGATACATGTGACTATAAAAAGGCATTGGCAGGGATTCTAATTCGGCCACCATGCTAAGCTAACTGGAGCTCCATTTGAACAGAGGTAGATTTTACCATCCGTCAGCAAGAAAGCCTTTTCCCCAAAATGCAGGACTGTACATTCATATGTGGCCCAAACGGCTCCATCCTGGGAGACTTCAGAAGAGCACATGCTCCTGATCTGAGTACAACTCGAGAACTGCTCAACTAATCCACCTCACACTGGGTGGGTGTTTTGCTGGGAACCCACAGGAGTAACGTGTCAAATATTAAACGATGATCTGCGTAGCAGCGGGGGCGGGTTTGAGCATGTCGTCCGCGATGGACCTTTACAGGCTGCAGCTCACTGTCACAATCTGGTTGCAACCCGTTGTACATCCCCGTTGAAATGCACGCCATTGAGGCTCCGCACACACGACCAGGTTAAGCAGACTGATCCAGGCCCGTGAAAGCCCCATCCAATATTAATTCTATTCGCCCTTTTCACAGTAGACATCATCAACTTGTCATGGTCGGAAAAGTACAGGCGTATTTAACGATTGAATAAAAGTGACTGCCATGAAAACATCTATTGTAATAAATTGTTGAAAAATGATATCTGCATTTATGGTTTGAAGTAAATGGGCTAAAACGTGGGCAGGATGATTACTCCCTGTGGGTCCCGGCACACCGCATGCCTTGTACTTCCATCAAATGAGTTCTTTGTCATTTGTTTTGACAACCTTTACCAGACTTGACCCAAATGTTCAGGAAAAGTAAGACCATTATCGGCAGAGAGCTTGCTGTTTAGAAAGAGAAAAAGAGAAGCATTAATATCAAAAGTACAGAACAAGACACAGTAGATAATATTAACTCAAACGTAATGAAAATATGATTTATTTGTCCAACATCAAGGTCATTTGTCTTCAAATTATATACACATTTACATATTGTTACACAAAGCTGGCAATTTCAGCACTTAAATCAGATAGTTTGGGACGTATTTACTTAATACATTCCAGTAAGTCAATATATACAGGACATATATCTATGAAACTATTAAGTCTCTGATAACATCACATCATGAGTAATTGAGCAGCTGTAGTCAAGCACCCAAAAATACAAAAATAAAATATGATCACGCATACCATTTGTTACCGATACTACCTTTAAAAAAATACCAGGCCACGTTGGCAGCAGCTTGTCCAGCCTCTTCACCTTCCACCAGCAGAATCCACTTTAGCATAAAGAAAAATAGGTGGCGCTAAATGAAAGCATTCTTTTGTACAATGGTGCCGGTTCACAAAGAGATCAATTCTTTGCAAAAGAAAATATTTACACAGAATGTTCTTTTTTTTAGCATTTCCAATTTGACGGCCAATACCAGATCTCTCTTTGTGGAGCTTCACCTTCATCTTAACATTCAGGATACTTCAATTTAACTTAGTTAGATGTTAATTTAAATCAAATCATTTCCTATAACAAGAAACTGTAAATAAAATAAATGATAAAAGCACTCAAAAACAAAAAGTATCAAAACAGAAGTACTACGGTTGCTGCTGAACTCCTCAGGCCTGTGAAAAACAACTGTTCTTGTCTGATCCTTACCATGGAGTCAAGGAGGTAAAGGTGTTCAGAAAGCCACTCATCCCGCATGGTGGATCAACCATTACCTAGAAGAAACTGTCAACAAGGTTTAGCAGTAACGTGTACTCAATCCATCATCACACAAAACATGCACAATCAGCAGTACTTAGGTATTGGTAACTAGTTCAACAGTGTTCTTCCACCTCAAGAGGTTCAGTACAGAGCCATATCAAGTTCAGTCTCAATATCTGAAAACAGAGATAAGTACTTGACCCTACATTTTGAGCGATGTGCTTGCACTCTCTGCACACTTGGTGCAGAACTCCACTGAGACGTGGTTCTTGTCCACGTGCAGACAGACGCCACCTGCTGTCTCTTTCTCCTCCACTTTCACGCGCTTTCTGGGCAAGGCGTAGTCGTGGTCGTTCGAGTCGGGCCCCTGGAAAAGCGAGGAAGATAATTTCATCCCATTCACACCGCTCAGCCTGGACAAGAGCTGGGCTAACATGCTCTCATTGGCCAGCACAGCCCTCAAGTACCTGGTCTCATCTTCCAACTCTTCCACCCTCTTCGTCAGTTGAGAATTTTCCTGTCGGAGCCCATTGTTTTCTGTCGACAGGATGCCAACTTTCTTCTCCAAGCTGTTGACATATTCTTTCTTCCTGAGACGATTCAATCTGGCAGCGACAGCATTTTTGTTGATCAAGTGGTTTGACTGGCTTTGTCTCTTCTTCATCCTCGAGTCAGATGACATTCTATCTGGAGATGATGCTGTTGAAGCCTCAATCTCTGAATCTGGGTCTTTGGCGCTCAAACCAAGATCAGCCAACTCGATATCAAAGAGCGAAGAGGCAGTATCTCTTTCAAGGGTCCATTTTAAGTCTTCAATTCCAAACAGGTCATCTAGCTCTATTCCAGCGGTGTCCATATCATCAGATGGGAAACCCTCAGATGGACTTGAGAAATCTTCGACAGTTTCCACCACATCAACCTCCAGAGACTGCACCGCTGCGTTATTCATAGTGCGTCTTCTTCTGGTGATCATTGTAGTTCAACAGTCGGACTGCAGGAAGCTGTCCAGAATATCTCCTGAGATTCTTCACCTGTGGAGACAACGAAATATACTGTAAGTGTGTAATATTGCCGCAAGTAACCAATGTATTTATCAGAGATTAGTTTGATGACAATTTCAGTCCCTGTAGCACAGTAAATATGGAAACGGAGAACATTTTCCATTTTTAGAACAGGCTAAGCCAGAAAGTTTTCCCTCAGGGGAAATAAGTACGTTCCCCACTTGACACTAAATGCACTACTGCATTGATTAAGTCATCAACATGTCTACCATTACGGTGGCTTTGTTTAACTGTGGTCATGGTCAACTGTATCTTATAGACATACATATTTAGTCTGCTCTGAGATTCTCCATAACGAGGGTGCGTGGTGGCTAAACGTCTGCCCAACGTAAGCGGCTCGTTAGCCCGATAGCATTGTTACGTAACCTATACGCTGTTTCACACAATGCTCTAAAATGCACCCAACTCTAAGTTACACACAACTTAACTACCTCACTTCAAATACTAGTTTATGCTGATGAAGCCAATAAACAAAGCGTCCCAACATGCGCGGGAGCTTCCTCACTAGGCCGCAGCTGTCCACGCACTTTGAGTGGACGTCACCGCCGTCTGTCAGCTGACTGCACCGTTCACTTACTATCGGTGTCACTTCTGATCTCATTCAACGGTTAACGTTTACACAAAGCTAGCGGTAGGTAACGGGTGCTCGCTCGGTATCCGTTCACGCTCACGGTAACTGGAGATAACTAAAGCCACGAGGCGTTAACCAGCACAGCTAGCTACAGTACCCAATGACGCAGCATGTTTTACGGCACAGATTCAACCAACAACTTACCGGCCCGGTAAATGTCCTGCAACACAAATCAAATCGGAAACTACTGTAACTCAGTCAGTCGGAGAATCGGCGCTAATAATGAAGGCTTGTTGACCGCTCACAGCTTGAGAAACAGGACAATGGCGCGGCTCCGGATGAGAAGCGGCAAGCGGCTACGCGCACACACTTCCGGCCACGTGATCAACAATGAAAGTCCCACTGAACTGGGGTCAGTAATCGGACGACAAGCGCATGTCAATGTGGCGCAGTCACGATTAGTTCTACAAGCACCTCTAAAATCAATAAATTGAAGCTTCATAAAGGTCGTAATTGTTCCAGCACTATTGTGTTGCGTCACACCGTATAGCGGTGCTCTGCTTTCCAGGCCACTTGCTTAAAATATACCATGTGCTTTAAGATTTTAGTTTTAAAAGGTTTACTCTTGTACATTTAACATATTTGTACTACTGCTGCTAAGTTGGCTGTGGCTTCATTTAAATATATAAGTAGATAGGCCATCATAAATTAATTTGTTAACTTTTATTTTACAATTCATGTGAACTTTATCACACATTCCTGCTGCAAAGCAGGCCGTACCGGAGCAATGACTGCTTTCCTTCACGTGTTAGTGCTGCTTTCAGTCATACTTTACAAACGCTCCATGAATCAGACACTCAAAACATGGTCAAATTCCTTTGATAGACAAATGTTTTATTGACCATAAGTGCGCAGAAGAAAATGTCTGACACAAAACCACCTTGTGTTTACAACAATATCCTCTCTGTTGGGTTTTCATCAGAAAGGCATCTACTCCAAAACACTGAGGAGCTGACAGCTGCATCCACAGTGCACAAGTTCACTTGGATGACAGGTGGAAGAAGAAAAAACCTCACTGTACACCATCATTATGACTTAAACATATCCAGATTATATCTCACATTCTTCCCTTTATAATGGGCAGTTTATATGTTAAATGTCTACACTAATTCCACCTATTAAAAATAATGGTAGACAACATGAAGTTGTCGACAATGCTTTTAGATTAGCTAACAACTAACTTTTATTTTTGTTAATATAGGAATTATTTTTGTCGGCCTGGCAGTCAGTTGAAGAGGTCACCGTGGGCTCTGGGATACTATTATTTTTTGCACTAGTTTCTGACATTTCATTAATTGACCACATCATTTGTGATAATATAAAAAAAAGCCATTTATAAAACAATTAATTACTTTTAAGAAGCTGGAAACCTATGACTGTTCGAAGTTCTTTCCTGGTGAATAACTCAGATAAATGACTTATGTTGATGGAGTAATCGATGAATGCTTTAAATATTTCATCCCTCAACCAACTCTGCTTAGTACTTAAGTTGACTTGTTTCTTTTAAACATGTTTCAAAACAACCTGGAACATAAGTTAGTTATTGGGCCAGCAGCTAAAAGGAATTTATTTCACAGCTATATAACAACTCAAAAAAGTTGCAGTCCAGATTTCAGCTTATTGACATCACTGTGGTTCCAAAGTAGGCCGTCAGCTGTTCTCACTGGTGCAGAGCCTCCTGGGACGCTGTGCGTTGTGCTGCTCTCCAACTCCACCGGCTGGTCAAAGACAGTCATTGTGGAGTAGTTTTCCACCATGAGGCGCGAAGGGTCATCCGACTGTCCAGGGACTTTACCGAGAGGATAGTTCTTCCACAACACCTTATCGTTGCTCACCTGCCACGGAGAGCCTCTGAGCAATTTGGCCTTTTCAGACTGACCGTCCGCCCATTTGTACTCCTGGGAGGACTCGGCCCTCTCTGCCTCAGCCGCCGAACGCCAAGGATGGCTGAGGCGCCGCGAATGCTGCAGCTTCTCGTGCAAGCTCTCCAGTGTGTATATATGCTGTTGTTTCCGCTGCGGGGATGTGTCGGACTCCGGGTGTGCGTCCTGTGTGTAGATGGAGCAGAGCTGGAGCAGCTTCTGTCGGGTTTCCAGAGGGAGGGGATGCTCCATGTCGTCCAGGATCAACTGGAGCAAGTGTGGCGTGCTGACACAGGGAGAATCCAGGCATGCTGAGAGCAGCTGCTGCCACCTCAGCTGGATGCGGTTTACAAAGACCCTGTCCTTCATTCTGGCCTTCTTCTGGCCCTTTGTTTCAAAGTGGTATTCAAATTTGTTGCTGTTACAGACAATGATTTCTGAAATCCACGCAGCGATGTAGAAAGCCCTGTGTGTATTGTGCTCTTTGGCGAGCAGCTTCAGTTCGACAAACAGCTTCTCCAGGAGGAGGTGAATAAAGGAGGGCGAGTTGAGTATCTTCAGCAGCGGCAGCCAAAAACGCAGGAAGGCTTGAGCGAGTCTGGGTTCAGCGGCCCCGCCGTGGTCAGAGGCAGCGGCACAGCCCAGCGTTTCCAGTTGTTCCGCAGTCGGAACTAGAAATCCATCTTCCAGCAACACATCAATCAGCAGATTACTTGACTGCAAAGCAAACTGCTTGATCTCACTGAGTAACCAGCTCATGTCTGCAAAGGGGGCGGGCCACAGGTTCCTCTCTTTGTCCTCAGGGAGTCTATCAAAAGCCTGGTACTGCTCCTTTTCAAACGATATCAGGAGCTCCCGTGCATTCTTGTAGGCCTCCATCTCTTTCTGCCTAGCGATGAGCTCATCCCCATGTTGCTTCAGGTCTGCCTCTTCATCCTCTCCATCCGACTCAGAGTCCCAGTCCTCATTAGGCCCTCCTCCCAACTGTCTGGACCAGTATTCCTGCTGGAGCCACTCCAGAACCACCGTGCATCCCTTTCGACACCATTTTAAGGTTGGAAGCTTCCTGTGCGTGATGTCATGCCTCAGGTTTACGACCCACTCTGGGATGTTCAGGTTCCCAGCCAGCCGCCTCAGAGGGCGGGCTGTTCTCCCCTGCTGTCGCTCCGTGATCAAATTGACAAACCTCACCAGGCCTGCTCCATAGAGCAAGACCAGATCCTCTCCTTCCAGCTGTCCTGACCGGTCCAGCACCTGGCACCTCACCAGGTCCGCTGTGCAGTCCACCGCCACGGGGGAGCTGTTGGCGTACCTGGCTCTCCACGCTGAAATCCTCTGCAGGGCAAACCTCTGTAAGGCGGAGTCCTTCGAGTAGAGATACTCCAGGACCTGATCCCACTCTGCTTTGTTGGCCCATGCCACCACATGGCGTCTTTTCTCGGAGCTCTTCTTCTTCATTGTAATGGTGTATGAGGCGCGTGCTCGACGTGCGTTATCACAGTGTGCACGTAACGCGCTTCTAAGCCGAGAAACGTCTCAAGAAATATGTAAGCAACGGGGCTTTATGTCGCAGCGTGGTATCGCATCCCGGAAATGACGTGTTAACATCCGCTTCTTCGTGTTGGCGCCTTTAAGGGCAGCGTTGTCTCACTACTGACACCTTGTGGAGGGCCTACAGAGTGTCACATGTTCCAGACCGTCCTGTTCCCTCAGGAACCTACGATATTGTAAGTAAGAAGGTTTTATAAAGCACCTTTCAAAACCTAGGTTACAAAGTACCTTACAAAAGGATACATTGATTATCATTTATGAAAATAATAAAATAAAACAAACTACAAAAGTCCCTCTGATAGGTTATACAAAGAACCCCTCTATGATGTAATGTTTCCACCCAGAACTCTCTAGAGGTTCTATCCAATATTTCTTTCACATTCTGAGGGTAATGGCAAGAACCCACCTCGGAGGTTCTTCAGAGAACCTTTCAGTTTCCTTTTATAGTTCAAACTTTGTCCATCTTCTCTATAGTTTTCATTTAATTAATGAAGGCAGGCTTGAATCAATTGGAAAGCAATTTGCTACCACGCTTCAATACTTCATCTCGCCATCACTAGTGTTCTCAATAGAACCCTTAGTCCAACAAAAAAACTTTCCTTAAAAAATCTGTTTGTGGGATAGTGTATGTGATTTATAAAATGACGCATTGCTCTAGTTGCGTTATTCTAAATGTGTAAAGTGCATTAATTATGACCCATTATGTATTTTGAATGATAAACAAGGAAATAATCTCTCCAGTTATGTGATTTAAAGGATAGGTTGTATCTTAATTCAACACTCACGTATGTATATTAAGTTATTGTTCCTGGTTAATCTATAGCTTACATGTAAGGACATTTGTATTTGTCATTGCTTGGAAAGGAAACACAGGCTGCTTAGATAGTCCAGAAATGACCTCCTAACATCCTTTCCTAAACACTTTTCCTTGACCTCTCTGGAAAACGTCACGGGGTGAAGGAAAGATGGGAAGGAGAATTCATGAGGAGTTAGGAAAAGTTTAGTGAATCAGTTTTTCAATAAGTGACGTAGTTATGATGCAACAGCAGTCGATGTTAGTGACGTCGTCTGCAGCGTTGAAACTACAATGTTCAGGAGATGGACTACAAACAAGATCATCTTAAATACTTTGTCTGTGTTCTTACACTGTTGTGTCATAACAACAAAAACAACCTGGTTCAAAGTATTACTTTATTATCAGAATCAGAAACAAGTATTTCAACACACAAATAATTTGACTTGGCAGGTGGTGTATACATTTGACATTAGACAAACAACCAACAATCAACATAGTGCAATGGAAACATTACATTTACAATACTATAGAAAATAGAATAAAGTGCACAAACAGATAGCAGTGCTGTAAACAAGTGTGCTGTAAGTGTGTGTTAAAGTGTAACGTATGTTAAAGTGACACGTGTATTTAAATATTAAGTATAAAGGGGTGTGCAGGGGAGTGACTGGTTTGAAATTGTCTGGGGATGACAGAGTCAGTAGTCAGTGGGGGACCCGGGCTGTGTGGCGTGAGGTCTTGGTCCTGATGGACCGCAGCCTCCTGCCAGAGGGGAGGGACACCAACAGTTTGTGTCCAGGGTGAGAGGGATCAGCTACAATCTT
The DNA here is from genome assembly GCA_023566465.1 of Cottus gobio. NCBI lineage: Eukaryota > Metazoa > Chordata > Actinopteri > Perciformes > Cottidae > Cottus > Cottus gobio. The sequence continues at coordinate 28,179,125 of CM042215.1, forward strand.
CCTCGCCCGCTTCAGATGAGTAGAGGGGAAAGAACGCAGCTTTGGGGGGAACCGGTGCTGATGGACCGAGAGGCTGAGACGTGCTGCTTCCTGTCAGACAGGAAGTCTGTGATCCACTTGCAGGCCTGGTACGTACAGCAACAACAAAATAAACAACTAAAAAACATGGTTCAAACTATTACTTTATTAACAAGTTTGGAATTGAAATTAAGAGGGAATATGAAAGTGAAACCAAGGTATTTTTCACAGAGTCTCAATAAATTCTCCCACTAACAATGTCTTATAAATCTGTTGACAGCAAAAAATAAGAATAACATGCAATCTCCTGAAAGAGAAGAAACTCTTCAGGGGGGAATGTGCACCTGATCTCTCGCTAGCTAAACCACCTGGTGCTATGTGAGAGGGCTGTGTCAGGACAGGAAGCCAGTGCAAAGAGGTTAGAGGTTTTTCATCCTAATATAAGCGTTGAAAATGAAATAATATAAGGTCTTTATCCTATTAAGGGGTTTTCTTCCTAAACATTGTGTTGAAAGTATGTAAATGAAAATAATATAAGGTTTTTATCCTGTTAAAGGTTTTTCATCCTCATATTATTTGTTTGAACATTTCTTTCTCTAAATCTAATTTAGAGAAACAGGAGGGAATGTTGTGGAAATTTTTTTCCCCTCTACACACATTTGTATGTTCCGGACTAAAGACAAAACACATCATTGTTTATCATATGGCGGGAGGAAGGTTTCAAAGATGTCATGTGGGCTCCTGTGATAGTGTGTTCCATGTTTATAAGGAGAACTCTCTCCTGTGTTTGTTGAGCAGACTTGGATATGCAATTAGTAAAGTAAGACGTTGTATGTCTGTCTCTGCTCCTATGTTGCAAAGAATACATCACCTGTTGATATGACCACCAAGACCCGGTTTTGAGTGCGAATAATTTCTCTAACAAAACCCTTATGTTGTAATGCTTTATATGCAGATTAAGAAATACATCATTATTAGTTGATACATGGGGCTGCACGGTGGCGTAGTGGCTAGCACTGTCGCCTCACAGCAAAAGGGGCCGGGGTTCCAATCCCGGTCTGGGTGGGCCTTCTGTGTGGAGTTTGCATGTTCTCCCCGTGTCAGCGTGGGTTCTCTCCGGGTTCTCCGGCTTCCTCCCACAGTCCAAAGACATGCATGTTAGGTTAATTGGACTCTAAATTGCCCATAGGTGTGAATGTGAGTGTGAATGGTTGTCTGTGTATATGTGAGCCCTGGATAGACTGGCGACTTATCCAGGGTGTACCCTGCCTTCGCCCAATGACAGCTGGGATCGGCTCCAGCGCCCCGCGACCCTAAAGAGGATAAGCGGTTCAGATAATGGATGGATAGTTTATACATATTTTTAGTATGTGTGTGATGTAGTGTAAATCACTTTGAATTTCACAAATCATAAGAAATATATACAGAATACGATCTCCTGAATGAAGCGGGAGATCGACAGGCGTATCGGTGCAGCAGTAAAGCAGGCGTTGCACCGGGCCGTCTTGGTGAAGAAGGAGCTGAGCCAGAAGGCGAAACTCTCAGTTTACTGGTCGGTCTACGTCCCAACCCTCACCTATGGTCACGAACTTTGGATCATGACCCAAAGAACGAGGTCTCGGATACAAGCGGCCGAAATGAGTTTCCTCCGTAGAGTGGCCGGGCTCAGCCTTAGAGATAGGGTAAGGAGCTCGGACATCAGGAGGGAGCTTGGAGTCGAGCCGCTACTCCTTCGTGTCGAAAGGAGTCAGCTGAGGTGGTTCGGGCATCTAATTAGGATAATAATGCATTTCATTTTTATCGCACTCTTCCTTCAAAAGAATCTCAGAGTGCGACACATATATAGTAAAAACAAATAAAACAGTTAAAACATAGTGAAAGCAAGCCATAATAAAAAATAATGAATAGCTGACAACAAATTAACTCAAGGTAAAAAAAGCCTTCCTGATTAAAAATGTTTTTAGGCCAGTCTTAAAAGAGTTCAGTGTCTGAGTTGCCCTTAGGTGGTCAGGGTTCCACAAGCGTGGCGCTGCCGAGCAAGAGGCCCGGTCCCCCATGGTGGAGCTTGGTGTTGGGGACCCAAAGGAGCGAGCGGCCTGTAGATCTGAGGGTGCGGGTGGAGGTCAGGGGAGTGATAAGTTCTTGTAGGTAGTGGGGTGCATGTCCATTGATGCATTTATGGGTGAGTAGTAGGACTTTGTAGTCAATCCGGAATGAAACAGGGAGCCAGTGTAGTGAGTGGAGAATGCGTGATATGTGGTCATATTTCCGGACTCTCTTCAGGATCCTGGCAGCACTGTTTTGGATATATTGTAGTTTCTGGATGTTCTTGTCAGTGATCCCAGTGCAGAGTGAGTTGCAGTAGTCCAGTCTTGAGGAGATAAAGGCATGGACGAGCTTCTCTGCGTCTGACAGGGTTAAAGTGGGGCGGAGTTTGGAGATGTTTTTAGATGATAAAAGGAGGTTTTTCACAGGAATTTGATATGGTCAGTAAAGGTCAGGTGAGGGTCAAACCGAACTCCCAGATTGGTGACTGTGGAGGAGAGGGGTATGACCTGACTGTCAAAGGTGAGATGAGTTATGGATGATGTCTGAACCTGGTGTGGAGTGCCAACAAGGAGGGCTTCGGTCTTGCTGCTGTTTAACTGGAGAAAGTTGTTGCTCATCCACACCTTTATCTCCCCAAGACAGGCGGGGACATGGCTGCTGGGGTTTGGGGCAGTTTTGATGTAAAGCTGTGTGTCGTCAGCATAACAGTGGAAGGACATCATCTCGCGCCTAGACTACTGTAACTCCCTCCTGGCGGGTCTACCTGCTGGTGCCATCCGACCTTTGCAGCTCATCCAGAATGCTGCAGCTCGACTGGTCTTCAACCTCCCGAAATTCACCCACACTACTCCGCTCCTCCGCGACCTTCACTGGTTACCGGTGGCCGCCCGCATCCACTTCAAAACATTAGTACTGGTGTACCGTGCTACGAACAGATCTGGTCCAGTCTACATCCAGGACATGGTAAAACCTTACACCCCAACTCGTGCGCTCCGCTCGGCTTCTGCCAATCGCCTTGTTGCTCCGTCACTGAGAGCTAAACACTCCACAAAGTCTCGACTGTTCTCTGTCCTGGCTCCTCGATGGTGGAATGAGCTCCCCATTGACATCAGAACAGCAGAAAGTCTCTACATCTTCCGTCTGTTAGAAAGTATGCTTTTTAGTGCTCCTAGTGAGAGCTAGAGAGTTTACATTGGAGGGTCAAGACCAATAAATAACTCTGTATGGATTATCAAATATTGAATGGATGACACTGCGAATGTTGTTGACCTTGGATCTGAAAAAGTCAATGAAGCTGTTGCATTGCTCCTCTGTAGCCTCAGTTGAAGAGGATGGTTGTGGCTTCAGGAGATGGTTTATGGTAGAAAAAAGCTGTTTAGAGTTGCCAGGGTTTTTATTGATTACGCTGGAATAGAACTGTGAGCGAGCATCCTTAAGGGAGTTGGAGCCCTTTGATGCTCACGGAAGGCCAGTTTATGGACAGTGAGCCCAGGAAATCCATGGTGATAGTGGCTGGGTCAATGTTTTTCCTGTTCCGAAAAGACATTTGACGCTAAGGACTAATGGTAGGTAGTATAAAAGTCAAGGCCACTGAGACCACCTTGTGGTCGGACACCCCGAGATCATAAACCTGTAGGTTACTGATGGAAGCAGAGTCAGTGATAACCAGATCCAGAGTGTACCCCTTGGTGTGTGTAGGAACCTCAACATGCTGCTGCAGGCCAAGACTCTCAAGGACAGGATGCCTCCAGGACGCCTCCCTTTAGAGGTTTTCCAGGCACGTCCAACTGGTAGGAGGCCCCGGGGAAGACCCAGGACACGCTGGAGGGATTATATCTCCCAGCTGGCCTGGGAACGCCTCGGGATCCCCCAGAATGAGCTGGTAGATGTTGGGGGTGAGAGAGAAGCCTGGGTCAGCCTGCTTGACCTGCTGCCACCGCGACCCGACCCCGGATAAGTCGAGGAAAATGGATGGATGGATGGATGATTGATTGAAACATAGGTGAATAAAAATAAGACACATTAAATGAGACGTTAAAACTTTTTTTTGTTGAATTGAATGCGTTTGAGACAAACATTTGCATACAACGTACCTACTGTTTCTTGTTGTGATCGTTTGCCTGAAATACAAAAGCAAAAAAGGTATCAGCTAAAAGCCTTAGCGAGCACCAAATGAAGGCAAACAGAAGAAACGCATTGGATAAAAGGATAAAATATATGTGCCATTCAAATTAGGGACACAAAAGGAGAACTAACCTTTGATCACAAGCCCAACAGCTGTTAATGGTAAAATAACAGCTATATACGAGTAATACTGTCTTGAAGCCGGTCGACAGACAACATCACTGCTCGTACTTCCTGCTTCCTCCTGTACTTCAGTTTCTGAGCAACTGTCAGCAAAGACAAATGAAAGACAGCTTTAGTGCTTCGTGTGTTTCAAACAAGACCCTTGAAAACGTCACAAAGGGTCTAATTCACACGGTTAAAACAAACCACTTTGAAAAAAGATCTATTGATAGCTACTTGTGTTTTGTGACCAAATCAAATCAGATTGGGGGGTTGGCAATGTTTAGAACCTCCAGTGGAGGGGGAGGATTTGGTCCTTCACAGGTGGAATTTGAAACCATTCAACTCAACATCAAAAACAGATATGCATGCATACATATAGTGGTCATTTTGTGCAACAGGACAGGAAACCCCAACTCTTTAGAGACATTCCTTCACAAACAAAGTCTTACGTAGTCCAAACGGTGCAATTCACACCATCCAATGAAAAATAGCCTGGCGGACAACTTTTACACACTGTGTCATTTCTGCTGGTTCCTAAGAGAAACAGACAAAGATGATAATTACATAGGAACCCAACAGCCACAACATCCATCCTTCATCAGACTCTGTGTCTTCATTGACGGATTTCTCGTGCACACTAGTATCCCAGTTATGATCGACGGGAAAATATATGTTCAGGAGGGTTATTGAGATGCTTGATAAATCCTGTCTGGGTCATAAAATCCTGCTTTCAGTAAGTGGAATATGCTAGTGGGAGAGTAGGAACTGGAAGAGGTTTCTGTTTACTGTAGCTACACCTCCATACAGTAGTAAAACGTGTGAGGATACTTGATATAATGATGGTCTGCATGCTGAAATAAAGTCTGACACAGATAATAAATACTGTAGAATTGTCTTCCCTTTCAGATGAGCTAAAAAAGGCTGTGTGGTCAATGCTGCAGAGTCTAGGACACCAGAGACCAGACTGACAGAGAAACGACAGGCCTGCTGGATTTGGAGGAGTCCAAGACATATTTGAGCTGTGCCCTGGATGTGTGAGCACCGTGTGTACATGGAGCTAAATAACCAGCCACACCATGTGCAGGATAGTGCTGTGCATGGAAACGGGCTCACTGTCTGACTGGAGTTCCTCTTACCAGGTTCTTGCGTCATGTGACCGGGTCCACAGCGCCTATGTTTTTGTGCCCAACTGCATCCTGTATCATCCATCAAGGCCTTGCAGAAATGCCCACTGACAACATCACAAACGGTGTCTGTCGTTGCGGTGCAGCTCTGTTGGGCAAAGAGGCCGTGACCTAAAGGCAACAGAAACACAGTCATTGTGTTGCTGGTACATGACAGCCGCTGTTTGGCTTGGCTGATTGGACTACTGGAGAAACATGGCGGCGCAACATAGCTGACTCCATGAGCAGATGTCAGCTAACGAAAACACAATGATTCTCATTTCAATGAAATGATTCACTAAGGAAATATTATTTTTAATAGTATATTCCACTTCTGTAAATAGATCCCCCTGAATGCTACACACTGAACCTTTGAGTAGTATTTAAAATAATGTTATTATGAGCATATTGGTGGACTGCAACGGACAAATGAATGAAATGAGACCGATAGATGAGAGACACAGGAGCTGGCCAATCAGAGTTCCTGTAGCGGCTCTGTGGGTTGGAAAGACTTTTTAGGGCGTTTCACTTACACATCTTAAAAATAAAAGAGAACCGTCTGAAATAAAATCAATCACAAAATATAAACTGATTCCATCCATCCATCCATTTTCCACCGCTTATCCGGGGTCGGGTCACGGTGGCAGCAGGTCAAGCATCCTGACCCAGGCTTCTCTCTCACCCGCAACATCTACCAGCTCATTCTGGGGGATCCCGAGGCGTTCCCAGGCCAGCTGGGAGATATAATCCCTCCAGCGTGTCCTGGGTCTTCCCCGGGGCCTCCTACCAGTTGGACGTGCCTGGAAAACCTCTAAAGGGAGGCGTCCTGGAGGCATCCTAATTAGATGCCCGAACCACAGCTGACTCCTTTCGACACGAAGGAGTAGCGGCTCGACTTCAAGCTCCCTCCTGATGTCCGAGCTCCTTACCCTATCTCTAAGGCTGAGCCCGGTCACTCTACGGAGGAAACTCATTTCGGCCGCTTGTATCCGAGCTCCTTCTTCACCAAGACGGCCCGGTGCAACGCCTGCTTTACTGCTGCAGCCGCACCGATACGCCTGTCGATCTCCCGCTCCATTTTACCCTCACTCGTGAACAAGACCCCAAGATACTTGAACTCCTTCGCTTGTGGTAGGCACTCTGTCCCCACCCGGAGGGAGCAATCGACCGGTTTCCGGCAGAGCACCATGGCCTCAGATTTCGTGGTGCTGACTCTCATCCCCGCCGCTTCACACTCGGCTGCAAAACGCCCCAGTGAATGCTGGAGGTCATGGTCCGAGGAGGCAAACAGGACCACATCATCTGCAAACAGCAGAGAGGCTATCCTGAGATCCCCGAACCTGACATTCTCCGCCCCACGGCTGCGCCTAGATATCCTGTCCATGAAAGTCACAAACAGGACCGGTGATAAAGGGCAGCCCTGGCGGAGGCCAACACCCACCGGGAACGTATCTGACTTACTGCCGAGGATACGAACACAGCTCCTGCTGCAGGCGTACAGAGACCGGATGGCCCGTTGCAATGGGTCCGGCACACCATACTCCCGCAGCACCCCCCACAAAAAGCCCAGAGGGACCCGGTCGAAAGCCTTCTCCAAGTCCACAAAGCACATGTAGACTGGTTGGGCAAACTCCCAGGACCCCTCCAGTATCCCTGCAAGGGTAAAGAGCTGGTCCACTGTTCCACGACCAGGACGAAACCCGCACTGTTCTTCTTGAATCCGAGGTTCGACAATCGGTCGGAGCTTCCGTTCCAGCACCCTGGCATAAGCTTTTCCCGGGAGGCTGAGTAGTGTGATACCCCGATAATTCGAGCACACTCTCCGGTCCCCCTTCTTGAAGATGGGAACCACCACCCCGGTCTGCCAGTCCATGGGCACTGTGCCCGACCCCCATGCGACATTGAAGAGGCGTGTCAGCCAAGACAGCCCAACAAAGTCCAGCGCCTTCAGCATCTCAGGGTGGATTTCATCCACCCCCGGCGCCTTGCCACCAAGGAGCTTTTTGACTACCTTAGTGGCCTCTGCCAGGGATATGGGTTCATCCAACCCCAAGTCTTCAGGCGCTGCCCCCTGTTCAGGGGACATGTTGACCGGGTTTAGGAGTTCCTCAAAGTGCTCTTTCCACAGCCCGACGATATCCTCTGTCTGGGTCAACAGCCCCCTCCCCCGCTGATAACAGCCTGGGGAAGGCCCTGCTTTCCCTTCCTGAGTCGTCGGATGGTTTGCCAGAACCTCCTTGAGGCCAACCGAAAGTCCTTCTCCATGGCCTCCCCGAACTCCTCCCATGCCCGAGTTTTAGCATCCGTGACCACCGCAGCTGCAGTCCTTCTGGCCTGCCTGTACCTGTCAGCTGCTTCAGGAGACCCCTGGGCCAACCAAGCCCGAAAGGCCTCCTTCTTCAGCTTGACGGCTTCCCTCACCCCCGGTGTCCACCACCGGGTTCTCGGGTTGCCGCCACGACAGGCACCGATGACCTTCCGACCACAGCTCCTAGCGGCCGCGTCCACAATAGAGGCACAATCAGAGACTGATTGTTATATTCTAATAGTGAGATGAAATATGAAAGACATGTAAGTAAATTTAAATTTAAAAGCATGTCATTTTACAAATACATTATGAAGTTTCTGAAGAATTATTCAACTAGTGTATATATACGTCCACCTTTTACAAAACCCCAGTGGTTAGCTAGTTATTTTGATGTTGTGAACATGGAACTCTCAATAGCTAGAATACACGGTGCTAAAGAAAAAACTCTTATCCTGGTCTACATCTTTAAGCAAAATCCAACAATTAACAATGTAACTGAATCATAATATAATACATACATTATTATTCAACATAAAGAGACAGTTATAGAGACATGTAATGATACATTGGTTAATGTAATGTTTTTTTTGTGGTCAATAAGTTATATTATTTAAAATAAACACTGTGCAGCTAATATCCCTGTGGTGCAGTCAGGGCTCCGTATAAAGCACATACCTGCTACAACACTATTATTAGGGCTCACTTTTCAGCAAACATGCCGCCGACCTAGCCGCACATTATCAAATTTATTTTTATTTATTGCATTTTATTTATATCTATTCATTTTTATTTCAAATTGTTTTAGAAGTGTACATTTAGTCCAGTGTACTAATTGGGTCGTAATCACACAGGCAGGAGGACAGACGCACCTGGGTCACAGGGGGTGCAGGAGAAACACTTAGTCAGGCCGTTGGGTTGGTTCATGAACGTCCCGTCAACACAGGCGATGCACCGCGTGCCTGACCGAGGGGTGCAGTCTCTTCGAACAACTGTGCCTATTCAAGACAAAAACCCAGCGTCAACACGGTTCGGTAAAGTTGGAAAGAGATTCACAGATTCGGACTTCGCGGATCAATAACTCAGTGTAACGGTGTTAAAACACAAACGACACCTCTCTGTAATCGTAGTGATGCGGACAACAAGATACAATCTTCATTTTACCATGTACAACAACATGTATCTTGTTGTCTGCATCACAATGATTACAGAGAAGTGTCGTTCGTGTTTTAACACCGGTTCAATAATGAGTTATTGATCCCGGAAGTCCGAATCTGTGAATCTCTTTCCAACTTTACCGAACTCTTCAGCGAACTGGACGTAACCAACCTTCGTGACACATCGGGCAGCATTGACCATCTGTTGCTGCATATTCCTTTGACAGACAGCACAGTCCTGGCCTCATGAGGACGGCGACACCTATTCACGAAACAGTAGTGTTAGATTCTGTGTTGTCATGCTAAGCTAAGCTAAGCTAAGTTTAGCTTTGCTTAGCTAAGTTTCGCTTCCAGGGTGACTGAGAACTCCCGAGTACATTCACACGTTACTTACTGAAAACAGCCAATTTCCAAAGCATGATAACACATCATATCATATACTTTCATTACGTTGTGGCATAATTCTGGCCTTTATCTGGAGATAAACAATGCATACAAGTACAGTTAATAGCAAAACAACACCCTAAAATGGCGTCTTTTCTTCTTCTTCTTTTAGGTTTTATCGCGGATGGCATCTAATAAAAGGTGCATTACCGCCAGCACTGCATTGGAGTTGAATTAAATTATTTAGGGCACCTAAATGATACAACTCATTATTTTACTTTTTTTTTTTATTGTATTTTAAATGATTTATATACGCATCTACACACACACACACACACACACACACACACACACACAGACACACATATATACATGTATGTATATGTTCTCAACTGGTCTGGCTGCACCATCACCCCTGAATGAACCGAGATCCAAAGCAAGGAACATGTTCAACTTCTCAAATGGATTTAATGAAAAGATGGTGCAGTTTGAGCCTGAAATGGTACAGAATCTCACATGCCAACACGAAAAGATAGTTAGAAATACTCCCTTTTACACTCAATTAAAAACCAAAAAGTGCATCTTAAGGACACAAAGTAATACAACACACATAATAATTTTATAACTTCAGCCTTTTTTAACAGACTCAGCAGTGCTTTCATGCACAAACATAATAAAAAGGTCTGGAATGAAGTGAACTATCACAAATAGTGCGTGTGTAAACTCATGCAAGCAAAGTGTGTTGTGAACGCAGCACTGAGGAGTGTGAATAGACGCACTCTGCTGCATTCAAAATTCCCTTCAAAATAAAAGCACAAGATTTCTATATTGCCCATGCTAAGGTCCGCAACCCACCGAAAGCTGGTCCACGGTGGTGATCGTGCCTTCCAAGCCGTCGCGGGCCACATAAAATGACATGGCGGGCCGGATCTGGCCGCGGGCCTTGAGTTTGACATATGTGATGTATGGGAACCAACCTTCGTGACACATCGGGCAGCATTGACCATCTGTTGCTGCATATTCCTTTGACAGACAGCACAGTCCTGGCCTCATGAGGACGGCGACACCTATTCACGAAACAGTAGTGTTAGATTCTGTGTTGTCAAGCTAAGCTAAGCTAAGCTAAGCTAAGCTAAGTTTAGCTTCCAGGGTGACTGAGAACTCCCGAGTACATTCACACGTTACTTACCGAAAACAGCCAATTTCCAAAGCATGATAACACATCATATCATATACTTTCATTACGTTGTGGCATAATAATAGTAGAGGAAAAATGCAAAAAAGTAATAAATGTGATGAGATGTGTGTGTGGTAGGAAATGGGGAGCCAGCTGTTCATCATTGAAAACCATGTATGTGGCCTTGATTAGATCGGTGTTGGATTATGGAAGCATAGTTTATGGGTCAGCAGCCAAATCTCTGATTGGTAAATTAGATATGGTTCAGGCGCAGGCATTAAGAGTATGTAGTGGAGCTTTTAAAACATCGCCAATCCCTGCCCTGCAGGTAGATTTAAGGCTGGATCTAAGGAGAAAACTAATGGCTAACAACTGGGCTAATTTGCAGGGACACGATGATTCTCACCTTGCAAAAGGAGTGTTGCAGGAGGTCTGGGAGAATGGGAGGAGTCAGAAAAATAACTTTGGTCGGGTAGGCAATGATATTGCGAAAGAATTTAATGTGGTTGATATGAGTATAAGCCCCTCTGTGGTTTACCCGGTGGTAGCTCCATGGACACTTGTGTGGCCTGAAGTTGATTGGTATCTGTTAGAAGTTAAAAGAAAAGGAAAAGGGACTGAGGATTTGTTAAGTGCGTTTGAACATCGAATAAAACAACTATACGGTGGATATACTAAAATGTATACGGATGGTTCTAAGAACCCAGAGACAGGAGTGACGGGATTTGGGGTAGCAATACCAGAAAACGGGGTAGGGGTCAACAGGAGAACGTCTGACAGTCTGGGGGTTTACACAGTGGAGATGGTGGCACTGCTGGTGGCAATATGATGGGTGGAAAAGGCAAGACCGGAAAAGGTACTAATATGTTCCGATGCAGCTTCAGTCTTAGCAAGGTCATTTCATTCATCTAGTCGTCAAGACATTCTATATGAGGTTTTACAGTCAGTGACACGTGTAACCAGCCAGGGAGGCCAGGTTAAATTCATTTGGGTTCCAGCACATATAGGGGTGAGTGGGAATGAAAGGGCGGACAAGTTGGCGAAGAGGGCGTTGAAGAAAGAAAATGTAGAAATGAAGGTTACCATCAGCAAGGCGGAGGTCAAGTCCATTAACTGGGGAAATGCAAACCAAATGTGGCAAAATAGGTGGGACAGAGAGGAGAAGGGGAGACATCTATACAACATCCAGAAGAGCGTCAAAGTAACCAGGATAGGGATTTGGAGCAGGAGAGACGAAACTGTGCTGACAAGGCTATGGCTGGGCCATACTGCTCTCAACCAGACACTAAAGATAATAGGGAAACACCAGACAGGGCTGTGTGACGCTTGTGGAGAAGAGGAGTCAGTGGAGCACATAGTGGTGAGGTGTAAGGCGTATGAGACACAGAGAGTGGGTATGAGGAAGAGTCTGAATGAATTGGGGGTGCATGAATATACACTGAGGGGATTACTGAGCATGGGTGGGAGAGCACAAGTTAGAGTGCTGCTAGTGTTCTTAAGAACACAGGTTTTTTTAATAGGGTTTGATTGACATGGAGGGATGAGGTACAGGGGTTAATTATTTATTTATTTTTTTTTGGGGGGGGGGGGGGTTTCTGGGATAAATAACTAGTCTATAGTGTCTGATCCATACTCCGGAGCAGAAGGTGGCGGTAATGCACCAACTAGATGGATGCCAACCGCCGTAAAACATCAAGAAGAAGAAGCAGCAGCAGCCTGCTACGCAAGATGGCGGCCCGCTACGGCACTCAATCTGCTGTGTTTCGCAGGTCGCTGCGAGCTCTCAGCCTTTACGTCCGGTCACCGGGACCTCCTGCCGCGGCGGTCGGGCTCAGATTGGTTTGTAACGCTGCTCCAGAAGAAACAACGAGGGTGACATTACAATCTACGGAGGAATACAAGTTCGTCGAGCGGCTCATCCCGCCGTCGCGGGTCCCCGGTCCGCCCAAACACGCCGGTCCATCCCCGTCTGGCTGGACCCCTCCGGCAGATACACCGCCGCCTGTGCCCTACATGATCCGCCGCTCCCGCATGCACAACATCCCGGTTTACACCGATCTAACCAACGGCAGCCGCAGGACGACGCTCGTGCGGAAAGTGGAGGGGGACATCTGGGCTCTGGAGAAGGACGTGAAGCATTATCTGAAGGAGGTGATGGGGAAGGACCTGCCCACGCAGGTCAACGAGGTCACAATGACCTTGAAGGTCAAAGGTCATGTCGATAGCGAGCTGAAGGAGTGGTTGGCCAGCCAGGGCTTCTGACTGCGGGGATGAGGGGTCAGAGAGCTGCCCTGGTGGAGACTGAGGACCGCGTGGGACTTCTGCCTCTTCACTGACCTCTTCAGAGACCTGTTGACTTATGGGATCGGGGTTGTTAAACCTAATTGTATGTAATTAATTTAACTTTCTCCCTTGTCCTTTTGTTTTGGTCTGGGGCTTTTTTCTCCATCTCAGATGTTCCAGAGTGTTAAATAAAGACTTCACCCACAAACGGATCTTTTGTGCATCAACCCCTCAGCGCGTGTTGACTCTTGAAGGGAGGCCTGGCCCGCCGTCCTCTGGCAGACTTTAACAATTCAAGGTGACAAATGCAGAAATTGATTTATAGATGCACAATTATTCAAACCCTATTGCAAATTAGGTTTATTGCCAACATTTTAAAACTTTCATCTGTTTATTAAAAACAACTCAAACAAGGACAATTGAAATAGTTTAACACAACTGTTACAAGTGGTTTCAACTAATTCAACACTAAATGCCACTTTTAAATTGTCTCAATTATTCAACCCCCTTAATAGAATCCCTCATAGGAGCACATTTGTCTCCAGCACACCTGAAGCCTCAGTAGTTGCTTCAGGTGTGCTTGAGATAAAACATCAAATACGTAGACTGGCAGTGACATTTGATTGCGTTTTAGAAAAATGGCAAGAGAATTGTCCACAAAGTTAAGAGAAGAGCTCATTGCCTTAATCCAACAAAAATACAAAAGTGACAGCAAAAGACCAGCAGCAGGACTTGTTGGCAGCCGGCCCTGAGGTTTCCACAGTGAGGCAGACTGAACGCTGAAGGTCTGCATGCCCGAACTCCAAGACCACTACTGACCCAAGAGCACAAAAAAGTCTGCTCATTATGCTTAAAATCATATTAATAAGCCAGAGGTTTGGGGATTCTGTTCCGTGGAGCGATGAAACCAAACAGGAACGTTTCCGGCCTCTGGACCAGCGGTATGTCTGCAGGAGGAAGCATTAAGAACACCAGGCCTACAGGGACGCATGATGCTCTGGGCTGCTTTGATTTGAAGGGGGTTGCAGCACACAAACCCAAGAATATTAGAGAGTGGGAGGCCATTGCCCATGAGGAATATTCCTCGTGAACGCTATCAGAAGCTGGTGTCAGGCATCACGCTGGCACCAGGCCATACCAGCAGAAGGGTGCTCTACCAAGGACTGAAGATGCTCATCATGAAGGGATTGAATAATTAAGACACTGCAGTGGTCATTGAAAGTGGCATTTTGTGTTGAATCACTTGTAATATTTGTTATGTTGAGCCATTTAAATTGTCCTTATTTGAGTTGTTTATTGAAAACAGCTGAGACTTTTTACATTTTGCCAATAAACCTAATTGGCAATATGGGTTGAATGGTCATTTAACTGTATCCATCCAGAGGATATTCCATTTGAAATGATACAACAGCACAGGAGATCCTGGGCGGAGCGTGAACAGGGAACGTTTAGCTTTTCCTCGGAATAAACGATCCAAGATATTTTCTGTTGGTGGACTACTTGCTGCAGCTCTAAAAGATATTCACAAAATGAAAGACAAAAAACAAGAACGGGAACTTCACTATCAAACCTGATGGAATTACAATTTAAGTTAAAATGTTTACATTTATTAAGTAATATAATAAGAACATTTACATTGAGTACGCCAAAGAGCAATACAAGTTAGGTTGAGGAGGAATGTTGTAAACTATTAACCATTTAACTTAACAGACACACTGAAACTCTTACATACATTTACAAACCTCAAAAGCAAAGTATCCTCCCCGAAATCATGATCATGTTAATAAAGATAGGACAATGACCGTATTGGGAGCAGTTTCATGCCAGAACTAGTTCCATCATAGTGACTCGACTGAGAGCACAACAGGTGAGAGGAAACATGGGCTGAAGGTCCCTCTGACCTTAGTGAAAACAGAAAACACTCATTTACTCCGTTTGACATTTGTAGCTGAAACACAACCACAGATGGGACGTCATTATAACCACACTGAGTGCTTTGCTCACTTCAGCAGACATTCACTCGGATGGTTGGATGGGATTCTGGACCAGGGTCTAGGGAGGGCATCAGGAAGGAAGCAGGGGAAAAAAAGTCTTGAATTCGCCTGCTGAGTCGCTCCAATTGGTCCGCTGAGGAAACAGAGATTTCACCACGTGTATTTATTATGAAACAGTTGGTATATGCGAGCGTGCACGTGAAAGAGAACCTTCACTTACGGAACTCGCGCTTCTGCCCTCGGCTCCAGCAGCACGGCTGTGTTTGGAGCCGGTTCACTTCCTCAGTCATGGACACAGAAGCTTCTGACACTTCCTTTAGCATTTCCAGCTCCTGAAAAACGAGACACCCGCAAGAGAAAGGGTCAGTTATGTTTTGTTTTTGGGGGTTTCTACAGAAATGTACATTTCATTGGACCAAACTGTCATTTAACAACTGGCTCGGCAGCCATAAACAAGTGGATGCAGACCAACTTTCTTCTGTGAAATGGTGAGAAAACTGACATTTTATGAGTTGGACCGCAAACAAAAAGAAAGCTTGTTCTTGATGAATAGGTTGAACCAGAAGTCCAGAGCCTGAGATCATAGACTCAGTCTGGATCCTGCATGAAAGAGGTGAGTAAAGCAGCTTTCTTCATGTGAGAAAAGGGTCGGACATTCACAATAAGATGCGAGAAGACTTGTTCATGCCTATATTTCATGCAGACTAGATTATTGCAATGCTCAATTCATTCAGATTCTGCTGCCAGACCTTTAACTAGGACCAGAAAGAGAGCGGATGTCAGCCCAGCTTTAGCCAACCTCTTTTAAAACCTACTGCTTTTATCAGCATTTACATGTTTGAAGCCGTTGGTATTCATTTACCATGATGAAGGCCAGCAGTAGCCGGTGTGTTCTCTGGAAGACGTCGGCCTCTGCGCTGAAGCTGGGGGGGTCTCTGCTGCAGTCCGCTCTCAGGTCGGTTTCGAAGACGTGGCTGAACGCCGCCATCAGCAGCTGGAGGTCGCACGCCGCCACGCGCAGCGAGCTCGGAGAGAAGACGCCAGGGCTCTGCGCCTCGCTCATGAATTCACACTGAGGAGAAGCGTTAAGCAGAGCCATTACTACTACCATGACATCCAGGCCCGTCCAGACACATCCATGCTCATTAGCATTTATCAAATGATTTCTGCTCCGAAAGAACAAAATAGCTCAGAGCATGTGGCAGATATGTTGAATTCCCATGGTGGTTAATGGAGCATGGACACACCGTTTCAAATGAGGGCTCTGTGCATGCAGCATGAAAACAAGGATCATTTGACAGTTTTGTACATCCTCCATTCCTTTCCTTCCGGATGGAGCGCGCGATTGATTTCCAGATCACAATCTGGAGGATGGAGGAGGAGGAGAAGGAGAGAGGAAGGCCCCGTACCTGTGACTGTAGCTGCTGCAGGGTGGACTGAGTCCGCTGCAGGAGGGCGGCCACGTCAGCAGCCTCCTCCCTGCTGGGCTTCAGCGATGACTTGGTGCCCTTGCGTAAAGCCCTGTGAGGTAAGGAAGAGCAATAAGAGACTAATTAGACTCATTTGAATTCTGCGAGACAACAGGAAACGATGTATTACACTGTATGGAGATTCACCAAACCAGGCTTTGTTGGAAGTACTCTTAAAGTACTTCAGCTTTTGTACTGTGAATATTTCAGCGAAACAGAATATTTGAGCCGTTTGAATCCAATCTTCACATTTGACTGGACCACTAAAAAGTGGGCGGGCTCAGTGCAGCACAACACAGAGCTACAGAGGACTGTGGCTCAACACACCTCCCTTGTTGCTAAAAGTTGCTGATTGATTGATGGATGATGTCATGATATTAATTAATTGGTACTAGCTTACTTAAGCACACCTCATATTTTGATTTAAAAAAGCAAAGATGATTGGAGTTTGATATAAAAATACATAGAAATATTTGTTTTGTATGTATTGTTAAATAGGGGCACAATATGACTGGGATGTGATGGAAAAGAGGTCAAAAGGCTCCCCCCCCCCCCCCCCCCATTTCATCTAAACTATAAAAGACAGAATGACAACATGCAGCAGACAAACAGAGAGACACAGCAGCATACATACTTGATGTGTGCAGGCCAGGGGTCCAGTGTGGGATTGAGCATCAGAGTGAGCTGAGGCAGGTTCTCAGCAGCGTGGAGCTCGTTCAGCAGCATCTCTTGATCCAGGCCGTTTCCAGCAGGCTGCTTGCAGCCAGGTACTAAAGTTAAAAGCTGCTCCAGGAACCGGAGCTGCCAGTGGGGGCTCGCTTCACCCTGGAGGAGTGGTTGGATTTATTATACAGAGGGTTTCTGTTCATTGTGACAAATATCTAGGCACAAGAGAGACAATATCAAGGAACAGTTTTACAAGAGCTTCTCTTAGTCTGCCACTAAGAAAATCCTTTATGCATTTTGAGAGATGCAACACAGAGATAAAATTAATAAACGTACATGACGGTAAACAAAACGTCGTCACACATTGAAACATACAGGTTACATCAACTGCTACAGAAGATTACTTTGCCTTTATGTTACATTATGTGGAAGGTTACCCACAGGGGATTACCGTTTCATCAAACATAAGAAAATTCCATGATTTCTCCACAACTATTTTGATTTTCCACCACTTCATCTATGCCCATATATGCATCACAGTTCCATGTACGCTAGCTGGATGCGTCCTCTCACCCTGATCAGGTCCAGGTCATCTGCTTTACACAGCATCAGCTCCTGCCCAAGCCCAGCTATTTCTGTTTGTGCCAGAACAGACCAGAGCAGTGTAAGAGTCCAAGTGGCCATCAATAGACATGTACTCTGTAGAAAAGTGAGCCTTTGACACACAACATCGTTACCTTTAGCCAAAACATCTGGGCCGCTGGATCTCACAGCCGTCGTCTTGGAGTTGGCAAAGTTTGGGTTGATGCTGTAAAGCGACAGGTAGAGGGATTGACTTTTTCATAGGCGAGAACAGGGCCAGGGTTCTGTGTATCTGTGTTATCCTACCTGCTGCAGATCCAAGCCAGTATGTCGGTGCGGTGCTGAGAGGGAGCACACAGCAGGTGCAGCATGCTGTCGGCTTCCTGCAGGTACAGACCTTCCACCAAGGGACAGCTCGCAGCCTCAACACAGACCGGATTTAAAATTTACTCCATCAATCCTTCACTAATATCCACAGCAAGGTACAGCAACACAGTGACCTGCCGGGCTTCATGTGAAAACCTGACCTCATTCAATGTATATATTATTACAGTGCTGAATGATTTGGTTCTTGACAAACAATTCAACTAATTAAACCGTTGTATGTATTCACTGCAGCCATCAGAACAGTCAAATAGCTTATATATCTATGTATATTATTATTGCAAAATCTTGTTAACGTAACAACACACGTATCCACCACGTCCTCAACGTGAGCAATGAGCATCAGTGTCTTCTCTGATTTGGGTAAATACGGTCTGGTCGAGCTCCACTCCCGGACTCACTGAAGCAGATGTGCAGCTTCGGATATCAAACCCGCTGCTAGTGACAGCTGTAGATGTGAGATGTGACAATATCGGTGATTTCCCGGTTTTGTAGGAAACATTGAACGTATCACGTCCCGTCAGTAACCGATGGGCACGAGCAGCCCAACATGTGTGCAGCAGCAACATTAACCCAACGGCATCCTGTTATTAATCTAAAATATCTTCCCATTACTTATTAATGTGTCTCTTACCTGTAATGCAGCATAAACATGTCGAACGAGTTGCTCTTCTTTCAAAGGGCCCGCCATTAGCCCAGCGGGTTCGGGTTCGGGTTCGGGTTCTTCCTCTTCTTCCTCCTCCTCCTCTTCTTCTTCTTCTTCTTCTTCTTCTTCTTCTTCTTCTTCTTCTTCTTCTTCTTCTTCTTCTTCTTCTTCTTCTTCTTCTTCTTCTTCTTTTGTGAAGTTTAACTTTCTTCTTCTTCTTTTATGTTTTATTGGTGGTTGGCAAACAGCTTTGGGCACATTACTGCCACCTGCTGATCTGGAATGCTTCAACAAATTAAATCACTTAAACAAGCCATAAATCAATCAATAATTCTAATAATGATAATAATACTCAATGATTAATAGTGTTGATAACAATATATTTATTAAAACAATTGGTGAATTCTAAATAATGGTTGTAGTTTTCCAAACAATAAGTCCTTGAAACATTTTAAACTACTCCTAAACTATTACCAGGTCTCTATTGCAAGAAAATAACCATGAAAGAATCAAATAATCTGTGAAAGAAGCAATTGCTTTTAATCAAAGTTGTGGACTGTATTCTTCTTATTGAAACATCATGTCAACAATCTTAATGATTATGAGTGTTGTTGTCCCACATGTACGAGAATTAATTAGAAACCTTTGTATTTTGGGGGTCAACTGAAACCTTAAAAACATGAACTTATTATTATGCAGAACCTATTATTACTTATATTTAGTAGTGAGGTGAGAAGTTGAAGTGTCTAAATGGAAGAGAGCGACTCACAGGGGGAGGGATCTCAGGATGTGGTCTAACTTGTTAGTCCGTCTGAGAACAAGAGCTCACCTCCAGCACACCAGCAGCTACCTGACAGCTCAGAGACTCAGAGAGGGAGGATGGAGCCAGAGGCCAGCCTGGACCCAGAGGCCATGGCTCTGAATAGAGCCGGAGACGTAGAGGTGAGCGACACAGACGGACGAGCCCTGTTCTACTCTACTCTGTTTCCCATCTATGTTCTATACTCTGTTTCATGTCTATGTTCTACTCTACTCTGTTTCCCATCTATGTTCTATACTCTGTTTCATGTCTATGTTCTACTCTACTCTGTTTCCTTTCTATGTTCTATACTCGGTTTCATGTCTATGTTCTATACTCTGTTTCCTTTCTATGTTCTATTCTCAGTTTCCTTTCATTTTTTTCTATTTTGTGTTTTATTCAGTTTCTTTTTTATTTTGTGTTTTATTCTGTTTCTGTTCCATTCTATTGCATTGTTTCTTTTCAGTCCGTTGTAGTCCTATCTCTCTACACTCGGGCTACCAACAAACTCCATAATACCTACCGGTAATCCGTCATTGAGGGCCATGAACAGATCAGTGGCAAAGAAGTTGCATTATATTGTATTCGGATGCAAACGAGTATCTTTAATAGCTGTCCGTTAATACATGTCTTTCATTTACAATCATGAAGGATTTTATTGTGAATGGCCCGCAGTCAGACACAATAATACTAAAATATACATATATATACATATATTAATATATATGTATATATACATACATACATACATACATACATATATATATAAGAATCAGCTTTATTGGCCAATACACATGGCCAATAAAGTATATTGACCATGTGTATATATATATATATACTTTTCTTGACACATAATATATATGTCAAGAAAAGTGAACTGAAGGAACTCCTGTTAAATACTATCTGTAATCTACTTACAGGAATCTCAGTTGTGAAATCAGTGTGCCAGCTGTGCGTAGAAATGAATGAAGGCTGCGTGACTCAGAGAGTTGCACCAGGGTGTGACCCCTCGTCTACAGGACAGGGCACATCCTGAACAAACTAAAGGAACCAGAGCAACTCCCTACATGCCTGGAGGTTCAGGTTTCTAGAGGTGTGTGTGTGTCTCTCTCTCTCTCTCTCTCTCTCTCTCACCTGCTGCTCTGCTACTCCCACTTCTCCTCTGACAACCTGAGTACACAGACAGCATAGCAACAAAATACCAAACCCTGTGTTTGGACAAAGCTCAGTGGCACAGGCACCGAGTTGATCAGTGCTCTGAGAAGGACAGACCAACAGTGGTGATCACAACCTCCACAGTCAGAGGCATGAAATAGCACCTCAGACCTAATGTCCTCTCCACCCTCAGGCACTGACTGGCCCCTCTGGAAAGGTGTATCGGCCCATCGACATGAATCATTACGCCACCAAGAAGAGTGCGGCTCAGAGCATGCTGGACATTGCCCTGCTGATGGCCAACTCGTCCCAGCTGAAGACCGTTCTCTACGTGGGGCCGCACTACCGTTTCTACATCCCCCTCCTCGTGCTGCTGTCTCTGTCCATCACGCTACAGGTCCTAGTGGGGCTGCTGCTCGTCTTTATCGGCAAGTCACCCTGGCGTTTTGCATTTACTTTGATATCATCCTCCTTCTCCATCTTTATTGCACCTTGAATACATTCCTCTGATCTGGAAATCTATTTGGAGGTGAAAAGAATCAATGCAGCTATACAAAGACGACGTGCTTCAAGAGGCTGACTGATTTGGATCAATCAAGATAAGACAACCCAACCAGCTCCAGTCTGGTCTGGCTGACTGGTTGATGCTAAATAGAACATTGGCGCATTGGTTGTCCCTCCAGACAACAACCAGTTTGCATAAAGCTATGAGATGGTGTCAGGAGTACAGATTCTTTGATTTTTGGCTAAAAAGTGGACAAAACTGTGCCTTTGTCATGTGGACAGGCGGAGCCGAGGATGCCAGAAGGTAACAAAGACCCAGTTTGACCTGGCATTAACATGGTAATTCACACCTGTATATTGAGCGGTCCACTATAAGACCCACGGTCCTGCTAGGTGTGAACAGAGCTAAAGCCAGACCACCAGGGGCCGGTATTTCAAAATGATCCCACAGGATTAATCCTCCTGGATTGGATTAAATCCTGATCAGATCCCAAAAAACTGGTATTTCAAAGCAAATCTGATCCTGAAGATTCTGATTCAGATTCGGGAATCCAATCCTGCCTTTGATCCGGATAAAAAACTGCTGTTGAGTATTTCAAAACTTTAGTGGGAAATCTGGATCAGTTTGATCCTAAAAATCAGGATTACCCTGATCCCACCTCAGAGGTGGATTTGAGGGAGATTACATGTAAAGGTTTGAACAGCCTAAGTGTAACTGCTCCCAAAGCTCCTTGTTTGATACAGATATAGCTACGCTTCACTTCTGTTTGATCAATGTTTATTTTCTTTGCACGTTCCTTTCTTTTTCAGCAAACACCGTGAAAAAATGAAGTAAAAAAAAACTATGTATTTATTAACATGCATTCAGCAAACACACTTTATTTTCATAGCCAAAGCTCAAAAGGTTATGTCATTTGGAGCAGGTCTGTGTTAACTGGCTGTCTTTTCTTTCCACAAACATCTGTAAAGAAAAACAAACATTAAGGTGTTAGGGCTGTCCTTTTTGTTGACAACTGTTTCCTAAAAAGATATGTACAACACATTTTAAAATCTACACACAATGCCTTGCGAGTAAATGCATTCAAATGTGGACTGTGGACCGCGACATACAGACGCTTGCCTATTTACTAACTTGTTAGCTCTTTAACACAGAAGTCAATGGAGCAGCGTTAGCTCGCATTTGCGCGAACTCGGCTTCATTTGACTTCGCCGAGCTCTTCTTTCAACTTTGTGCTGATTTACGTAATTTGTTAACTCAATATAATGATTCCCTTTCATCCAGTCTTAGGACGCATCAACATTGACCAAGGGGGATTTGGTTATCCGGGTCATTCTGATCTGGATTACAAGTTTTGAAATACTCAATTCAATTCAATTTATTTTGTATAGCCCAAAATCACAAATACAGATTTGCCTCTGAGGGCTTTACAATCTGTACACATACGACATCCCTGTCCCGGGACCTCACATCGGATCAGGAAAAACTTCCCCTAAAAATAGTAGTGAAAACTCTTTCACAGGGAAAAAAAGGGGAAGAAACCTTCAGGAGAGCAACAGAGGAGGATCCCTCTCCCCGGATGGACAGAATCAACATAACAGAGTTACAGCTCATTCAATGAATATGACAGAAATTATTCATATAATGAGTAGTAGGCATGGACCACGACCCAGATAACCACGATCCATGTCAGCAGAAGGAGGTAGAGATGAGGGGCATCAGCAGGGCCGCCATGGCAGGGACCAGGACCGGATCCAGACAGACATGATCCATGGAATCTTGAGGAGAGGAAGCACAGAGGCTCCCGAGAAGAAGTAGAGTTAGTGATGTGCATTAAAGAGACATTAATTCATCCAGAAGTATAGAGAGGAGGAGAAAAGGAGAGAGAGAAGATGAGAGAAAAGCTTGGTGTATCCCTAAGATGTTCCCAGGCAATATAAGTCCATAGGAGCACCCCAGGAGCACCTGAGGAGGGGGAGGGGGAGAGAGAGAGAACAGGAGAGAGAAGCTCAGTGTATCCTAAGATGTCCCCCAGCAGTCTAGGCCTATGGCAGCATATCTAGGGGCTGGACCAGGGCCGGCCTGAGCCAGCTCTAACCATAAGTACTGTCAAAGAGAAAAGTCTTAAGTCTTCTCTTAAATGAGTTGACTGTGTCTGCCCCCCGGACTGAAAGTGGAAGCTGGTTCCACAGAAAAGGAGCTTGATACTAGCCCCAGCACATCAAAAGGCCTATTCACATTGCTTTTCTAAATTCTAAATGTATGTTTTTGTAATGAATACTTTCACACAGAGGGGGCGACTGTGGCTCAGTGGTTAGCAAGTCGGTCTTTCAATCAGAAGGTCGGTTCGATCCCTGGCTCCGGCAGTCCATGTCGTTGTGTCCTTGAGCAAGACACTTAACCCTCATTGCTCACCGTTGCTGTGTCTACGGTCTACTGTATATCATGTAAGTCGCTTTGGATAAAAGCGTCAATGTAATGTAATAAATAGGGGGAAAAAGAGCAGTGTGAACAAGGTTATTTTTTTCTTAGATTTGGTAAAAAAAAATTTTGGCAAATAAAGGCATCAACCCATCACGCTCTCCTCCGCTACCATTGAGCATCCAGGGACTGGACATTGAGATGGTGACGTCTTACAAGTACCTGGGTGTTCACTTGAACAATAAACTAGACTGGTCCGACCACGCACATGCACTCTATAAAAAGGGACAGAACAGACTCTTTCTGCTGAGGAGACTGAGGTCTTTTAGGGTGCAGGGAGCACTCCTGAAGACCTTCTTTGACTCTGTGGTGGCATCAGCCATCTTCTATGGAGTGGTCTTCTGGTGCAGCAGCATCACGGCAGCTGACAGGAGGAGACTGGACAAACTGTTAAAGAAGGCCAGCAGCGTGCTGGGGTGTCCTCTGGATACTGTGGAGGTGGTGGGAGACAGGAGGATGATGGCCAAGCTCTCATCCCTGATGAACCACGCCTCCCACCCCATGCAGGACACCCTGGCAGCTCTGCACAGCTCCTTCAGCCACCGGCTGATTCACCCCCGGTGTGTGAAGGAGAGGTACCGCAAGTCCTTCCTCCCTGCTGCTGTCAGGCTGCACAACCAGCTGACCTCCCAGTAGCCCACAAACATTCTGGACTCTCAATACTTGAACACTTTTTTATCACTCTGGTCACTTTAATCCATTCTGGTGCAACATTTTGTAATATTTTGTAATTTGTATATTCAATATTCTGGTCACTTTAATCCATCCTGGTGCAATATTTTGTAATATTTTGTAATTTGTATATTCAATATTCTACTGTACATTCAATTTCTTCTTTACTGTTTATTTTATTATGTTTATTACTGTTTATTTATATTACTTGATTTCTTTTATCTTTACGTACTGAGCAATGCTGCTGTAATCCTGTAATTTCCCCACTGCGGGACTAATAAAGGATTATCTTATCTTATCTTATTGTGCAGAACAGTCCTAAAACCCAGAAATGAGGGATCAGTTTTTCAAGTTCATTCGTCTCAAAATCGATGAGTTTTTTAAGAGTTTTTGGTTAGATGCATGAAACAAAGTCTGTGGTTAACACGTATTTTAACGTCTTGTTGTACATCTATGTTACTAAATTCCTCTGGTAGATTTTGTAGCTTTTAAAAAGTGTCTAAATGAGACTACAACACGTCATCACACAGACTAGTTCAGCCTGGTGTAAACGTGCGCTCATGTGCCCGTGGTGCAGTTAGTTCACAGCCTTACTATAACTTTTGACTCCTGCAGATTGAATTTACACTTAACAAATCATAAAGTGGTGTTCATTTGTGAAGTTGATCTTGCTGAACAAAACATGTAAGTATTATAAACACATGTTTGCCATGCAACAATACAAAAATCCCATTGTCTTTTTGTTGAGGGGACCAGTGCGGTGTTAACTTCCTGGTTGGCTTACAAAAATACATAGTTCATGCACCACTCTATAAGTACACTAGTATACAACAACAGAGGTTCAGTACTTTGAAAGTAGACTATATTGTATATACACACAACACAGCTCACAGTAGATTAGTCTACGACAGTTCCTCAGACAGACTCCTGGCTGTCAAAATCAATTGGAACCTTTTTTGATCAAGTGTTGCAACTAAATGGTTTTTGAATAGTTTTGATGTAAAATATTCACAGATGAGTGTTTCACATTGTTGTGTTCTTTTGTTTTTCTCATTTTCACTGAAGGGCAAAGCCAGAAGTTCAGGGTTTACAGGGATTCTGTTGCCTGCAGGAACTTCCAGTAGAATGTATTCATGTAGTCACATCAAACACTAAACTCTTTGGTGATTTAAATAGTCACCTTATTTGTAATAGCAGTGTTTAAAATTTCTATTCAGCTACAAGCATTTGGTACTTACGATTTTTAATTTAAGGTTTGGTCTTTTTCTATCAGCACGTTATGTAATCCATAACTAAACCCTCCTTTACTGAGTCTATTATTAGCTTCCTTAAATATAAAAAGCTCTCTGGCTGCTGTAGTTTGTCCTCCCTGTCTTTGTCTTTTTCTCTGTCATCTTCTTCTTTAGCTCACTTAGCTTTTGCTGTTCTGTGTCGACAGTGAAGTACGATCTCAATGACGTGAGGAAGCACGCCAAGCTGAACTGGATGAACAACGTAGCAACCTTGTTTGTGTTCTTCACCGTCCTCATCAACATCTTCATCACAGCGCTTGGATTTGAGGACTATGCTGTCAGGTACAGGCCGTTCCAGAACACACATACACAATGAAGGCTCTCTTACTGTTGTTAGCTCTTGAGACCTTGTTCTTGTTTTCTTCACAGGTCATTGGGGTCACATGCGGGGTCGATAGCAGAGCCTCAGCTTTCCATTCTGATCAACAACCTCAACGTGACAGGTGGCATTTAGACCAGGTTCACCTGTTGTCTCAAAGCCTGCACATCTGAAGGTCCTTTTGTAACTTCTGAATCAGCTCCCTGTTCAAACTACAATTTTGGGCAAAGACTCTCCAGCTGGAACAAGCTTTTAATTCCTGATTGGATTTAATGGATCCTCATCACATTAGTGGTGACTGGTGAGAGGCTTTATGGAGCCATGTTGGGACTTAAGACTCATCAAGCAAAACCTCAGTGACCATCGACCACAACCTCCATTCAGGATCACAGCTGTGAAATTCAACTCAACCAAGTACACAAGCAGAAACCTCAGGAACGTCACCACCACTGCCTCATCTTCTCTCAACAGACTCTGGTGCAGTGGGCTTTCTCCTCCAAACTGTTCCACGCTCCGATCTTGTAAATATAACAGTGTTATTATTAGTGTAATGTTGTTTATGTTCAACTGTTAGATTGGTGGAAGAGAGCGCTGCAGGAATGAGTCCTAAAACCTGGGGATGAGTTCCAGTTACTTGTCTCTTAAGTCAATGGGTTTTTGGTTGGATCTCTGAAATAAGGTTTTAATTCATAGTTTTTTTTAATGGCATAAAATACGTACTTCACTTGTTAATTTTGAACCTTTTACATGACTCTAAAAAGGTGGCTGCTAACAGGTGGCTAAATGAATGTACGGACAGCGTTCCACACCTTCCTGAACATCCAGTTCCCTCAGACTCAAGGACCCAACACAGCAAAGTTTCAGACTCAGATCCAGATTTCCTGTTGTGACAACACTGTTTGTATCAGGAGGCTGGTTAACCGGCATCATTCCACATCATGGATGATTACCCAGTTCCCCATTGATTTACCTTGAGACTATTATTGTTTTTGTTGAAAGTATTGTGCTTGGATATGCAAGTGAGGCATATGGTAACTGATAGTCAATTTAGGAGAAATCTACAGATGCAAATAGATATATAGAATGTAGTGAAATAAACACGCAGCTGAATGTGTGTTTTTTGATGTTTTCTCTCCACCAGACTGAAAGAAATACTAAGGAAGCTAAATCGCCCAGAATCGAATCACAAAATTAACCAGTGCTTGAAATATATATGTTTTTGCCTGGGTTTGGGTAAATATCAAAACTACATACATTTCATAGTTCATATTCTTGCACAAAATATATAAATTCAAGCACTTTCAATTACCCATGTCTATTTTCAAAGACCTTGCTTTTTTCTGTCTTCATGCCAAACATTAAAGGTCGTCTACTCACTAGGGAAACAGGACGAGAAGTCATGTCCTATTTACTTCTGCTGATACTTCAAAAATCATCAAAGTGTTGTTCATTTGTGAAGATTATCTTCTAAAATATCTTAAATGTTTGATGCCTCAGTTTATATTCTGCAATAATCCAAAATCCATTGGTTGCTTTTTGTAGAGGGAACATAACTTCTGGGTTGACCTACAAAAATACATCCTCCCAAGTGTTACATAAAGGACTGTATGCCTTCATACTCGACTGTTGTATAACTGAAAACACATCAACTATTCTGTTCATACTCTTACTTCCACCTCATTAACATGTTTTGCTCAATTTCAAAACCCTTTATTAGTTTTTATTCATCAAGACAACAGCAGCCTTTGGTTTTAGTCTGGACGTGACGAGGACAGCTTGGAAATACAGATGTTCTTACTCTGCTGTGCTTCATGACATCATCAACTCAAATGCAAAAGTCCACATCAGGGAAAACAATGAACAAGCGAGAGTATTCGTTATTTCTCTTATTACCAGAGAAATAACTAAACTAAACTCTCTGAAACTGGCCCACTGGTTCCTACTGGAGATGGAAATATTTACTGGCTGAAAAACTTCTATGTTTTTACTAAAATAGGAGGAATTAGTGCATTTACCGGGGACTATTTTCAGCAGTGCAATAGGACACATTTGGTGCTTGTGTCAAAATAAACCTGACTGACGGGATTTTAACAGCTTTTGGACAAAAAGGTCTCATTGTGCGGTTCATGTAAGTGCGTCTTGCTGCAACTTGGAATACGTAAACTAAAGCGAGCAATGTGTGACCTTTGAAAGGAAGAGACGCACAACTTGAACTACACAAGATTCATTTAAAACAATTAAGGCACTGCTGACGACAGAGAGGAACATGATGCATCAGGTTTTGGCTAATTCGTCTGGTTGTGTTCATTTCACTGACATGGTGACACTAAGAAATAGAGAGTATTTAAATGATGGAATGTGGTCAAACTGTATGTTTTCTCTGCCGATGGACATCCTCACAACCAATCAGATCATTGAATGTTAGAGGGAACCTCTTCACTCTTCATCACGTGGCAGTAGGCGTAGTAGAGGGCAGCTGCAAACACAGCTAGCAGCAGCAGCAGCCGGATCAGCTTCCACACGCAGCCTCCGGACCGGCGGTCCAGCTCCCTGGATCGTACTGCGCTGTGACTGGCTGATCTGTTGGCGATCTGGACAGTGGGCCTGAAGCACAGGACGGGAGAGGATAAGTATTATTAATAATAATAATACATATTATTTGTATAGCACTTTAAAAGCTACTCAAGGCACTTTACATGGCAAAGACAAACAATAGAAGCACCAACAATATTAACTAGAGCAATGACATCACAGTAAGAAACAAAAACATAGTTAGCATCACAGGTTGAAAGCAGATTTAAATAAATTAGTTTTAAGTGCTGTTCTGAAAGTGGGGAGGGATGGAGAATATCTGAGATGATGGGGAGAGAGTTCCAGAGGGAGGGGGCAGCAATGGAGAAGGCCCTGTCCTGTGATGTGGTCTCTGGTGAACAGGGGTGATGTGATCTCTGGTGGGAGTGGGAATGTAGACGGGGAGCTGATTTCTGGATGCATTGTAGTTTGTTGATGTTTTGGTGGATGTGCCGTACAGGATGCTGTTGGAGTAGTCCAGTCGAGAGGTGATGAAACTGAGGATGAGTGTTTTTGCGGCAGAGGAGGAGAGGGAGGGGCGTAGACGAGCAATGTTTTTAAGATGAAAGAAGGCTTTTTTGTGATTTGCTTGACGTGGTGTTCAAAGGAAAGGGTTGGTTCGAAAATGACGCCAAGGTTACAGACGTGTGTGGAGGCAGGAGCAGTGGGGCCATCGATGCAGAGGGAGAAGTTGTGGTGTGATTTGTCTAGTGATTTGGGGCTGATGATTACATTTCATTTAGCTGACGCTTTTATCCAAAGTGACTTACATGCTATACAGTAGACCGTAGACACAGCAACGGTGAGCAATGAGGGTTAAGTGTCTTGCTCAAGGACACAACGACATGGACTGGCTGAGCCGGGGTTTGAACCACCGATCCTCTGATTGAAAGACAGACCTGCTAACCACTGAGCCACAGTTGCACCCTGATGAGGATGATGATGAGGATGTGTTGCTGTTGAGTTTACTCCTGGTGATGAACTATTTTGCTTAAACACACGATTAGCTAATGCAACACTCACTCTAGCTCTTGGTCCGATTCCTCGTCCTCATCTGGCTCCATGTTGCCTCTTCGTTTGAGCCTGAATGGAGGAAAACCTTACACTTAAATTTCATTTTGAAAACGCTAATACAAAGTAACCGCTAGTAGCCGCTGACATGGCTGTGGACTGTTGTGTCGGGTGACCGGGTTTCTCTAACCC
The DNA here is from genome assembly GCA_023566465.1 of Cottus gobio. Lineage (NCBI taxonomy): Eukaryota > Metazoa > Chordata > Actinopteri > Perciformes > Cottidae > Cottus > Cottus gobio. Next base: position 28,208,685 of record CM042215.1, read on the forward strand.
CCAAACCAGGACCCATCAGTGCTCCGCAGATCCATGCACACACGGTCTGCATTTCCACCAGCATGGAGGGAAAGCATTTCAGCACAGAGCACAAAGGCTTTGCTAGCGATTTGAAAAGAGGATAGCAACACTGGTAATACCTGTTAATGGTAAACACTGGGTATTTGTGAGTGTGCACAAGCATCTTAAATTCATCTTTTATGTCAGCATTTTGACTGTGTGTGGTGGAAAATTTACTTTTGCAGTGTGTGCAGTATGCAGCAATACGTTGCTGGGTTCTTTCAGAGCTCTCTGCAAAGGACAGCTAACGTTTAGCGTGTGTCAATCAATCAATGTGTCGAGACAACGACACATTGATCGATTGACACACACAGACAGACGGCTAGGAGGTGTGTTCAGGCGTCTGTGGGGCGTCTGATGACGCTAAATTATTTGCAGTGTGAGTAAATATCCTACAAAGGTTCAGGGACACACCAGGACGTCTGGACCCTGAACCCTTGTGGGATATAATTTAGCATCATCACATTCTTTAATTTGGTGTTGATTTGGAGTACAGATCTACACAAGCACAGTTAACAGTACACATTTGTGTCAAGCGTTCCTGAGATCTGATGTGTCTGGAAAGCAATAGAGTGCAAATTCAAGTTTTGGGCCATTAAACAGGCGTGTGTGTGTGTGTGTGTGTGTGTGTGTGTGTGTGTGTGTGTGTGTGTGTGTGTGTGTGTGTGTACTCACATGTCGGACTCTTGTCCAAACTGCGGGAATGAAAGCAGGACAGTTTGAGAGATTATTTACGGAGCAGAGGAACTTCGAGGAACACAGAAAACCGCATCAGGACTCACCGGACTGCGGTACGTGATGTAGGTGATTTCCTCTGCTGTAATGGAAAAAAAGACACATAAGCACATTTTGTACCTTTTTGACATAAACATTTAGAAATGAAGCGTGAACACTAGATGGCAGGTGAGACCTCCCGCTGATGTGGTTTGTGGTTCATATTTACACACTGGCCTGTAATTCTAATAGATTTTGAATTGTTTGAAGATTTTGAACCGGCAGGAGGAGACTTTCAAAAACATGGTTCAAAAACATGGGCGACATAATAAGGAAGAGGAGTGTATTCAGGTTGGGAATACTTTTACTTCAGCAGTCCACCCTTAAATACCACTCATTTATTTGATTTATTTGTACATGCTTTCAAATGAAGCTTTGAATGTCTCTTGTCATAGTTCATGACATCACCTCCCTAAATAAAATAAAATAAATCTCACAAAATTTGAGTTTTCAATTAAAGTGATTCATCCAATTAAATGAGTTCGTATTCGTTTTATTAAATTAACGTTCTTGAATGAAGAGAACTCGTCAGTGGGGCCTCCCTCTGTGTAGCAAGCAGGAGAGACAACACACAAATATAGCACAAATATAACTATAAACTATTATGACCAGCGGGGCCACCACCCTCATAATAATGCTAGATGAAGGTGGTGGCACTGCTGCTGGAGTGGGGGAGGGGACCTATTGTAATAAAGCGTGATATCGTAATAAAGCATTAATATGCGTCAGAGCCAGGTATTACAGCCCTAGAAGGCTGGTCAGAATGTCTGTAACGGGTGGAACATCTTGTGAACAGCTGATCTAACAACACATTGACTGGTGGGTTGCTTCCAGTGGGACAGGTCTCAGAGTGAACAACAGCAGGAGCCAGGATGCCCCATTAGAGTGGGCACCCGACTTAACACTCACCCTCAGGCTGGACTTGCACTTTTCCCATAAAGGTCTTTTTTGTTTTGTCAACAGCCCATAAAACACACACACAGTTCAGAAGTCGCTGCGTGGTGGTCCTACACGGCAGTGGTGTATAAAGTACCCAAAAGCCATACTTATGCCATACATAAGTAAAGATACTTTACTGGAAAATGACTCCAGTAAAAGTGAAAGTCACCTATTAGAATACTACTTGAGTAAAAGTCTTAAAGTATATGATCCATCCATCCATCCATTTTCCACCGCTTATCCGGGGTCGGGTCGCGGAGGCAGCAGGTCAAGCAGGCTGACCCAGACTTCTCTCTCACCCGCAACATCTACCAGCTCATTCTGGGGGATCCCGAGGCGTTTCCAGGCCAGCTGGGAGGTATAATCCCTCCAGCGTGTCCTGGGTCTTCCCCGGGGCCTCCTACCAGATGGACGTGCCTGGAAAACCTCTAAAGGGAGGCGTCCTGGAGGCATCCTAATTAGATGCCCGAACCACCTCAGCTGACTCCTTTCGACACGAAGGAGTAGCGGCTCGACTCCAAGCTCCCTCCTGATGTCCGAGCTCCTTACCCTATCTCTAAGGCTGAGCCCGGCCACTCTATGGAGGAAACTAATTTCGGCCGCTTGTATCCGCGACCTCGTTCTTTCGGACACGATCCAAAGCTCGTGACCATAGGGGAGGGTTGGGACGTAGACCGACCAGTAAATTGAGAGCTTCGCCTTCCGGCTCAGCTCCTTCTTCACCAAGACGGCCCGGTGCAACGCCTGTTTTACTGCTGCAGCCGCACCGATACGCCTGTCGATCTCCAGCTCCATTTTACCCTCACTCGTGAACAAGACCCCGAGATACTTGAACTCCTTCGCTTGTGGTAGGCACTCTGTCCCCACCCGGAGGGAGCAATCCACCGGTTTCCGGCAGAGCACCATGGCCTCAGATTTCGTGGTGCTGACTCTCATCCCCGCTGCTTCACACTCGGCTGCAAAACGCCCCAGTGAATGCTGGAGGTCATGGTCCGAGGAGGCAAACTGGACCACATCATCTGCAAACAGCAGAGAGGCTATCCTGAGATCCCCGAACCTGACATTCTCTGCCCCATGGCTGCGCCTATATATCCTGTCCATGAAAGTCACAAACAGGACCGGTGATAAAGGGCAGCCCTGGCGGAGGCCAACACCCACCGGGAACGTGTCTGACTTACTACCGAGGATACGAACACAGCTCCTACTGCAGGCGTACAGAGACCGGATGGCCCGTTGCAACGGGTCCGGCACACCATACTCCTGCAGCACCCCCCACAAAAAGCCCAGAGGGACCCGGTCGAAAGCCTTCTCCAAGTCCACAAAGCACATGTAGACTGGTTGGGCAAACTCCCAGGACCCCTCCAGTATCCTTGCGAGGGTAAAGAGCTGGTCCACTGTTCCACGACCAGGACGAAACCCGCACTGTTCGTCTTGAATCCGAGGTTCAACAAACGGTCGGAGCCTCCGTTCCAGCACCCTGGCATAAGCTTTTCCCGGGAGGCTGAGTAGTGTGATACCCCGATAGTTCGAGCACACTCTCCGGTCCCCCTTCTTGAAGATGGGAACCACCACCCCGGTCCGCCAGTCCATGGGCACTGTGCCCGACCCCCATGCGACATTGAAGAGGCGTGTCAGCCAAGACAGCCCAACAAAGTCCAGCGCCTTCAGCATCTCAGGGCGGACCCCCGGCACCTTGCCACCAAGGAACTTTTTGACTACCTTAGTGGCCTCTGCCAGGGATATGGGTTCATCCACCCCTAAGTCTTCAGGCGCTGCCCCCTGTTCAGGGGACATGTTGACCGGGTTTAGGAGTTCCTCAAAGTGCTCTTTCCACCGCCCGACGATATCCTCTGTCTGGGTCAGCAGCCCCCCTCCCCCGCTGATAACAGCCTGGGGAAGGCCCTGATTTCCCTTCCTGAGTCATCGGATGGTTTGCCAGAACCTCCTTGAGGCCAACCGAAAGTCCTTCTCCGTGGCATCCCCAAACTCCTCCCATGCCCCGAGTTTTAGCATCCGTGACCACCGCAGCTGCAGTCCTTCTGGCCTGCCGGTACCTGTCAGCTGCTTCAGGAGACCCCTTGGCCAACCAAGCCCGAAAGGCCTCCTTCTTCAGCTTGACGGCTTCCCTCACCCCCGGTGTCCACCACCGGGTTCTCGGGTTGCCGCCACGACAGGCACCGATGACCTTCCGACCACAGCTCCTAGCGGCCGCGTCCACAATAGAGGCTTTGAACATGATCCACTCTGATTCCATGTCCCCAACCTCCCTCGGGATGTGTGAGAAGTCCTTCCGGTTTAAGTTACAGAGTAGACTGGACTAAAGGTTTAAGTTCAGGAGTAGACTGGACTAAAGGTTTAAATTAAGAAGTAGACTGCACTAAAGGTTTAAGTTAAGGAGTACACTGGACATAAAGAACACACGTCTCCCGTCACCCCGAGATGGGACCCGGTTCGTGAAAATATTGTCTTACACGTAACCGGTCCGTGGCGCAAAAGAGGTTTGGGACCGCTGGACTAGAGCATGTAGAGGGCAAATGCATAATATTGTGATTTGCCAAACCTGCTTGGTGGAGTCTGTGTTCCACCACAGTCCCTGATGTTGGTCTCATGATTCATTTTTCTAAAGATAGATTTGATTTTGTAGCGAGTAACGAAGGTTTCAGTGGAAATTTATCGGAGTAAAAGTATCAGTTTTCTTCTGCAAAATGTAGTGAAGTAAAAGTGAAAGTCAACAGAAATTTAAATAGCAAAGTAAAGTACAGATATCCAAAAAAACGACTTAAGTACAGTAACGAAGTAGAAATACTACGTTACTGTACACGGACATGTATAGAGCCACTCATGAACCAGGATGCAGCCTACCTTCCTCCCTGTAGTAGGTCTTATCAGACGAGGGGCACACAGGAGCGCTCGTCATGGCCACTTCCAGCTTCTTCTCATACAGCTTCCGAGTGGAGTCTATGTTCACACAAACACATTAACTGTGGGTCAACATCCTGAACGCAGTCCACAAAAATATACAAAATAGGACACGTCTGCATCGTCTAGGTGTTGAAAAAATGTTAAGAATACATTTAAGGAGTTTCATCATGTGAAACGTAAAAATAAAAAATGGTTTGAATTAATTTGTGTACAGTCTAGTATTTGGGCTGTGATAAAAAATTTCAAATTTGGCCAATTTACACAACTGCGATGGATTATAAATAAAGCAGTCAGTATGTGGTTGAAGTGGAGACTTTCAGCTTTATTTCAATGGATATAACAAAAATATGGCATCAATCGTTTATGAATTACAGTCATTTGTCACCCACATTATCAGAGGCTCAGAAGTAATAGGACAAACTAACATAATAATGATTATAAAGATAATGATGGCGTACTCATAAAGTATTGACCTGGGAACCTCAACCAAAGATAAGAACGGCCTGGAATCTCTTTGTACAAGTGAGTAAAGAACAGGATCTTCTCCCGCACCCAGCAGAGTGGCAAGTTACGAAAATCAGTCACTACACTTACAATGGGCCCATGTCTGATGGCGTACTCATAAAGTAGTGAAATGTCTTACCTACGATGGATCCATGTCTGATGGCGTACTCATAAAGTAGTGACCTGTCTTACCTACGATGGGTCCATGTCTGATGGCGTACTCATAAAGTAGTGACCTGTCTTACCTACGACGGGTCCATGTCTGATGGCGTACTCATAAAGTAGTGACCTGTCTTACCTACGACGGGTCCATGTCTGATGGCGTACTCATAAAGTAGTGACCTGTCTTACCTACGATGGGTCCATGTCTGATGGCGTACTCATAAAGTAGTGACCTGTCTTACCTACGATGGGTCCATGTCTGATGGCGTACTCATAAAGTAGTGACCTGTCTTACCTACGACGGGTCCATGTCTGATGGCGTACTCATAAAGTAGTGACCTGTCTTACCCACGATGGGTCCATGTCTGATGGCTTACTCATAAAGTAGTGACCTGTCTTACCTACGATGGGTCCATGTCTGATGGCGTACTCATAAAGTAGTGACCTGTCTTACCCACGATGGGCCCATGTCTGATGGCGTACTCATAAAGTAGTGACCTGTCTTACCTACGATGGGTCCATGTTTGATGGCGTACTTATAAAGTAGTGACCTGTCTTACCTACGATGGGCCCATGTCTGATGGCTTACTCATAAAGTAGTGACCTGTCTTACCCACGATGGGTCCATGTCTGATGGCGTACTCATAAAGTAGTGACCTGTCTTACCTACGATGGGTCCATGTTTGATGGCGTACTCATAAAGTAGTGACCTGTCTTACCCACGATGGGTCCATGTCTGATGGCGTACTCATAAAGTAGTGACCTGTCTTACCTACAATGGGTCCATGTCTGATGGCGTACTCATAAAGTAGTGACCTGTCTTACCTACGACGGGTCCATGTCTGATGGCGTACTCATAAAGTAGTGACCTGTCTTACCTACGATGGGTCCATGTCTGATGGCGTACTCATAAAGTAGTGACCTGTCTTACCTACGATGGGTCCATGTCTGATGGCGTACTCATAAAGTAGTGACCTGTCTTACCTACGATGGGTCCATGTCTGATGGCGTACTTATAAAGTAGTGACCTGTCTTACCTACGATGGGTCCATGTCTGATGGCGTACTCATAAAGTAGTGACCTGTCTTACCTACGATGGGTCCATGTCTGATGGCGTACTCATAAAGTAGTGACCTGTCTTACCTACGATGGGTCCATGTCTGATGGCGTACTCATAAAGTAGTGACCTGTCTTACCTACGATGGGTCCATGTCTGATGGCGTACTCATAAAGTAGTGACCTGTCTTACCTACGATGGGTCCATGTCTGATGGCGTACTCATAAAGTAGTGACCTGTCTTACCTACGATGGGTCCATGTTTGATGGCGTACTCATAAAGTAGTGACCTGTCTTACCCACGATGGGTCCATGTCTGATGGCGTACTCATAAAGTAGTGACCTGTCTTACCTACAATGGGTCCATGTCTGATGGCGTACTCATAAAGTAGTGACCTGTCTTACCTACGACGGGTCCATGTCTGATGGCGTACTCATAAAGTAGTGACCTGTCTTACCTACGATGGGTCCATGTCTGATGGCGTACTCATAAAGTAGTGACCTGTCTTACCTACGATGGGTCCATGTCTGATGGCGTACTCATAAAGTAGTGACCTGTCTTACCTACGATGGGTCCATGTCTGATGGCGTACTCATAAAGTAGTGACCTGTCTTACCTACGATGGGTCCATGTTTGATGGCGTACTCATAAAGTAGTGACCTGTCTTACCCACGATGGGTCCATGTCTGATGGCGTACTCATAAAGTAGTGACCTGTCTTACCTACGATGGGTCCATGTCTGATGGCGTACTCATAAAGTAGTGACCTGTCTTACCTACGATGGGTCCATGTCTGATGGCGTACTCATAAAGTAGTGACCTGTCTTACCTACGATGGGTCCATGTCTGATGGCGTACTCATAAAGTAGTGACCTGTCTTACCTACGATGGGTCCATGTTTGATGGCGTACTCATAAAGTAGTGACCTGTCTTACCCACGATGGGTCCATGTCTGATGGCGTACTCATAAAGTAGTGACCTGTCTTACCTACAATGGGTCCATGTCTGATGGCGTACTCATAAAGTAGTGACCTGTCTTACCTACGACGGGTCCATGTCTGATGGCGTACTCATAAAGTAGTGACCTGTCTTACCTACGATGGGTCCATGTCTGATGGCGTACTCATAAAGTAGTGACCTGTCTTACCTACGATGGGTCCATGTCTGATGGCGTACTCATAAAGTAGTGACCTGTCTTACCTACGATGGGTCCATGTCTGATGGCGTACTCATAAAGTAGTGACCTGTCTTACCTACGATGGGTCCATGTCTGATGGCGTACTCATAAAGTAGTGACCTGTCTTACCTACGATGGGTCCATGTCTGATGGCGTACTCATAAAGTAGTGACCTGTCTTACCTACGATGGGTCCATGTCTGATGGCGTACTCATAAAGTAGTGACCTGTCTTACCTACGATGGGTCCATGTCTGATGGCGTACTCATAAAGTAGTGACCTGTCTTACCTACGATGGGTCCATGTCTGATGGCGTACTCATAAAGTAGTGACCTGTCTTACCTACGATGGGTCCATGTTTGATGGCGTACTTAGCAAGCAGCTGTCTGATCTCCTCATCACTTTTCTCACTCAAAGACATCTGGGGGACATGAAAAGAGACAGATCAGACAGACATAAAAACAGAAAGAAGGACACGCGCGCGCGCGCGCACACACACACACACACACACACACACACACACACACACACACACACACACACACACACACACACACACACACACACACACACACACACACACACACACACACACACACACACGAGAGAGAAAGGGGCGGAGACTCGTAAAGTGTGCTCCCGCCAGCCTGGAATCCGGCTACAAAACGTCAAAGTAAAACGTTCTGAGCTCAAACTACTTTACATAGTTCACAATGTAACCGTTTTAAAGTCAACGCAAACATTTCGACGCTAAATATATTTATATTTCAAGAGTTTGATGCTATATATGCTACCGAGTTAAAGGAGCAGATATCTTGGCGTTTTGTTGTTATTTGTATACAGAATATGGCGCGAGCAACAAACGCAAGCAATTCCCTAAAGAGGAAATTATAGTTCTGAAAGGAGATCCGTTCACTCACCTCTGGAAAGGACGCGAGCTGTAGGCTGAGATTGCGCGTGAGAGCAGGACGAGGCGGAGCAGCCGGAGGGTGGACCTCATATCCGGACGACGGACCGCGGCACACCTCCGATACTACGAGCTGGAACCCACAGGGTTCAGCTGGCACAACTCTGATACTACGAGCTAGAACCCACAGAGTTCTGCTGGCACAACTCTGATACTACGAGCTAGAACCCACAGGGTTCAGCTGGCACAACTCTGATACTACGAGCTAGAACCCACAGGGTTCTGCTGGCACAACTCTGATACTACGAGCTAGAACCCACAGGGTTCTGCTGGCACAACTCTGATACTACGAGCTAGAACCCACAGGGTTCTGCTGGCACACCTCCGATACTACGAGCTGGAACCCACAGGGTTCTGCTGGCACAACTCCGATACTACGAGCCAGAACCCACAGGGTTCTGCTGGCACAACTCCGATACTACGAGCTAGAACCCACAGGGTTCTGCTGGCACAACTCTGATACTACGAGCTAGAACCCACAGGGTTCTGCTGGCACAACTCTGATACTACGAGCTGGAACCCACAGGGTTCTGCTGGCACAACTCTGATACTACGAGCTGGAACCCACAGGGTTCTGCTGGCACAACTCTGATACTACGAGCTGGAACCCACAGGGTTCTGCTGGCACAACTCTGATACTACGAGCTAGAACCCACAGGGTTCTGCTGGCACAACTCTGATACTACGAGCTGGAACCCACAGGGTTCTGCTGGCACAACTCTGATACTACGAGCTAGAACCCACAGGGTTCTGCTGGCACAACTCTGATACTACGAGCTGGAACCCACAGGGTTCTGCTGGCACAACTCTGATACTACGAGCTAGAACCCACAGGGTTCTGCTGGCACAACTCCGATACTACGAGCTGGAACCCACAGGGTTCTGCTGGCGAAGGAACGATGGCTGAGTTCCATTTAGCTGCCTCCGAGCATAGTATAGTGTGAATAGCATGCTGTTCTACTGTGATGTCCATGTTAAAGACATCTGTGACATATCAAGTCCTATAAAGTGCCCCATCAATGGATCAGCACTGCTCTCTTGGATGCCTCATGCTAGATAGAACATGATACATGGCCTGAATAGTGGCCCAATGTGTGGAGAAGATGGGACAAGGTGCCATGCAGGCTTCCTCGGAGAGCCTTTCCAGGACTTGAGGACATTGGGGGCTTTAGACTGGACCTCTGTAGATGAGGGATCATCCCCAAGATTTTTTTTTTTTTAAACACACGCTATTTATGTTTCATGCAGTTGAATATGTGCAGTGTTCACATCCCCATAATCTACCATTCTGTCCTCAGAGGGTTGTCAAATCAAATACAAAGACACCTATGAAGAGGAATCTACATCAATTAATAAATATACAGCCATTATTGACAAACGACTGCAGAAGCTAACTTCTTACACTTCCTTCTATTTTGGAAAAAAGAGATTGAGTTCTCCTCTGTTCCTTAGAACGTGTTCAATGGCAGAACTTTGTCCTGCTTTCTGTTTGGTGGTCCTCCTGAGACCCTATCACCTGTTCCTGACCAGGTACCAGCCTTAAAGATAACACACGAGGGAAGCAACAAATACTCTTATCTGACATCCTTTCAGGCAGCCACATTAAATCGGTTTATTCCCAGCTGTTTGGATTATAATATACCGAGGCTGGGCTCCTTCCAGGTGTTTTATCTTTGCTGCGTGTCATCCCAACTCTCTTCCCCTTCCCTGTCTCTGCAGCTACAACTCCATAGAGTAAAGGGAGAAAGCAGCCAATAATAATCTTTAAAAAAAAGGCAAACCTTCAAATTGTGAAGATAATCCTCATCTCTCATTGTGACCAATTGTGACACTTCTAGACAAATGGGGTCCTCTGTGACGGATGTGCTGTTGCTTGTGCTTCTCAAAGCCACAGTGCTTATTTTGTTTGACATTCATTCAATACACCCTATGAATTATTGTGGTAATTGTGTGGGGATATGCCCATATAGTGGCCTCTCGTGCCCGGTGCAACTACAACACCTTTTTAAAACTCGTCATTAGTTTCAAGATAAATGACATTGTGCCAGCAGGTGGGTTTTTAACCACTTTCCCCAAAGGACCCATTGTCTCTAATCACACTTACTTTTCATTACATTACATTACATTACATTTCATTTAGCGGACGCTTTTATCCAAAGCGACTTACATGATATACAGTAGACCGTAGACACAGCAACGGTGAGCAATTAGGGTTAAGTATCTTGCTCAAGGACACAACGACACAGACTGCCGGAGCCGGGGATCGAACCACCGATCCTCTGATTGAAAGACCGACTTGCTAACCACTGAGCCTCACCAATCCTCATGGTGGGCTCAACCACAATACTTCTTTAATATCAAATATTTTGTCACCAACTAGAAATGTACATTTTAAAATTATTATTTTAATTAATCCAACAAACCATTTCCAAAGAAATTATATTTCTGAATCCTGTGGATTTTGTTCTACTGGCACAAAAGAAGAAATGTGAATGTTTAACATTTTGGGATCAATGTGGAGCATTCAACAATAATTTACAGACATTCATTAATATTAAATATAATAATAAATATTAAATATTAAAAAATCCCAGTTCAAGAATGAGAAGAGTCCTCACTCTGAAGTCTTACATGTTCAGAACAAGAAAGTCACCAGGACGATGATCATATATACAATGCCTTGAAGGTTGTTTTGACTATTTTTTACATCAGTGTGTACAAACCACGTTGGAAAATTCCTGCTGGCCTGCTACTCAATTACTACTACTAAAATGGATAACGACAGGGATCCCTCATCCGTTGAAAACAAATCTCAAAAGTTTCTTCCTAAGGCATTTTGACTGTTGGGTCTAAATGACGTCATTAAAACAAAAGGTTGGGCTGTTCCCTGTGCTGCATCGCCCTCTGCAGGAAGAACGTGAGTCAGGCCTAATAAGGAGTTGGAGTTTTCCAGGAAGGGTGTTGGCTGCAGACTCCAGTAATGTGGTGCACTGGGCTCTACCCACTTTCACTCCCTGAAACCTCTGTGGTCGCACGCTTAACAGCACTAGCAACTGTGTGCTGAGGAATAACTGCACATTTACATAAAAGCACATTTGATGGAATTCACCGGTGTTACATTAGTCATGGTTCAGAATCTTCATTCAATGTGAACCGGACACAGTTTAAAAACACAAAACAAACCATTGGATTGACAAAAAATAGTTAGACAACTTTATTGTGTATCAAAATACTGTCTTACAAACACTTTAAAGCCTTTTTTATTTAGGACAAGATTCATTTTTTTTGTTCTGAAAGATAAACTATGCACAAAGCGAGCTGGAAGGACAAAGGGTTGGGGGTGGGGGGGGTGAGGGGCGGCTGAATGGGAGCGAGATACAAACACTGAGCAGAAAACAAAGCAACAGCTGTTCTCTCTTTTTTTTTGGTTGATCAGGACGTGACTCAACACAAAACATCATCTTCAGACCTTCTGTCCTGCACAACGTTAGAAACTTCCCTTTTTAAGAACCTTTTGTTGTATATGAGAAAGTTCCGTACTCAAAGGTGAACCACCACAAGCGCATCGCATGTCACTGTTGACGTTTGCTTCTTAATCGGACGCTTTCTGTGGCAAAAGGGTTTTACAACCTAATGCACATGCAGATCACATGTTGTGTCCCAGTAAAACAGCAGTGGTGTTGAGAGCACGTGTGACAAACCACCAGAAAGCTACTGTGAAATGTGTCTTCTGCTACTCACAGCGTCACGCCTTTAGAACTTCCTTATTCTTATCCATATTATGGCTTTAAGAACAGCAGTGCCTGAAGCTGGATCCCACTAGCAGCAGGTCAAACAGCCGGTTAGTTAAAGAGCGCCATGAAACCGTGTGCTGAAGTGGGCTGAACCAGCGCTGCGCACTTGCAGTTATAAGCAACAGTTCATCAGACTTTTATACGGACAATTCAAGCCCTCGTGTCAAATGTGTCACGTGTGTCAAGAAGGCCCATTAATTCTGTTCAAGTCCTGCGACTGTTCATATAAAACTAAATCCATCGTTTCTGTATGCAAGTGAAGCTCCTCCAGTGTAAACCGTAACCTTCCATCCAATGCTGGGCTCAGCGGGCTGCTACGCTAAGCTATCCTATCATTGTACACTAGTTCAGACACATATGCTAATGGAAACTCATGCCTATGACTGAAAATTTAAAAAAGAAGAAATTCCTCCCTAAATGTACTGAATGATGCGATTCGGCAGAAGAATAAAACTAGGATCGGAGAAATTGATCAGAAAGAGAGCCATATGTGTCCATGCATTCATCTTTGGGAGATTCAGGACTAAAATATGGTGGGTAAAACACAGAAATCTGGCTGAGGGTAAACACTGAAGCAATACTTTGTTTTCTAGTTGGTTAAATAGTTATAAGACACAAAAAAAAGCCAGAAATCTTAATTTGTAACACGAGAGGGACTTGGAGTTGTAAACAATGATCGTTTGACTAGATAGAATTTCAGTTGCGTTAAACAGTGGTGTAGGTTTGTGATCGTGGAGCATGGTTGTTAGACAGTGATGTGGTAGGGGCTGCCCGGGATGTGCTCGTCTCCCCACTTGACCACCAGGATGTACTCTCCCTTCTCTTTCAGCTGGTAGCTCACGTTGTACAGGCGGTTGCCCAAGTGCTTCACGAGGATCTCCTCACAGGGGACCTTGGGACCATCCACACCCACCAGGAGCATGTTACGACCTATGGATAGAGACGGAGAACGTATGAGTATGGACGCCAGTTTGAACTGTTGTACCCGCCAGGCGTAGTGCTGTGGGAAGATCATGTGCATGCCCGTGTGTGTGTGTGTGTGTGTGTGTGTGTGTCCACAGCTATTCTCTTATACTACTGGACCCATCAGCCTCATCATTTATCCCTGCATGTTCAAGGACCTCTCGTGGTTGAGGTGATTCACTATTCATTGACTTCCTCTTAACTGGCCGGTATGGACTGCAGGTGATCAACAGCTGCTTCAGGACCAAAAGACATTTCAGGCAATTGGCTAGGCAAAAAAAGCTTTCCCTAGTTTGTTGCCTTTGTTATGGCTCAAAAACTGACATATATTGAAAGATTAATTCTATATCCAATATGGGTATTATTATGATCCACTAAAAGTTAGGCACAATATGAGATGAACACCTCCTTGTTTTTGTTATATTTCCCCCCCATCTTGATTGTAAGGGAGTCAGGAGGGACAATTGAGGGAGATTCAACTCTCTCATGTTGAATATCACAATACCACATGAGCCTCAGGTGGCGTTGCCATGAAGATTCAATTCAATTCAGTTTATTTTGTATACGGGCGACTGTGTTTCAGTGGTTAGCAGGTCCGACTTTCAATCAGAGGATCGGTGGTTCGATCCCCGGCTTCGCTAGTCCATGTTGTTGTGTCCTTGAGCAAGACACTTAACCCTCATTGCTGACTGTTGCTGTATAGCATGTAAGTTGCTTTGGATAAAAGCGTCAGCTAAATGTAAAAGCCCAAAATCACAAATACAAATTATCCTCTGAGGGCTTTACAATCTGTACACATACGACATCCCTGTCCCGGGACCCCACATCAGATCTAGGGACAACCTAGAACTCTCTCCATTGGCCAGATGTATTTCTTGTGGAGGTGAAGAAGCACAGAAGAAACACACTTCTTAATGACACACACCTGCTTTACTGCAGTCAACACTGAAGCTGTTTTTCTGACCGATGAAGGCCTTGGTCAGGCCCTGGCCCTTGGCCATGACCTTGCTGGCATCTGACTTGGTTGGAGCTCCCTGCTGAGAACAGCTGATGGCCCGGGTCACAGGGTCGACCATGACAGAAGAGGTCTCGTGCATACTGTGGCTGGACACTAGCTTGGAACCTGGGAGATGGAGGCGAGAGTGGACGTTGATCTCAGGGATTTACGTTCAGTTTAGAGCTTGTTGTAGAGAAATAAATACGTTGCTCACCAGTGATCTTGGCTTTGAAGGGGCTTCCGCCAATGTGGTAGGGGCCGCCGTATTTGATGGAAATCAGATAGTTGCCAGGAGCCATTGGGGTGTATGTGACCCTGTAGCCCTCGGGGCACTCCACACAGTCCATCTTCACCTTGGAGGGCCCGTCGATGGTCACGGCTAAAGCGCCAGGGCCCGCTTTGCTTGTGTTCACCACAAATTCACACGCAGTTCCTGGAGGCCAACGAGAGGAGGTTTGAGGCGAAGATGGGGACAAATGCAAGGTTTAGTAGGACTGAGAGGGGCAGTACGTTACCTGTGGTGCCTCCCTCCAGTCCGGCCCCGTAGGCCGACACCATCCCAGGGTCTCCAGCCTGGCCCGTTTCTCCTACTCGGATCTTAAATGGACTACCAGGGATGTGACTTCCATTGAACTTCACATCAATCAGATAGAGACCGTTCTCTCTGGGGATGAACCGAACTGCATACTTATCTAGACACACAGGAAGGAGGGGAGAGGCGAGGCACATGAAAACGTGTTCTCGTGTCCAGCAACACATTAAAGGTCACTTCAGTGTGCTCCAAAGGACCCTGGACCCCGTGGTTACCTTGGTCTATCTCAGTGACGCAGCACTCCTCCAGAGCTCCAGATGGGCTGTGGACCTTTGCGTCAATCACTCCCTTCGCTCCGTTCAGGCTGACGGCAAACGACGCCGGCTGGTTCACCTTCAAACCCGACTCCTGCTCGACAACACATACTGATACACTCAACACTGCATCATCATTATGCAACAAATGACTATCCAACCTTCACACTGCTGAACACGAGAATCGGCTTACTCAATGCTGTCCACTTAAAAGCATGGTAATCCCCACAGTATGGTATTCATACAACATGTGCTACTGTTCACCTTACCTGAGGGTTGCTAACAAGGCTAAAGAGGAGGGCTGTGCAGTGAGACGCAGAGGAAAGCAGGTATTTGTCAAAAAGAAAGAACGTAGAGATAGAAAAAGTGACTTTTCTTCAGTGAGAAGGAGACAGTTTATCTGTGAGCATGTTTGGAACTGTATGGCCATGTGGAGGCGGAGTCTGTATGCAGGTGAGGATCCTGCTAATAGGCCCAGTTCCAACAGGGGAAGAAGAAAATAGATGAAAAGTCATGCAAAATAAAAATACTCATGGTAAATGAACATGATTTGTGGGAAAGTCACATTTTGATGAAATAATTATTAGAAATGTACTTAGTGTCTACTCAACATGTAGAAAATAAATAGGAATAAAAATATTTAAAAAAAAATTTTTATTCCATCTTTTTCTGCCAGCAGATTAAGTTTCCACAGTATTCTTTGCGAGTGTGCAAGTGAGGAGAGAGACAGAGAGGAAAAAGAGCCCATGTCAGACCTCTTTAACCCTTTAGCGCCCTGAGTCACTTTTAGAGGTGGCAGGCTGTTGGCAGCCTTTAGAATGAGGCACGAGAAACACACACAGTCCTCTAGTATCCCAGAAGCCCTTGCACTGCCTAACAATGCAGCATCAGCTGTTAGGCAACCACAAGCAGCCACTTGTCTGTTTTATACTTAACTTGAAACTATTACAACCTGTAAAATTGTTACCAAGAACGCTGAAAACACATCTATTGCTGCTGCTGCTGCATTGTAGGCGGGGTGCTGTGGCCTGGCGTGTGTGCACACGGATGTGTGTATGTCTCAGAGCCTCACCTGAAGACTGGCAACAGTGAGGCGCCGAGCGTCATCGGACGGCGAGGCCACGGGGACGATGAAGGGGCTGTCGGGGATGTGCTCGTCGTTGAAGCGGATCGACACCTCGTAGTCTCCTACGGAGGAACGGGCGTCAAGTCAGAAACTAAAAACAGTCACACCGATCCCCAAACAGTGGCAGGCCTCCTCGCCACTCAAACAAACATTTAGGGCAAAAAAGTAAAAGAGAATGGGAAAACCCGCACTGAATTGAAATGTAATTCTTATCCGTGTCTCGTCTCTCACCGGGCTCCTGCACGATGTAGGACACTCCACTGGACCCGTCCTTGCGGTCCTCAAAGGCAATTTCAGCCTTGCTCGGCCCCTCCACAGCAATACTGAGACCTCCAGCGCCAGCCTCCCTGGTCCAGATGCTGAACTCAGCTACACACAACACACAGGAGTCAGGTACCCGGTGTAGAAGAACACACGGAGACGAGTGATCCAGCCCCCACACCAACCTGGTACTCCTGCTTCTGCTCGCTCCAGGCCCGGCCCTCCGGCACGGACTTTGTGAGCTCCGCCCTCTCCCAGGGGGCCGACGGTGAACTGGAACGGGCTGCCAGGCACGTGCACGCCGTTGTATTTCACACACACGGTGTGCACACCGGTCTCCGTGGGGACAAAGCGAATGCAGTAGGTGTTGTTCTCTCCCTCCATGATGTCCGCCTTGTGAACCTGGCCAGACGGGCTGGTCACCTGGGCTGTCATGTCTGCTATGCTGATCTCTGGAGAGGCAGCCGGTCAGATGTTTGGGTCATTGAAAACACATGAAGTGAGGCTGTGTACCTTCTAACTTTGACATGACGATGGAACATTGTAGAAGAACTTGAAGTCAGTTGTCAGAAATAGCTCGCCAAAGTTAGCCTCCATAAGCTAGCGGTCGTACCAGACCAAGAAACACTGGAGCAGACTGGTTTCCAAATCTCTTTTTTGCTACTACTCCTACACATTTGTAGCAATTGTCATGAAATTTGGTAGACGACATCTCTGGACCAAGTTGGAAAAACTAACCTTTGGGGATTTTTGCTCCCTACAGTTTTGGTATAACTGGTCCTCAATGTTTCTCAGTGTCCATGACTCATTTGGACCAATAGGTTGGACTGCTCTCTATGTGTGTCCACAGAGACGCATTACGAGGTCAGAATTACCTGGAATCTTGAGGCTGAGGTCACACTGGCTGCCGACGTTGGCGACCGATGCTGCTCTCCTCTTCCTGGTGATGCTCTCCTTCATCCTGCCCTCCCCCGTTACCTTCACTGTGAAAGCACTCCCTACACACACACACACACACACACACACACACACACACACACACACACACACACACACACACACACACACACACACACACACACACACACACACACACACACACACACACACACACACACACACACACACACACACACACACACACACACACACACACACACACACACACACACACACACACACACACACACACACACACACACACACACACACACACACACACACACACACACACACACACACACACACACACACACACACACACACACACACACACACACACACACACACACACACGATGAGGCCTTGTTGCATAGGAAATATCTCCTTCACTAGCTGCCCATTTAAAGATGGTTTGGACTCGCCATACTAACATCAGATGCTTTACTGAGCAGATGCACTGGGAACATTTTGACTCTGAACTATTGATTTTCAACGTATTGCAGCATAATCCCTGTCTGTCTTTAAGTAAGCACCTGGCACATGTTGGTCAGCAAACTTGATGTTGATGATGTAATTTCCTGGTTCAGTGGGGCAGTAGGTGACCTTACAGGTGCCGTCCTCCTGGTCCTCAGTGTTGATGTCCACTTTGCTGGGCCCCTCGATGGACAGGCTCAGGCCGCCATAGCCTGTGTGTGTGGAAGAAACATGAGTGAGAAATCTGGATGGCTGACAAAGAAATGTAGACTTTTTTTTGTATCCAGTCTGTACCTGCTTCACGAGTGTCGATGATGAACTCAGCGGGTTCAAAGGTTCGGGCCTCGTTCAGGCCCTGTCCACTCACACGCACGCGGCTGGCGTCGCCGATCTCTGATTGGTTGATCATGACGGAGATGGGGCTGCTGGGAATATGGCGACCGTTCTTCTTGATGTTCACAAAGTGCTCTCCGATCTCCTTAGGAACAAACGAGATGCCTGTGACAGACAGATGCATAAAAAAAGCCAGAGGAGGGTTAAAACAAGGATGACGGAGCACGACAGCAGCCGGTATCTATCTTCCACCAGACAACCCACTCACCAACATGTCCGTTACGCAGCATCTTCAACAGGCAGGGCTCCTCGCGGCCCGAGGGCGTGGTCAGGGAGGCGGTCAGTTGGCTGAGGTCAAACTCCCCAATGTCCAGTGGGATGTCTGCGGCTGAGCCCACCTTCAGATGGGACATCCTCATGGAGTCATCACCTGAGGACACAGCAGGGACCCACTCAGGAGAGAAGACAAACCTTTTATGCCACGCCCCGTGGAGCAGACATTGATTTGATCAACTGGTTACAGTATTGTGGGCCTAACAAAGGGAGTTAAATCTTGGAACAAATGGAATAGAAAGTTATTCTTTTGGGCTTCCATGAGTGCAGGCATCAGTTTAAAAAGGTCCAATGGTTAAGATCTCACCAGAATTTAACATATTCTTGTTTTTGGGTTGTCTGTATGTCCGTCACTTAGTATTTCCAGTTTATATTTGGAGATCTGAGGACAGGTGATATTACCAGTAATCCTAGCAGAGAAGGGGCTGCCGGGGATGTGCTTGTCATTGTATTTGACCAGGATGCTGTAGTCTCCGGGCAGGACGGGCAGGTAGGACACGGTGCAGGTCCCATCCTGGTTGTCAACACAGCTGATGTCTGCCTTGGATGGACCCTCAATGGCCAGAGACAGACCTCCTTTCAAGGACACGATGTGAGCAGACGGTGTTTAGTGGGATTGAGTTACTATTTTCTCATCATGCTATATACGCTTATTAAGCTTATATACTTGTGTGTTACTATTTCTATTTTCTTCTTATTTTCATTAAATCTTTATTTGTTTTGTAATTGTGTAGTTTCTGTTGATTTCCAATGCATATCTTGAAAATCAATAAAATTGGATCACATCAAAATAAATAAAATAAAGACAAATAGATGAAATTAAATAATGCGTTAAAGGGTTAAATATGCATTGGTACAGTAAGTACATACCCTCCCCGGCATCTTTAGTGTTGACAGTGAAGACTGCAGGCTTGTTGACGGTCCCGTGGATGAGGCCTGGGCCGTAGGCACTGACATTACCACTGTTCATGTAGTCCACATAGAACTGTAAGGGACTTCCTGTGAATGACCACAGAGACAAAAAGAAGGATTTCTCATGCACGTCCAAAGATATACATTCCTGTCGCAAACTGTCGGATTAGAAGTCGTACCAGGGATGTGGATGCCGTCGTATTTGATGTCCATCTCGTGCAGACCGGCCTCAGTGGGAGCGTACTTGACGGTCACAGTGCCATCCTTGTTGTCTGTGATGTCGGGCTTGGCCACCTTGCCCGATGGCATCCGGACCTCACCTTCATCAGAGGACGGACACACAGCGCAGTGAGACGCTGACAGCATTGCCATAGATTGAGCTCACTGTAGTGCAGACCTACCTGTGATCTCGCCCTTCTGGATGGTGAACGGGATGACGAGGTCAAACGGCCTCAGCCCCGCCACATCCAGACCGTTCATTCCCATCGGTCTGTCGGTTGCCTAGGAGACAAGAGGGCAGAGGTCAGATATGCAGCCCGTGGAGAGGTTGTGGAGACGGGTGTGGTTACAGTAACAGCAGGGGGTGTGGGGGTAAAGGTTCCCAAACACCAACACACAGACAATCATGAGATGAAAAGATTGACGTGGAGGTGACAATGGTGATGATGATCAGGAGGACGACACCGACACACAACTGCGAGAGAGGATGAGATGAGGACAAAAACACTGCAAGGTCAAGGGAGGATGACAAAGCACAGTTGGCCATTTTGTAAAATGTGGAAGGGCTGACATGCCCACATTGATCGTTCTCAAAATGGCTTTTGTCTCGTGACATGGAGCACTGCTGAGCAGATGGGCTGCACAATGATTTATGAGAAATGTTTCATTCCTAAATTGGAAGGAGAAATAGTTCCAATGTTGCCGAACAAAATCTGTGTGCACACGTTTGGCGCGGCAACACTTACAGGAAGAATTTCCTGTAGTTTTATGTTTTTATTTTTTTATTGTGCAGCTTTGTTGCACTGTCCATGTGCTGAAGGAATCCTGTTTATGAGCTGGAGGAAGAAGAAGTCCCCTTAGAGGTAAAAACACCTGCAAAGAGAGACAGCAGACACTGATGCAGCGAATGAAAGGAGGCCGTGTATGATGACGTGGAGGAGAGAAAGGAAGACAAAAAACTGAGCTGAGAGGGATGAGAGAGGCTGGAGGCATAGGCTTTAGGTACCCAGGGCTGTTGAGCGTAGTACTGGGGAATTTGGCTCTGCTGCATGAGCTGGTCTGATGGAGCTCCTTCCAGCGCCTGAAGGGGGTGGGGTAGGTAAGGGTTGTGTAGGGGAGGGAAAGGGTCAAAAAGATGGAAAGGGATTGGAGGGAAATAAAACAGCAGTCAGAGTGAATTAGAAAATGTATGGCGCAACCAGGACCCAATCACGAAGCTTCTGTGGATGGAAACAGCATTTAGGAACTTTGGTCCATGCAGCATCCCTCACTCACTGTTCTGCTACATACACACAGGGCTGTGTGTAGGGTGCTCCGTTTGTAAGCCACACTAACAGTTTCTCCCCGTCAGAAGTCGGGCTCATCAACAGAGCCCGGGTCCCCCTGACAGAGCCCAAGTCCCCCTGACAGAGCCCGGGTCCCCCTGACAGAGCCCGGGTCCCCCTGACAGAGCCCGGGTCCCCCTGACAGAGCCCGGGTCCCCCTGACAGAGCCCGGGTCCCCCTGACAGAGCCCGGGTCCCCCTGACAGAGGACAGGATTCCGTCACTCCCCTGCACATCCCTTCATACTTCATATTTAAATACACTTGACACTTTCACATACACTCTACAGTACACCGGTTTAAAGTACTGCTATCTGTTTGTCTGTGCACATTATTTTATATTCCATTGTAAATGTAAATTTAACATGCTCCTATTTCTTGCACTGTGTTGATTGTTATGCACTACCGGCATGACAAATTCCTTGTATGTGAAAACATACATGGAAATACTGTAAATGGTTCTTATTCTGAGAAAAAAAAATCAAAATGACCAAATATGCAACTCACTGCAGCAAACGATTTCTTAGCCAGTGCTTTTCTTTGTAAAGGACACTTCTCTGTAAGACTCTCTGCCTGTGATTGAGCCTGAAACTTGACCAACTTTGCTTTTATTTTAGACTCTGTTGCTTTTGTTCTTGTTGTTTAGTTCCTGTTGTTCAACAGGGAAGGAGAGTCTGTGCTCTCCCGCCCTGCCGGGTGTAAATAAAAGTCAAAGGTCACAGCACTCACCGTTACTTGGAAGGGGCTGTTAGGGATGTGCTCTCCTCCGAAGCGGACGCAGATGACATACTCGCCAGGCTGCGGCGCCGTGTAGAAGATGTCGAACGTCCCGTCCTCGTTTTCCACTACGTCCACGTCGAGCTCCGCCCCCTCGGGCGTGCACACACTGCATGTCACCTTTCCTTTCCCCGCAGCCTTGGCATCCACAGTGATGACCGTCTGCTCGCCAATCTGGATAGTTGGGCCGACACCAGCTCCTGAAGAATCGAGAAGAAAGGGTCAGAGGTGAGATGTGGAATTATTTCACACGCACACGCACACGCACATGCACATTCCAGAATCATGAGACCAGGTTGAAGCTGAATGACTTCTAGTCTTGTTATTTCCATCTACTGTTTGTTGTTACCAATGACTCATAGGTTATTATCATACAGTTCCCCATGTAGAACTGAAAGCTGGATTAGACATTCCACCATGCCATCCTCTGTTAGTCCATTAGTCTGTCCAATCAAAAATAAGAGCCGGAGAAGAAGACAAACAGTTATGACAGGAAGTGGAAAAAGAGATGAGTGCAAGAAAAGAGAAGAGGTATAAAAAGAGAGAGAATAGGATATCATGATGAAAGCTGGTGCCACTATCCTCCATGCTCACAGGAAAGAGAGAAGAGGTAGAGCAGGTCCTCTGCATTACAAAGTCGTTCAATAGGCTTACCTAAACCGTGACCTCCGATTGAGACTGATATAAGGAACGGTGAGAAGCAGGGGAGCGAGAGAAAACAAAAGTGACAAATAAAAGACAGTCAGGTGGTGGTGGGGGAGGTGGGGGGCAGTAACTGTGCTCCAAACACTTGGATGAAAACAAACGGTGATGGTGGAGTGTGAAGCAGGGAGGGTGTGTTTGTGTGTGTGTGTGTGTGTGTGTGTTGTGTACAGCGGGGAGTGTAACTGAGGAGCACAGCGTGAGGAACACAACATAATGCATGAAAAAAATTAGATATGAGCAGCAGTACACAGAGAGGAAATCTTAAATGGCAAAACTGAAACATTTCACAACTGATTTATTCCCATTTTACAATCTCACAGATGGGACTTTTCTTTTTTGATATCACTCTCATGTCTGACACTAAATGTGAAGTTAGAGTTATCAGCCACTTAGCTTAGCATAGCATAAAGACTGGAAGTGGAAACAGGTAACCAGCTAGCTCGTCTCTGTCAGAAGGGAACTAAATGCTGAGAGTGGTATAAATCTTCCCATGAATCTACTCCTCTGGTTGTATAGAAGTCTATGCTTCATGTGTTAAAGCTGCATTCTCTCTACTGACCACCTGAGGGCAACTCCTCTGGTTGTATAGAAGTCTATGCTTCATGTGTTAAAGCTGCATTATCTCTCCTGACCACCAGGGGGCGACTCCTCTGGTTGTATAGAAGTCTATGCTTCATGTGTTAAAGCTGCATTATCTCTCCTGACCACCAGGTGGCGACTCCTCTGGTTGTATAGAAGTATATGCTTCATGTGTTAAAGCTGCATTCTCTCTCCTGACCACCAGGGGGCGACTCCTCTGGTTGTAAAGAAGTCTATGCTTCATGTGTTAAAGCTGCATTCTCTCTCCTGACCACCAGGGGGCGACTCCTCTGGTTGTATAGAAGTCTATGCTTCATGTGTTAAAGCTGCATTCTCTCTCCTGACCACCAGGGGGTGACTCCTCTGGTTGTATAGAAGTCTATGCTTCATGTGTTAAAGCTGCATTCTCTCTCCTGACCACCAGGGGGCAACTCCTCTGGTTGTATAGAAGTCTATGCTTCATGTGTTAAAGCTGCATTCTCTCTCCTGACCACCAGGGGGCGACTCCTCTGGTTGTATAGAAGTCTATGCTTCATGTGTTAAAGCTGCATTCTCTCTCCTGACCACCAGGGGGCGACTCCTCTGGTTGTATAGAAGTCTATATAAATGACTCTACTTCTCTCTTGATGTATTCTCTCTAGTTTCAAGTTGTTCTGCCTTTAGTTGCACTAAAAGGCCCTCTCTACGAGTTGGGTGTTAATAATTCCTGGTAAGTACATTTAGTTTTAAGCCTGTTTTTTGCTAGCCAAAATGATCATCTCTTTTAATATCACAGTTAACCTAAATTACAAATGCACCTTGCCAGGTATCCTGCGCCAGTACTATTTATGCTAACGGTACCCATTGGTGCTTCACCCTCTCAACCAATAATTGTCCCTTTGGTCTCAAAAAAACTAACTAAATCATCTAAAATGATTGCCACCTCTCCGATTTCAAAAATAAATATATGAGTTAATCTTTCAAACGTGTGTGTGAGCCGTGGTCTGACCGTCCTATACACACCTGTGACAGTGCACTTGCTGGCGTCTCCGGTGGGCAGGGCCCTGATACGGTAGGGGGAGTATGGGATCTCATCCCCTCCATACTTAATGAGGATGGTGTATCTGCCAGTCATATCCGGCACGTAGGACACCAGATAGGTCCCGTCATGGTTGTCACGGATATTGGCCTTCTTCGGCTTCCCCTCTGGGTCCTGCAGCGGGGGAAGTGACCAAAGTTTAAAAAAACAAAACAGTTAACCAAAGTAATTGTTTTTTATTTTCATGATTTACATCACATGCGAGCACTCACAGTGATCTGCACCGCCAGCAATCCCTCGCCTGCGTCTTTGGCGTCAATGGTGAACTCGACGGGCAGAGAGGCGGGCACCCCAGTGGTGTTAAGGCCAGGTCCACTGGCACGCACCTTACTGGCATCGTGGGTGGGGAGCACCTTCACCTTGTAGGGGCTGACAGGGACAGATGAACACAAACCCTCCAGTGTGAGAACATGTTGCATGTACATACAGTCTGTGCCCGTTCAAAGTGCTTCTGTGTGCGTTACCTGCGTGGGATCTCTTCGTCAGCATACAACACATTAATGGAGTAGGGTCCCTCTCTGGTGGGAACATAGTTGACTGTGTGAGTTTGATCATTGTTGTCCACCACCTCCACTGGTTCCACCACACCTAAACACAAAAGAAGTTAAAAGTGTGTCAATTCTTACTTTTTGGATGGGACAATCATAAAATACCAGCTTTAATGTTGAATAGAGATACGCAGAAACGTTCCAACACACTTACCTTTGGGTCCTTGTACGCGGACCTGCAGCGGGGCGACTCCAGCTTTGGAGGCGTCCACTGTGAATGCCTGGGGGATGTTGGCTCTGACATTGTTCCCCAGGCCTGGACCCTGGCACTTCACCTTGGTACTGTCCACGGTGTCACTGACTGGCACAGAGAAGGGACTACCTGCAAACAAAACCTCAAAGAAGTTAGAAAATCATTACTTCACTTGCAGGTTAGCAAGGTGAAATTATACAATTTAAAAACCCTCCAATTTCTCCTCACGGTGTCTAAAGAGTGACGCTCTGACTCTTTAGACCGACACAACAGAACACACCAGTCGTCCACTGTCTTGTCATGTGGATGCAACCACATCAGTGCTAAACTAACTCACTCATATACATTCTTTAAAACGTGGAACATCATGGCAGTAAGATGGAGCCGTACCTTTGATGGGCTGTCCTCCATAGGTGACGTTGAGGTTGTACTTGCCGGTCTCGTATGGGATGTACTCCACACTGCAGCTGCCATCCTTGTTATCAGTGCAGGACATTTTGGCCTCTGATGGACCCTCCATTGCCAGACCAAGAC
This sequence comes from Cottus gobio, assembly GCA_023566465.1. Taxonomy (NCBI): domain Eukaryota; kingdom Metazoa; phylum Chordata; class Actinopteri; order Perciformes; family Cottidae; genus Cottus; species Cottus gobio. Next base: position 28,234,182 of record CM042215.1, read on the forward strand.
CACCAGTACCGGCTCCTCTGCAGAGGGAAGACGACAACGGTAAAGATACAAACAGGACACACACTTCAGTGACATTTGCCTTTTCTACTTTGAGCTCTTCTGAAGTCCTGTTTCCACTGGAAAAGCTTGCGGTAATTTTAGTCCCGGGACTACTTTTCAAGGAACTAAAAAGGTTCCTTCAGTTGTTGTCAGTGTTTCCATAGCGGTCTAAAGACCAGCAAAGACTAGTCCAATTAGTCCGCTGACGTATGAAAAGGCCACATGACATGGACACAGGCAGCGTCATCGAAAAACGCAGAAGAAATTAAATGGTTTTGTCTCACTGCAACATTTACTGCTGCATAGTGTTTACCGATGAAAATATATTTTCTTTTATATACTTTTCCTTATACATCTTTTTCGAAAGGAATCGGGAAGCCGACAGCAAAGCCCAACTTTACTTTTAATGTTATCGATCACTAAAACGTACTCCAGAGTCAATACCAGAGTACTTCTGCTGGTACACGAGTTGAAGCGGCGATGCAGAGTGTGTTTGACAAATCAGCCCTGCAGAAAGTTCCTGTACTTTCAGAAAGTGCTACCAGGTGTTTTTAAAGGGCGTATCATGTTCCCTTAGATTCTGCTTCCTCGTCCCTAGGGAAAGTTCCTGCAATTGAAAAGGGGCTTGAGGGAATGCCTTGTCCCACTTACCGGGTTTCCACGGTGAACTTGTTGGGCTTGTTGGTGATGCCGCCCTTCAGGCCAGGACCGTGCACACGAACACGAGCTGGATCACAGCCCTCAGTGACGGCGACACGGAACGGACTCTTGGGTACCGAAGAGCCGTCGTAGCAGACCTCCACACTATGCGGGCCTGAGGCGTTCACGCAATACGAGGTCAGCTTTAGACAATCCAATAACACACCTGAAACACTCTGCACACATTGTTCTGTTCCAACTCACCCTCCTCGTAGGGAGTGTACTCTACGTTGTAGGTTCCATCTCCGAGGTCGGCGATCAGGGCGTCCGTGCGGCTGCCAGACGGGTTGCTGATGAGGGTTTTGATGTGGTCACCTCCGGTCTGTGTGAGAGCACGAGCATCCACAGTGAAGTCTGTGGTCGCCTCACGGAAAATACCTAACAAACACACGACAGGGGACATGATTAGAAGCTCGTACAGACTTAAACCGATTCAGATGCTCTTGATGTAGGATGACAGTGCTCTCTCCACCATGTGGAACTCATTGATTCATTCAGAGGGGAACATCAGGTCAGGGGTGGTGCAGCAGCCTGCTTTTTCTGAATAAATTAAAGTGATAGCAGAAACACGGTACTTCACAAAGTGAGTGGATCAGCCCCATGTGGCCATAGGGTAAAAGGGATAGGGGTGAAAAATAAAAATAAAATACATCAAATCTAGTGGCCAGAACACAAAACACTGAATTAAACCACATCTAGTATTTTGATCTTCTACAGCAGATTTTACCTTTGCCCTCCACTCCTGGTCCGAACACACGCACCCCGCTGGCGTCGACCGCAGGCTCCACGGTGAGCCGAGCGGGGAAGTTGGGCACATCCTGACCGCCGTAGCGGATGGTGAGAGTGTACGAGCCGGGGTAGAGGGGGATGTAGGTGATGGTGTAGGTCCCGTCTCCGTTGTCCTGGATGTGAACCTCGGCCTCGGTGCCGCTGTCAGAGATGATCTCGATGGTCAGCTCAGCCGGGCCGGCGTTGGTGCAGTCCACGATGAACTCCCCTTTCTCCCCGACCTTGGCACGCTCCAGGCCTGGGCCAGAGCAGCGGACCTGAGAAGGAAGGCGAGAACGAACATGATGACTTTGTATTCTATAGATGTGCAACACTACCGTCGGTCAGTAACTGTGGCTGACCTTGGAAGGATCGGAGACAGGATAAGCTGTCGGGTTGAAGGGGGATCCAGGGATGGGCACTCCATCATAGGTCAGTTCAACCTGGTATGGCCCCGCCTCTCGGGGGATGAACTTCACCTGACTGGTCTCCGGGCTCAGCCCTGGCTCAACCTGGAACAAGACATGGGAAGATGTTTATCCTCTGGATAAAACCACACATTAACCTCATCATATGTGAGAGAGGCAAGATATTGCTCAAGATTAAAGACAAATCTGAGAGGACCCCACATGCGTTTTCAAACATGGACACCAAGCTTCTAGAATGCAAATCAGCAAATAATGTGTCACACCTTGCTGGCCACTGGCTTCCCTGATGGTGAGGTCACCTTGGCGGCGACCTTCCCCTGACCACCGGCACCCTTTGACTTGACAGTGACTTCCTGGTCTTTGCCTACAGTCATCTCTACAATGAGACACAGAGCAAAGAGATCACTGTAAAACAAACAGTTCCAGAAATCAAACGGTATGGTTGAGAGTTTTTTATATGGGCAACCGTGAAAAGAAAAGAAAAAATATGAAAAGACATGATTCAAATATTCATGGTTAGGAAAAAGATTTGAACTTCCACCGTGAAACTTTGGATAAACACATTTATTATTTCCAATAAGTATTTTTCCAATTTTTACTCAGTTCATGAATGTTTCTAACAAACTCAGTATATTGACTTGATACCTTATAATTATTATTATCCATTGTGCATCATTTTTCATCTATTTGTTTATTTTCCTGGCAGAAAAGTGATTTTAGGCAAACGTCTTAACAGATAATTTTCACAAAATGAAAAACACAACATGAGAAAGGCCAGTGAGCTCTGGTTATGCAGTTATATATAAATATGAGGATTGAGATGCAGAAGAAGTACGCACTGTCTCCCAAGCCGGTGACGTTGATCTTGCTGAGGTCCAGTGTGGGTGCCACGGCAACGCTGAAGGGGCTCTTGGGAATGGGATCTCCACCGTAGGTCACAGCAACTCCCAGAGGGCCCTGGGGCAGGAAGGGGAGGGGCTATCACGCTAGCACACCAAGAGTCATGCTGCCTTGACCAACAGCATTATAATTATAGTAATGACTGACCAAAGGTGCTGAGGCAATCTACACAAATGTGATAGGATAATTATCCTTAAAAAACCTTCATGAGAATTCACATCGATGAGAATTATTCTACATAACCCTTTTTATCCATCAAAAATGTGTCCATGATTGAATCCATTTTGAGAAATAGTTTGACATTTTGGGAGTTAAGCTTACTTACTTTCCTGCCAGTCAGATTACAAAATCCATACTGCTCTCACCTCAGTAACTATGGAGCTAGAGCCAGGAGGGGATTAGCGTAGCTTAGCATAAAGACCAGAAACAAGAGGAAAAACCTAGCTATCTTAGTAAAAAAAAAAAAGAAAAGAAAGCACGTACCAATATCTCTTTAGCTCAATAATTAACACATTATTTTATTTGTTGTCATAAACAAACTGAAACCAGCACTGGTTTCATAGGCAACCAGTGGAAACTCCAGAAGGTCACTTCACCGCCCACTGAACTGGTTAACCGCAACTAGCCTTTTAAAAAAAAAAAATGTTTAAGTGTGCTTTCATGAGTTTCTGCGTTGTATTGCAGTAGATGAGTCTGAGACAGGAGCACCTGCATTTCTGCACTTTTAGACACCTAAAAAACTCTATATCAGTTTATATAAGTGCATGCTATATTTAGAATATTTTCTTATTTACAGAGGACAGACCTTTCTGTCGGGGAACTGCTCTCTTCAAAACCACAGGACTCCATTAACAAAAGTAGTAATTTGACCTCACAGAAAACGGGAGATGGCGATCTGCTGCGGCCTCCGTCAGGCAGCTGGTTAGTTTGTACACCGACTATGGAAATGTACCCCATGCATTGAAAACATCCAAACTATCCCTTCACATCTGTGTGGGGAGACCTGGCTGAGACTTGATGTTCTCCCATCTCACCTGCTGCACAGGTGTGTACTTCACAGTGTGCGTGTTGTCATGGTTGTTGATGATTTCAAAGTCCTTGACAGCCTCTCCTTTGGTGGGGCCGCTGAAGGTGCAGTCCAGGTTGGCCTTCCCTGCTGCTTTCGTGCTCACGGTGAAATGAGTGGGCTTGTTCAATTCAACACCTGAAAGAGAACGGGGATGTTAGCAAGTGGTGACTAAAATTTAAAAAAAAAAAAACAATACGTCACAATATTTCCATCCATCCAACATTTCCAAAAGTCTCCCAGGATTTCTTTTCTTTTTTCGATTTGTTTGCAATAAACAGAACACAGTTTGTTGGTATGAGCTGTGATCACCACGTCCTCACCACTGCGGCTGAGTCCTGGTCCGTCTGCCTTGACTTTGCTGGCATCATGAGAAGGATCCACTTTGATCCTGATGGGTGTCATTGGAATAGCCTAAGTAACAAACAGAAGCAATACTGTGTTCAAACGCACATTTTACCAAACCGGATACACGCAATGTTCGATCCTACACATGCACACTCTGCTCCCATCCTGCTGCAACACACTGCAGGATCCAAACTCACCTGGTCAGCGAACAGGACCATGATGGTGTAGCTGCCTGCTCCAGGAGGAGTGTACTTGACAGTGAACGTGTCGTTGTCGTTCCGAATGATGTCAAAGTCGATGTCGGCCTCTGCGGGTCCCACCACTCCCGGGGCACACTTGATTCCTATACTGATGTCACCTGAGGGCCGGAGACGAAATGATTTGTGATGCCTCACAGTGCAGACATTTAGCCTCTATTGTCTCACTTCAACTAATGAGTTCAAGGGAGATCACTAAAATAAACACACAATAAAATATGTTGGTCACTAGTGGGCAGTGGAAGCAGATCAAACACAACGATGACACATACATAATCTTTTAACGTTTTTAAAGTGTGGTTGTATGAGGTTCTTCTCCACAGTCAGTGTGTAACTGCAGTATATGAGTTTGGTGAAACATCACGGGAACAAAGCAATGAACAGCTGGGGACCTAAAAGAATATTCTCAACCCTGCCCCTGAAGCAGTAATAATCCATTGGTTTCTCTAAACTCCATCTACTGTTGGTAATACACTGACTATGGAGAAGTAGCTTATACAACCACACTTTAAGACATTAAGCATCAAATGCCTATTTACACATCCACAAGACACAGAGCAACATTAGATCCATCTGGAGTCACGGCTCGGTCCATCTGGTGATGAAAGACAAACTTTTAGCTCTGTTTTGCTCTCCACCAACTCCTGAGGGAGAGATCTGCCTCCTAGATGCTGAATGCTCCACTTTCTGCATTAGCTAGTTGCTAACTTCGTCATCAGTATTTCTCACTGGGTGCAGGGCGGGTAGGTACACTGGGCAATGTTCTAGAACAGTGTACATGCATTCAGTGTGGAAAAAACAAAACAATGAGCTGGAGTACGCTTACTTGCTCTGTAAAGCTTTGGATGATGGTCATCTATAGTTTGTAACCCCTTTAACATGACACACACACACTGGATTTGTTTTTAATGAACCAGTATTACATTCTGCAGATCTCCCATCTAAGCTACTTATGTGGTTGATAAAACATCCATTACACAGTGGCAGAAAATACTGCTGGGATTTATTGTGTGAAAGGATGCAGCAGTGTGCTGTGGCTCTACCTTGCCCAGCCTCGGCACAGTCAACGGTGAAGTATGTTGGCTCGAAGGCCTTGAGGCCAGTCTTGGCCACCCCTGGTCCTGAGACCTTCACCTTGTTTGGATGACAGCCTGCTCCGATATTCATCTGTGATAAAAAAAAAAAACAATGAACACAACGGCTTAGGAGACTTTCCCATGACAAAACACCCTTTGTGAAAGGGCGTCTCAGTGTGCTGCAGACTCACTCTGAATGGGCTGTCAGGGATGTTGACTCCTCCCCAGGAGACCATGGCGGTGTGTTTTACTGGTTTACGAGGGGTGTAAGTACAGGCGTATGTGCCGTTGCCATTATCCTTAACCTGTACCTCCACAGGAGCACCGTCACCGTCCTGTGGGGAAGTGGATATGACGTGTTCAGAACATGAAGACAGGTGTTGGAGAGGCTCCGGTACATTTCTGTGCACATGCTGGGGCGCACACGGCCATACCTGAGCTGCAATCTTCAGAGGAGCTTTTCCTCCTTGCTTGGCATCAACTGTGAACTCAGTTGGCTTTCCAACAGCCAAACCACTGCTTTGAAGGCCGGGACCGAACGCCTTCACCTGGAATAAACACATTCAGAGCTTCAGGAAAACACGCCTAGCCTTGAATGGCTCAGTTGCATGTTGTAGTTGTCTGTGTGCAGCTGCACAACATGGAAGGCTGGCACCTGTACAGCCTAAAGCTGTCAATATAGGAAATACAATTATGTTCTTAATTATTTAATTAATGTAATTATAAAGAAAGAAATTTATCAATTTGTAAATAAATAAGCCATTATTCATTTGACAAATTATTTATTTTGTAAGCAATTAATTCATATTTAAATATTTCCAATAATGAATTTATTGTTTCTGTTCCCTCATATGTTAATTATAGGGGTATGGTTGTTGATGGTGTCACTTTCCTTGTCATTGGTTAAAGTATTTGAGCGTTCCCACTACGAGCATGGTTTGGGTGACAAACCAGAAACCGTCTGGGTACGGAACCAGAGACAAGAACCAAACACGTACGCAGGCCTCATTAACATATGGGTGAAAAAAATACAGAAATAAATGTGGAATAAAGAATCATTTATAATAAAAAAATATGTAATTCGTAAAATAAAAATACATTTCTTTATATAGTATATTTTTCTATTTCTGTGCATATTTTTTATTTTAAAATAAACCTGTACATGCATTTGATAACTGAGGCTTTTATTTGTTCAACCACTTTCTTTATTATTTTATTTATTTATTCATTGAGTAATTTATTTATTTATTACAAAGGCAGCTTTAGTCCTCCATACCACCCTGGGTGTGTGTGCACCTTGTCGGGGTAGAAGTCTTTGGCTGGTGGGTTGACAATCTCAGCCATGAAGGGAGAGTGCTGGATGTCTTCGCTGTTGCACAGCACATGCACTGCATATTCCCCCGGCTCTGTGGGCCAGTAGCGCACGTCACAGGAGCCATCGCCCTTGTCGTCACATTCGATCTTGGCCTGAGATGGACCTTCCACAGAGAAGCCTGAACAGGGGAACAACCAACTCAGAGCTTAGAAGAGCTGTCAGTGAGCAAGTGAAGGTCAAACTTTGGAAACGTACGACATGCTTTTAGGATGCTTTTACAGTCCGCGGTCCAGCTTACTCACCCAGTGTACCCACGTTGTCTCCAACAGCCTCCACCACAAAGTCAGCAGATTTGCCTACAACGCCGCACTCCAACCCCGGACCCCAGGCCCTCACCCTCTGCTGGCCGGCCTCGGCACCAATCTTGACCTCAATGGGGCTAAACGGAGCAGAGCGGTCGGTCACAGCGACAAGGCAATGTAGTTGAATTGTGGTACTTGTTTCCATTATTACATTTCATTTAGCCATGCGAGTGTGTGCGTACCTGCGGGGGATGTGCTGTCCTCCCCAGGTGATGGTGATGGTATATGTTCCAGGTGTGTTGGGGTAATACTCAAAACCATACGCACCATCTCCAAGCTCTTTCCTTTTACACGGCTCCTCGAGTCCCTCTGCAAACAGAGATGACCATCAATAGGCTGTTTTTTTTATCAACTGCCCCTCACTTCACCAAATGTGGCATCACAGCTGGTGTAATCTAGTTTTCAAGCTAGATCCTCTAATAACAATACCAGCTAATGATAAAGCTAGTAAGAGTCGGTTGAGCTTTGTGTGACTACATTTTGTGAAAACATTTGATACTTTAATGGATACAAATGGAAATAAGCACTCAATGGCTCTAAAGGCCCTTTTTGAGCACGCTACAGCTGCTTTCCACTGACAATAGTTGGTAAAGGTTATGGCAGAAATGGGGAATAATTTGCCTTCATTTGGAATTGTTTTTTTGGCTACCTGATGGATGTAAGTACCATATTCCCTCTTCTTACAGCTCCGCTTTGGTCTCCACCAACGCCTGAACAAAACCTCTGGCTCTTTGGCTGCTAAACGCCCCACTATGATCTCAAGTGATGCGTTTCCATGAAAAGAGTACAAACAAGAGTGGTGTCTGCAGTGCCACTCACTGGGCCCCTTGATGGTGACTTTGAGCTCCCCAGTGCCGGCTCCTTTGGTGTAAACCTGGAAGTCAGCGGTCTCCTTCACCCTCAGGCCCTTCGGCTGCAGACCACGACCCTTAGCTTTGCAGAGGCTTGGGTTGCATGCTGTGGAGAGAAACACACAGAGAGAGATACACACAATGAAACACAGAGAGAGAGAGAGAGAGAGAGAGAGAGAGAGAGAGAGAGAGAGAGAGAGAGAGAGAGAATTCTGACTCCAACAATATGTCTATGTGTGAGTTCAGTGATTTCAGGGAGGAGAGGATGAAAGAGGTACGTGGGGGTGAGTGATGAAACCAAAATGATTTCCAATCCAGCGTTTAGGAAGAACAAAGGGTTGCTGGAAAGCTTTCAGTGCGTTTCAGTCATCCCCCACACCCTACCATCTATCTTATCTCACAGAGAGAATTGACAAACCACAGGAAAGGAAATGAGCTTCTCTCCATATATCCTGATTAAAAGTGCATAAAATAGGAGTTGCTGAGTCACAGCTGGATGCCCTGCAGAGAGCAAAGGAAACTCTACAGGGTGAGAGGCCACTCGCAGCGGATGCAGATATGTTCCAGGAAGTGGACTACTTGGCCCTCTAAGAGGAAGAATACAATTATATGTCGTTATATTAAAACCTATTTTAATATCTGCGGCTGACGTGCAACTTACACATAAACTCATTTTTTTTTCAAACTGTTTCAATCATGAATACTGTCAAACAGAATATTATATTATGGAATATTATGTGGCGAATAAGAAATATTCTCAGAGATATATTTATATGTTATCGCACTGGGAAAAGAGGCACCAACCAATCACAGACGGTTTGAGGGCAGACTTGATGATCACACTCTTAATGACTTGGTTGTGAAGCCCCTTCAGAATAATTGTGATTTGTGTTATTGGGATATATAAAACACACATTTATCATCACCATTATTTGAAAAACGTTTTGATGTGACAGACACACTTGGTCTGCTTTTAGCAGCATCTCATTGGGCTAATATTAGCTGAAATAATATAGATATTCCTAAGTATCTGACATTACGGACTCAGTTCTGTGACTTTAAGATCATTTTTGTTTTAACCTGTGCTACATTCTTAGCATCTGCCATTTTTCCATAACAGCCACCTGTTAGCAACATTTAGAAGTGCTTAACCAAATAGACATTTTTAACAACCTGGCAACCCAATATGTCTTCTTATAAATTGCATATGAGCTATTAAACATTTTTAAATGCTTTATAAGGCCATTAGTTACAAATGTTAAGACCTTGTTGTTATCAACATGTTTTGATATCACAGCATTTTCTTATATTGCATTAATGAAGCATTCTGTGGTTTTAATACAGATAGACAGCCCAAGCTTTTTACAACCCTCCCACAAAGCTGTTCTTTTAATTCCTAGAAATCCAGAATCTTTATGCTAAAAACCATATTTTTAACAATGCTGGGCTACTGTGTCTATGTGTACAACTAAAACTACTAGTGAGCTGGAAGAAATGAAGCATCCGTAGCTAGTGGGATTCTCCCATCAACATCTGAGAATAGGTTTGTGAGGTTCTCTGGGACGGCTGAGTCATTTAGAGTTTACAGACAGAGGACATACAATATACATATAGCAGGCACATATCTACACACACACTCCGCGTCACCCAGTCATGCATGCAATCGCACACACACAGTGGGTACCCAAGAGAGATCCCAGGAAACAGGAAATGACAGCAGAAGGAAGAGGCCGTTCCAGAGAGAAGAGAGATACCACCGGGCCTCTGACAAAGAGAAGGAAGAAAGGACACAACATCCCATACAGTTTCAGGAGAAGACAGGAAGGCATTAGACTCAACTCAAAAAAGAACATGAGAAAAATATGTAATCTTGCCTTGAAGATTGACAGAGAACTAGCTGATGGTTATTAGAGACGGAGGTCTTAGACTTCCACGTAACGTTGGTGACTTACAGAAAACATGAAAGCTCTTCCTATCCTAATGATGCTGGAATAGACTACATGTAGAACTCCTACCCTCTCCCACGGTGACCATGAAGGGACTCTTGCTGATCTGACCACCGGCAAAGGTGACGTAGATGGTGTGCTGGCCCTCCTGGGTGGGCTTGTAGGTGCAGCGGTAGCTACTGTTGCCCTTGTCCTCGATGGCGCAGGTCACCGTGGTGTTCTTTCCCGCCGGGTCAATGATCATCACCTCCACCTCACCAACACCAGCACCTGAGGCGGACAGGAGTGGGAGGAGGGGATACTAGAGTTAGAAAGTCTGCGTGGACCTACTGTGCGCTTCAATCCTGACGCTAGCAGAGCAGCCAGACCTCACCCGCGTCGGCCACGCCATTACCTGCTGTGTACACGTCAAAGTAAGTGGTCTTGTTGGCGATGTTTCCAGAGGGCTCGAGGCCTGGTCCCTGGGCCGTGGCCTTGCTGGAGTCTCCCTGAGACTTGCCGATCTCCACCTCGAAGGGGCTCTTAGAGATGTGCTGCCCTGCAAATAGCACCGTCACCTACGGAGCAGAACAGAGAGCCAGCTCAGTGCCTGGAACCCCACGTGTCAGATACCGTTCATCATAGAATTATTACTGATTCATTGTTGAGCAGTATTTGTGTTGTGGCTGATGCAGACATCAGGCCCATGCTGACTCAAAGAGTGGGATCAGGTATCTGTGACAGTGAGGGCATCTACTCAACACAATTCTAGGATTTTGTACCATGTACGTTATATCCTGCGAAGTTAGGAAAGCTAGTCTGATGGTGCTTGAAAGGTTTCTTCCACACAGTGAGGCTACAGCATATTAATGAAACACTGGAATTAGATTGCTCCTCTTTCTGCAGGAATCTGTATCAGCACAAAGAAATATGATTGCTGCACTCCAAACTAAATCAATCATACATTTATGTCTGTTATTGAGGTCTAAAACCCCCAAAAATTGCATTGCAGAGAAAATATTTCTATCCGAATGTTCTACAAATTGGTTTATATTGTTTATATTTTCAAACAAGACAGAATAAGGCAGGTCTAAGTAACTATTATGAAAAAGAAGATTTCAGTAAATTCTTGAAACGAGTTAAATTATATTTAAGCATCCAACAGGTTCCTTACACTACAGGACAAATAAAATGCAAAACATGCGAAGTAACTAGTACCTCCAGCTGTAAGACAAATGTAGTGGAGTAAAAAGCTCAGTGTGTGAATGTGAAGTTGGAGTAGAAGTAGCAATAAAATGGAAACACTCAAGAAGAAGAACCTGTTCAGTGTAAATGTACGTTCCATCACCGACCTGCTGCATCCATGGCCCCTGAGAGTCACATGACAGCCATGTAAGAAAGGGTGATGAAAAGCAGCTCACCTTGTGCATGCCTGTGACTTTGGGGATGTAGTAGACAGAGTAGGTGCGGTTCTTATCATTGTTGCCTGTCACTTTAGCCTGGAGGAAGTAGATCAAAGTGTTAACAACATGACACCATGATGACCAACACACTTTAAGTATCTCAGAAGGACTAAACTACTGTGTATTGCAGCCATTGTAGGAAAAATAATATACATTACGGAGCCAGGGGAGCAGGGTAATATTCAGAGAAAACGTTTGAGATTAAATATGGATATTCTCAAAGATTTAAGTGGCGTACCACTTTATTCTAGGAAATTCTGAGTTTTGTCTGGGAAACCTTAACCCTCTCTGTGATTGATTCATTTTTGACCTATAATGGCCCAAATACCCGTGGTACTAAACCACAGTGTCTCACCTCCTCTCTGTGTCCTGCAGGGTCCTCCACATAAACCAGCACCTCTCCCATTCCTGCGCTGATGGTCTCCACGGTGAACAAAGCCTTCTTCATCACAACATTACCGAGGGGCTCCACACCTTCAGAGAGATTAAAGAATGATCCTGGTCTGACCCCCACAGCGCTATAAGGGCATACCTAAGGTGTGCCGTCTCTCACACACGTCACATTTAGGGCAGTATCCAGAAAGTCATTCTTACTGCTCGAGTCCAACCTCTTGGACCAGCTCTGTTTTTTGGGGGTCCTTGGGTCTAATAAACATGTAAAACCTTCCTGCTCTAAACTGATTCAGCTACTCAGCTCAATGTGTGAGAGTGAGAGAGTGAGAGTGAGAGTGAGAGAGTGAGAGAGTGAGAGAGTGAGAGAGCGCTAGAGAGCACGAGAGAGCGAGAGAGAGAGAGAGAGAGAGCGAGAGAGAGAGAGAGAGAGCGAGAGAGTACCTGGGCCATAGGCGCGGGCCTTCTTGGGGTTGAGTTTGGGTCGTAGAGGTGCGCCAGGCTTCAGCTTAGCCTTGGGGAACTGGGACAGGTAGGTCATCACTGAGTGTTCGTCCACATTGGGGTCCACGATCTCTTCAGGGGTTATAACCTAAAAGGACGGGACATGAAGATGTTCTTGTTAGCATGTTTTCCTGCCATGAGGACTATACTACCCACAAAGATCAACTGAGCGGTGTTGTGATTTTGCATTCAAAAGCACATACCAGCCTCAGAAAGTACCTGCAGGCTGTGCAGCTACCAGGCTGTGCAGCTACCAGGCTGTGCAGCTACCAGGCTGTGCAGCTACCAGGCTGTGCAGCTACCAGGCTGTGCAGCTACCAGGCTGTGCAGCTAAAACCTGGGACGCTGCAGTTGTATGGCTACAAAGGCGCTCAACGAACTCCTTTTAGGATGATTCTTTATATTTTTCGTATTGTCAACAAAATCAAATACTCACTAGAGCACCACATGTGTATTAATATGCAGCTAAAAATACTCCAATTCCAATTCCTCCAATTTCAGTAATATTTTCCAAAAGCTAAGGATGTCCCGATCAAGGTTTTCTTGTTTAAATATGTATCTGACACCATGAAATAACATATTGATTGATATGCTTAAGATGAAGGTTTAACTTGGGGTACAGACATCTGCATTCAAGGAAAATACATGTTTTTTTGGCTTGTTATTAAGTTACTCCAAATTAACATTACTAGATGACCGCTAGTTTGACCTTCCACCTGAATGTTTTGTACTCTGCTCTTTGTAAACTAAGCTTAGCCGATGTATTTTTAAATATCATTTTTCACAGCGCTGGAACACCGGCAGGCCGAGGAGACCAAACACAGGAACAACCTTCTTCTAGCCCACTGCCATCCATTCAAATAGGACTGCACTGAGGATGGGCTTGGGTTCTCTTCTAGAAAACAGACCCCAGACCAGCCTTTTTCAAGAACTGGACATTAGTGACCCCTTTAAAAATGTACCTTTCAATAGGAACACAGACAGCGAAGAGAAGTTGGGTTCGTTTGTTACATGAGATTTGTAAACGAGATTTGTAAGGAAATATATAGAATATCAGCAGCCTCATATCCTCAATGCATGCTCCCCTGGAAGACATTTTGTACAGTTTAAAGTGAAATGGGTTGATCTGGTGCACTTTTAGAGCAAAATTAAGAAGCTAGATCTTTGAAAAACTTGTAAATGATTTCATCATGAACATAGATATGAATGGTGGAGAGTCACAACCACTAAGCCCGGTAAAGGAGATGGGGTTTCAAGATGGGTCTGGGAGGTTGCCGACATCGACGCAGAACCCGGACACACTGAGGACCGTCCATCCCAGTTGAGAGACGGCGCCGCGAGCTCTAAACCGATCAGCCGACCCAGAGCCGATCGTGACGCGGCGCCACCGAGGACACGCGCCTCACGGGGGTCCCTCGCAGGGATTGTGCCCCCCCAGTGCAGACGATTTCCCAGACTTCATGGTGTTTCTCTTACCTGTGGGATGCCCAGCCAGTCGTCAGCTTGCTGCATGGCCTCGCGGGCATTGTCCACTGGTTTGGTCTGATCCCACTGATCCCAGTCAGGACACAGACCTGCAGGAAAGAGAGGTGAGCTGAACATCTCATGACAATATAATGACGACAGTTTTATCTATTGTAGTTAAAGCTGTTTAGGAAAACACAATGAACACAGATATATGTACAGTAAGATACAGCAAAGAGAAAGGAGCATGATGGTACTATCACAGTCTTACATTTTGTCTTGCTGAGTGGATGCATGAGAGGGCGGACCAGGAACTGATTTGCAACACTAGACCTGTGTGTTAGGGAGTGAAGCGCCTTCGGTACAAAGCAACATTTCTGTTGGATTAAGGGTCGTGAACGTCTCTTGTGTTTCAGCCGAGGCGTCACAGCCTTGACGCCCCGGCAGATACAGAGACAATGCCAAGCACGTCTAATCTTTATTTGAAGGTGATTATACGTTGTGAAGTCACTCATCTGTGTCTGTGGCTCTACAAGATGTCTGCCCGTGAAAGCACCCACGGGGTGGCAGGATGTTCCGTCATCACAACCTCACATCCTGGCAAAGTGTGTCAGCGGCTGGTTTTTCTTCTCCTGCAAGTTCATGATGGACTCAGAGTGTGAGGATTTGTTGTTTTTGGATACTGCTGGAAATCTGCTGCAGGGAACTAATGCCGACTATCTCTCCGGCTCAGGGCTGTGAGGGATCCACAGGTATGCCAAACATCCTGAGCATGTAAACAGAAACCTCCTTAACGCCTCACTTTCCTTCACCTCCATCCCCACCCCTTCCTAATCTAACATGGCTGTAGTTGGAGGAAGGCCCCTCCTCATCGCTCCGGCCCACAGCGCTGACGCCTCCACCCTTTCCCGTCCACACACGCACACATTCTAGTCCTTCACCTCCACTGACCCATGACACACACAGAACACGTCCCAGGACAAGGAACACAAAGGTGTGCACTCACCTGGAGCACAGCTGTCGACCAGGGCTCCAAGGGCCCGACCGGTCTGCCAGTCCCTGTGGAAGTTGGTGATGGGAAGCTCAGGCAGTTTGTTCTGGATCCAGCCCAGCAGCCTCTGCTTGGGCGTCTTCTGTTTGCCGTCATCCGTCTCCTCCTCCTCATCCCACATGGGCATGGAGATGGAGTAGTGCAGGATCAAGGTCCAGATCAGACCCAGGATCAGCTTCAGGTTCCCATCCACAATGGCTTTAGAGTCTGGAGTCCAGAGGAAGAGAGAGAGGGGACAGATGTGAAGTCATGTTACCGCCTCTTTACCTTAAACACTCATTATTAAAACAAACAATATTAAACACTCATAGTAGACAAACAGATCATTTTATTTAGAAGAGCTTCAGTCCGATAAGAAGATCGGAGGCTGGAGGGGATTTCAACGTTTCCAAAGACGATTTAAAGATGCAGTGGTCCTACAAAATGGAATATACTGCCTGAGAAACGGTTAGATAGATCTTTGCTCCTCCACTTCAGCCACGGTGTTTGGAGATCATGATGATCGGAATGTCTGTTATTCCATGTCTGATGGCTTCGTATGGCTTCGTCTCCAGGGAGGAGTGGGATGCAACCCTAGAAGTCCTGGAGCAGTCTGGTAACTTCAAACCCCCACAGCGCTGGACCGCTCTGATGACGCTTCAGACTTTCATCTAAACACTGATTCTGTTCTAGTGCAACCTCTAATGCTGTTGTGTGGATAATTCCCTACATGTAGATTTAAACCAGTACATGTAGCAACAGGATGAACCAACATCTAGCAACGTTTGGTTGCTCCAACAGTTGAGGCATTTGTCTGTGTTCAGAGAGAGCACACAGGAGAGAGTGATGCAACCAGAAGCTAGGCCGGCCATTTGTTCAGTTATTGACGTCTAGACTGGAGTAATTGTTGGTAGCAGCCGCTCAGCTCTAGCACCAATAAAAGCTCCACTCCTGAGGAGGTTGTTTTCTTGGGTGTTTTGCATGAGGGTGATGGGGCTGCAGATGGGGGCTGAATATTTAAGGCCTGCAGTAGGAGGGTCTGAAAGCAGTTTGTCCCAGAGCTGCAGCAAGAGTTTCAGGACAGGATCGGGATGGGTCGAAAGGGTGGGGGTTAGGGGGCCCTGTCTGGGAAAGAAGGCCGTTAAGACATGAATAAAAGCGGACGAGAGTTCTTTTGCTTTACATGCCGAGCTACAAACTCAGCGTGCTGCTCGTCTGAAGTCGTGTTCCAACAGAGAGGTGGCTCACCAGCTGCCAGCCCTGCAATGCACGACATGTCAGCTGCTCGCAGTGGATAACACACACCCATCACCATGGGAACGTTGAGCAGGGCTGGATCGCTCTAGTAACCGAGCGCCAACTCAGGAATGAGAGGAGAGAAGAAGAGGTGAGCCGAGACGCAGGAGACAGAGGGAGGCAACAAGAGATGGAAGGGTTTGCCTGAAGTCAATTTGACTTATGTAGACCTGAGGGCCATTAAAGGGGTGCACGTGTAGCACAGGTTGGCACTCGCAGCAGGAATGTTAGTCAGCTGAAGTAGAAGTGTGTCTCATAGTGGCCGTCAGCCCGAACACAACAAAACCAGAACAAGAGCACACTGTGTTCAACTAATGAGTATTATAAGTGTGGATTGTCCCCACTTCATGAAATAGAGAACGTTTTCTTTTCATTGTACCCTACAACATGCCAGCAGCAGGTGATGAGCACGGTCATGGATGGCTGCAACAAAGCCGTCGGCAGACGGAAGCGAGGACGTTCTCATGGTGTGCGGCTGGGTGCTGCTCTTTGATTCCAACCTCTCGCACACACAAAGCCACTAAACATGCAAGGAATCCACCAGCATTCCCGGCAGACCGCAGCGCACCGAGCCTGATGAGCCCATATACGGACACAGACGCGGATCAGACTCCCCCCCTCTGTTGACTCATAACCCACCCAAGATATAGAGGGGCAGAGTCAACCCAGGCTACCGTACGGAGAGCACGTCTGTGGTCGACGCTCCATCTGCCCCCAAAAACTCCCATGACTCATCTATTTGGCTCGTAGCTGCTGCCCCCCTCTCCCTCATGTGGCATCGCAACCCCCGACCCACAGCCTGACCTAATCCCAGCATCTCAGGGAGGGAGGAGACAGCTCAGAGAGGAGCTGCACAGTATTCAGGCTGCATGGCCACATCTGGTGCACATTAGTCCTGGGATGTTGTAAAGGACCAAACAGCACAGCAGGTCTACATGAACCCGAGGACTGTCCTCTCCCTTTCTATCGCTCATACTTATACAGTACATCCAACAATACATGCTAAAACATTAGCATTGTCCATTAGACATTATACACGTGGTACAAGTTACGTTGGGCAGACTCCTTAGACATTAAGATCAAATGTGTGCACACGGCCGGAAAAGAGAGAGGTTGGAGTGACCACACACACACACACACACACACACACACACACACACACACACACACACACACACACACACACACACACACACACACACACACACACACACACACACACACACACACACACACACACACACACACACACACACACACACACACACACACACACACACACACACACACACACACACACACACACACACACACACACACACACACACACACACACACACACACACACACACACACACACACACACACACACACACACACACACACACACACACACACACACACACACACACACACACACACACACACACACAGTTCCTATCGTACAAAGATGAACAACAAACTTCAGCAAAACCCACAAAGTCCTTTCCCTCTTCCCTCCTTTAACTCCATGCAACAAACCACACTGGAGGTACTACACTTCCTCCTCTTCCTTTCTACTCCTTCCAGTCCTCATCCCTCCCTCCCTCCCTCCCTCCCTCCGCTGGAAAAAGTTCCTCCTGGTTTTTTAGCCTTAAAAGGGCAGAAGCAAACTGGATCCTGGCATCCCTCCCATTCCCCGGGCTCTGGTTACAGACGGAGGGAGGACGGCACAGGGGAGGGGAGGGAGAGGAGGGCCGGGAAAGAAAAAGAGGAGAAAATAAAAAATAAAACAGGTAAGGAAAAGTGCTGTGTGGGACATTTTTAAAAGCCCACACGGACAACAGCTCCCACTGAGGATGGACGGAAAATTTGAAAAATGTTGAAGGGATAGGCAAGCGAGAAAAATGGAAAATATGAGGAAAAGTGGGAGCAACAAGGGCATCACATGAAACAATGAACAAACTAAGGGGGAGGGGGGTTAACAAATGCCAGGCGGCGTTGATCAACTGTTTGTTTCCTGGAAACCTCTGAGAGAACTGCGATGAACCAGAAGAGCAGAGTTTGGTCATTTGGAGTAATTGGTAGTTCTCGGCCTGGCAAAAATGATTCGGGCCTGGAAAAGTAGATCCCACCAGACATATTTCTGGCACGAACAACCAGGGTGAGAGTTTCTGGAGGTAAAACCGTGTAACATATTCGACAGGACACAGAGCACAAACAACTGCCAACATCCAGAGCAGTTTTGTTGGTTTGATAAAAGAAACCTACAGGTCATTGCAGTTTATTTCAATTTATTGAAATATCTAAACTAACAATTGCAATATCTGTGAGTGAATTAAAGAATATGTTGCTTAATGTGAGCTTGTTCAGTCTGAACATGAGGCATGGGCTGTTGGGGCTTGTTTCCAACTCTGATGTAATGCAATAGCCTGAATACCACTGTACTGAATGGGAAACCGCACTCTGCTAATCCCCAGTATCCACTTGACCAGTCCTCTTTCGCCTGTGCAGACAGGAAGTTATGCTAATGATAATGAGCGGGCAGGAAGTGATCTATTTTGACCCAACTGAGTGGCCAAACTCTCTGTTATCTTACTCCAACATTCCTCGCTGCCCTTTGCCCCACCCTTTTATCTCCTTTCTGAATGTAAGATTTGATTTGATGTTGTTTGACATCCCTAACACAAGCAGGCTCTCAGTATGCAGACAGTTCAGATTTCTCCAGTGGGTCTATACAGTTACAGTCGACTGACGTCTTGGGGGATGCTTTAGCATTCTTGCTGTAATGGACCCTTGGCTAAGCCCCGCCCCCTGCTGATGCTTCGTCAAGCTGTCAGAGCGAAGTCACCATGGAGCCCACACTGTCACTACATGCACTCCCTTCACAAATCATATCGATTTTTAGGAGAGAGTGATTTCATGGAGAAGTAGCCCGAAAGTTCTTCAATATTCAATTAAATTCAGTTTATTTAGTATAGCCCAGAGTCACAAATTTGTCCCGGGACCTCATATCGAATCAGGAAAAACTCCCCAAAAAATAGTGAAAAAAAGGAAGAAACCTTCAGGAGAGCAACAGAGGAGGATCCCTCTCCCCGAATGGACAGAAGCAATAGATGTCATGTGACCAGAATCAATAGATGTCATGTGACCAGAATCAACGTAACAGAGTTAAAGCACATTCAATGAATATGACAGAAATTATTCAGTAGCTAATTTACACATCCAGCAGAGGCGTAGCAACATTAGCATTCATTTCGAGTTGTGATCCCAGTGACCTGATGAATGGAAGTTCAATAGTCACTCTCCTTTTAACTCTGTTTTGGTCACCAACTTCTGAGAAAAAGAACTTCAGCCTAGACCGATAAGAGCAATGAGAGAGAGCTAACACAGTAAAGGTCCAGACTTCTTCTTGAAACCAGAGGAGTCGCCCCCTGGTGGCCAGCAGAAAGAATGCAAGTTCAAGACACTTCCACTGACTCAACTGTGGCAGTTACGCAGCAATATCAAAAAGGTGGCTAACGTTAGCCACAACACAGCAGGTGAGACTATAGCTTCAAAACCACTCAATAATACGCCTTATTGCTTTCCATTTTTCCAGTTGTAAGAGAAAGATTATACTATCTCATCTGTGAGCTTGTTGATCTCGTTCTTTCTTTATCTTCTACCAGGAGGAGACAGCCTGGCTGTTGCCACACAGGAGTCTGTCTCAACCTGCATGTCTCTGCTACCAGGCTGAGCACCGCCAGGTACAGTCACACCACGGCTCGGTTCATTTCACATCCTGCTCGTGCGGATCTTTGACGGGAGGAGTTTGGCACTACTGCTGCTGTTCTTCATGTTACCTGAAGAACTCAGTCAGGTACAGGTAACGTGTTGTTTAGTGAAGGGGTTTAAAAACTGGGCTGCTGACGACCAGAAGATGACAAAGAATAAACCAATTATTATTATTAGTAATAAAACATAGTACATAGGTAGCGTGTGCTAAAGCTCTGTCGTACATCAGACAGAATAATGACAAGTAAAATACTTGTCCATACGTGGGTGTGATGAGCACAGTGGAATATGAACATAAGCTGACATGCACAAGAGATGCATGCTCACTGAACTACTGATTTAAAGATAAACCTAATAATCCCAACAAATCAAATATACAGACATATATAAAGCACATGCTGAGTTGATAGTGACATTATGAGACATGATGGAGAGCCTCAGCCTGCTTCACCTTCCATCAGGGTCTCTCCCATCTCCACCACAGCAGATGGCAGCCCTGCCACTCTTTAACCACGTTCCTGGCCGACTGCAAGTGAGTCCTGCCCTGGATTGATCAGTAATCATGCGTTTGCTGCCGGTGCCAGACCATGTGGGCTTTGTCAACACTGCAGAGACAGAGAGATCCACGTCCTCTCTCTCCTGTTATGTTATTATGTTTGTATTAGTTTAGTTACTGCTGAAAGATCCACCATGACAACAACTATGGATCCATTTCACGTAATAACAAGCCTCATCTCAGTGGTGCTGCTGATGCACGTGAGGTAACGGGGATTGATGCTGGTCCATGTGTTAAAGCTGTAGTCTCTCCTGACCATCAGGGGGCGACACCTCTGGTTGAATAGAAGTCTATGCTTCACGTGGGCGAGTCGGGAGGAGCAGGGTCGTCCTTCAAATCAGAGGATCGGCGGTTAGATCTCCGGCTCCGCTTTCTGAGAGTTCGATCAGGAGAATGATACACCTCTCAGGTCTGTGCGTTAGCTTAGCACAAAGACCAGAAACAGGGATACGTCTAGCCTAGATCTCTCCAAAGACAACATACACCTG
Organism: Cottus gobio; assembly: GCA_023566465.1. Lineage (NCBI taxonomy): Eukaryota > Metazoa > Chordata > Actinopteri > Perciformes > Cottidae > Cottus > Cottus gobio. Next base: position 28,255,163 of record CM042215.1, read on the forward strand.
TCAACATCTCTAAAGCGCATTAATTAACACAATATATCTTCTTTGTTCAATCTGTACAAAAACTGAAGTGTAAAGATTACAAGTGGTTGTTTTACTGGGGGTATGTGGACTATGGCTTCATCGTCACACAACGTTCCATGAAACAACTTGTTTTTACACTTGGATGTCTACTTGGATTCAACAAACAAGATACAAGAAGGTAATTAGTGAGCTTTAGAGTTCCTGCTTGGAGGTTTATTTTCTTCAGAGCAGATCCCCTCCTTTTCCTGTCTTTATGCAAAGTTAACCAGCTGCTGCAGCCAGCTTCTTATTTTCAGTTAGTCTGTTATTATCAAACGCCTAACAGCTTGTCAAATCTGTTCTATATAATTGTAAACGTTGGGCCTGAAGTCACCTCAAGCTCAGAGATTTTCTTTTTCTCTTTCCATACATTTTATAGTAAATGACCAATATTTATTTATGATTGTTGTTTGCAACCGTAGTCCACTTCCACACTCCACCACTGAGGCCCCTTGAATGGAGAAAATGACTGGCTGGTCTAAAGTAACTCATGATGACAGTGTGAAACGGAGTACTGTTGTGTATCAAACAAAGGAGAAACAAAAGAATTGCGGACATCAAGATCCACAACGGGCAGAGAAGTGAGAGCTGCAGACCGCAGAAAGAGGGAGGCCACCGTGCATCAATTCTGAGCAGTGAAGGCAGTTTTGTAATTTGTGGCTAAGGTTGCTGGCTGGGTGTGCCCATTTTCTGCAATGAAAGGAGGAAGTAAAAGAGCGAGGGCTGCGTTCTCATCTTCAGATTAAATGACTCAACAGGAGCAGTTAAGATGAGGTGAGTCAGCTGGAAGCAGACAGGCGGTGCTGAGCAGGACGGCTCACTGTGGCCAGTGCAATGCCCTGAATACTACCTCACTACCAGCTGATCGGTCTCAGCAGCTACACCACTCCCTGTCCGCTAGGATGAAGTCTGAAGTGCGATCCTATTTGACATTATCGAGGACAGTGCTGTCGACTCACCAGTTGGCTGTTTGTGGTGGAAACCGGAGAGTGAGCCAGACATTCCCCCAGCAGGGATGACAGGGACTCACTCATGTCTGATTCACACTGGCTCGGCCACAAACCTCTTCCTTCCAGCCACAGGAAGATAGATTGATAAAGGTGTTGTCTCAGAGAGCCTTGTGTTACTCCAGGTGGGGACAGGGTGAAACATCTGATCGGCTTAGTCACTTTCATGTAGACTTGCTCCAGTATCGGAAAGGCCTCCTATCAAGTCTAAATTACTGCGAGTATGTGAGTCTATTCACCGATCTGATAGAACATCATCCGATCATTCATCAGCCAACTTACAGGAACAACAGTAGTGGTTCCTGCCTGTTCGGTACTGAGCATGTGCAACTGTCATGAGAGATGAGAAAGAAGAGAGATAGCTCACCACTCAGCTACCTCCATCATCGGCTCTGGAAAACAAAACCATCGCCACTTCTGAACTCTATGATGGAAGTGGCTAACGAGTGAGCCGCCTCGCTTCGCTCTCATCTCCGCTGAGAGCTGCATGTGCCTCATGCACAACGGCCACCAGCAGGTGCTAGCGGAGAGTGCAACGTTATCCGGAGCAAAATAAATGATAACAACTTGGCAACATTTCACACCGGTAAAATCCCTCCAGTAAAACGGTGACGTGTTTTCAACGTTCGGGTATCGGATCGGAACTCTGTATTGACCGATACACAAGTTCAGGTATCGGAATCGGGAAGGAAATAAACATGCAATCTCAACTATGAATCCAAATTACAGCTAGATTGGATTAGGGACCAAATCCATCCAGCACCCTGTTGAGCACCACTCATTCACTGCAGGGGAATCTCTTCTGTATGCAATACAAGAAGGCTATGTCCTCCTTGTTCTGTATTACAGTTCAGAAGGAAAACAAATACAGGACTTTACTTGCAGTAGTTAAAAAATCCCCCACGTTGTGAGCAGGTACGAGGCTACATGCAGGAAAAGCCTATGAAACCCAGCCGTGACAAGCCCTCTCTAATGCTGTGGAGACCCAGCCACAGCCCACTGCACAACATGAGCACAGACAATAGCCCTGTGTGTGTGTGTGTGTGTGTGTGTGATCAGTGCTACTGTCCTACTAGGCCTGAGTTACGTCCCAGCCCACAAAGTTTAGCTCAGCTCAGTCCAGCTGGCAGGGGAACTCAGAGAGCCTGGGGGCCCCTCTGCAGTCAGACCCCCTCCTCCCAAAACAGCCCACCTCAACTGTGGACAGCCGGAGACAAAAGCCCTACGCCCCTGGACTCCAGGGAAACGCCTGAAAACACACGGGGTAATGTCCCCAAACCTTACTTAACACCGCTTCACAGATAAACTTTTTTTTTTGTTTTTTTTACTGGACACCAACATGCTGAACTTTCTTCAAAATCTCCCCGTTATCACCACCTATATGCACTGTACGCCAGTTTGAGTAGCTGCTTAGCACCACTCGAGTCCATTTCTTCAAGAAAAGTGAGCTGGTATGCACAAACAGAGAGGGGAGCACCTGGATGTTAGGGTGCTCTCATTCATTACCCTGGGACTCACCTATGGACACCAGCTTAATGTTCTCCTTGTCCAGGAACTCCAGGGCCACCGACACGTTCTCCAGCTGCATCTGGCGGAAGGTGGGCCTCTGGTTGTACTTTCTGAACATCTTCTTCTGGGACAGGACCTCCAGGAGCCCGATGAGCCGCAGCCCGTCGCCGAGGTCCGTCTGCAGGTTGCCGAGCCTCTTGTTGACGCATTTCAGGTGCTCGTTACACCAGCGCGTGAAGGTGTTCTGCTGGATCTTCTTCCACGGCGCATCCTCGGCCAGGTCCTTCTCCGTGGCGGGCATTTCTGCGTCCTTGTCCGTGGAGAGAGCGTTGGGAGCGGGCGCGGCGCTCTGGTGGAGCCGGGGGTGTGAACCACTCATTTTTATGGTCTCGGCTGTCTGTTGGTTCGCTGGCGGTCTCTCTGGGTGGAGTCTGCTCGGTGCGCGTGGCCGCTCCCTCCTTCTCTCCTTCTCTGCCTCACTGCGCCGCTCGTCTGCGTCTGAGAGGGAAGGGAAGAGGAAAGAGAGGAGTGGACTGAGTGAGACTGACTTATAGCCCGGAGATAGATATTTAGCAAAGAAAAGAAGGCGGTTATGGCACCGGGAAGCAGAAAAGGGAGTCTTTCTGGACGGCCTGAAGGCGCACGTGATAGATAGCACGTGATCCAAGGAGCTCCAGCGAAAGGAAAAGTTCCAAGTGGAACTGGAAGCTAAAAGATGGCAGAACTGATGTAAGAAAGCACAAGCAGCATACTCGACACAATAAGTACAGAGCTGTGAGCTGGTTTTTGATTGGCCATTGGTCTGATAAACCCAACTTTACAGCCGTTTGAAATAGACTTCATTTTTTCGTTGAAAGGATTTTCTCGTATTTGTCTACCAGACTATGGAAACTATGAAAGACGATTAGGGCCACGTGACAAATGTATTTGAGTAATGAGATGTATCCCCAGACGGCCTGATCAGAAAGTCCTCCAGGCTCACAGAATGTACACGAGGTAATTGTGAAACAATACTAATCTGTTTTTGTTAAAAACAGCATCAATAAGCAAAACGTAAACTAATGAAATAAACAGTGGGGCAGACCTAAACCATCTGGGAGTCGGACACTGGGATGTCTTATAAGATGCTCGATAGTAAGCATTACAGTTACAGCTGCACTGCCTGTCTCCTAAGTGGGCGTGGTCTGAATACATTACATTACATTTAGCTGATGCTTTTATCCAAAGTGACTTACATGATATACAGTAGACCGTAGACACAGCAACGGTGCTTCAAAATGTCGACACAGCTTGGCTCACCTTAACACTGGACTGGTGCCAGATCTGGCAAGAGTGTGCTGCTGAGACACGCAAGTCTTGAAAAATCATTCTGACTTTAACTCTAACTCAAATACATTTTTCCTATGTGGCAATAAGGTTGTTCTGTAGGAAGCTACAGGGGAAATACTTGGTCAACATTCCTTTCCAAAACAGAAGACTCTCCCTCATTCCCAGCCCTGATGTATCCCTGATTATTTGGGTACAGTCCTCCCTCCTCCTCCTCCATCCCATCTTTTATGACAGTATGGCTATCGGAGGAAAAGGGGGTTGTTTTCTGAGCCGGAAACAAGGTGACACTGTAGTAGACAGAGAGTTCAAAGAGCAACGTTCAGGGTCCCTCTGCGTATATGAGCTCATCTAATGCTCATTGTTGATGAGTCCCTGGGAGCAGAGGAATACATGTGTGAGAGATCCAGAGGGATATGAGCACCAGAGACTCCCCAATAAGGTCACAGACGTTTGTTTGTGTCTGCGAGCATTGACAGTGTGCTCATCTGTGCGCCTACTGCGAGAGTATGCAGCCCAAATGTCTGCCTTGTGTGTTTGAGTCATGTCACAGTATGTGCAGCCTTATCTCTGCAGAGGTCACAGGCTAGACAATGTACCCAGCCTGCTCTGTTTGTCTTCTCTGTAGCCCACCCACCAAACAGCAGTATGCACTGTATGAGAGACAGCTTTGAGTGTTTTATAGCTGCAGGCAGCTGGTCACCAAGGTAATCATTTTTCATGTATCTTCACTTTCACTAAAAGCTTTTTTTGAGGCTAGTTTTATAATAATGTTTTTAAAAGTCCTCCTTGGTGCGTTATAGACACATTTTGATTGGATGAGGTAGATGAGCTGGCAAATATAATAATCCAGATGTTTCCACTGTCACTTGTGTTCTGTTGTCATACAACATAAAGCTCCTGGGAGGTGATTAGAAGGGCCGCCCAGCCAACATGCTGTCAGCTGATTGGCTCTGGGGGACAGTGGTGTGATGCCCCCTGTGGTTCTGGAGGGACCTTAACATCTGAAGGTGTGCTTTGCACAAATTGGACCGCTGGACCGTTTATGCTGTCTGCATCCATTGGGCCCAAACAGCCAATGTGCAGACTGTACCAGCATCAGCTGTAAACCAGCGAGCAACAAGCTCATCGGCTGCGTGAGGTGTGTGTGTGGTGTCACAGCTCTTCAGTCTCTTGAAGCTGTCTGAGATTTCAAATAGTTCACAGAAAACCTGTGTTATAAACTGGATGCATGGAGTTGCATTATGGGAATCGTAGGATCCACCCTTTTTGGAACTTGACTCATAGGGCAGGATATCTCCACCTCTGCTGCTTCCCTTTTGACAATTGTTCTTTCTATTCTATTATTCTTTAACTTTTCGGTTGGAGTGACTCTTAAAAAGGACTGGATTATAAAAAACTAACTTTCTTGATGGGAGTAAGTTACAGAACAGCAGTCGCTGTAAAGACAGAAAAAGAGCTGTGACTGCTGCTTTTCTGACTTAACAGGGAGCTCAGTGGCAGAAGCCGCAGTGTTGCCCTGAGCCACCAAGAGTGCTGTGTGTGTGTGTGTGTGTGTGTGTGTGTGTGTGTGTCTGGTGAAGGGAGAATCTTAAGAATGCCCCTCAACCCCATAACAACCTTGGAGCCTTAATGACACCCCAATAAAAGAGCACCATCATTGTAACACACACACACACACACACACACACACACACACACACACACACACACACACACACACACACACACACACACACACACCAGCATGCTTTTCCATTAACTGGGCAATTTAAAACAATAGAACCATACATTTAGATAGTTTGGAGTCATTCGGCTCTGGTCCCTGTTGGTGGGTTATTTTCATTCATTACGTAATATATGTAACAGTTTACAGGCTTTGGCCCTACTTCAAACTGAAAAAGTAAGCAGCAGGATTGATTGCAAAGGTGCTAAAGAAGTAAAATGGTTCCAACAGAAATCTTTTGAGGGATCATCCATGGGTTGGATTCCAACTGAACTTCAGAAAGCACAGCAAAGTATTGCCAGGGAGTCAGTAAGAGTGAGAAAACTTGTGAGAGATTCACTGCGGAGCAGGCAATTGTTTCAATGGAATTTTTCCAAATAAACAAAACACAGGGGCGGGGACATAAAGAGTGCCAAGGCACATTAGAATGTATCAGGCTCTGAAGAGCAAAGCGACCTCTCTGGCTTGTCATCAGGCTCCCTCTAGTGAGTATTTATGGTACTACATTTGTCACTTCCGGTCTATGAATTGGCTCCACTGCTTCTTTTTCTCTCCTCACTGTTTTGGAAATTGCACTCTTCACATGCCCATTTTGGCACCCTTGCTTTTCTAAATGTATCCACTTATTATTTATTACTATCCACCGTTATTTGTCATCACCTCTTTGTAATCTGGTCTCATTCTGGACAACAATTCAATCCTTTTTCGTTTTATTTGCGAACAACAACTAATAATTTCACGTGTTCATCAAATAATGGCTAATGTGTAGATGTTCACATCTTCTTCTATTTAGAGGAGCTTTACACTGATGAATGAGGCTATTTTATTTCCCAGTGGGCTAGTGGTTAAGGCACATAGTGTATTGCCCCCATTTCCAGACCTTCGTCATACTGCCAACCCCAATGCCAAAAAAAGACATTTCTCAATGTATAATAATAATAGTTATGTCAATATATATATATACAAGACAATAAACATAATTAGGTACATTAGGTATCAAGTACATAGAGGTAAAATGTTGACGTACATTACTTGAGTATACACATTATGTTACACTTATTGGAAATATTGCAATATTTACGACACCACATGGAATTGCCTGATTGATTAGCTGTAGTTAATAGAGATGTTCTGATATCATTTTTTCTTTTGCAATGCATTGGCCGACACCGAGAACTGATCTGATACAAGTCTGTTTAATACAAAAAAGATTTAACAGGTAATTACTGTAAACATATCTCCTTCAAACAACTGTAGTAACAACTGTATTCAGCTATCTCGCCAAAAACAAAATTTTAAGAGATTACATTTGAAAACATTATAATATTGTTATAATTTAGCTTTTTTCAATACTAATTTACCCAAAATGGGGCATGAACGCGTCATAATGTAGCTTAATACAACCTTCCTTTAAAGTTACACTTGCAACTATAACGTCAGTGTGACACACTCTGGGTCATGTACCAGCAATTGTGATCGATTGGATCTGTACAGCCTGAAAAATAAAGTTCCTAATTTATGTTATTTATGTTGTTTATAAATGCTTATATGTTTCTCTCTTTTTCTTAATTTTCTTTTAAACCTTTTTGCACTTTATTATTATTATTCACTTATTCACTGTATGTTGGACAGAAGAGAAACGTACTTTCAATCTTTTGTATGTTTGCACATATGATCAAATTGACAATAAAGCTGACTTTGACTTTGGACTTTTTATTTTAAAGAGCAAATACAGTGGGATGCTATTATTAGTCCAGTACCAACCTGCAAGGATGCTACTAGTAGTACAGTACTGGCCTGAAATTATACTACTATTAGTACTGTACTGGCCTGAAATGATACTACTAGTAGTACAGTACTGGCCTGAAATTATACTACTATTAGTACTGTACTGGCCTGAAATTATACTACTATTAGTACAGTACTGGCCTGAAATGATACTACTATTAGTACAGTACTGGCCTGAAATGATACTACTATTAGTACAGTACTGGCCTGAAATTATACTACTATTAGTACTGTACTGGCCTGAAATGATACTACTATTAGTACAGTACTGGCCTGAAATTATACTACTATTAGTACAGTACTGGCCTGAAATTATACTACTATTAGTACAGTACTGGCCTGAAATGATACTACTATTAGTACAGTACTGGCCTGAAATTATACTACTATTAGTACAGTACTGGCCTGAAATTATACTACTATTAGTACAGTACTGGCCTGAAATGATACTACTATTAGTACAGTACCAACCTGCAGTGGTACTTCTATTAGTACAGTACTGGCCTGAAATTATACTACTATTAGTACAGTACTGGCCTGAAATTATACTACTATTAGTACAGTACTGGCCTGAAATGATACTACTATTAGTACAGTACTGGCCTGAAATTATACTACTATTAGTACAGTACTGGCCTGAAATTATACTACTATTAGTACAGTACTGGCCTGAAATGATACTACTATTAGTACAGTACCAACCTGCAGTGGTACTTCTATTAGTACAGTACTGGCCTGAAATTATACTACTATTAGTACAGTACTGGCCTGAAATTATACTACTATTAGTACAGTACCAACCTGCAGTGGTACTTCTATTAGTACAGTACCAACCTGCAGTGGTACTTCTATTAGTACAGTACCAACCTGCAGTGGTACTACTATTAGTACAGTACCAACCTGCAGTGGTACTTCTATTAGTACAGTACCAACCTGCAGTGGTACTTCTATTAGTACAGTACCAACCTGCAGTGGTACTACTATTAGTACAGTACCAACCTGCAGTGGTACTTCTATTAGTACAGTACCAACCTGCAGTGGTACTACTATTAGTACAGTACCAACCTGCAGTGGTACTTCTATTAATACAATACCAACCTGCAGTGGTACTTCTATTAGTACAGTACCAACCTGCAGTGGTACTTCTATTAGTACAGTACCAACCTGCAGTGGTACTTCTATTAGTACAGTACCAACCTGCAGTGGTACTACTATTAGTACAGTACCAACCTGCAGTGGTACTTCTATTAGTACAGTACCAACCTGCAGTGGTACTTCTATTAGTACAGTACCAACCTGCAGTGGTACTTCTATTAGTACAGTACCAACCTGCAGTGGTACTTCTATTAGTACAGTACCAACCTGCAGTGGTACTTCTATTAGTACAGTACCAACCTGCAGTGGTACTACTATTAGTACAGTACCAACCTGCAGTGGTACTTCTATTAGTACAGTACCAACCTGCAGTGGTACTTCTATTAGTACAGTACCAACCTGCAGTGGTACTACTATTAGTACAGTACCAACCTGCAGTGGTACTTCTATTAGTACAGTACCAACCTGCAGTGGTACTTCTATTAGTACAGTACCAACCTGCAGTGGTACTTCTATTAGTACAGTACCAACCTGCAGTGGTACTTCTATTAGTACAGTACCAACCTGCAGTGGTACTTCTATTAGTACAGTACCAACCTGCAGTGGTACTTCTATTAGTACAGTACCAACCTGCAGTGGTACTTCTATTAGTACAGTACCAACCTGCAGTGGTACTTCTATTAGTACAGTACCAACCTGCAGTGGTACTACTATTAGTACAGTACCAACCTGCAGTGGTACTTCTATTAGTACAGTACCAACCTGCAGTGGTACTTCTATTAGTACAGTACCAACCTGCAGTGGTACTTCTATTAGTACAGTACCAACCTGCAGTGGTACTTCTATTAGTACAGTACCAACCTGCAGTGGTACTTCTATTAGTACAGTACCAACCTGCAGTGGTACTTCTATTAGTACAGTACCAACCTGCAGTGGTACTACTATTAGTACAGTACCAACCTGCAGTGGTACTTCTATTAGTACAGTACCAACCTGCAGTGGTACTTCTATTAGTACAGTACCAACCTGCAGTGGTACTTCTATTAGTACAGTACCAACCTGCAGTGGTACTTCTATTAGTACAGTACCAACCTGCAGTGGTACTTCTATTAGTACAGTACCAACCTGCAGTGGTACTTCTATTAGTACAGTACCAACCTGCAGTGGTACTACTATTAGTACAGTACCAACCTGCAGTGGTACTACTATTAGTACAGTACCAACCTGCAGTGGTACTTCTATTAGTACAGTACCAACCTGCAGTGGTACTTCTATTAGTACAGTACCAACCTGCGATCCCAACAGCTTCTCATCACTCAGCACAGCCACAAGCAGAGCTGAGCTCAACAGAGGAAGTTAGATGTACGCTGCACAAAGCGCCACTAACCACAAGGCATACACACAGAGTGATGTGGAGAGAGAGAGAGAGAGTCAGATGCACAGATTACAGGAAAGGTAAAGTGTGTAAGCGAGTCTGTGGTCTGTGTGTGTGTGTGTGTGTGTGTGTGTCTTTTGGTGGCACTTGTTGGCACTTGTTGGGTACTGAAAGTAGGGCAAGAAGTGTCAAATAAGGACATGTTTGGTCTACACGTTAGCAACTCACACGCTCTTCCTGGTTTCGTTGGCCCTCAGCGTTGGCTCTTTCTTATATAGTTGTTCTGAAGCCAAGAAGCTGCAATATGTCATCGAAATGTCTCCCAAACCTTTGGCGTGTCAGCAAACATTCAAAGCCTACAATTTTCAAACACATTTTTCTCAATCGTGTTTTAGATGAAAGGTGTACCGAATGTTGTGACCAAACAGGATGAAACCATGCCAGAAAAGGTTTTAAACAACTTCTCTTTAAGCATAAAAGAGGCATGTTCCAATCTTTCAGTCTCTTTTAAGAAAACAAAAAAGAGAGGAGTGACATTGGGGGACAGATAATGATGGATTTTGGTGGCAGATATCATCACTATTTCCAATTAAGACAGTTTTACTCATGGCAGTAATACAAGTCCTCTTATTTCCTGATAAGATTCAGAATCAGCTTCATTAGTAAAGTAAGCGAGCATAGGAATTTAACTGTGCTAACACAAAAATAGATTCAAGAGCTGTGAACAAGGTAAAAAATAAAGGTAAAGACGAGACTGGACAGTTATGTGTGTGAACGAAATGTGCAATGATTGTCTCAGAATATAGGCTGCAGATTCTGGAAGTTGCCCTTAACCCTCTACGTTCTTCTGGGAGGCAACTATTATATTTTTGGATGATTGAAGTTCTCTGAAAATACAGAACCAGTGAAAAGCATGGACACACCGTCTCATTCACATTGAATGAGACAGTGTGTCCACACTTTCCACTGGTACTACATTTCAATCAAGTATTCCACCCCACACCCCACCCAGATAAAGCAACAATGTAAAACGTGTATTTGTGTCCAAATGATTTGGTGAGAACCAGCAACATATACATTAAATACAACACACATACGTCCCTGGTTTCTTTAAGACAATAACAAAGATATTTTCTGCACCTTTGCCATCACTTTCTGGTTTCTCTCTGTGGGACGTTAGGACATCTTTTATGTAAAGCACTTTGCGACTTGTTTTGAAAAGTGCTTTATAAATATTGCCATTATTATAATATATATTTGCATTAAGTTATATACACATATACAGTAGATACACACACATATTTAAACATCATTGCTTCTTTAGAAATTACAACAAGTAATCTTATTAAATGTGTTAAATATAGTAAGGCACTGTGCCACATGTGCTCTGTCATTTGATCGATGAGAAACGTCATATGTCATATAGCAGAAGGTGCAAAAAGCTACAAATTACATTTATAAATGTGAGGCTCTAGAAGTCTGTGCTTCTCGTTAACGAGAAGTTCCAGCCTCATGAACGAGGCCAGCCAGCGGGGGGCGTAAGCGGCCGCTGCTCCCTCCAATCTCCCCTGGTAAAAGCTCCGGTGCAGTCAGTGTATTACCTTATTTGGTGCGGAGACCCTAATTGGAACACCGGAGAGATGCTTCAGCCCGGTGCGCGTGGAGCAGCGGGCTCGTGCGCGACAGCCCATAAACAAACTTCATGGTGAAGTTATGAAGTGAGATGATGGATGAGCTCGTGGCGCTTTACATCATCTGCTGTGACCGACCACCGCGCACTCACACTGTCCACCGTTAACTATGTTGGAGGCTCGTTTAAACGAGCCTGATGAGAAGCGTTAGTGTGTATAAGGACATAATAATGACATGATACGTGACTGGCAGCCTCTCCCCGTGTCGCCCGCACTCACAGCAACAAGTCCGCCGCGGGAATACACTTACATGAGTCTGGAGTCTGGATCTCCAAGTACGCGCGTGCCTCTCCAGTCCGCTCAGTCAGTGCGCGCAGCAGCAGCCCGCCGTCCTCTTGTCACAGAGGCTGTTCAGTGTGTGGCCGATGTGTGTGTGTGCTGCTGCACCCAATGCCCGGACCTCCCTCCCTACGCGCAGTCCCGGTGGGGGGAGATGGTGTGTTGGCTGTGCTGGTGGCGTCAAAGAGAGGCTGGAAACAGAGACGCTCGTTCGCTCTTTTCTACCCCTGTCTCCTCGGTCTCTCTCTTTCTCTGCCTGTCTCCTCGGTCTTTCTTTCTCTCCCTCTCTCTCCTCTGTCTCTCTCTTTCTCTCCCTCTGTCTCCTCGGCCTCTCTCTTTCTCTCCTTCTATCTCCTCGGTCTCTCTCTCTTTCTCTCCGTCTGTCTCCTCGGCCTCTCTCTTTCTCTCCTGTCTCCTCAGCCTCTCTTTCTCTTCCTCCGTCCTCCACTGGAGAGCCTTAATTGGTAAACGGGTAAAAGAGAAGAGGTGCTGAGGGGTGTGACTCTCTCTCTCTCTTTCTCTCTCTCCTTCTGCTCAGTGCCTCTTTTTTTAACATAGGTGAGGCCATGCCCACATTACTTAAATCACCATTCAATTGGCAGCTTGCACATTGACTACTGGTTGTTTTTCATATTTCATAACAGCATTCTTTACACACACATACGGTACACATTTGATGAATTCATAGCGGCTCAGAGAGAGAGCACATTTCCTCTGCACCCTGCGTGTGCTTCTCATTGGCCATCGCAACTCCACAATTCAGACTCATTCAATACAAATACAAATAGGTTAAATAGATGCCTCCCCTGACCGCACGTGATCTCTACCATCTTCTTTCTATTTTACCCAGTGTGCGCGAGAGAGAGGGAGAAAGATAAATACAGAGAGGAGAGATAGAGAGAAAGAGAGATGTGGAGAGAGGAGAGATAGAAAGAGATTGTTTTTATAAAAAAAACTTTATTTAACAATCAGCATATCAGGACAAAGCACTGTTCTTATGACAATAACAACAAAACACAATCACTTCATAACTTACACAAAAGGAGTATTAAATGTAATGTAAAATGTTAATCGTCCCCAGGCACACACATTGCATCCTTATAACATAATTTCTGAATAAAGTCTCCATGCTGTTCATGCTTTAAAAAAAAACTAAAACCAACCCAGAGTCTGGCCTTGACCAGAGACCTGAAGACAGGAAGTGCGTCCTGTCCCGTCCTGCCCTCCACTCTGCACTTCCTGCTGCTGTAGATCTAGCTTGGCCTGGACTCACCAAATCTGCTAGAAATAGTACGCAGAGCGTTAAAAACACTAGAGTCTGTTTCTTTCCTAAAAACAGTCAAACACGGTCTCCAGAGCCTCCCAGAATGGACATACATTTGAAACAGTGGGGTTAAGACAGTGGGGTTAAGTGTGCAGAAGTCCACACGCTGACGGTCCGCCCCACTCAGCAATGTTCCAGGGAGCCCATTCAGGTCCGCAATGAAGCCCAGCTCCGGAAAGGGATCCATAGAGTCCAGTACCTCCTATCCTCTACTCCTGCAGCAGCATGCCCTCCCCCTCCGTCAGTCTCCGTCACCTGCTCAGGATGCTCCCGCTCTGCCAAATGGACTTCAGCCCGAGCAGAGAAGCAGGTGTGTCTTTCAGTCCAGGACCAGCCACATCCACCACCTTCTTCAGGGTGGTGGTCCCATAGGAGCACAGCATGCTGCTGAGCCCTGGTGTCGTACGGTCCAGCACATCCGCCATGGCCCGTCACCAGAGGCTCCTCAGTGTTGCTGCTGGCTCCGGTCTTCTCCGTTTAAAGGAGTTCCACACTTTAAAAAGTGACTTGTAAAAAGGAGATAGCCCTCCTCGTTTCAAAAGGTTAAAATCCATTAAAAAGAGTACAGTGTCTCCTAGGGCAGCGGTATTCCTTATAATGCAGCTGGCCAAGCCCCTCCACACCACATCTGTCGTACCTGTCAGATATTTCAGTACAAACTGAAACCTGAATGTTCTTACTCTGCTGTCAATGTGGACCAGACCCTGTCCCCCTACTCTTTTGCCAACAACAGCACAGTCTGAGAGACCCAGCCTGTCCCCAAAGAAATCTACTAAGATGGCCTGCAGCTTGCAAAACCCTTTAAAACCAGCCCTTCAATGTTTACTCGGATCTTACTCAGCAAGGGCTCAATAGACAGCGCCTACAGCATCCCCGATAGAGAGCAGCCCTGTCGCACCCCTCTGTGTACCCTAAAAGGAGCACTGAGACCTCCATTGATCTTCAGTACACTCTCAATGTCCTGTTATAAAACCTTGATCATGGCTATGAGACCTGGGCTGAGGCCAGAACTCTCCAGAGTCTTCCAGAGGTAAAGGTGCTCGTCAAAATCCTTTTCCTGGTCTAGAGAAATGAGACCAGTTTATTAAAGCCCAAAGAACCGATGTCCAAAATTTACCGAATTAAGGACACATTGTCCAGAATGGACCTACCAGGCACACAGTAGGTCTGGTACTGGTGGATCACCTGGTCCATCACCTCTCTCAGTCTGTTGGCCAGCGCTTTGGTCAGCATTGTATAGTCCGAACACAGAAGGGAGGACGGCAGTTCTCAATCTCTTGTAGATTGCCCTTTACTCTACAGAAAGCCCATTGATGCCAGGAGCCTTCCCCCCTCCATGCTGTGCAGGGCCGCATACAGCTCCTGCATCCCCAGGGGAGCCTCCAACCCGGCATTCACTTACTTTGGGACTTTGGGCAGCGATCCACAAAAAGACTCAAACATATCACTGTTCTCAATGTACTCACTGCAGTAGATCTGAGAGTAGAAGCTCACAGTTCTCCTCCGGATCTCCTCGCTGTCCCTGAGCTCCTGCCCTGTAGCCGAGCCAGAGCATGAATGCTCCTGCTTTGCCCGTTTCTTTGCCTCCTGCCTTCTACCGGCCTCCACCTGTCCTCCAGCACTCACCTGACTCTCCTGTTGTGCTTCACCCGCCTCACCTGCGTAAAGTCCTGACGTTCTGTGACCTCCTCACTCTCCTTCTGGTTCTGTGCTCCATCCGTCTGTGCCTCAGCAGGTGTTTTGCTAGAAGAGCTCTGCTCTGCTGAGCTATTCCTCCCCCGAGGAGACCTGAAGCCTGAGGAGACCTTCCTCACCTGAAGAGACCTTCCTCACCTGAAGAGACCTTCCTCACCTGAGGAGACTTTCCTCACCTGGGGAGACCTGAAGCCTGAGGAGACATTCCTCACCTGAGGAGATTTGAAGCCTGAGGAGACCTTCTTCACCTGAGGAGACCTTCTTCACCTGAGGAGACCTTCCTCACCTGAGGAGACCTTCCTCACCTGCGACACCACCTTCCAGTGCCTCGCCAACTCTCTGGTCAGAGCCTCGTCTCTGATGAACGGGGGGACGTTGGACACTCTGACCAACGGTGTCGAGAGCGACAGCACGGGCACGAGCGAGCCGCTCACCACCACCATGTTGGATCACCCCGCCACTCATGCGCGCTGCAGACTTCACGCTGTCGTGACCGTCCACTTGCCCCACTGCCAACCCGCACTATACTACCGGGAAACCTGCGATCTTCACGCCGTGCCTCCGAGTCAGCCCGCTCAGGTCCATGGCGGGGGTCCACACGTCGCCCAGCATGAGCCGGCCGGCTGCAAACAAACACACATGAACCCGACACACCCCACGTGCACCCAGCCACACAACCCCACAATACCGCTGTGACACGACACTATAAAATACACTCTATCACAACTTTCACCAGAACATACAGATAGAAATCACCACTAACACACGCTCTCAGCTTACAGCCTCCATCCTCACGCTCAGAGAGAGAGAGAGAGAGAGAGAGAGAGAGAGAGAGAGATGGTGGATGGATGGATGAATATATGGATTGTGTGTGTGTGAGAGCGATAGAGAAATAGATGGATTGCGCATGGGTGTGTGGGTGTATGTGTGTGCGTGAGATAGAGAGATAGATGGGTTGTGTGTGTGAGAAAGAGATAGATGATTGTGTGTGTGTGTGTGAGAGAGAGAGAGAGAGAGAGAGAGAGAGAGATAGTGTGTGTGTGTCTGTGTGTCTGTGTTTGAGTGAGATATAGAGAGATAGATGGATTGTGTGTGTGTGCGTGAGATAGAGAGATGGATTGTTTGTCTGTGTGTGTGAGAGAGATAGAGAGATGGATTTAGTGTGTGTGTGTGAGAGAGAGAGAGAAAGAGAGAGATGGATTGTGTGTGTGTGAGATAGAGAGATAGATGGATTGTGTGTGTGTGTGTGTGTGTGTGTGTGTGTGTGTGTGTGTGTGTGTGTGTGTGTGTGTGTGTGTGTGTGTGTGTGTGTGTGTGTGCGTGTGTTTGAGTGCTCTCCAGCTGAGCATTGGCTCAGGAAAAAAGAATGTTGGGCCTCGGCTGTGCCCCGTGTGCTTACAGTTCAGCAGTCTGGTGGGAGGATGGAGGGAGAGGGGAGGCTGTAGGATATGTGGGGAGATTAAAGAGATAGTGGAGTGGAACAGGGAGGGGTGACAGATTGAAGAAGACATTAACATCTCTTGAATATATTATGATATTTCTCAATTCACTTTTGGATAACAGTCTGCACTTTCTTGCCGAGGTTGGGGTGAGACTTGTTGACTTCATAGCTAGTGCTGGTTGACAGATGTTTTAACACGAGACAGTCTCTCCTGTTACCAGCCTGGCTTAAGGATAGAACAAATAGATAGAATACATTTTCTCATATTTTACGACAGCAAATCAGATACGTTTATAAAGTTGTCTGTTTGAGACTGTTGATCTTCAAAGTTAAACTAATTCAAATAAACATGTCACTGCATAGTCCAGCAATAAAACCCATGACACTTTTGTACAGGTTAAACAAACAATCTATAAAATAACATCATTCACAACCATAACCTTTCTTTTGCTCACCATAACATACAAAGCTCATGTAAATTTAAGGAAATAGTGGGCTAAATGGAGCCCACACCACCTCACCCCAATGAAACCAATCCTCTAAACCAAAGATTAGACTTCATCCTGGATCATGTCAACATGACTGAAGGTGAATACTGAAGTGAAGTGACATGTCTTTGTTGAAAAGCTGCTCCGTAAAGTACCGTAAAGTGCTGTGAGGACTGGACTGTTTCCATACTTCACAGATCAACTCAGATCTTTTCACTTGAAACTTTTTTCATTAACAATAACTTCCTCCTCTGATGGTTTCTTGTTCTGAGAGGAGAGTCTGGTGGAATCTTCAGGATCAGGTTTCAGGATCACTCAGCAATCTGTACAAATGCCAGATTAAGTGTAACATTATACTGTCGTGTTTTATCAGGGCCATAGAAAAATGAAATTCTGATGGGGGCAACCATGTCGAAGCAGATACATTTGGTCTTGAATGAAGGAGCAGCATGTATTTAAAAAGAATAAACACAATGTTGCAATACAACCTGTCCGTGGCTCACTGAACTGAACCGAAAGAAAACGCAAAGAAGCGCGTCAACCAGGTCAATCCGGAGGGAAAAGCACCTCCGTAGCCCGGGTATTAGACTGGGCTCCTTTAACAGTGATTACAGAGGAAACCAATATGATCAGACACGATTTTGTGATCAATGAATAGTTCCATTGCAAATGAGTAATTCTTGAATCTTGCTCTTTTTGTATTTAATTTCAAGGTGATTCGATGATTACAAGAATTTCAACATTTCTATCTCACAAGGATCCCTCCCAGTGTTGCTGTAGTGTGATAACAGTGTTAAGTGTGCTAGTATTATCAGTAATTATATGAGGCACGATTTATTTTCATTATTTTAAACGTCAAAAAGTTGTTTTTTCTCAAAGCCCTTTACAATTCTTTTCTCTTATTCTACCAGTTACACACAAGCAATTTCAATCAGGAGAGACTAGTTCCGAATTAAACAATAGATTTATTACAACGGTAATAGTGCAACAATGGAATAGTGCAAAGTCTTTGGCGATCGGACTGAACCAGGATGAACAAGGGTTCTGAGTTCTGAGTTCTTCACCTTGGGGGTCTCTATACAAGCTCTGGGACATTAGTCAGTCATGAAACAGTGCGTTTTGCACTTAACTAAATTTGAGCATTTTAATTAAGTTTTCTTGAAAACTGGTCACTTGAAATTACAAGGTTACAAGTACAAGGGTTTTTATTTGTCATTGTACAACTGCAACTACAACCAAATTGCACTTAGAAAAGACAAATATATATGTATATTTTAATTCTGTCTAAATTAGATTTTTGAAATTTACTAAACTGCAGCAGCATTGTAGAAGTTTGAAAGAAAACAATTTCAATCACTTTAATTAAATACATTGGGTGGTTTTTGGATTAAGATATTTCAAAGCTGTGAAATGCACATTACTAACTCTACTTCCTTTCGGGATCCTCTGTGCTTCCTCTCCTCAAGCTTCCATGGATCATGTCTGTCTGGATCCGGTCCTGCTCCCTGCCATGGTGGCCCTGCTGATGCCCCTCCTCTCTACCTCCTTCTACTGACATGGATCGTGGTCATCTGGGTCGTGGTCCATGCCTACTACTCATTATATGAATAATTTCTGTGACATCCATTGAATGTGCTGTAACTCTGTTACGTTAATTCTGTACACATGACATCTATTGCTTCTGTCCATCCGGGGAGAGGGATCCTCCTCTGTTGCTCTCCTGAAGGTTTCTTCACTTTTTTCCCTGTAAAAGGGTTTTCACTATTTTTTGGGGAGTTTTTCCTGATTCGATGTGAGGACAGGGATGTCATATGTGTACAGATTGTAAAGCCCTCTGAGGATAATTTGTATTTGTGATTTTGGGCTATACAAAATAAACTGAATGGAATTGAACTGAATTCAGGTTCATCATTATGTATTCAATAGTATAATTACTGTTCACAAGTTCATATTCACTTGCGTGTAATCTCTTTTTAATGATGTATGTCTTTGCATCCATGGGCGACCAATGTATGCATGAGAACTGGAGTTACAGCCATGATCATGTTTAATGTTATTGGCCTTGTCTCGTTACTGATTAGAAGGTCACTGCTGTGCACTGCATGTTCACGTTCACTCACTGCACAGTCATGAGACTGCATTGAGCTTCTCATCTAGCTCTCTGCAAGAAAGTGAATGAGAACGCTGCCTAACGTGTTTAGCTATATAAGCTTTTATTCTGCAATGTCTCCTTAGTTTCCTTTAATGTGTAGTGTACAAGATAGTGTACGAGAGAGAGGGGATGAAGACAGTTCTATCTCTGTGCATGTGTATGAATCAGCATGTGTAAATAAGAGCCAGATGTTTGCCGTTGTGGTAGTGAGCTCGTCCAATCGGTCAGTGACATCATCTGTATGCAGCTTGTTGAAGTTACATCACCACAGGCTTATTTGTTGGGGTAAATACTCAAAAACACGCACGCACGCACACACACACACACACACCACTATGTAACACTGATCCATACAAACCAGTGAAAAGAAGAAGGCAACTTACACCACCTACTATCTGGTCTTGAAATAAAGAAATTATGTTGGATCTTCCAAGACTGTCTCCAGCTAAATGAAAGGAAAGGAAAAGACTTTCATCTAAAGTCCACACAGCACAGAGACTGAAGGGAGAACGTGTAAACAGGTGAGTTGGTCAGGTGACTGGAGCAGGTCAAAGGGCAACTGGTGGACAGGTAGAGAATGGCAGTAGCTTGATGCTCTCTAGGGTCCCCCTCTAGCAACATTTCTGGACGATTCTGTTAACATGCTAATAAGTTACTCATTATTTTTTGTGCATTTTACGAAAGCCAGTAACAATCAATTTCCACTCCATGCTCAACACTGTCTTTTCAAACGGTCTTCACAGGAAACTCAATTAGAGTTAGGCAAAAAAAATGACTGATTGTCGTTTTAGTGATAGATTGTCGTTTTAGTAAAAAACTAAACCCGGTCCTGTTAATTTCTATTTTCTAGTCTTTCGACCACTCAAAGCTCTCTAACCCTACATGACATCACTCATTCACACACTGATGGGAGGAGCTACCATGTGAGGGGCCACCTGCCCATCAGGAGGAACTAACCATTCATTCTCCTTCACAAACCGCAGGACCAGCCTGCAAGTTCCGTTACAAAAACCTTTTGAACAATTTTCATATGTTTGGTGACCGTTTTAGAAAAACAAAGCTCACTTCAGGCCATTGTATGTTGTGATTTGAGCTCAGCTTGTTTGGTCCTCGCAAACTGAATATCAGTGAATGGAACCTCAATTCTACTTAGATTGGACATGCACTTTTTGAAAGGTCAAACAAGCAGTCCAAGTCTCTGCAAACCTGTTTATCTTGGGCTAAATCGTTTAAAGTCATCTTTATTCATCTCTGTTCCCTCTGTTCCAACCTTTAAAATAAAATGATATCTGTGACAGAGTGGGCACAAAGGTGACAGAAAGGTAATAGGAAAGCAGACCGATGTTGTGGCAAAAAGTAAAGGCCGAGGCTGTTAACATGTGCACAGTGGGATGTAAAAGGGCAATGGTGAGACATGATAGAGCCCGGCTGACAGCCTCTTCACAAAGCTTCTCTCTGACAGACAGTTAAAGCACTAAAGTGGTAAATTGTTTAACTGAGTTTAAAATGTTCCCTCTGCACTCACTTTCTGACTCCCGTTTACATTCACACACTCTGAGCTGAATATAAACGTATATGCTGTTGCTGACAAATTGTACACATGCCCAAACACAGACCCAAGGTGCTTACATACGACCCATAAACAGCACATTAAACCCCACTTGCAGGTAATGCCACAAACATGCCTCTTTCGCATTCTTCCAAGCCACTTTTATGTGCTTTTGGGTGGAGCCAGATGGCCCCCCATCTGGCTCCACCTAAAGGCACATGAAAGTGGCTCCCATATGACAAAGTACAGTAGTTATGGAAAACGTTACTCATTTAAAGGAATGTAGTCCATATTTAGACATGTCAAATATGGGCTGCAGTGGAATAGACCTTTATGGTCATATCTTAGGGAGCTTATAGCACCTTCACTAACAAGGACCACGCTAGATAGTTGGTTTCCAAAATGGTTTATTATCGAACCTGTTAGGTTCTCGAAGCGGAGAAAGAGTGAGGGATGAGGGATGAGGGGAGAGGGAAGAGGGGTAAGGGGTAAGGGATGAGGGATGAGGGATGCGGGATGAGGGATGAGGGGAGAGGGAAGAGGGGTAAGGGATGAGGGATGAGGGATGCGGGATGAGGGATGAGGGATGAGGGGTAGGGGGTGAGGGATGTGGGATGGGGGATTAGGGATGAGGGAAGAGGGGGAGGGATGGGGGGAGGGGGTGCGGGATGAGGGGAGAGGGTTTGTGGTGCGAAAGTCGAAGGCGGGCGATGGGAGACCGCCGTGGCGTCGGGGGTGTTAGAGACTGAGTGGGGGCCGTCTCTTCAGTGGCTCTGGATGTCAGAGTCCCCCCCGTCGTTCCTGCTGGAGAGAGAGAGAGGGAGAGAGAGAGAGAGAGAGAGAGAGAGAGAGAGAGAGAGACAAGAACGGGGTGGGTGGGAGGGATGTGGAGACAGAGTCACAGAGGATGTGGACAGGTTAGTCTCATTTAAATACCCCGGTGCGCGGGGGACGAGCTGCATCGGGGGCGTGGTCCCTGTTCCTGAACTAAGTTTAATAAAACACCATTTCACTAACAAGGACCACGCTAGATAGTGGGTTTCCAAAATGGTTTATTATCGAACCTGTTAGGTTCTCGAAGCGGAGAAAGAGTGAGGGATGAGGGATGAGGGGAGAGGGAAGAGGGGTAAGGGATGAGGGATGAGGGATGAGGGATGCGGGATGAGGGATGAGGGATGAGGGATGAGGGATGAGGGGTAGGGGGTGAGGGATGTGGGATGGGGGATTAGGGATGAGGGAAGAGGGGGAGGGATGGGGGGAGGGGGTGCGGGATGAGGGGAGAGGGTTTGTGGTGCGAAAGTCGAAGGCGGGCGATGGGAGACCGCCGTGGCGTCGGGGGTGTTAGAGACTGAGTGGGGGCCGTCTCTTCAGTGGCTCTGGATGTCAGAGTCCCCAAAAGACAGCATCATGAAGATAAGTGTCGGTTGGCGTTCCTGATGACGTTAAGGTCGGAGCGGATGTAGGAGAGGTATGCGGGGGAGGACCAGCGGCCAAGCAGTTTGATGAGGTGGTCCGGGACTCCCTGGCTAGCGGCGGTGGAGGCGGCGCTGATACGAAAGGAATGGCCCGAGTATGATTCGGGGGTATTCCGGATCTGAATAGGATCGTGCGGAGGTGGTGGTGAAACCAGGACCGTGTGGCCCCCTTACCCGTCTCTGTGATGAAGAGGGGGTCACTTCCGGAGGTTCGGCCGGCGGATCTAAAGTTTAAGTAGTCTAGAATAGGCTCGTACGGGCTAAGGAACGAGCCTAGCCGGAATAGGTAGATTAATTGGGGTGGACCGTGCTGGTTGTTCTTGCTGTGCTTAAGCTGAAAGGTTATGGTATCGGGGGGATGGATTGAAATGTCGGACAGGGTTGCGTGTCGTGCAGGCTGGTGGTCAGAGCTCTGCGCGGTGAACTCCGAGCAGCGCAGGAAACCGAAGAAGGCCAGCAAAAACATGGACTCTAATGTTTTATCCGTGAATGGAGACAGGTAGCCTGACCGGAGCGTGTGGATGCAACGGGCCAGGAGGTCCGAAGTGAGGGGCAGGCGACTAGGCGCGGGGCGTGGTTCCGCCTTGCTGAGACCTTTAAGTAGCATTGCTACGTGTGAGTGGGATGTGGCTGGACACGGGGTCCCCGAGGACAGTTTCATGAAGAAATTAATGCGAATGGCATAGTTTAGGTGACCTAGCAGCGAGAGGAGTTGGCGTTTGGTGCATTTAGGGGCCAGGAGGAAGTTTGAAATGATTAAGGATATGCGGTTGATTTTCTCGGTAGGGAGGGATGCTTGAAATCGGACGGAATCTAAAGTGATGCCGAGGAATTCTAATGATGTGCTGGGGCCTGCGTTTTTTTTTTTTTCGCTGCGGACGGTGGGCTGCGGTGGGTGCCGGGGTTGCGTCTCGGGGGAGGAGGGGGGAGGGGCAGGGATGCCGTGAGGGTGCATGTAGCGGCCGGGTGAGATGGTGCGCCGCAGAGCTCACAGGAGAGGGAATGGAGAGCTGCAAAGACTCTGCAATATAGCTCTGGGTCGATTGTGCCCCAGTAAGTGCCCTGGTTTGAACTGCTGCACTCGACCGGCGGCTTCAGAGGCGAACGGGACGTGGTACGTGTAGAACCCGTTCCCTCCGAAACACAGGGCAAGATCAAGGATTAACGTTAGATAGTCGTCTAGCTCGGGCCTGCGGTTGGGGAACGCGGCGCATATGACGTCTCGATTTAGTGAGAATGCGTATGTGAATTCAGTCGTGGTGAGCTCCTTGGTCCGGGTGGGAATGGGCTGTTTTAATTCAATCGGACCGAAAGCGGTGAGCAGTTCTCGTGGGATGTGGGGGTTACCGGTGGACGGGAGAATTAGCTGGGCTAGATCTATGTAGTTACCGGCTAGTATCTGTTGCCTGAGCGTGTGCGACAGGGGGGAAGGCCGAGCGGGTGCTGCCGGGCGTGGTGGAGGTCGTGCTGTGGCTAAAGTAGAGCTGGCGAGCGGAGGAAAATAGGATGGAAAAAAAAAAAAAACTGTGGGTGAATGCTGGTGGACCTGTGGAAAAAAGGGGCAGTTTGTGGTGGGATGTTAGTGTTAAAAACATTTGGGTCATGGGGGAAGGGTTGGGGAGGAGGGGGGTCGAGAACAGGAGGAAATGAAAGGTTTTGGGGGAAGGCCCCGCCGCGGGTCCCTGCTGGTGGAGCGAGGGTGGCCGAGACTGGGAGGGCAGGAAGGAAGGAAGAATGAGATGCGAAGGGGTAGGGGGGTGCGTATGCGTGGGGTCGAAGTGCCGGCTGTGTGAGGGCGGCTGCCGTGTTTTGAGCGGGATGTGATACGACCTGACCGTCGAGGGGTGGCTGGACCTCGCGGGCCGTGCTGTGCGTGATGACGTCACGGGAGGGGCGGCTGACTCGGCGCTGGGACTCCGGAAGTCGATTGGTGCCACTTCGAGCGGCCGTGAAAAGTTGGAAGAGGTGCGCTTTCCTGTCAGAATGCCGGAACGGAATGTTGAGCTCGGTGAGGGCTGTTTTTAGTTGTTGGACCGTCCACCTGGATGTGCTGGGCGAGTGGAGCCTGGCGGAGCGTCGACGTGGAGGGTGAGGGTCTCGGTCGTTCGGGTCGTGGCGCTGGCGGCTGAATGTCGACCCGGTGTGAGAGCGCGGGAGCGGCGATCTCGATCTTGGGCTGGTGGCTCCGGAGTTGTCCTTGGATCTCTGGCTGGGAATGTGGATCGATGATCGCGGCCGGCCTTGCTGGCGGCGAAGGATGAGCGGGGAAAGTAGGATCTCCGGAGTTGTGGGACGAGACGGCTCTATGTCGTACAGCTCGTTGTCCGACGGGGTGAGCGACAGTTCCGGTTCCATATCGGGCGTTCGCTGGCTGCTGTATGCTTCCGAATGTGGAGACAGAGTCACAGAGGATGTGGACAGGTTAGTCTCATTTAAATACCCCGGTGCGCGGGGGACGAGCTGCGTCGGGGGCGTGGTCCCTGTTCCTGAACTAAGTTTAATAAAACACCATATATTACCCCACTAGAGAGCTCATAGTACCATATTACCCCAATAGAGAGCTCATACATATTACCCCAGTAGAGAGCTCATAGTACCATATTACCCTACTAGAGAGCTCATAGTACCATATTACCCCACTAGAGAGCTCATAGTACAATATTACCCCACTAGAGAGTTTATAGTACCATATTACCCCAGTAGAGAGCTCATAGTACCATATTACCCCACTAGAGAGCTCACATTACCATATTACCCCACTAGAGAGCTCATTGTACCATATTACCCCACTAGAGAGCTCATAGTACCATATTACCCCACTAGAGAGCTCATACATATTACCCCAATATAGAGCTCATAGTACTATATTACCCCACTAGAGAGCTCATACATATTACCCCAATATAGAGCTCATACATATTACCCCAGTAGAGAGCTCATAGTACCATATTACCCCACTAGAGAGTTTATAGTACCATATTACCCCACTAGAGAGTTTATAGTACCATATTACCCAGTAGAGAGCTCATAGTACCATGTTACCCCACTAGAGAACTCATAGTACCATATTACCCCACTAGAGAGTTTATAGTACCATATTACCCCACTAGAGAGCTCATAGTACCATATTACCCCACTAGAGAGCTCACACTACCATATTACCCCACTAGAGAGTTTATAGTACCATACTACCTGACTAGAGAACTCAGAGCACCATATTACCCCACTAGAGAGCTGCACTCACTGAATGCTGGGCTACGTGTGGTGAGGATGGGAACCAGAGCCTTCAGTTATTAAGCTCCTCTTCTTTTGAACCAGCTTCCACTTTCAGTCTGGGGGGCAGACACAGTCACCTCATTTAAGAGTAGACTTAAGACTTTTCTCTTTGAACGCGTTCACAGCTTCTCTTTTCGGCCTCTTACAGAGAGGGAGGTTCGAAAGGAACTGTCTGCTTTAGATCCCAAAAAATCAGCTGGGTCTGACAACCTTCCTGCATTTTTCATTAAAACTGCAGCTCCCATCATTGCAGCACCCATAACCGAACTCTTCAATCTCTCACTCCATACGGCTGAAATACCTTCAGACTGGAAAGAAGCCATTGTCCTGCCCCTGTTTAAGGGTGGTGAGCAGTCCGATCCAAATAGCTACAGGCCTATCTCCATCCTGCCCTGTGTGTCCAAGGTATTCGAGAAGCTTGTGAACAATCAGCTCACAGACTATCTTAATACTTTTGGTATACTCTCTGGTGTACAGTCTGGTTTACGTACTGGGTATGGGTGCACAACAGCCACTTTAAAGGTGTTACATGACATTACATCCACACTTGACATCAAACAACACTGTGCTGCTATATTCATCGACCTTGCAAAGGCCTTTGACACTGTTGACCATCCCACCCTCATCAGCAGACTGAATAGTATTGGGGTCACAGGTCGCTCGCTGGCTTGGTTCTCTCACTATCTCTCTGACCGGGTGCAACGTGTAAGGTTCGATAACTCACTCGCTCACTCCCTCTGTGTCACAAAGGGTGTTCCTCAAGGTTCTATACTTGGCCCATCACTGTTCTCCATCTATATCAATAACGTCCCCCTAGCTGCTGGCAACTCACTCATTCAACTTTATGCCGATGACACAATCTTATATGCCTTTGGTCCTTCTCCCTCCTCTGTCCAATCTACGCTCCAAGATAGCTTTCTCCAGGTACAACATGCCTTCTCACAACTGAAACTGTCACTCAACACAACTAAGACAAAAGCCATGTGGTTTCACCGGAAGGGTGCCCCCTCTCCGCCTCCTTTAATCATCTCCATCTGTGAGGGGGCAATCTTGGAGCAAGTCTCCATCTACAAATACCTGGGTATCTGGTTAGACACTACAATATGCTTTTCACATCACATCTCTCGGTTACAGTCTAAGGTGCGGGCCAAACTCGGTTTCCTTTATCGCCACCGCCACGCTTTCACTTCCTCTTCCAAACTCACGCTTATTAAAATGACCATTCTCCCCACACTTGATTTCGGTGACACTATCTATAGAACTGCATCGAAGGGCACTCTTGCCAAACTGGACACACTCTATCACTCTGCCATCCGTTTTGCTACAAATGCCCCCCTAAATACTCATCACTGCAGTCTTTACTCTCTGGTAAATTGGCCATCACTTCAAACTCGTCGTCATATTCACTGGCTCACTCTCATTTACAAGACCATCCTTCATCAGACACCCCCCTATTTATCCCGCCTGCTGCATAGGCTACCCACCACATATAACACCCGGTCCTCTCTCCACATCCTGCTTACAACCCCTCAAACTAGATCCACACTTGGTCTTGCATCTTTCCAGTCAGCTGCTGCCATTGACTGGAATGCACTACAAAAACACCTCAAACTGGTCACATTCATTTCCATCCCGGCCTTCAAACACACCATCTCACACCATCTCACAGATTCCTGCAAATGTTTCCCCTCCATTTAATTCTTCGCTTAGTGTCCTGTTTATACATCTATGCCTGCTGATTTAATGGTGTTAATTGCTTATAATGCTTAGTTTTGTTTCTTTTAACCCTGTTTTTATGTCTTTGTAGGTTTTTATGTCATCACATGTTTGTGTTGTTTCTTTTTGTCAGGCCATCACTGTAAATAAGAACTTGTTCTTAATGATCTGCCTGGTTAATTAAAGGTAAAATAAAAAAAATAAAAAAAGGCCCTGCTGATGCCCCTCATCTCTACCTCCGTCTGCTGACATGGATCGTGGTTATCTGGATCGTGGTCCATGCCTACTACTCATTATATGAATCATTTCTGTCATATTCATTGAATGTGCTGTAACTCTGTTATGTTGATTCTGGTCACATGACATCTATTGCTTCTGTCCATCCGGGGAGAGGGATCCTCCTCTGTTGCTCTCCTGAAGGTTTCTTCCCTTTTTTCCCTGTAAAAGGGTTTTCACTATTTTTTGGGGAGTTTTTCCTGATCCGATGTGAGGTCCCGGGACAGGGATGTCGTATGTGTACAGATTGTAAAGCCCTCAGAGGCAAATTTGTATTTGTGATTTTAGGCTATACAAAATAAACTAAATTGAATTGAATTAAACTGATCAATCTGCTGTAAACTGATCCAACTGACATATTGCTCTGCTCTCTCTGATATTGTAGTGCAGCCTCTGATTTTAGTTACAGAAGCTTTGATAAAGGGGTTAAACCTGGACGAGCTCTTCATTGCGAAGAGGAATGCAGCAACAAAGAGGAATATGAGATGTTATTTTTGGGATAACGTATTCAGCATGTTTGAAACTGAACAGACAGTAGTATCTAAGATGATTTTTAGTAGTCCATCTCCTGAACATTGTAGTTTCTCCACCACAGACTGACGTCACTAACATCGCCTGATGTTGCGTCAAAACTACGTCAGTAAGTGAAAGTGGAGTCGGTTGTCTTTTCCTAACTCCTCATGAATTCTCCTTCCCGTCTTTCCTTAACCCTGTGATGTTTTCTACAGAGGTCAAGGACAAGTGGTTAGGAAAGGATGTTAGGAGGTCAGTTTTGGACTATATAATCACACCCATTGAGTGGCTTTTATGATCAGCTGAGACATACTTAAGACATACATCTTAGAATGAGCCGTTTATATCTACATACGGAGCAGGTCCTCTTCACACGCCATGTTTCCGCAGTAACTCAGAACCAAAAAAACAAACACTGGCTCTAGAGAGGGACATTCAAAAACGTTAAATTTCACGTTGATCCACCAAAGTTCTCCACGCTTGGCAATTGGGAGAAGTTTCAGTTAATTGTCATCTGTGAGAAAATTACTCTACTTCCCTCAGTAAACATTGTTTACGGGGCTACAAGGTGATTGACAGAGTTTTTGTTTTTGTTGCCTGCTGAAGCCAACATGCTCGACTCAGTTCATAGAGCCCTGAAGCCCCGCCCCACTGTTACAGAATGTGTGTTGCGTGTTCAAATTGAGTCAACTTGTAAATTGGATGAACGGTTCTGGAGATATGTGAAAGACTCACACACACACAAACACACACAGACAGACAGACAGTATGTGTGTCTGTGTGACTAAGATGTAGTGGCGACTGTGGCTCAGTGGTTAGCAGGTCTGTCTTTCAATCAGAGGATCGGTGGTTCGATCCCAGCCTCCACTAGTCCATGTCCTTGAGCAAGACACTTAACCCTCATTGCTCACCGTTGATGTGTCTACGGTCTACTGTATATCATGTAAGTCGCTTTGGATAAAAGTGTCAGCTAAATGTAATCATGTAAAACCAAAGATGAAATCATTCCGTGCTCATTATGAAAATAAATCCTGCATGTGTGCTCAAGATTTCTTCATCTGAAACCTCCATCCATCCATCCATCCATTTTCCACCGCTTATCCGGGGTCGGGTCGCGGTGGCAGCAGGTCAAGCAGGCTGACCCAGACTTCTCTCTCACCCGCAACATCTACCAGCTCATTCTGGGGGATCCCGAGGCGTTCCCAGGCCAGCTGGGAGATATAATCCCTCCAGCGTGTCCTGGGTCTTCCCCGGGGCCTCCTACCAGATGGACGTGCCTGGAAAACCTCTAAAGGGAGGCGTCCTGGAGGCATCCTAATTAGATGCCCGAACCACCTCAGCTGACTCCTTTCGACACGAAGGAGTAGCGGCTCGACTTCAAGCTCCCTCCTGATGTCCGAGCTCCTTACCCTATCTCTAAGGCTGAGCCCGGCCACTCTACGGAGGAAACTCATTTCGGCCGCTTGTATCCGCGACCTCGTTCTTTCGGACACGATCCAAAGCTCGTGACCATAGGTGAGGGTTGGGACGTAGACCGACCAGTAAATTGAGAGCTTTGCCTTTCGGCTCAGCTCCTTCTTCACCAAGACGGCCCGGTGCAACGCCTGTTTTACTGCTGCAGCCGCACCGATACGCCTGTCGATCTCCCGCTCCATTTTACCCTCACTCGTGAACAAGACCCCGAGATACTTGAACTCCTTCGCTTGTGGTAGGCACTCTGTCCCCACCCGGAGGGAGCAATCCACCGGTTTCCGGCAGAGCACCATGGCCTCAGATTTCGTGGTGCTGACTCTCATCCCCGCCGCTTCACACTCGGCTGCAAAACGCCCCAGTGAATGCTGGAGGTCATGGTCCGAGGAGGCAAACAGGACCACATCATCTGCAAACAGCAGAGAGGCTATCCTGAGATCCCCGAACCTGACATTCTCCGCCCCACGGCTGCGCCTAGATATCCTGTCCATGAAAGTCACGAACAGGACCGGTGATAAAGGGCAGCCCTGGCGGAGGCCAACACCCACCGGGAACGTATCTGACTTACTGCCGAGGATACGAACACAGCTCCTACTGCAGGCGTACAGAGACCGGATGGCCCGTTGCAACGGGTCCGGCACACCATACTCCCGCAGCACCCCCCACAAAAAGCCCCGAGGGACCCGGTCGAAAGCCTTCTCCAAGTCCACAAAGCACATGTAGACTGGTTGGGCAAACTCCCAGGACCCCTCCAGTATCCTTGCAAGGGTAAAGAGCTGGTCCACTGTTCCACGACCAGGACGAAACCCGCACTGTTCTTCTTGAATCCGAGGTTCGACAAACGGTCGGAGCCTCCGTTCCAGCACCCTGGCATAAGCTTTTCCCGGGAGGCTGAGTAGTGTCAGATACCCCCAATTATCGGGGTATCTGAAACCTCATCAAGCTTAAATATGTGATAGGAAGTGTTTTCAAATGAGACAGTCCAAGTGAGTAACATCGCTCACAACGTAGGTCCACATAAAGGACCCACAATCTGGAGTCAAAAGATGTTTGATTTTCCTTTTATTGGATTTTAGGTGAAAAACTCTGAATGTAAACATAACTTTCTTTGTTTAAAGGAAAACATAAATGTACGCACGGCTTAGCTGTAACGGTAGCTAGCTCACTGGGGTCAGGGGAGCTAGCAGTAGTGGGTATAGATCATCCCGCGGGAGTAGTTTGGTAGAAAGAAAACGTTCCAAAATGAAGACGCTCACAATAAGGTCTGTGGATTATCTGGTGAAACCGGGTCGGGATTTCTGGAAAGAGCCTTTGCTTTGGATTTTGGCACTTTAAGGACCACAAGACGAGACGGCAGACATCTCAACGACCGATACCTCCAACACCCTGCAACTCACACCAAAACAACATAGATGGATGAATACACTACAGGTAGGAAGAGGAACAGTAGTTTGATGACGCAGCTGATGAGGCAAGTGGGAACAGGTGTGCTGGTGGGAGGGGCTGTCAAAGAGGCTTTTGGAGTAAGAGGAGTTCTATTTCATCCTTACTGACCGCCAGAGGCAGTGTTTCACACTGGATATCTTCCGTCTCGCGCATGCGCAGTTCGAGTACTTATAACAACAAAGTCACCTGTGACCTCGGATGACCCCCGGCCGGGTATAACTTCCGGCGTCATCCTGAGATCAGTCCTTTTTCATCTTCTCGCTGCGCAGGCTAACTACTATGTTGGCGTCAGCTAAAACTGAATTTGTTTAAAGAAAAGAGCTCGTCGCTTGTAGCCTTGTGACCACCGGTTGGAGTCGTGGGTCTCTCGCCCTCCAAAGGCTGCGACAGGCTATACCCTCTAGGAGGAAACGGTGCGCTCTACGCCGGCCCGTCGAGCCGGACGGCGCACCCATCTGCGAATCATCACCAGGTTGGCCACCTCGACAACGAGTGAAGCACCGGGTGAGATCGACTAACATTGTTTGCCTACAGCCGCGTATCCACGATTGGCAGAGTGCGCTAAGGTGCGCTCCGGCTAATTAGGTGGAGCGCTAACGGGAGCACGCCGCTCGGCGTGGCTAAGCTGCTACACCGTCGTGGCCGGCTCTCAGTGAACGGCGTGTACACCAACGTCGGTGAGTATTGCGGCTATTATAGGTAGCGGAGTGTACCTACTCAGGCTAACCAAGACCACGCTAATTAGCTACTATAGCACAGCTACTGGACTAGCGAAGAGAGTGCTCCCGCTCCCCTCTCCTAGACAGACTGTGCCTGACCTGTTTCCACAGTATCGGTCTCCCCACTAGCTCAGTGCTCTCGCTGAAGCTTACTGGTAGGACACCAAGAAACACAGCCGCTGGACTAGTGAAGAGAGTGCTCTCGCTCCCCTCTCCTAGACAGACTGTGCCTGGCCTGTTGCCACAGGACTGGTTTTTACCTAGCTCACTGCTCGGACTGAAGCTTACTGGTAGAACATCAGTTAGCAGGCAGGGTCCCTCCAGAGTCGCGGTCATGTTTAACCTTGCCGGCTGCAGGACCTGTATGGCTCCTCTCCAGCCTGAGGACGGCCATGACCTTTGCCCCTCCTGTCTTGGCCTCGAGCATCTGAGGGAGGGGCTCTCTGAGAACCCATGCATGAACTGCGGCATCATGCCTTATGCAGTGAGGGCCGCTAGATTGGCTGAGGTGGAACGCCTGACCCTGCGCAACTTACCCGTGTCAGACGCCGGCTCTCGGGGGCCACAGAGGGGGCTCCCCCCAAGAGAGCTAAATCCGGCATGTTGGCCTCTAGGGTAGATCTGCTGGCTGCCGAGCTAGCTCAGGTAATGTCGCTTCTCCTGACCCTCCAACCTAGGGCAGGGAAGACTGAGGCAGCAGATCCGTTCCCAGCTGAGCAGTTCCCAGAGGAGGACATACAGTGGTGATGGGCCCTCCCATGCTTCCGGGCCTGGTTCCCATTCCTCAGCCCACACTCCTTCGGAGGGGGCAGTCGACGACTCCATGGAGTCCGTCATTCGCCAGGCACTGACACGCCTGCAGCTGGATATACAGCAGCCGGAACCCGCACCTGCTAGTGACTTCTTCAGGAGCGTTGCTGCCCCTGCCACCTTTGCGGTTCCTCCCTCAGAGGAATATCTGAGGGAGCTGCACGCATGTTGGAGAGACCCCAGTGCTCACTCCCGTCTTACGGCAGATGGCCAAACCCTGGCGTCCATGCAGGGCGCGGCAGGATGTGGCCTTGAACGCATGCCACCCGTCGAACCCACCATTGCATCTCTCATAGTTTCCCCCGAAGAGACTCTGAGGCCGGACGCCAGGTGTCCTCGACTCCATTGTCGCATCACGGGCGGCCTGCTTTCCCAAGCTTACAACACGGCAGCACGCATGGGCCGTATAGGCAATTCCCTCTCGCATCTTATGCTTGCCCTCTCAGTTTCTCTGCAGCAGGCTATGTTCGAGGCCACGGCCACCAGCCTCAGTGACGCTTCACTGCAGGCTTTTGCGCTCATGTCACGGGAACTTGGGCGCCTGTTGTCAACCTTGGTTCAGACTCGCCGCCAGGTTTGGCTGGTGCAGTCAACCCTGTCGGAGGCATGTAGGAGGACTCTCCGTGCTGTCCCCGTCGAACCCGGGGAACTTTTTGGCTCTGCTGCCCTGCAGGCGCTTCAGCGAACTGTGCAGGCCGTTCAGACCAGGCAGCAGTTCTCTGACCCTCACAGGGACAGGCCCATACCCCGCAGACCCAGGGGGTCCATGTCGGCCCCCCAAGGCCATTTTCATCCCCCAGCTCACCCCAGTGGTGGGCGTCCTCAGCGCCCACCTGGGAGGCCGGTCCGTGTCCAACCCGACCCTACCCGCGTGCCCCTCCGACCTCCAAATCGGGGGACTAACTGTCGCCCCCCCAGAGCCTCTAGGGGCAGAGGGGCAAGGGACTGAGGTCCCCGGGCCGGCTGTCGGATGTTTCTCCCAGCAGCACATCAGCTACTGGGCAGCTCATGCTCCAGACCCCTGGGTGGTTTCCACCCTAACCCAGGGGTACAAGCTTCAGTTCCGACGTGATGACTACCATCACCGACCCGGCAAAGTCCCTAGCCCTCAGCCAGGAGCTAGCCGTACTCCTGGCCAAGGGTGCAATCGAGGTGGTGGACCCCCAGTCACAGCCCGGGAAAAACGGCAGACTGCGCCCAGTCCTAGATCTGAGGGGACTCAACAAGTTCCTGAAGGTCTTGCCATTCCACATGCTAAGCACAGCAGACGTCCTTCGCGTCATCTCCAGGGGAGACTGGTTCACGTCTGTCGACTTGAAGGACGCATATTTTCATGTCCCCATTGTGCCTCATCACAGACGGTTCCTTCGGTTCGCCTTCCAAGGCCATTATTTTCAGTTCTGGGTGCTTCCATTCGGACTTTCCCTCTCCCCACGAGTGTTCACGAGGTGTGTTGCAGCCGCCCTTCTCCCCCTGCAATCACAGGGTGTGAGGATACTGCCATACTTGGACGATTGGCTGATCTGTGCGCCATCCCGGCTTCAGGCTGCACAGGACACCGCTCGCCTTCTCGCTCATGTGGACCGGTGGGGCCTCGGGGTAAACATGGAGAAAAGCTCTCTGAACCCCTCTCAGAGCATAATCTTCATCGGTTTGGCTCTGGATGCAACCACTATGAGGGCCTGTCCGTCGCCTCAGCATGTGGACGACATCCTCCGCAGCCTTCCCCTCTTCCGAGGGGGCAGGCGGTTGCCCTACATTCGTTTTCTTCGCCTATTAAGGAAGCTGACAGCTGCCTCAGCTGTTGTTCCCTTGGGCTTGCTGTCACTGCGCCCCCTGCAGAGATGGCTGAACAGCCTTCGCCTGGACATCAGGTGGCACAATCGTAGGACAGTAGAAGTGTCACAGCAGTGCCTTCTTGCTCTATCCCCGTGGCGGGAGAGAGCATACCTGTCAAGGGGTCCCATCCCGGCGGGAGGTCGTCACAGCAGACGCCTGCCTCTCAGGGTGGGGCGCAGTGTGGCAGAACAGGACTGCTCAGGGGCAGTGGTCAGCTCAAGACCGCAGGGAGCATATCAATGTTCTGGAGCTCCAGGCCGTGCACCTAGCGCTCAAACATTTCCTGCCACACCTGAGTGGGAAACATGTACTTGTTCGGTCGGACAACACCTCGACCGTGTTCCACATAAACCGCCAGGGGGGCACCAGGTCTGCAAGACTGCTACGGGTGTCCCGTGCCCTTCTGATTTGGGCAGCCCCTCGCCTGGCCAGCCTTCGGGCGATGTATTTACCAGGGGAACAGAACCAGGTCGCGGACTCCCTCTCCCTTCACAAGCCCCCACCGGGGGAGTGGCGGCTTCACCCAGAGGTCGTGCACAGTATCTGGGGCCTCTTCGGCAGAGCAGAGGTGGATCTCTTCGCCTCAGAGACGACGACCCACTGCCCCCGCTGGTTCTCCTTGATGGAAGGGACCAGCCCTCTGGGTCAAGATGCCCTGGCTCATGCGTGGCCAGAGGGCCTTCTTTATGCTTTCCCCCCATTTCCATTGATCTTGCCAACGCTCCTCAGGGTTCTTCAGCAGGGCCACAGTCTGGTACTGGTGGCCCCCCTATGGCCCGCCAGGACTTGGTTTCCCCTGCTGCACAGACTCTGTTGTGGGACGCCATGGCGCCTCCCCGACAGGCGGGATCTCCTTTCCCAGCTAGGGGGCCGGATCTGGCATCCCGACCCCAGCCGCCTTCAGCTATGGGCCTGGCCGCTGCAGGGCCCGACCAACTGCTGAGAGACTGCACAGAATCAGTCAGGAGGACTATTCTGAATGCCAGAGCGCCATCTACCCGTCTACAGTACGGATGTAAGTGGAGGCTGTTCTCTGACTGGTGTGCGGTTCACAACGAGGACCCAGTCCAGTGCCCTGTGCCAACTATACTCGGGTTTCTGCAATCCCTCTTAGATAAGGACCGGTCCCCCTCAACCCTAAGAGTGTACGTAGCAGCTATCTCATGGCAGCATGCTAAGGTCGACAATGACACCGTAGGGAGCCACAGGCTGGTGTCCTCCTTCTTGAGAGGGGCTCGGCAACTGTGCCCCCCCAAGCACCCTGAGAGCTCCTCCATGGGACTTGTCCGTGGTACTGGACACCCTATGCTCGCCTCCCTTTGAACCCCTGGCGGAGGCAGAGCTGCGATGGCTGTCGGCAAAGACTGCCTTTCTCCTTGCCATCACCTCAGCAAAGCGGGTAGGCGAGCTACACGCCCTGTCGGTGAGTGAATCCTGTCTGAGGTGGAACTCAGATGGCTCAGGTGTCACGCTGTGGCCTAATGCAGCGTTTCGTCCAAAGGTGCTAACGCGCTCATATCTCAACCAGCCTATCCAGCTCGCACAGTTTGACCCCCCATTGAGCGAGGGGAGGTCAGAGCTTCTGTGCCCGGTGCGGGCCCTCAGAACCTATGTTGAGGCCACCGCAGGCATACGGCGGTCGGAGCAGCTTTTTGTCTGCTATGGCGGACCTAGAAAAGGCTACGCCCTTTCCAAACAGCGCCTGTCCCACTGGATAGTGGAGGCCATCGCCTGTGCATACAGAGCGAACGGCCGTGCTCTGCCATCCGGCGTAAAGTGCCATTCTACCAGGAGTGTCTCCACGTCATGGGCAACCCTGAGAGGTGTGCCTGTGGAGGATATATGTGCGGCAGCCTCATGGGCATCACCAAGCACATTCACCAGGTACTACAGAGTAAACGTTGCCACCCCTCACCCACTGGGGGTGGTTCTTCGTCGAAACTCCTCGGCCTGAGTCAGGCTAGGTAGGTTTCTTGGCATTCCTCGTGACTCTGTTGATATAAGTCATCCAGTGTGAAACACTGCCTCTGGCGGTCAGTAAGGATGAAATAGAACGAAAGTTACGACCGTAACTACGGTTCTATGAATCCTGGATGACCGCCAGAGTTCTTGGTCACTCGGAATCTCGTGAGCTCGCGAGAAGATTGATCTCAGGATGACGCCGGAAGTTATACCCGGCCGGGGGTCATCCGAGGTCACAGGTGACTTTGTTGTTATAAGTACTCGAACTGCGCATGCGCGAAACGGAAAGATATCCAGTGTGAAACACTGCCTCTGGCGGTCATCCAGGATTCATAGAACCGTAGTTACCGTCGTAACTTTCGCTTACAAGGCCTGGAGGTAATGAGCAAGCAGACAGCCTGATGATCTTTGTGTTTTCTTCCTCTACAGACCCAACATGGACATACCTTTTATTTTCAACACGGTTTAGGTCAAATGGTGCATTATAATAATTATATATTGGGCCCCTATCCCACTTCGAGGTTCTCTTATCAGAATAGATATAGTTTAAGGTTGGTTGTCAAAGTAAATACAACGTGTGATGTCTCAGTGCCTGCGTAGCCCTGGAGCCAAACCCCACCGTGTAAACTGTGAAGATTAAACAAACACTTTAACTTCGGTCTAGTTTGGACAAGGAGGTGAGGAGTGAAGATAGATGTACTGCAGGACATTTAGCGGCTCTGCTCCAATGTCCAGCGCTGTCTTGCCTTTCACCCCCTCTCGAGCTATATTAAGACAACTGCTTCGATTGGAGGAGAGCGGCGCTGAGGAATCAGGAGAAAGAGAGAAAAATCTGGACCGCCTCCCAGATCTGCAGTTCCTGTTGGGTAATGAGTACATGGGGTCTGAGGCAGCATGAGAACATGTCTGTGCTCATGCAATCAACACACGCACAGAGTTACCGTAAACCTATAAGAGCTGCTCGGTAACTATGCGTGTGTGTGGATATTGAAATTAGACAGGGGTGTTAAGCATCAATACAACACACTCAGTCTTTAAAAGGAGACCTGACTGAGCGGAATGAATCACAACACAAGAATCTAAGGGTAGTAGCCACTGGCCATGTTGGAAGCACACACACACACAGACACACACACACACACACTCTAAAATCCCACAGTGATTACTGATGAGTCCAGCTCTGAGGAGAGTGGTCTCTCTCTGACTGAATCCCCTCTGAAGTTTTGCCTTTACTCTGCTCTATAAAGCCTCTTAATCCCCTCCACCCTTCTGTTAATGTAGGTCGGAGGCATTTAACAACCTGGGAGTGCACATACACGAGGAAATTTAAACACTCCGGCGCCTTCTTCATCTAAAAACACAGCCTTTTAAGGCAAGCTTTCTCCGTTCCTTCCGTCTTGAGTTCAGCGTGAAAACCGCTGGGCTGTTCTTTGCAGGGGTGGATGTTAAATTCATTATTTAGGGCACGAGAATGCTTTCTAACGTTGGGTTAGGGGCTGAAAAAGATGTTTGTAGTTTGGTGGCTTTTCTGCATTTGTGTGTGTGTGTGTGTGTGGTACAGAGCTTGAGCGATGGGCTCCAGTAGTTTTGTCCATATAAGGGAGCAGGAATGTAGGGAGAGAGAGAGAGAGAGAGAGAGAGAGAGAGAGAGAGAGAGAGAGAGAGAGAGAGAGAGAGAGAGCTGCTATGAATGACTGATCCCCCACACACCCCAACCCCCCTGGCTTCCTCCCCTGAATCTAGTTTTCTTGAGCTACATTTCCAGATTTCTGTCGCTGCCTTCATGTGTCTATCAGTGTGCTTTTATGCACTAACTGTATATTTCACATATGCATATGAGGTGTACTACTTGTATAAACACACACACACACACACACACACACACACACACACACACACACACACACACACACACACACACACACACACACACACCTCTCAGTGAGCCAGTGGGGTCATGATGGTGTCATCGGGATCAGACAGAGTAATGTTTCAAAAGCTGTCATCATGACATCATCATGACCCCACTGGGTTACTGACTTATCAGTTACTTGTGTGTGTATGTGTCTGTGCGTGTGCGCGTGTGTGTCTGTCTGTGTTAGAGGCTGCTCTTGCTCACCCAGGGGACAATGTGTGAATTATAAGCATTACCTCACTTCTGCAGAAGAAGCAAAGGCACCGCACACACACTCATCACATCACACCTGTGGGACTCATTTGTGTGTGTGTGTGTGTGTGTGTGTGTGTGTGTGTGCATGTGTGTTTTTTCGCTGTCAGTAATCCGCTTCTGCATGTTAGGTGACGGCTGTCGTCTACACCTGCATCTGGACTGAATTCACTGGAAACAGATGTTAAAGGAAACAAATAGTGATGTCACCCCAGATGACTGAACGCGTGTTACAGCAAGATACATTGACAAGAATGTCTGTGTGTGTGTGTGTGTTTGTGTGTGTGTGTGTGTGTGTGTGTGTGTGTGTGTGTGTGTGTGTGTGTGTGTGTGTGTGTGTGTGTGTGTGTGTGTGTGTGTCTGTGTGTTTGTGTGTTTGTGTGTCTGTGTGTTTGTGTGTCTGTGTGTCTGTGTGTCTGTGTGTCTGTGTGTCTCTGTGTGTGTGTGTCTGTGTGTCTGTGTGTTTGTGTGTGTGTGTGTTTGTGTGTCTGTGTGTCTGTATGTGTGTCTGTGTGTCTGTGTGTCTGTGTGTCTGTGTGTCTGTGTGCTCTAGCAGAGAAAAAGGGGGCAGGGCAGAGTGTTTTGCCAGTGGACTGGTTGACCCTGTGACACCTCACCTCCATTCTTCTTCACCTCATCATCCCCTCTGTTCCTTCTGCCTCTCTTGAGTCATCTGTAATGTCCGTGCGTCGGTTGGTTAGTCCACCGCTTAAAATGTATTGTCATTCATGGTCCCTGGAGGATGAATTATGCTACTGAGTCCCTTTGTGGTTTTACATCTCATGTTGGATGGGAAAAAAACACAAAAAACCATCAGAGATTCTTATGCTCTTAATAACTTTGGAGAACTTTAACTTATTTCTTTGGCCATAACTCACCAGGTCATAACTCTAGTGTGTCCAATACTTTGGTTGTGACCAAATACCTGCAAAATATCCCATTCCCACCAGCTGCCCTTTGTGTTTAGTGCAACCTTAATGTTAAAAATTAGCATGTTCTCATTGTCAAATTGAGCATATTAACACGCTGACATTAGAATTCAGAGTTCAACCTCAGAAATGACATTCTCATTCAAGAAAACTGCGTTGTCAGTAACATTTCCAGAGAAACACTAGATTATGTTTTGTTGTTGTTGTTGTTGTTGTTGAAGGGTGGTGGTCGGTGGATGGTCATACATACACAGGTCTTTCACCTGGGACACCGCTTTTCATGTCCTGGGTGAAAATAAAAGTAAATATTGACTTATTTCAATCGTCTGCAACTTTATTAACATAAAAAACGTACTAATCTTAAACCAAACCATGATGTTTTTATAAAACACAACCAAGTAGTATTGTGCTGTTTAAAAAAAATAAAAATGTAATCATGTGTTTAAAGAAAACAAAAAAATGTTGATTGATAATTACTGTAGCTGGATTTCCTGTGAGACCCATAACCTCTATTTATACGCTCTCTCTCTCTCTCTCTCTCTCTCTCTCTCTCTCTCTCTCACACACACACACACACACACACACACACACACTTTTACACATCAGGATCCAGCCAGACTGATCGGAGGGCTGCTCCTGCGTGAACTGCATGACATCATATGATCTCATTACTGAGGCAGTTGCGCCTGACGCACAGACCTGCAGAGACATGACTTGCAGAGAGAGAGATCAAAGTGCTGCAGTGTTATGTGATTTAAGATACAATACATAATTAATTTAATACATTTGTATGCATTGTAGGTGATTTTGTGTCTTTGTCTTTACAGTCTTTTGCTCCCCCTCCAGTTCCTGTCTTTGGCAACACATGAATGCACCAAAATTGAAATCAGGAGAAGGGGTGGACACGTCTCAACAGATTTCAGAAAACATAGTTTGGTTCTAAGACAAGCTTCCTATCTACAGTTTGCTTTGTGCACTGCTAAATCTATGGGAAAGCACACCAAGGCAGATGTTTCCCACAGATATCTTTATGGATATTTCATGTTTACTGTAAACCTGGTGGACCCCCATGATAATGGCAGATGTCAGACCACCATAAAGAGATGTAATGTGAAGGAGACTCAGAGAACAAACAGAACAAATCACAAGGAGTAGTCGGACTCACTCGCTTGTGTTTTCCGTGGCCATAATCTCTGCTGCAACATGGCATTTTCACTTCCTCATCAACAGTATGGGCATCAGATGCAACCTCAGCAAAAAAGATCCACTTGTTGCATAAGACATGCCACAGCTCAAACAGAGAGCTCTCATGACCTGATAATCAGCTATTGATTATATGCTTCTCCTGCTTTAAATAATGGGAAAACAGCATTAAAAGTACATCACATCATACAATCATCCACATCCTCACACACTGTGTGATTGAGAGTTCAGGCCTTGACTTGTGGCAGTATTGATAAGGCTGGCAATATTCTCTATTTTTCCTGTTGTCCTACAGAAAGCCCAAAGCCCAAACTGTGTTAGTCTGTCTCTTAGTACTTCCCAACTCTTCCATCTCAAGCCCATTTGTTCTTCCTGAAGTTCTTCTTTAAAAATGCTTCACTAATATATAGTTTTTTTTTTAAATCAACATTATTCAAACGGGAGTATTGAGTGCAGAAGGGATGATGCATTTTCTTGACCAATCAGGAAGTTAGCACCCCGCTGGTTCCCTCCACAAAAAGCCAATGGAATTTTTCCTTTGGATATTTGATTATTGCAGAAAATAAGGT
This sequence comes from Cottus gobio, assembly GCA_023566465.1. NCBI lineage: Eukaryota > Metazoa > Chordata > Actinopteri > Perciformes > Cottidae > Cottus > Cottus gobio. Next base: position 28,296,038 of record CM042215.1, read on the forward strand.
CTGTGGCAAACAACATTTTTTGATACTCACATGTTTTTCTTCAGCAAGATAATCTTCCCAAACGAACACATAATGATCTTTGAAGTGTAAATTAACAGAAGTGAAAAGCTAACGTTGAAGCCGAACTAGTTGGAGTGAGGGCGTTTTGTAGTCTCACTGAGCCACTTGTTCACAACCGCCTTTTTTAAGACACGTAAAAGCTTCTAAATTATCGAGAGGCGTATCTACAGACCTATTTTATATCTCTAAAGCTCTTGTCAACCACAAACCTTATTTCAGGCATCTAACCAGAAACCCATTCAAAGAAACATTGGCATTGAGACGAGGGAACTGGCAATGCAAACGTGCTGACTCATTTCTGGGTTTTGGACTCATTCCTGCTGCAGTCTTGATGCATTTGTTGGGGATTATGTTTATCGGTGGATTGCTCCATGTTTGGACTCTAGTGAGTATTTGTGGCAGCAGGACATTGAATGTGGGAGAAGATATATCGGGCTTAAGACACACACAGCCCACAGCACTGGTTAGTAGTTACATGCATTGTTGGTTTTGCTCTTTTCATCTAATTAGTTGACAATAAGACAAATCTAATTGAATATATGTATCCTTCAAGTTACATCAATAAGGATTTGAGACTTACTTGAAACAGAACTCCCAAAAGATTTGACTCTTGACTTGAGATTTGTGAGCAAAAAACAAACATTCAAGTTTTGACCAGGGGATAACCATTAAATAAGAGAGTGACTGGGACAGAGTAAACTGTTATAGGTAAACTGATACTTATGATCTGTTCTAAAGTCATATTGGACCTTTTACTCAATGGAACGAGAGCAACCCTACTGGGGGACACATCTATGATAAAAGTCAATAAAAGAAACTCAAGTTTTTTAGACGGGACAAATGTAGAGCCATGGTCTGGAACTATCTGTATCTATTCCTATTAATTTACATTGTTGCATTATTCAGTCAATAATGGAATGTTTTGTTACAATAATAATAATGACTCTGGGGGAAGAAGCAAAGTTAGTAATGTGCATTAATGTTGCATAAATTCATACAGAAGGAAGTAGAGAAGAGGAGAGAGGAGCTCAGTGTATCCTAAGATGTCCCCCAGCAGTCTAGGCCTATAGCAGCATATCTAGGGGCTGGACCAGGGCAGACCTGAGCCAGCCCTAACTATAAACCTGAGCCAGCCCTAACTATAAACCTGAACCAGCCCTAATATAAACCTGAACCAGCCCTAACTATAAACCTGAACCAGCCCTAACTATAAACCTGAGCCAGCCCTAACTATAAACCTGAGCCAGTCCTAACTATAAACCTGAGCCAGCCCTAACTATAAACCTGAGCCAGCCCTAACTATAAACCTGAGCCAGTCCTAACTATAAACCTGAGCCAGCCCTAACTATAAACCTGAACCAGCCCTAACTATAAACCTGAACCAGCCCTAACTATAAACCTGAGCCAGTCCTAACTATAAACCTGAGCCAGCCCTAACTATAAACCTGAGCCAGCCCTAACTATAAACCTGAGCCAGCCTTAACTATAAACCTGAGCCAGCCCTAACTATAAACCTGAACCAGCCCTAACTATAAACCTGAGCCAGCCCTAACTATAAACCTGAACCAGCCCTAACTATAAACCTGAGCCAGCCCTAACTATAAACCTGAGCCAGCCCTAACTATAAACCTGAGCGAACCCTAACTATAAACCTGAGCCAGCCCTAACTATAAACCTGAACCAGCCCTAACTATAAACCTGAGCCAGCCCTAACTATAAACCTGATCCAGCCCTAACTATAAACCTGAGCCAACCCTAACTATAAACCTGAACCAGCCCTAACTATAAACCTGAGCCAGTCCTAACTATAAACCTGAGCCAGTCCTAACTATAAACCTGAGCCAGCCCTAACTATAAACCTGAGCGAACCCTAACTATAAACCTGAGCCAGTCCTAACTATAAACCTGAGCCAGTCCTAACTATAAACCTGAGCCAGTCCTAACTATAAACCTGAGCCAGTCCTAACTATAAACCTGAGCCAGCCCTAACTATAAACCTGAGCCAGCCCTAACTATAAACCGGAACCAGCCCTAACTATAAACCTGAGCCAGCCCTAACTATAAACCTGAACCAGCCCTAACTATAAACCTGAACCAGCCCTAACTATAAACCTGAACCAGCCCTAACTATAAACCTGAACCAGCCCTAACTATAAACCTGAACCAGCCCTAACTATAAACCTGAACCAGCCCTAACTATAAACCTGAACCAGCCCTAACTATAAACCTGACCCAGCCCTAACTATAAACCTGAACCAGCCCTAACTATAAACCTGAGCCAGCCCTAACTATAAACCTGAACCAGCCCTAACTATAAACCTGAACCAGCCCTAACTATAAACCTGAACCAGCCCTAACTATAAACCTGACCCAGCCCTAACTATAAACCTGAACCAGCCCTAACTATAACCCTAACCCAGACCTAACTATAAACCTGAGCCAACCCTAACTATAAACCTGAACCAGCCCTAACTTTAAACCTGAACCAGCCCTAACTATAAACCTGAGCCAGCCCTAACTATAAACCTGAACCAGCCCTAACTATAAACCTGAGCCAGCCCTAACTATAAACCTGAGCCAGCCCTAACTATAAACCTGAACCAGCCCTAACTATAAACCTGAGCCAGCCCTAACTATAAACCTGAGCCAGCCCTAACTATAAACCTGAACCAGCCCTAACTATAAACCTGAACCAGCCCTAACTATAAACCTGAGCCAGCCCTAACTATAAACCTGATCCAGCCCTAACTATAAACCTGATCCAGCCCTAACTATAAGTACTGTCAAAGAGAAAAGTCTTAAGTCTACTCTTAAATGAGGTGACTGTGTCTGCCCCCCGGACTGAAAGTGGAAGCTGGTTCCACATTAAAGGAGCTTGATAACTGAAGGCTCTGGCCCCCATCCTACTTTTTAAGACTCTAGGAACCACAAGTAGCCCCACATTCAGTGAGCGTATTGGGGTAATATGGTACTAGTAATCTATCAATATTTAATTTCAGTATTATACCTATGTTGTTCAATGAAATGACTTATATCGAAAGAATTGCCTTGGTGCTGTTGGAGGTGTGTTGTCTGGTATCTAAGAAGCTGGGCTGTTAGCTGAGACGATACTCTCAACAAAATGAATGAAATGTAAACAGAGACCAAACCAGGCCAGATTCTGTTGCACAATTCCAAACAAGAATACTTTGCTGTAGGTGATCACCATTTATTTTCTATATGTGGAGACACACATACACATATACTGTATATATATTTATGCTTGACATTAAATGTGAGAGCAGTGCTTTATGATCCCACCGATCTCTCCATGCATTCTCTTTCACTGTTCATGCAGCCCTAAAGAAACCGTCCGCCTGTTTAATTCTCTGTTCTTTGCTTTGAGGACAAGATTATGCTGTTTATAGGTGACATGGGCGCCCTTATGTGAACTTCATTAAACACACACACAGGCGCTGCCCACACACACACTCACAGAGATAACGTGCACCTCTCAAACACACTTCTGTTTTAAGAGTCACACACCCTCATCCGTCGCACTGGTCAGTGGGGCTAGTGTGTGTTTGTGTGAGGGTGTGGTTGTGGCACTATGAGCCACTCACTGTTGATGATTTGTTTTGTTTCTCCATTTAGGTTGTCAAGTGAGCAGCATGTGACAGAATAAACCAAATGGAAGTCATTGTTTTAACCATCAGGAAATGTGTTTGTTCTTCCCAATCGTCCACATATAGAGTCACTAATATGCATACTTATCAGGCATTTAGTGGATGATCTTAGAAAGGGGACTACAATAGATAATTATGTGCAGCATCTTGCTCAAGATTCATTTTTGACAAGTTATGGGTTAAAATAGTTGTACATTTTGGGAAATAAACTAATTTGCTTCATTGCAAGAGTGAGTAAAGAAGACAAGTTCTTTAAAGTCCACATAATTTGAAGCTAAATCCAAGAAGGGGGCAGCTAGCCTGGTTATCTTCAATTGTAAAAAATATCCATGCAAACACCTCACTCACTCATTAACATGCACTGGTTCTCAATAGCAGGACCACTTGGGATGGTAAATCATCGCAATTATTGTTTACAGAATGCTTCAAACTCAAAACATCCGGAAATATAAAGGGTTAAAAATGTGTAGTGTTTGTGAGTAACCACAGGCTTTCTATGTGAAGCTCTTTCAAGTCTGTATGCTAACTAAGCTAACTCCTGGTTAGCTTGGTGTTCAGCTGACAGACACAACAGTAGTACAGATCCTCTTATTTAACTTTTGGCAAGGCGGCAGATAAGTGTATTTCCCAAAATGTCAGAACACATTATTTATCACTACCTTGTTTGTGTGTGTTACTGAAGGAAACAAACTAATTTACACATGTGAGTGGATTTAAATGGGAGAATAGTCCAGCTTTTAGCTCTTGTCTGGAAAAACTATAAGGCTATTTCTGTTGCTGTGTGTGTGTGTGTGTGTGTGTGTGTGTGTGTGTGTGTGTGTGTGTGTGTGTGTGTGTGTGTGTGTGTGTGTGTGTGTGTGTGTGTGTGTGTGTCATTGGTCACCAGAAACAGGCCCATGCTGCAGGACCATTTTTGGTCCTTGCTCCCTTTCCATCGTCACACTGTCATCTTTACCCTTCAGTGAGATTTAGTCAGACACAGAGACGTCTGGAGGAGATTCAGACAGACGGAAGGACTGTATGAGATAGAGAGGAGGAGCACAGCTGGTAGATGACCTTCACTTAAAGGGACCCCAGTCAGAGTCCAGAGGCTTATCCTGACTGAGATATCCGCACTGCCACTCACCAAGGAGTGGCAGTGCGGTGCCACTTCCTGTGAACTGACTGTATGCACAAGGATACAATTTATTCATTTGTAGACTTATAGATTAAGTACCTTTTAATCATGCAGGTCCATTTCCAGATGTAAAAGTGTGTGAGAACAGCAACGTCTTTCACAAACTAAATTCAAAGATGACGTTGAGACACATGTATAACCCTCCTAATCCTCCCGAAGCCTCAATGATGTTTCACAAACCTTGGTATGCTGAGTGATGTCGGAGCGGACGTCTGAACAAGGTCAGGATTCCTCACATTCCCCAGTGAGAGTGCAACATTTGTTCTGCATTATCAAGAGTTTTAATATGAGCTCATTGTTTCTTTTTAGAATTAGCAAAGTAGGGCACAGAGAGGCAGGGTCTGTATCTATATGTGGTGCAACAGGGACATCTAGAGGCCATTTTGAAAAACCTGGCAAATGCGAAGATGCAGAGATGTGAATTTGCTTCATGTTTTTTGTGCATGTGTGACCTGCCTTTATTCTACTGTTGTGTTCTCAGTTGTGTAACAGAAGTGTACCCGTATACTCACATGGGTGACTGTGGATCAGTGGGTCGCATGCCCGACTTTCAATCAGAGGATCGGTAGTTTGATCCCCGGCTCAGCCAGTCCATGTCGTTGTGTCCTTGAGCAAGACACTTAACCCTCATTGCTCACCGTTGCTGTGTCTACTGTATACTGTATATCATGTAAGTTGCTTTGGATAAAAGCGTCAGTGAAATGAAATGTATCTGTAACAACATTGCCATGGGTGCTCTCAGTGTCATTGGTAACATATTTCCCAATTTATTGTCTTTGGCGCAGTTACACTTTATAATGGATGACATCAATCCTTTGGGTTTTAGCACATTAGTTTGGGATCTAGGACCGAGTTTACTAATATTTCTGGACAGTCTTAGACCTTAGGAATAGTGTGTATGAATTTTGAAAAGTTCTCCTTTCGCAGTAGGTAGGCATGCCGGAGTCTCAGGGTAAAGTAAAAGAACTTTTACAATTTTAAAGTAAATGTACGTTGTTGTCCCCCACTGGAAACTTGAACTTTGAACACAGCTCTAAATAATGTTATAAATTCCACTTGTGTTTATGTTTATAAAAAATCTTTATAGGGAAAAAGGAGAAAAAAGTCTGCCTTTTGTGATAGGCCTCTTTTAATTGTGGAGTTATGCCGAAAACGGTTTAATACCGAGGGCTATATTTCAGCATTGTTTTGTATTAGTCTGTTTATCTTTTTTCAATTTGTCTAAAGAAGGAATCAATCAGTTGGTCTACATTTTGTAGTGTAAAGCAAAAGTCACGGTGAATACAAGTTAATGTTAGGAAGACGGCCGGTCTCGCAAAGTGTGGCCATATAAAACTACACCTCCCAGCATTCAGATGAATTTGTAGTTTGGCATTACATTTATTTTACAACAATATTTTGTTTTATATATTTGTTGTACAAACGCTTCTATGCCGCCAAAAAAAAACGACCGAAACTACATCGTAAATTAATGTAAAATATATTTTCCACTGGCAAGCTTATCCTTATGAGGAAGCGGAAGTCAGCGCTTCTTCCTTTCCGCCATTAGGTGAGTACGTGGTGGGAGCGTGTTTTCTTCGGCTCTCCGTAAAATAGACGGATTTAAAGTTCTAATAAAGAAACACCTGCCTCAATTCAAGGAAATAATACATATTTTATTCATTTACAGATCGTAACCATGGGCCGCCGACCAGCCCGCTGGTAAGTTGTGTCCTCCATCGTTTGAGAACAGTTAAGTCCCACTTGAGGAAAATGGCAGCGGCTCCGGCTCGCACCATGTGCACGGTGCTAACACCCCGACTAGCATCGTGGACTCAATGAGAGCGTTGTGTCATTGTAGGATTGGAGAACATGCGTCTGCTGCATAGAATGTATTTCAGTTAATGTTCGTCTTTATCCACCATGTCAGTCATGTCAGCTTCTACTCGGCGCCATCGTTATCTCGTTGAAGGCGAGCTAAGCTAGCGCCTGTTAGCATGTAGCCGGCGCGAGCACACTGAGCCCAAACATGGCCTCATGGGGTTTCTTTAAACAGGCTCTTTGTGACATTTAACTTGTGTTACTATTAGCAGTGCAATGTAAAAGTGGTTGTTAACGTCAGAAGCTTGTCATTAGTTAACATTTCTCACACATCCGGAGCATAGATGTGCATTAGTCTTTAAACGGGCCCTAGCTATTGATGGATGTAGCCAGCTGTTTTAGGCAATTCCTGAAAATACAACTATATTACAAGTTTCCAGAACTTTCAAAGAGTATTATTAACAATGTAACAGATGGCATTAAAAAGTACCTGACGTCTGTATGGATACATGGTAACATCTAACACATCTCCACAGCTACCGCTACTGCAAGAACAAGCCCTACCCGAAGTCTCGGTTCTGCAGGGGTGTTCCCGGTAAGATTCACTCAGACTATGAACAGCAGCCTGCTTTAACACTAAAGTTACTGAATTAGTTAGTCCTCTTCTTATCTGTTCGAAATGGCAACTGCCTTGTTGAGCTTTGGCATTAGGACAACTTATGTTGATTAAAACGTAATTGTGGGTTGCAATAGTCTATAATTGCTAACCCTGCAGCTTATTAAGCCGACCAGTTGTACTGCAGTGTGTTTCTGGTGTGCAATGGCTGCAGACAGTGACTCTGTGGTTGTGTATGTTCTCAGCTGGGAGGTGCTGAGTGCTTTAAGGGACCACTGAGACAAAATGTTAATAATATCCATAGATGGGTGATGATAGATAACCACTGCCTCCCCCTTTAGTGTGATGCAGGTCACACTGGTATGGGTTTCTGTCTAGATGTTGTATTCAAGTTATTCCATCAAATGTGCTTGAGATGGCATCACTTCAAAGCTTTTACGACTGTTTTTACCTTTTGTGTGCAGATCCCAAAATCAGGATCTTTGACTTGGGCAGGAAGAAGGCCAAGGTAGACGAGTTCCCCCTGTGTGGCCACATGGTCTCTGATGAGTATGAGCAGCTGTCTTCTGAAGGTATGGAGCCATGACCTAACACAATGTACATGTGACACTGAGAAGTTTATATTGTGAGCATGGGTATTTAGAATGAACTCCTATGTTACAGAAATGCTGTAAACATCCCTTCAAATCACGTCACATGCTAAAGCATGTAGGTTTGATGGTAGAATTTCAGAGGCGGGCATTGTGAATAATTTAAGTTACATTACTAAATTAAATGTATGTCGGTGCTGGCTGCTAACTGGTAGGTCTTATGATGATATTCTATGTTATTTCTAAGCACAAAAGCTGATTTTAATCTGAGTTCTAGCTATAGGCTAGGGTTAAATCAGACTTCCACAAAGGAACATTATCAGCGTCTGCTGTGATCCCTGTCTGTCATACAGCTAGATCATCACTGGAAATATCCTACCAAAATCTTCTGTAGAGAAGAGTGGGAACTCTGTTACACTTAATCATATTTGTGGGTGAGTTGTAACCTATAACATCACAGCTTGATCCTATCTTCACCCTGAGCAGATCTAGAATAATTGGAAACGTGAGAAAAAATGGAACTAATTGTCCCTTCTGCCTCTGACATTTTAGTTTTATCTTCATACATGGCGTTCTGTTGTGCTCATGAATGCATTTGTTATAGGTATTTACTTGCATGTATTTAGGTATGCATTTTTAAAAATGAATCATGTTGCAATAGTCTATAAATGCAACCCTGCAGCTTATTAAGCCGACCAGTTGTACTGCAGTGTGTTTCTGGTGTGCAATGGCTGCAGACAGTGACTCTGTGGTTGTGTATGTTCTCAGCTGGGAGGTGCTGAGTGCTTTAAGGGACCACTGAGACAAAATGTTAATAATATCCATAGATGGGTGATGATAGATAACTACTGCCTCCCCCTTTAGTGTGATGAAAGTCTGGATGTTATGTTAAAGATATTCCATCAAATGTGCCTGTGATAGCATTCTTTCAAAGCTTTTATTATAAGCGTTTATTTTATGTTTGCCTTTTGATTAAAACTAATTCTTGGCATTAGTAGTTTGAATTATGTATAAGCTGCTTACAGCTGGTCCTCGCTAATGTCTATATTGCATCTCTAGAAATGACCACCCCCTCAACATAAAGAGGGGGTGCACAAAAAAGTAATCATCCACTAATGCTTGACTTTTTTTTAAAAGCTTAAGTTGAGGCACTAATGTCTGTTTGTGTCTGATTCCTCACCACCGTGTAGCTCTGGAAGCCGCTCGTATCTGTGCCAACAAGTACATGGTGAAGACCTGCGGTAAGGATGGTTTCCACATCCGCATGCGCCTGCATCCCTTCCACGTGATCCGCATCAACAAAATGTTGTCCTGTGCTGGAGCTGATAGGTGAGTCTGATGGACACTAACCAAATCATCAGAGGTCATTTACTGTAGAGGCGTTGTTGTACTAGGCTGATCTTATTGAAAGTTAAAGGTTGTTGAGCCAAATCAGGCTCAATCATAAAAAAAACATCTTAAGCAGTAATATAATGAATCATCCTATCTGCTTTGATCTCCTCTCTGATCCTCAGGCTCCAGACTGGAATGCGTGGTGCTTTCGGTAAACCCCTGGGCACCGTTGCCCGTGTGCACATTGGTCAGGTGATCATGTCTGTACGCACCAAGGCTCAGAACAAGGAGCACGTGGTGGAGGCTCTGCGCAGAGCCAAGTTCAAGTTCCCTGGACGCCAGAAGGTAAAGCAGCACGTCTCAACACTGAAGCTGCTGGCTTATATTTGTCTGTTTGTCAGTTATGTTGGGGGTAAAAATATTAGCTGAGTTGACATGCATCCCATGAGGTGTCATGGCTTAGCTCTGCAGCTTATTAAGCCGACCAGTTGTACTGCAGTGTGTTTCTGGTGTGCAATGGCTGCAGACAGTGACTCTGTGGTTGTGTATGTTCTCAGCTGGGAGGTGCTGAGTGCTTTAAGGGACCACTGAGACAAAATGTACTATAGGGTCCTTCTCAACTTGGGCCTGTAATTGTATTTATTGCAAGTCTGAACTGACGTCATTGTTCTCCCCCTCAGATACATATTTCCAAGAAATACGGCTTCACCAAGTTCAACGCCTCTGAATTTGATGACATGATGGCTGAGAAGCGTCTGATCTCAGACGGCTGTGGGGTGAAGTACATCGCCAGCAGAGGCCCTCTGAAGGCCTGGAAGGCTCTGCACGCCAACTAGAGTGGCGTGGGACCAGACTACCAATAAAGTTGTGTTGATAACAAACATGATGGTGGTGATGGCTTTCATTTTGATTTATTTCACAGGAGGCCTACATCAGGCAACCATTCCCAATTTTGCTACTTAAGTACTCTTCCTTGTAATGTTTCTCGTACACACCCACACACACACACAGGCAGCGCTCACTCACAGCGAGTGATCAGGGGAGACATGGCCTCAGTGCAGGAGCTCTTGCCGACCGTACTCGTCTTGTTGGAACAAAAGATGCCAGAAGTGAAATGTGGAGGTACTTTGGCTACATTGCAGACTGAAGGAAAGCCCACAATGTACTTAATTGCTTAGTTCGTGAGTTTAGAGAGGTAGTGTTGTCTCAAATGAAACGCCGCTGTTGTGCTCCCACAGGAAAATCCATAAAGTGCTCGGTTCATTGCAGCAACCGCCACTTGCGAACTTTGAGGTTGCAATGTTTTGCGTCTGACTTCCGGTACTTATTGTGCTCTGTTGCCACACGTGTCGGGTTTAAGGCACTAATGCACTCTAAATAGTTCAGTATTTCAGAAATGATTTGAAAACTCATGTTGACCTCTGCATTCCCAAACGGAGTTCCTATTGTCCCAACCCAGTGTGAGGACAATTGGTATCGTGGAGCTATAAATACAAACAAATGTAACCTAAAATGGGCTGATTATTTTTTTGGGACCTGCAATGTATGACCATGGATCTTGTCTGATTCAGCTCTTCCTGCAATAAAAGGAGACATATGAGTAAGAGGGTATATCTAGAAGACTCCACCCTGTTTCTGAACCTCCTCCAGGAGGTGGAGCGTCCCACTTTCCACCACAGTCGACTCACAGAGTGTCACAACTGCTTTTGCTTGTGGTACCAGTTAAAATTGTGCATGTTTGTGGTTGTGAGAGAAAGAAAGAGGAACACTGCTGTTTGTTTTCGTACTGAGGCCAAGAGTTCTGAAACAAAACAGTTTTTACTGTCCAAATGTTCATGTTTCTTAACACAATGAAACACCAAATCTCTTTGATAATCACTTATCTTCTGTAATTCTTTTCTGACTGATAATGTTACATCAATGCTGATATCTATACTCTAGCCTTGGAGTTTTAAATATGAAATCAGAATAAAAGAAACAAAAGTCGAAACTGATCTTTTGACTTATTGACTGAGGACACTGTCAGCAAGTAAATGTTTCTCTGCAGTCAGTCAGACTCCTCCCACAGGGACCCCAGTGGCCCAACTGTAGCAGTTTCCAGTTCCACCAGAGAGGAAGTGGCACGAAACAAACAAGCCCACAACTAAGAAGCTGGTAAGTCGCTGTTGCTCGAACTTGACGTATACCTTAAGGATACAAATGTCTACTGAAACTGAACTGTAACCTGAGACGTCTGAGTGTTAACAATGTGTGTGTGTGTGTGTGTGTTTGAGACGAGAGAGAGAGAGAGAGAGAGAGAGAGAGGGGAAAGAGTCCCCTGAGTCAACTGGTGTTGAGACTGCTCCGACACAGCAGAACCCTGACCAATCTCACACAAACACATAAAGCAGAGAAAGTAGAGAAACATATTTGGAACACTGGAAAACACATGCACACACACACACATGCACATGCACTTATGCAGACACACAATCATTAATAATTTTATTGTATCAAGAATGTTAGAATTTCAATGGTTTGGCAACATTGTTTTTTAACATTCATGCCAATAAAGCACTTTAAATTTGAAACATTTGATGAATGAAATTAATTTGACAAAGAGACATGAGAGAGAGAGAGAACCCTACAATCAGAAACATGACTGTGTGTTCACTCTGATGTGTTCACCGTGTTCACTCTGATGTGTTCACCGTGTTCACTCTGATGTGTTCACTGTGACTGTTCACTGTGATGTGTTCACTGTATTCACTGTGATGTGTTCACAGTATTCACTGTGATGTGTTCACCGTGTTCACTCTGATGTGTTCACTGTGACTGTTCACTCTGATGTGTTCACTGTATTCACTGTGATGTGTTCACAGTATTCACTGTGATGTGTTCACCGTGTTCACTGTGATGTGTTCACTGTGACTGTTCACTCTGATGTGTTCACTGTATTCACTGTGATGTGTTCACAGTATTCACTGTGATGTGTTCACCGTGTTCACTGTGATGTGTTCACTGTGACTGTTCACTCTGATGTGTTCACTGTATTCACTGTGATGTGTTCACAGTATTCACTGTGATGTGTTCACAGTATTCACTGTGATGTGTTCACTGTGACTGTTCACTCTGATGTGTTCACAGTATTCACTGTGATGTGTTCACTGTGACTGTTCACTCTGATGTGTTCACAGTATTCACTGTGATGTGTTCACCGTGTTCACTGTGATGTGTTCACAGTATTCACTGTGATGTGTTCACCGTGTTCACTGTGATGTGTTCACTGTGACTGTTCACTCTGATGTGTTCACTGTATTCACTGTGATGTGTTCACTGTGACTGTTCACTCTGATGTGTTCACTGTATTCACTGTGATGTGTTCACAGTATTCACTGTGATGTGTTCACCGTGTTCACTGTGATGTGTTCACTGTGACTGTTCACTCTGATGTGTTCACAGTATTCACTGTGATGTGTTCACCGTGTTCACTGTGATGTGTTCACTGTGACTGTTCACTCTGATGTGTTCACTGTGACTGTTCACTCTGATGTGTTCACTGTGACTGTTCACTCTGATGTGTTCACTGCGTTCACTGTGATGTGTTCACCGTGTTCACTGATGTGTTCACTGTGACTGTTCACTCTGATGTGTTCACTGTATTCACTGTGATGTGTTCACCATGTTCACTGTGATGTGTTCACCATGTTCACTGTGATGTGTTCACCATGTTCACTGTGATGTGTTCACCATGTTCACTGTGATGTGTTCACCATGTTCACTGTGATGTGTTCACCTTGTTCACAGTGTTCACTGTGACTGTTCACTGTGACCGTGTTCACTATGACCGTGTTCACTGTGACCGTGTTCACTATGACCGTGTTCACTGTGACTGTTAACTGTGTTCACTATGATCATGTTCACTGTGACTGTTAACTGTGTTCACTATGATCGTGTTCACTGTGACTGTTAACTGTGTTCACGGTGACCGTGTTCACTATGACCATGTTCACTGTCACTGTTAACTGTGTTCACTGTGACTGTGTTCACTGTGACTGTGTTCACTGTGACTGTGTTCACTGTAATGTGTTCATTGTGACTGTGTTCACTATGACTGTGTTCACTATGACTGTGTTCACTATGACTGTTAACTGTGTTCACTGTGACTGTGTTCACTATGACTGTGTTCACTATGACTGTTAACTGTGTTCACTATGACTGTTAACTGTGTTCACTATGACTGTGTTCACTATGACTGTGTTCACTATGACTGTTAACTGTTTTCACTGTGACTGTGTTCACTGTGACTGTGTTCACTGTGACTGTGTTCACTGTGACTGTGTTCACTATGACTGTGTTCACTATGACTGTGTTCACTATGACTGTGTTCACTATGACTGTGTTCACTATGACTGTTAACTGTGTTCACTGTGACTGTGTTCACTGTGACTGTGTTCACTATGACTGTGTTCACTATGACTGTTAACTGTGTTCACTGTGACTGTGTTCACTGTGACTGTGTTCACTGTGATCGTGTTCACTGTGATAGTGTTCGCTGTGTTCCCTGTGACTGTGTTCACTGTGATCGTGTTCACTGTGATCGTGTTCGCTGTGTTCCCTGTGACTGTGTTCACGGTGTTCCCTGTGACTGTGTACTGTGTTCACCTTGACTGTGTTCACTGTGACAGTGTTCACTGTGACTGTGTAACGTTAAGTGTGTGCTGGTGCAGCTTTGAAACCCCACAGTGGAACTGTGGATATGTATATAACCATGACATCGTGTTTGTTTTAACCTTGACCCTGAATAACCTAAAGTGAGCGGAGCAGTACTGAAGCCTCTGCTGCCCTTTGACCTTTCACAAGGTTTCTGTTTTCATGTTAACTGTGTGACTGTGGTATGAATGAAACATCGTCTTGTATCTTTTTGTGTGTGTCTATGTGGTGTGATAGCGATGAGTGGGCTTTTCTTATGACAGTTGTGTTTAGGCTACTTCTATATCTCAATAAATATGACTACTACAGTTATTCTGATTATAATAATTAGAAATACTGTAGATATGTTTAAGATAAACTGTGAAAAAATATGAATATTTTTAACAAATATTTTGAACAAATACCAACAATTATATGTTTGTAATATTAGATTTATTTAAAAATGTAAATGTTAGTGTAACTTTTGTCTGCTTTAGAGGAATAGTTTGACATTTTGGGAAATACAGCTCACATATTCGCCAGAGGTGAGGCTTCTATTTGTCCTCAGCTCATTTTGTTCAGTACGTGTGATCCACAGTGTAAATTTCCTGACCACACCAGTTTACTGTCTGTTGCAGCTCTGTGCCATGATATCCTCTTCCCTCCTCCTCCTCACCTTCCTCGTGGGTGTGTGTGATGTTCAAGGAGCCTCAGATTTTCGAATCTGTGCCTTCAACCTCCATCACTTTGGGGATTCCAAGTCCAAGAATAGCAATGTCATGCACACCCTCACCAGGGTAAGACCTTCTTGTCTTGAACATCAGTGGGCAAACGTTGTTGTGTATTCCCTTTTAGATTACTTTATTATTTAGTGCACACAGGCTGTCAATACTAACCAAAAATACTCTTTTCAAATGTTGGAGTGTTACAGGGCAAGTCTGTGGTATACAGACTATAAAATAAAGCAGTCCCTTATTCACACATTTTCCCTGTTACTATACAGCAATTATTGGATGTAATATGTAGCATAACTCATTTGCTATATTCTATCAACACAATAGGTGCCACAAAAAAGGAACAACTATATATATTTCCATCTGATTCCTAAAACAGATGTTGAGATGTAAACGGTCAGCAGCTAATCCACCTCTTTTAATAACCCATGGGTTAGGTAGGCTCACTGCATGTTATCCACACAATAACATAGCTAGTACCCAAAATGCAACATTCACTTCTGTGTGTCACAATGAAAATCTTCATTTTTCATTGCTGTGATCCGTGTTCCAGATCATCGCTCGCTGTGATGTGTGTTTGCTTCAGGAAGTGAGAGACACTCAAGGGAAGGCTTTACCACAGCTGCTGAGCAGCCTTAACAGGTGATTAATACACACACACACGCACACACACACACACACACACACACACACACACACACACACACACACACACACACACACACACACACACACACACACACACACACACACACACACACACACACACACAGTGTGTGTGAGTAGATGTGACTGCACATTGATATACATACAGTGAGACACAGAAACTACAGTATTCAGAGTTGCATCACTTCTCTGTTTTTGTCTCTTCAATATTCAGGTATGACCCTGAACACGACTATAAAGCAGTGGCCAGTGAGAGACTGGGCAGGTCTTCCTCGTACAAGGAGCAGTATGTGTTTGTTTACAGGTGAGCACAACTCCTGTCACTCTTCAACTCTTCACCAAAATGTTGAGACAGCCTAAGTACAGGCAGTAAAACATCTGAACATGTGTAGGACTGACACAGCAACTCTCACTGGCCAGTATCAGTACCCAGATGATCGACCTGGAGATGTTGACGCTTTCTCCAGAGAGCCTTTTGTTGTCCGCTTCGAAGCTCCCAAGACAGGTCAGTTCAGACCCTCAGGATTCCCCGTTATAATAATGCTGTGGTCTCGTCGCATAAACACCTTCTGCTGCAACCCCCTTCCTATATTCAGATATAAGGGAGTTTGTCCTCATACCTCAGCACACCACTCCAACCAATACCACTAAAGAGCTGGACGCACTGTATGACGTATTGGAACATGTGAAGACAATGTGGAAAACTCAGGTAAAAGCTTGTTTTGCTGAATGCCAATGGCTACTTTTAAATAACAGTTTCAGGTTCAGCCAATTATGATTTTGTAGCCTCACAACCAATGTTAGTGTGCTTCTGTGTGTGTGTGAGAGAGCAGAATGTGATGCTTCTTGGGGACTTCAACGCTGACTGCGGCTACCTTGCTAAGAAGAACAGGGAGAACGTGCGCCTGATTACCGGGAAGAACCTCCATTGGCTCATTTCAGACAAGACCGACACCACTGTGCGATCAAGCACCTCCTGCACCTACGACAGGTGATCTCACACTCCTTAGAGCTGCAATGTGTAAAGTCTAATACATAAAAGATTTACATTTTCATAAGAATGTGAAGAGGTTTGAAGAGGTGGCTAATAAGCATGCTAACCAGATAGCGGCCCATCCCATCTTGTAATAATACCACGAAGAAGTAGAGCTGTCTCAAGAGCTTGTCAATGACCCAATCTGGATATTTGAAGTGTAGATGCAATCGCCGGAAGTGAAAAGCATCTCCATTGAAAATATGCCGTTTTAAATGCTGGTTTGAGCAAGCTTTAACTCTTCACCACACCCTCATATTTTGATTGGTAAAACATGAGAAAACATCAGTAACATGTATATTGTGGTCTGTCCTGTCTTTGTGATACAACAGGATCGTTGTGCATGGGGAAAGGTTTGCCAGGGCGATTGTGCCCTTTTCAGCCAGCCCATTTAACTTCCAGGTAGAATACGGACTCACAGAGGAACAGGTAAATGTTTTATTTTGACAATCTACACTAGAAATGATGAAGGCACTTGCAAATGACATGGTAGTACGGAATGTAAACCATACTGGGGTCTGACTAAAATATGCAAATACACAAAAAAACCCAGGCTCAGCTCTATAGATGTGTGCTGAGGCTGCTTTATTTTGTGCTTTCCTTTCAGGCGCTGGATGTTAGTGACCATTACCCTGTGGAGGTCCTGCTGAAGGACATCACATACAGAGTCTCCTCTAGTGCTGGCACTTCCATGTCCATTTCTTGGTTCATCCTCAGCCCACTTGTCTTCCAGATGTTGACATGGTAGTTATTATTAGTCATCTCAGTCTCAGAACATCCTCAGAAAGGAGTCCGTCAAGAGCTGATCAGAATTTTTAACGATTCCCCGACATGTGGATTCCAACTTTCCAAATATCACTGATTACACTCCACAGGAATGGGTCTCCATGTTGGGTTCAGGGTCAGGAAAAACAACAGAAAATTACACAACTGTTGACATTTACCATCGTGTAGCTTACACAATAATAACCTCATGTATATCTGCGCAGGAGTATGATTTCAGTGTAATGGTTCTCAAAATGACCTTCATAGCATTAATATAGCAGCAAACAATTGTTATCTATATAAAGATATAGTGATGTCATGTCTACATGAGCAGAGAGTGATGTCCCTCTCCCTCTCTGTGTTATAATCCCAGCTTCTTATCTCTGTTTGTGTGGCCCACTGGCTCTGCACTGCAACTCATACAGTGGTTACAGCTAATGATGCTGTCCGACCAACAGGAAGCATAGTGCCCTTACGTCGTTAGCACTGTTAGCACTGTTAGCTACGAGCTGTTGCCATGTTGAGAGCCGTGTGGAGGCAATCTCTGTCATAGATTCACTCTGAATTCCGTATTGAGCTTCTTTTAGAATTTTGCTCCATTGCACTGCAGAGAAAACAGTACATATGCTTATTGATAAATTGTTTCCTAAAATGAGTTATGTGCTCCCTCAGTTGTTCCCTTTCATTCATCTTCTTAAATGCTGTGAAGATTTTTGTAGGCAAACCATGGAAGTTAGAATCACCCTGATTGCTTCGACAAAAAGCCAATGGTATTTTTCTGTTGGATTTTGGATTTCAGAAGCAAATAAGAGCTGTGGAAAATAAAAGTTTATGATACTTACACTTTTGTTCGGTAAGATCTTACAAGGGAATAAGGTTATTTATTGTCATTGTACAACAGGGATGTATATATAATGTATCTGCAGATGTAAAAACACAAACAGCAGTGTACACACCAGATGCTGTTCACTTGATAAAGAAAAACTCCATCCGCCTCTTTGTTAACAAACGCGCCAGTACCAGTTCCTTCTCCATGGCCATGAACGCCAGTGACGGTCCAAGTTTCCATGCGTTTTAGGGTCTGAAAATGTCCGCGTTGTCAGTAAATCCACCACCAAGTCCGTTTCTCCTCCTCCTTCAGCCATTGAGTGTTACAAAAAACTACACCAAGTAAAACACTAAAAATGTCAGAACTTCTCTAATGTTTCAGCCTGAAATGTTCTTACTGCTCCTGAGTTCTGCTAGCAGCTAGGTAGCTTTCTGGTGACTAAAGTCACGCTGGTCCACTGACCAATCACAGCGCATGATAGTGCTGACGTACTTCCAGGCCACCTCGGTGTCCCTGATACGTCAGAGAATACACCCAGCATGTCAAACTAAAGATCTGATTTGTTGAAGTCTATGACAATCAAGGATACCGTCCCCATGTACTTTAATCTGCAAAGGTTAGCTAGAAGGCCTCGGGCCGCTCTGCTTCAATAGAGACATAGAGGTGAAATCTGATTGGATGAGAGCTGTCCTTAAAACAAGCTGCACTGGAAGCAGAGCAACAGACGAAGACAGGAGCTGTGTAATGAGAAAATCAGTTAATTGGGAAAAATAATTAGAATACATGTAATGTATTTGTGAAAAACAATTAAATTATAAAATAGCTATAACTTTGTGATTCTGTTTGGGCTAGCAGAGAAGGCTTAGCTGGCCCCGACGGCCCACCACTGATATATATAGATCTATATATATATCTATCTATCTATATATATATAGATCTATATATATATCTATATATATAGATCTATATATATATATATATAGATCTATATATATAGATCTATATATATATATATATAGATCTATATATAGATCTATATATATAGATCTATATATATAGATCTATATATATAGATCTATATATATAGATCTATATATATCTATCTATATAGATCTATATATATAGATCTATATATATAGATCTATATATATCTATCTATATAGATCTATATATATAGATCTATATATATAGATCTATATATATCTATCTATCTATATAGATATATATAGATCTATATATATAGATCTATATATATCTATCTATATATATAGATCTATATAGATCTATATATATAGATCTATATATATATATAGATCTATATATATAGATCTATATATATCTATCTATATATATAGATCTATATATATATATAGATCTATATATATATATAGATCTATATATATCTATCTATATATATAGATCTATATATATCTATCTATCTATCTATCTATATCTATCTATAGATATATATATATATATATATAATCATTAAAACACCCACTGAAAGGCATGTTTTTTCCTAACCTCCAGTGGTTTAATCCCTCGCCAATATATATATATGCCATCATTACCAACAGCATGACAATAAAACCAAACATTTTCAGATTGTAAACAACGCCAAAATAAAACTGAGAAGAACATGTGGAGTATAAGATCTGCTAAATGAAAAAGGTTCCAATTGTCATTTGGTTCTCCAACAGCGTGTGTAAACCTGCAGAAGCAGCCACGAACCGAAATCCACCAGAAGTAGAAACACACAGTGTGTTCAACACTCATGTTGAAACCAGCAAACCAAGCAGACAAGACTCATTCCACATAAACGCAGTCAGTTGAGGACAAATACAGACATGCCCCACCTTGCACATTATGTTAATTCACCATGTATATTTTAAAGGACTGAACACAGGATTATACATTTTGGATGTGAGAACTAAACGTTTTATTTAGACCTCACCTGAAATTGAAAAACAAAACAAAAATATTCCAAAAAAACAACAACAACAGGAGTTTCTGACTTCCAAAGCAATCCCAGCTAAAGACGGAAGGTTTGTTTATCTTCATATTTTTCTATATTCTTCTAATCATTTATCACAAATAATATACAGTAGGTTGGATTTTTCAGTGCAACACATACAGACATGCGTTCCTTCTGTAGTCGGCAGGAATGTCAATGGTTGCTTGCTTCACTTTTTGCTGTTCCACACAGTTGTGTAAAAAGTCTAAAAGTGATAACTTAGAGAAAAAAGAACTTTAGTAAAGACAACTATTTGCTACAAACAGAGAATGAGATAATATTATAATACAATTTAAGAAAACAGAAACAGCAATAAGCAGAAAAAGAGGGAAGAAGAAAGGAAGGATGAGAGTACAAACAAAACACATTTCATGGTTTGCCTTGTGATTATTAGACAGAATTTGCCTTTATTCTCAAAAATGTCAGTGAATGTCATTTATTAAATATAAACATTCCAAAAACGAAATCTCAAATAAAGTATGTGCGTGACTTCTATATACAACATCAACATATTATAGAGAAATAATTTGTTAAATGATTCCATCACATTGGAAAAGCGATATGCTCCATGTAATTATTTCAGTGCCTCAACTTGTGCTGTTGAATGTCTTAATTTGTTCCCTGAACTGTGAGATATGAAAAACCTGTCTCCTGCTCCGAGCGAAAATGGGGCAGCATTTCAACTTTATTACTTTAACATGTCAGCCTATATAGTTTGTGAGCCATCTGTGTAATTACTGAGCCATAGAGCTCCATGAAATAAGATATGTGGTTAACACTAGATTTTAACATGTTGTTCTATGCGGGTGATTAAAACCGCCCGGATCATCATCTACCGAGCTTCAGTGATATCGGCAACAAGAGGTGTCTGTGAAGATCCCAAAGGATACTAATAGACAAGCTGCTGTATAACAGACTCCCGAGTCTGGTATATATATACTGTGACGTCATGAGAGGCTACCCCTCTTTCAGCGGGATTGCTCAAGTAGTGCAAGGAGACCAGGTTCACACAAAACAAGGGTTTTATTAACGGTCTTGGGAAATTAACGAAAATATAACCAAATTCTGTTCTCTAGGGCTCTTTAATGGTTAACCGTTCAGGGATGTCTCTTCCACATCCAAAATCATAATTCTCACTCGCTCAGATAACTTCTCCACCGCCTTACTGTAGTCCACATTGCAGCTAGTGGCCAACCCAGCCAAAAGTCCTTCCACAATGTCTCTCACGTATTTCCACAGGCGAATATATCCAAAGGTGAGTATTTTCCAAAGGTCAGTATCTCCAAATCCTTGTATTCCTCATGGAAGTGGACGTGCCGCACTCTTGTCCTCCCCAGAGCCCAGCACCGAGACTGGGTTTCTTCCAACAAACAAAACCCAAAAAAAAACCCCTTCCCAGTGTGTCTCTTCCCTTCAAAAAACCTTCAGCTCATCAGCTCCTCATTTGTTTCAGCTGCGTGGGAAGCTTGGCCATAGAGGGGTGGCGTTCCCGACCATACCAGCAGATGGAGCCATAGCTCTCTGGGTTTGCAGCCATCTCCGGGGGATGTAACGTCCCTCCAGGACACAGCCTCTCGTGACATCACAATACATATATATACGTATATATACACACATAATCAACTGTACATTTTCTACCTGGGCCTTCAGTGCTGTCTGATATTGTATACTGTGCATCCAGGAAGTATTCACAACGCTTCACTTTTTCCACATTTTGTTATGTTACAGCCTTATTCCAAAATGGATTAAATTCATTTTCTTCCTCAAAATTCTACACACAACAACCCATAATGACAAAGTGAAAAAAGTTTTGTGGAAATTTTTGAAAATGTATAAAAAATAAAGAAGGAAAATATAACATGTACGTAGTATTCACAGCCTTTGCTCAATACTTTGTTGAAGCACCTTCGGCAATAGTTACAGCCTCAAGTCTTCTGGAGTATGAAGCTACGAGCTCGGCACACCTATTTCTGGGCAGGTTCTCCCGTTCTTCTTTGCAGAACCTCTCAAGTTCCATCTGGTTGGATGGGGAGCGTCGGTGCACAGCCATTTTCAGATCTCTCCAGAGATGTTCAATCGGGTTCAAGTCCGGGCTCTGGCTGGGACATTCCTCAAGGACATTCCCAGAGTTGTCCTGAACCCACTCCTTTGTTGTCGTCACCCAGTCTGAGGTCCAGAGCTCTGGAGCAGGTCTTCATCCAGGATGTCTCTGTACATGATGCTTTCATCTTTCCCTCCATCCTGACTGGTCTCCCAGTTCCTCCCTCTGAAAAACATCCCACAGCATGATGCTGCCACCAGCATGCTTCACTGTAGGGATGCTGTTGTCCAGGTGATGAGCAGTGCCTGGTTTCCTCCAGACATGACGCTTGGCATTCAGGCCAAAGAGTTCAATCTTTGTTTCATCAGACCAGATAATTTAGTTTCTCATGGTCTGAGAGTCCTTCAGGTGCCTTCTGGCAAACTCCAGGCAGCTGTCATGTGCTTGTTACAGAGGAGAGGCTTCCCTCTGGCCTCTCTACCGTACAGGCCTGATTTGTGGAGTGCTGCAGAGATGGTTGTCCTTCTGGAAGGTTCTCCTCTCTTCATAGAGCAACGCTGGAGCTCTGTCAGAGTGACCATCTGGTTCTTGGTCACCTCCCTGACTAAGGACCTTCTTCCCCGATCGCTCAGTTTGGCTGGGTGGTTGACTCTAGGAAGAGTCCTGGTGGTTCCAAACTTCTTCTTCCTTCTTCTTGCCTGATAACATTTAAGGAACATTTCTATATTTGTATGATTGAGGATCAGGGCAACCATTTTATTTTCATAATTGAATTCAAATACGTTTCATGTGGCCCTAAACCTGTACAGACGCAGTTAATATATGTACCTCAAAGTTAACATGTACCTCAAATGTACAAAATAATAAATAGGACAGTGTTTCTCAAACAGAAAACCCTGGATCTCTCTGGAAATAAAGGCCCTCCTCAAGGAGAAGAAGAGGGTCTTTAGATCTGGTAACAAGGAGGAGCTGAGGACTGCTTGAGGGACCTGAGGAGGAAGATCTGGGAGGGGAAATATATCTACAGGGCGAGGATGGAGGACCGGCTGCAGCAGAATAACACCAGCGGGGTCTGGAAGGGCCTCATGGCGATGTCTGGGTACAACAGCCTGTGGGGGACCAAAAGTGGGTGAATGACCAAGAAGATAGATTGTCTGGTGGTTAATCCCTCACCAATGTCTTTTGATGTTTATTATTCAACCAGCAGGTGGCGCCTGACAACTGCAACACTGTAGTATAGACCTCCACTACCTTGAATTCATTACTGTATGTTCATTTGTTTTACTTGTCCTTTGTGGGTCTCTAGAGAGAAAAGACGATCTTTCTTGCTTGTATTAAAACATACAAAATAAAACACCGTGTAAAAACACATTTGCAAAATCATGTTGACATTATCAATGAATTAGTTCAGGGAATTCAAAGAGACGCCCTCTAACTGTGGAATATGACTAGGACGTTAAGAGAGTAGTAGGAAGAAGTTAGGCGGACATACCGCCTGCATGAGGAGAAGAGAGGCCAATACCCCCATGCAACCTTCAAGAAGTCCGCATAACAGCCACGCTGCGGCACCTCACACCGTCTACAGCACCACACGCGTTTCTTGAAACAGAGGGACAGGTGAATTTGGATTCCGGTAACCATAGTGAGCAATAAAACATGTCAAGTCAACCACACTTTTCTCGAACGCAACCAGGGTTTCAATTTCACAAAATAAAATCGCTAGTCTTATCACTTATACCAATTCAGCGATGCGTTTTATTTTGAAATATAAAACCGGAAATGGCGATGTCAAACCAGCCACTTTGATTACTCTTCCTCTGGAGAGACCGCTATCATTGACTTAACGAAATAAACTTCCCAGTTGTTCGACAAGTTTGCTTTCGAGAGTCGCGGACGGAAGGTTACTCCTTGCTGTGTTCTGTAACGGCCAGCGTGGATCTGCCGACGTGACCGGGTGGTGCAGCTGGTTTGGGCCGGTCCAGTTAACGTCGGGCTAGTAACCTAAACGTTACACCAAACTGTGTGCAATGCATATGCTAGCGTCAAACGGATCCATAATGGACTTGGGCTCGGAGTTGGTGAAAGTTAAAGCACACTACTGCGGGTAAGTAACGTTACGTTATGTCACAATACGGGAACGGTAACGGTAGCCGGCTGTTGACGATGACAAGGGAAACACCTGTGGAGTATCCGGTGGTGTGTAGGGTCGCTCCTGAGATCAAGCTAGGTCAGTCAGAGTGACACTGCACTCCCACATAGTTAGCGTTACCTGACCAGTGTCAAACTCACTTGGGCACAACCACAATAATGAGGATTAAAGTAAATACAAACAAAAAGGATATGATATAAGTATTGGTGGCAATGTCTTGTTGTATCGTGTGTCCTTTTAAGTTGAGTAGCCCCACTGATTTCTATCATCAAAGACTTTGACATGTGTTTTAAGCTGTGAACGAAATAATATGCATGATGAGATGCATCAATGCTGGTGTTATATCAACAATAATTAAGACATCGATATTTCATGGTTGAATCAGCCCTGAGAAGAAAGGAATATAGCTACATAACCTTGCAATGCCAAGTGTGTGATCGAGTCCACCATGCAATATAAGAAAGTTAACGCCCACTAGTCACCCTCTTCGATCTTGCAATATGTTGCTGAGACAGAGAAAGATCTCGAATAAAGTGGAGTAAACATAAATGTAACCCTTCAATTTGATATTTAAAGTAAAATTATGCTTTAGTGTACTACAAATACTTGTTAAAATGAGATGTCGACAGATAGATCTGTGACACGCTGGTGTGGGG
The DNA here is from genome assembly GCA_023566465.1 of Cottus gobio. NCBI lineage: Eukaryota > Metazoa > Chordata > Actinopteri > Perciformes > Cottidae > Cottus > Cottus gobio. Next base: position 28,320,836 of record CM042215.1, read on the forward strand.
CTCATGTGACCATATTTATAGTCCTGTTACTCATTTAATTCATTCAAAGTTTGATCAAATACAGTTATGATCGATTACTCCCTGAAGATCAACTAATTTACCAATCCTTTCCAAACTGGTTGGTTCACATTGCCATGTCACTAAGTGCATGGATGTATGATGTTGTGGAATCCCTTCTGGATCCATGCTGGACTAACAGTCCACAGTATACTGAGCCTTGTTATGCACAGCCATGTTCATTTGTTCAGTAATCCAGTTAGCATGCTTAAAGGACCTCATAACTCTAAATAACATTGTGATGACTTGTGCTCTGCTCTTTTACATTAAGGGTTTTTTATACTTTTACTTTTTTTTAAATGGCAGAAAGAAGTTTCAAACCACACAGCAGGCGCTGGTTTATGAAATGTCCAAAAGCTGCATTCTCTCTAATGTCCATCTGATTGATTAGAAGTCTATATAAATGACTCTACTTCTCTCTTGATGTATTCCCTCAGTAAACATTGTAAACATGAGTTTATGTCTCAATCTCTAGTTTCAAGTCTTCTTCAATACAGCATGATGTTCATTTAGTAAATGGTGATTGACCAGTCTCTACCACGGTGTTGTCCGTTCTGGGAGTTGTTTGTGTATTTGTCTTAGAACTTTAACTCTTTATCAGTGTTTTTAGTTCATTAAAGTTATTTGCCAAATTTTGGTCGCCTAAAAATGTCCTTCTGATGTACTTGCCTCCACTAGTTCTCGTTCCAAAAAACAAGATAGCGATGCCAGATCTCCAGGCTTCTAAACAGTAGAGCAGGCGCCACAAATACTAAGACTTAGTCCTTACCATCGTGGCCCGGGTCTAATCCAATCCGTGGCCCGTGGCTGCATGTTATGCCCCCTCTGTCTCCTTCTTTCCTGTCTTCAGCTGTACCATTATGAAGACAAAACCCAATCAAAACCACAATAAACAATAATGGGTGATGTCATGGTGACCAATGCGGCGGTTCGATTCCCGGGTTCTCCAGTCCATGTCGAAGTATCCTTGGGCAAGAATTTACTACAGATGTGCAGGTGGCATGGTAGCCCCTCCCATCAGTGTATGAATGGGTGAATGGAGGCATGTGCTTTGACAAAGCGCTCTAACACTTTGATTTGTTGGAAGACTATAACAGCTCTATACAAGTACAGCCCATGTATGCAGGTTGATTAACACTAGGCAGTAAGAGGCTACTGGTCACAAGATCCCTTACTGACACACACCATCTACTGTTGTTGGAGCTGATTCGGGGATATTTTCTTCCAGAAACACATATCTTTATTGTTAACCAGGTTGCAGTTTACTGAACTTAATCAGAACTCTGAATTGGGTCAGAAGTGCTTTTCAGCTCTCGGCTGGGTAATAATACCCTCAGCTGCATTTTTAGAGGGAAGTGTGTGTATGCACGGTCTGAATGTGGCATTCAACTCTGAGTAATCCAGTCAGTTTTTATATAATATTGAATGGTATAGTATGTTGAATATCTATTCAGGTCTTTTTTACAATTCATGTCAGACTGTTTGTCACAGTGCAGGTCCAGTGGTGTAACTTTAAGATTTATTTTCTGTACTCGGTCACTGTAACAAGGCTCAGTTACCTCCCTGAGTTTCTCCCAGCACCAATGACAAGAGCAGACGTAAGGTATCGTTTGCCAACGTTTTTATTGTGACCTGCACTGTCCAGCCTCGCCACTCCATCCCGGCCACGGTTCATATTGGGAAGACAAAGGAAACGCACAATCCGCTCCAGATGAGGCCAATTAGGCCTCATCCCGGCATCTGAGCCACTCGCCCTCGCGCTGAGCCTAACCACACCCCGCCACCACAGTCACCATATGCAAAGTCCATACAACGGCTGTCAACAAGCGTTTTGTGATTGGGAAGAAGGGCTTATATAATAACTGAGTTTCAGTAGCAATACAAAACCCAGTACTTTGAGGAATGTAAAGTATACTATGTTTATCTACAAAACTCTGTTTCTTCTTTTAAAAAAATGAGCCCAACCTCTCAAATGTTGGTAGAATTCAAGGAGCCTTACAAGAACTTTATAACTTAATTAACTACGTTTTGATTTGTATCAGAAGGAATCAGATCTCAGAATAAGTGAACGCGACTAAGAATGTGATCAGACATTTATTGCTGCAGTTTTTGATACTTTGAAAGTAGTAAACAGACTATAAGACTGGAGCGTTTCCACAACGCAAAGTATTTAGAAAATATCTTTCTCTGATTTAATTTGTGTTTGCTGCCTCTGGTCCTTGCTACAGAAGGTGTCTCCAGGACCACATTCTGCCATGATGCAGAGAATTATTGCCATTATTTTGAAGGTACTGTGTCTAGTGGTTGTGTAGTATTGGAAGTGGAGCTCACTATCAATCCCTACAGTGTATTGAAATATTGGTTCACAAAGGATGTATTCGCTGGTATGAAACCCGGGCTCTACTTAGATACTTAGATCTAGGTGTCTGGGAGATGTCATCAGTACATGAAGTCCAGCATATTAAACACAGTTTACCATCCACAGCTGGATTACAAGTCAATTACCTTCCTTCAGTTTAACGGAGTTTCCCAGAATAAGGTTAAAAGTAAAAACTGGAATGTTTTTTTGGAAATCCAGTAATACACAACGCATGCTACCATCATACCATACCACCACACAGTGACCACTGTACTGTGTTTGAGCTAGAGCTGACAGAGTGTTTTTGATTAGAGGGAACAAAGATCAACATGTTGATTAGGTAGCCTAATGTTCTTAAACATGGCCAATCCCTTTGTGTGCTCAGCACTAAGGCTGACCATGCACAAAAAATAACAGAGTAGGGAGAATTTTTAATATGTCTACAAGAAGGACAGAAGAAACAGGAAGTAGGAAACCCTTGTCGCACATTATACTGTATGTTGAATTATATCAAAATGTTGCATAAGCATCATTAAGGTTTAGGTTGGTGCAGTATTTACTAAATGTCATAAAAATAAAGGAAGATGAGTAACTGATTAAATGTAAAAATAAATATATGATGTCATTAACCACACCCATACAGACATCAGTTAACCCGTGTGTGTGTGTGTGTGTGTGTGTGTGTGTGTGTGTGTGTGTGTGTGTGTGTGTGTGTGTGTGTGTGTGTGTGTGTGTGTGTGTGTGTGTGTGTGTGTGTGTGTGTGTGTGTGTGTGTGTGTGTGTGTGTGTGTGTGTGTGTGTGTGTGTGTGTGTGTGTGTGTGTGTGTGTGTGTGTGTGTGTGTGTGTGTGTGTGTGTGTGTGTGTGTGTGTGTGTGTGTGTGTGTGTGTGTGTGTGTGTGTGTGTGTGTGTGTGTGTGTGTGTGTGTGTGCGTGCGCGTGTGCGTGTGCGTGCGCGTGTTCCACTGATTTGCGTGGGTTTTGACTGTGTGAAGCAATGCCTGCTGGGAAACAAGCTGTCTTTGCTCCACCTTGTCAGAGTCCAACTAACACTCGCCATAAACAGACACACACACACACTCCTGTCAGACACACTTACGTGGGCCCAGTTGCTGAAGCTCCTGCACATGTTTCAGTTGTTGATATTTGTTCACAGTACAAAACACACATGTATCTGCCTGTATTTTTGGGCCAGTCACCATTCAAAACCCTGATTTTCAGCAGCTGCGTGAATAAATACTGCCGCCAGCAGCAGAGCAGGGAGGTTGTTGTTGAAACTGAACATGCGCACCCTTATTTATAGAAGTCATCCATTGATTACAAGGTTATCCATGGCCATTGTACAACAAGGTTTCAGTTTTACGTAAGCTATGTAAACATATATATATTATATGGTGGAGGACGAGTTGAGTCACAAGAAGAAGCTGCTCTGAAGTCTGATGGTCTGGCAGCTGATACTTCAGTATCTCTTGCCAGATAGCCCCAGGTGAACAGGTTGTAGCTAGGTGGGTTTAGTCTTTTTATATCCTTTGGGCTCTTTGAAGGCACCTCATCACCAATATCACTGGTCGTACACACTGGTTTGTAATCTCTGCAGTCAGGATGCTTTCTATTGCTCCTCTGTAAAAATGTATGAGAACTTGGGTTGACAATTTAGCCTTCTTAGGTTTCCTTCACAAATACAGCCCTTGATGTGCTTTCTTTATTGGGAAGGAGATGTGAGGACCACGTCAGGTTGTTTGTGATGCTGATTCTCAGGAACTTAAAGCTGTTAATTTGCTCCTCCTGAGCTCCATTGATGTAGATAGGAGGGGTGTCCTTACCTCCTTTTTTTAAATCAACAATCAGCTCCTTGGTTTCACTGACGTCGAGCAGCAGGTTGTTCTTTGAGCTCCACTCTGAAGCTGTTGATTTCCCCTAATCTCATTGTTGTTTGTAATCCGGTCTGTGACTTAGTGTCATCTGTAAACTTCTCAACAGAGCTCTCTTCATGTGTGGGGGAGCAGTGGGTTTACAGAGTGAACAGGGGGGCTGAGCACACAGCCCTGGGGGGCTCTTGTGTTTAACACTAGAATAGACTTTCATGTTTGTTAAACATCTGAGTTTTAAACTCATCCTCAGTTCCAAACGCTGTAGAGACATTTTGAGTGACACCATTCAACTTCCAATGACATTGGTACAAGCTGGTAAACACCTTTTTGCACGTTCAAGTACTGTTCTTTTTTTTTTGCCAGATGAGATAAGTGTGCTCTGAATTCAATAGTAGTGAGTGGTTTCCTCATTACTATTGGAACCCCCTTAGGGATCTCTTGATCTCTGGTCCCCTTCCACAAAGTTCTCTCATCTTGACATTTTCTCTGTGTGCTTCTAGGAACATGTTGATCGCAGACTTGGCAGCCACAGTAACCTTCGTGGAGTTGTGCGAGGAGGTGAGAAAGATGTGCAGCGTTGCCAAGCAGCAGCCCATCACACTCAAGTGGATCGATGATGAAGGTGGGTGGGCCTCACAGCAAGGGGTCCGTTAGAAAGAGCTGGTGCTGCTCCGTACTGCGTTGTCTCCCTGCTGGCATTTGGGATTAACAAAACCCCAAAAGTATGATTTTAAACTACAACGTGTTATCCAAGTAGCAAAGTCCTTTTAAGTGAGATACTTTTTAAAAATTACAAACCATCATGACCAAATTCACAACAGGCCTTCTCTATAAATCATGAGAATTGGTGCGTAAATGAACGTTCCTGATCTTTTTTACTGCCATTTCCACATTCAATTGTATTATCTTGTAAACCAGCCAAAGCCTTGTTTTATGCATGTATTATTGAAAAAAATAGTATGTTAATAAGCGGACCGTGGTCCTGATAAGGACGCCGTTGTTTCTGGACCATGGACCTAAAATTGATAACGAGTCCAAGAAACACACCGACCAATTCAATGCGTTGTAAATCACATCACGAGACTCAGCCAATCAAATACGTGTATTCCGACAAGCATTGCGGCTTGAGACAGACGAGAGAGATGAGAGGCCGAACAGTCGCAATAGTACGAGAGTCAGAGAAGTTCTCCAAGAATAGAAACGTGGACAACAAAACCAGAGCCTTCAACCAAGAATGGAACTGTTCGTTGGAAGAATGAACCTATACGTCTCATATGTTCTGACAAGAATATAATATCATAGCTTTTTTGTGTGACATCACTTCACACATGATTTAAGTGAATTTAAAGCTGCAGGACCATTCAGTTTGATTATTTTTTGTAAAATAAAGTACTATTAAGATATTTTTCAAAGGCATTCTGTAATGTTTTTTTAAATTTTAAAATCCAGCCCTCATTGGAAATTGAAATAAGAGAAGAACATTTTATTATTAGAGTATTTATTCATTATAAATCATCAATTTAAATTTAAAACTAACAATAAATATTTAATAAGAAAAATAAATAATAACTTTCCATATTTGAAATGACAGTTGTTGACAATGTACAGAACTAAATATAACTATAATTATGGCACCAAACCTTTTGATGAAGATATTCTCTTGGACCTCTTGAATATTCTCTTCTCTGGACCTCGTTGAACATAAATTGAAAACTCCTGAAAAGACCATACAAATACATTTAGGAGGAGATAAAAGACTATCACGTTCTCTTCATTTCCTCTCATCAATTAAACAAACAGAATGTATGCTAATTTTTTCTTATCAGATTAAATGTTATAAATGTCACAGGAATTAATATTATTGTATGTGTAGGGGACCCTTGTACCATCTCGTCTCAGATGGAGCTGGAGGAGGCATTTCGTATTTACAATCGAACCAAGAGGTCTGGTCTACTGCTGCATGGTGAGTTAGCATTTTATAATCATTAATATTACTTAACTTTTCGCCACAATAGGCAACTTTAGGAGACTTAGAACACAAGAGAAAAGGCACACGCTTTATAAAGTATTTAAAAACAAATGATGAATTATTCCCCATTTTTCCATTTATTCATATTATGTCCAGATTTTTCAATGAATACAAATTCAGGGTATTCATCATGTGGATTGCATATGGTTGAGGGTTAGGGGTTTGATTTTGCATATTGTTCTCACAGCTCTGCTTTGTGACAAATTGAAATCTCCTTTTCATATTCTGTCTCCTGCAGTCTTCCCCAGTATCCCGGATCGGCCCGGCATGCCCTGCCCTGGAGAAGACAGTGAGTAAACCCCTCTATGCTTTCACTATCTCCCTCGGGGATCCCCAATTGCACTGTTAACTAGGTTGGACATCCCTCTACCTATCACCTGGCTGTAGTGTAAGTGGGTGAGGGCTCACTAGAACAGCGTCGGCCCCTTGGTACCGAAAGAATGAATGAAAAAAATGTTTGATTATCAAGGTCGGAAAGATGTTTTATTTTGAAAAAGGACCAAATACATCCATCTGTGCTTCTCCAGTGATACGTTACCCCAAAAATTAAACCCACAATCTAGTGACTAACGGTTGTCCTTAAAAATCAGTTTTTGCCGATGTTCTGGATTAACAGAATATTAAGAATATTCTGAGATCGCCAAAAATGCTTCGAAAACCCTGCTTCCATTTCAACATCCTGTCTTTGTGAAGCGGGGTTTTCTGCAGTGACAGCGACTGGACTAAAGGTTTAAGTTATGGAGTAGACTGGACTAAAGGTTTACGTTACAGAGTAGACTGGACTAAAGGTTTAAGTTACAGAGTAGACTGGACTAAAGGTTTAAGTTACGGAGTAGACTGGACTAAAGGTTTAAGTTACAGAGTAGACTGGACTAAAGGTTTAAGTTACGGAGTAGACTGGACTAAAGGTTTAAGTTAAGGAGTAGACTTGACTAAAGGTTTAAGTTAAGGAGTAGACTGGACTAAAGGTTTAAGTTACGGAGTAGACTGGACTAAAGGTTTAAGTTATGGAGTAGACTGGACTAAAGGTTTAAGTTACGGAGTAGACTGGACTAAAGGTTTAAGTTACAGAGTAGACTGGACTAAAGGTTTAAGTTACGGAGTAGACTAGTGTGACATGGGTTCTTCCTACCCGGGGATTGTAGCGGCTCCATAGATAAGACAGAGACCGTTGCTTGCTTTCCGGTAACAGTTTTATTGCGCCGCATGCACTCTGCTCGCACGTTACCCACACCAACCACCCCGTGCACCCCACTGTGCGGCTCTTTATAGCCGCACCCCTTCCCCGCGCTCATCAGAACCAGCCGCTCCCACTAATGAGAACGGCTGTCTCTGATGAGCGCGCCCCTCTCTCATGCGTCGCAGGTGCGCTAACCACGCCCCTCGCCCACATACCCCCACCGCCCGACTTAGGCCGGGGAGCCACCGGTCCAACCAACTCCCCCCCCCTCCCTCCCACTGGGAGCGAGAGGGGAAGTCGGCCCCGACCATCCGCATCCCCGACCTATGGACCACCATGGAATTAACATGCTTCTCAGCCCGATGCCAACGGGTGGTCCGGGCGTTGGCATCCTCCATCCGTGGGGGCCCGGGCGCGGGACGTGGCCCGAACAGAGGGCGATCGAGCGCCCCGGGAGGCAGGTTCCTCGCGATCTCCGCCGGCCCCCTCCCGGGACAAAACCGGCCCTCACCCTCCGTCCGCCGCCGCCACCTGCAACACAAGAGAGAGAAGATTAGGGAAACACCGACCTACCCGTGTCCCCCCCCCGACCATCCCTCTGCCAGCTGGGCCTCCGCCCAGGCCCGAGCCTCCCGCTCGGCCCGGAGTCTCCTCCCCAGCTGCCGGACGGTCGCCTGGGCCCGCCGCCGGTCTCGGTCGGCGCTGCGCAGCCGGCTTGTCAGCCGCGCCACCTCCTCCTGCAGCCGCCGTCTCTGGCCCCATCCCTGCCTCCCCGCCCCTGGCTGGGGTTGGGCCGTCAGGGGCCCCCGACCGGTCGGCGCCTCCTTGGCCCCTCCGGGCCCTGGTCCGTGGGGCCGGGTTGCTCCGACCCGGCTCACCTGGTCCACCTCCATGAGGTCACAGTCCCTCTGGAGGTGCCCCGGCTGCCCGCACGTCCAGCATTCTGGCTCCAGACTCGGGGCGGGCCGCCCGGGGTCCCTCCAGGTCGCTTCGGGCCGCCGGGGAACCGGCCACAGCTCCGGCCACTCCCAGGTCTGATTCCCCGGCGCCCTTCCCTCAGGCCGCGCTCTCGGCCGCCCCTCCGGGTCCGGGCCCGACCGGGCCGCCGCCTTCAGCAGTGGCGCATTCCTCCGCCCCGCCGTCGTCCGCCCTCCCCGGGCCGCGGGCCGCCGAGTCGCCGTCGCCGGAGCCGTCTGCGTTGCCGCGGTCGCGGTCCCCCGCGTCGTCGCCTCCGGGACCGTCTGCGTCGCCGTGGTCTCGATGCTCCGCGTTGCCGCCTCCGGGACCGTCTGCGTCGCCGCAGTCTCGGTCCTCTGCGTCGTCGCCTCCGGGACCGTCTGCGTCGCCGTGGTCGGGGTCTTTCGCTTCCCCGCGTCCGGGACCGTCTGCGTCGCTGTCGCGATCCTCCGTCTCGCCGCGTCCGTCTGCGTTGAGGCGGTCGCCTTCCTCACCCCGTCCCGGGCCGTCTGCGTGAACGCGGCCCTCCGCGCCGCCGGCACTGGCTGCCCCAGGGCCACCATGACCGGCCGGGCCAGGTCCGCTGCCGTGCCGCCCTTCGGCTCCCGGCGCTGGTAGTCCTCTGCCCTCGCGACGGCCCCGATCAGCGTCGCCGGCCGCCACTCCCGGACCCAGTCGGCCATCTGGACCGGCAGCCCTCCCAAGAATTGTTCTTTGGCTACCTGGTCCACGACGTCCGCGACGTCCCCCCTTCCTCCCGGCTGCAGCCACTGCTCAGTCTTCCGCCGCAGCCGCCGAGCGAAGGCCAGCAGCAGCTCTCCTGGCTCCCGCTGGGCTGCGCGGAGCTGCTGCCGGTGCTGTTCCGGGGTCGGCGGTGGCGGCACGGTCTCCCCCCCAGCCGGGGCCGGCGGCGCCAGTTCCGTATACGCCACGGTCCTGGCGCCGAGTCGCCTCTCGACCTCCGTCTCCTCCCCCGGTCCCTCGGGGGGCCCCGCCAGCCTCACGAACAGGTCCCTCAGGGCCACCTCCTCCGCGTCCGGCTGCATGGCACGCCGCCTCCTCCCCTTCGGTAAGCCCCACGTTGGGCGCCACTGTGACATGGGTTCTTCCTACCCGGGGATTGTAGCGGCTCCATAGATAAGACAGAGACCGTTGCTTGCTTTCCGGTAACAGTTTTATTGCGCCGCATGCACTCTGCTCGCACGTTACCCACACCAACCACCCCGTGCACCCCACTGTGCGGCTCTTTATAGCCGCACCCCTTCCCCGCGCTCATCAGAACCAGCCGCTCCCACTAATGAGAACGGCTGTCTCTGATGAGCGCGCCCCTCTCTCATGCGTCGCAGGTGCGCTAACCACGCCCCTCGCCCACAACTAGACTAAAGGTTTAAGTTATGGAGTAGACTGGACTAAAGGTTTAAGTTAAGGAGTAGACTGGACTAAAGGTTTAAGTTACGAAGTAGACTGGACTAAAGGTTTAAGTTACAGACTAGACTGGACTAAAGGTTTAAGTTAATGAGTAGACTGGACTAAAGGTTTAAGTTAAGGAGTAGACTGGACTAAAGGTCTAAGTTATGACGTAGACTGGACTAAAGGTTTAAGTTACAGAGTAGACTGGACTAAAGGTTTAAGTTACGGAGTAGACTGGACTAAAGGTTTAAGTTACGGAGTAGACTGGACTAAAGGTTTAAGTTACAGAGTAGACTGGACTAAAGGTTTAAGTTACAGAGTAGACTGGACTAAAGGTTTAAGTTACAGAGTAGACTGGACTAAAGGTTTAAGTTACGGAGTAGACTGGACTAAAGGTTTAAGTTACAGAGTAGACTGGACTAAAGGTTTAAGTTACAGAGTAGACTGGACTAAAGGTTTAAGTTACAGAGTAGACTGGACATAAAGAACACACGTCGGGTGTTGTTGTCTCCCATCACAGTGAGATGGGACCGGCTCGTTACAAAGAAACAAGCTCAGGGCTCCCACTAATTTGGCGTAATGTTGAGATATATTTCTATGCACTTTCTATCAGTTTTTATGCCAGTCGTATCATTTTATAATGTCATATTTATTTCCCACACCGTGAAGGCCAGTCCGTGAAAATATTTGTCTTACACGAAACCGGTCCGTGGGGTCCAGTGCTCTAGAAGACTCATTTGTCTCAGCCATCATTCAGAGGGAACAGCGGTCACAGAGTTGGTTAGATCGTGCAGTTTTGTAGCCAGTGGTGGATTCCAGTCAAGAGAAGTCGGTGAAATTCTCCTGCACGTTCAAATCTGGTCACAGAAATTGTCTTATGTTTTTCAGCATTTTTACCCCCAGGCCAGGGGACTGACGATGCTTTTACTTTATAATTATTTGGTCTTTCTAGCTCGTCAAACTATTTGTCCATCCCAGCACACTGAACAAGAGACTAGCAATGAGGAGGGAAGGATGAAGCTGTTTTTTTAGAGAGGAGAGGGGAAGAATGAATGAGAGAGTGGAGGAGAGAGACTCACTGTCTGTTTTTCAAAGCTGACTGGACGGATATCTTCTGATGAACTATATAGACGCTAATGCTCTGTGAACATATTTAAACATCAAGTTCACCCAAATCACATACAAAAAAAGAACATCCTATTCGATTTCCATTTGTTTTGCTTTTTATCGTTGTGCTTTTGAATCTTCCGCCACTGAGATTTGCCTATAATTTGTTTATCCTATAAACCCTGGAATTAAATTTTCTTTGCATAAAATACAGGCGAAACCATAGACTTTTAGAAGTGGACATTGTCGTCATAACATCACCCATTGGGTTTGTGTACTGCTGTTTTGCAGTGGCGTGCTGTGCATTTTCTCCCCTGGCCTTCTGTGCCGTCTGATATTGTATACATAAATACGCATATGACGGGATGCTGCGTCAATAATGGACAATGCATGTAGTCCACATCAACAAGCACCAGTCACATTTAGTTATAACAAAACAATCCAACAAAACTGTGGTACTTAAACACAGCACACTCAAGAGCACGAGCCACGATCAGAAGGTATTAAGTACCGGCTACTGCTACGGGGGCAGCTAGACTCGGCAGCTCAGCGGTAGCAGCAGTGGTAGCAGCAGCAACAGCGACTTATTATATATGGTTAAATACGACTGCAAATTTTTCTGTTGGATTTTGGATTTCAGAAGCAAATAAGCTGTGGAAAATAAAAGTTTATGATACTTACACTTTTGTTCGGTAAGATCTTACAAGGGAATAAGGTTATTTATTGTCATTGTACAACAGGGATGTATATATAATGTATCTGCAGATGTAAAAACACAAACAGCAGTGTACACACCAGATGCTGTTCACTTGATAAAGAAAAACTCCATCCGCCTCTTTGTTAACAAACGCGCCAGTACCAGTTCCTTCTCCATGGCCATGAACGCCAGTGACGGTCCAAGTTTCCATGCGTTTTAGGGTCTGAAAATGTCTGCGTTGTCAGTAAATCCACCACCAAGTCCGTTTCTCCTCCTCCTTCAGCCATTGAGTGTTACAAAAAACTACACCAAGTAAAACACTAAAAATGTCAGAACTTCTCTAATGTTTCAGCCTGAAATGTTCTTACTGCTCCTGAGTTCTGCTAGTAGCTAGGTAGCTTTCTGGTGACTAAAGTCACGCTGGTGCCCTGGATAGACTGGCGACTTATCCAGGGTGTACCCTGCCTTCGCCCAATGACAGCTGGGATCGGCTCCAGCACCCCGCGACCCTAAAGAGGATAAGCGGTTCAGATAATGGATGGATGGATGGAAAGTCACGCTGGTCCACTGACCAATCACAGCGCATGTTAGTGCTGACGCCAGCTCTGTCGACCTGGCACATCAAAGAATATGTCCAAGATCAGATTTTTTGAAGTCTATGACAATCAACGATGGCCGCTCTTCTTCCATAGAGACTTATAGGACAAATTCCTTGAATGTGAAAACAAACATGGCAATAAATGGTTCTGATTCTGATGGAGGTGAAATCTGATTGGATGAGAGCTCTCCTTAAAACAAGATGCACTTGGATCTTGGATTTTGGCCGTCGCCATCTTTTTTTTTTTAGCAACCCGTGAACAGAAGTGACCTAATTTAGGCTGCAAACAAGTGGGTTAGGGAAGTATATGGCCCTAGTAGGGGCAGCGACCTGTCAATCACAAGGTAGCCCCACCCAAAAGCATGCATAACATGGACAAATATAACAGCCTGTAACATGAACACATATAACAGCCTGTAACATGGACACCACCCTGTAACATGGACACATATAACATCCCGTAACATGGACACATATAACATCCCGTAACATGGACACATATAACAGCCTGTAACATGGACACATATAACAGCCTGTAACATGGACACATATAACAACTTGTAACATGGACACATATAACAGCCCGTAACATGGACACATATAACAGCCTGTAACATGGACACATATAACAGCCTGTAACATGGACACATAACAGCCTGTAACATGGACACATATAACAGCCTGTAACATGGACACATACAACAGCCTGTAACATGGACACATATAACAGCCCGTAACATGGACACATATAACAGCCCGTAACATGGACACATATAACAGCCCGTAACATGGACACATATAACAGCCCGTAACATGGACACATATAACAGCCTGTAACATGGACACATATAACAGCCTGTAACATGGACACATATAACAGCCTGTAACATGGACACATATAACAGCCTGTAACATGGACACATATAACAGTCTGTAACATGGACACATATAACAGCCTGTAACATGGACACATATAACAGCCTGTAACATGGACACATATAACAGCCTGTAACATGGACACATATAACAGCCTGTAACATGGACACATATAACAGCCTGTAACATGGACACATATAACAGCCTGTAACATGGACACATATAACAGCCTGTAACATGGACACATATAACAGCATGTAACATGGACACATATAACAGCCTGTAACATGAACACATATAACAGCCTGTAACATGGACACCACCCTGTAACATGGACACATATAACATCCCGTAACATGGACACATATAACATCCCGTAACATGGACACATATAACAACTTGTAACATGGACACATATAACAGCCCGTAACATGGACACATATAACAGCCTGTAACATGGACACATAACAGCCTGTAACATGGACACATATAACAGCCTGTAACATGGACACATATAACAGTCTGTAACATGGACACATACAACAGCCTGTAACATGGACACATATAACAGCCCGTAACATGGACACATATAACAGCCCGTAACATGGACACATATAACAGCCCGTAACATGGACACATATAACAGCCTGTAACATGGACACATATAACAGCCTGTAACATGGACACATACAACAGCCTGTAACATGGACACATATAACAGCCCGTAACATGGACACATATAACAGCCTGTAACATGGACACATATAACAGCCTGTAACATGGACACATATAACAGTCTGTAACATGGACACATATAACAGCCTGTAACATGGACACATACAACAGCCCGTAACATGGACACATATAACAGCCCGTAACATGGACACATATAACAGCCCGTAACATGGACACATATAACAGCCTGTAATATGGACACATATAACAGCCTGTAACATGGACACATATAACAGCCTGTAACATGGACACATACAACAGCCCGTAACATGGACACATATAACAGCCCGTAACATGGACACATATAACAGCCCGTAACATGGACACATATAACAGCCTGTAATATGGACACATATAACAGCCTGTAACATGGACACATATAACAGCCTGTAACATGGACACATATAACAGCCTGTAACATGGACACATATAACAGCCTGTAACATGGACACATATAACAGCCTGTAACATGGACACATATAACAGCCTGTAACATGGACACATATAACAGCCTGTAACATGGACACATATAACAGCATGTAACATGGACACATATAACAGCCTGTAACATGAACACATATAACAGCCTGTAACATGGACACCACCCTGTAACATGGACACATATAACATCCCGTAACATGGACACATATAACATCCCGTAACATGGACACATATAACAGCCTGTAACATGGACACATATAACAGCCTGTAACATGGACACATATAACAACTTGTAACATGGACACATATAACAGCCCGTAACATGGACACATATAACAGCCTGTAACATGGACACATATAACAGCCTGTAACATGGACACATAACAGCCTGTAACATGGACACATATAACAGCCTGTAACATGGACACATATAACAGTCTGTAACATGGACACATACAACAGCCTGTAACATGGACACATATAACAGCCCGTAACATGGACACATATAACAGCCCGTAACATGGACACATATAACAGCCTGTAACATGGACACATATAACAGCCTGTAACATGGACACATACAACAGCCTGTAACATGGACACATATAACAGCCTGTAACATGAACACATATAACAGCCTGTAACATGGACACCACCCTGTAACATGGACACATATAACATCCCGTAACATGGACACATATAACATCCCGTAACATGGACACATATAACAGCCTGTAACATGGACACATATAACAGCCTGTAACATGGACACATATAACAACTTGTAACATGGACACATATAACAGCCCGTAACATGGACACATATAACAGCCTGTAACATGGACACATAACAGCCTGTAACATGGACACATATAACAGCCTGTAACATGGACACATATAACAGTCTGTAACATGGACACATACAACAGCCTGTAACATGGACACATATAACAGCCCGTAACATGGACACATATAACAGCCCGTAACATGGACACATATAACAGCCCGTAACATGGACACATATAACAGCCTGTAACATGGACACATATAACAGCCTGTAACATGGACACATACAACAGCCTGTAACATGGACACATATAACAGCCCGTAACATGGACACATATAACAGCCTGTAACATGGACACATATAACAGCCTGTAACATGGACACATATAACAGTCTGTAACATGGACACATATAACAGCCTGTAACATGGACACATACAACAGCCCGTAACATGGACACATATAACAGCCCGTAACATGGACACATATAACAGCCCGTAACATGGACACATATAACAGCCTGTAATATGGACACATATAACAGCCTGTAACATGGACACATATAACAGCCTGTAACATGGACACATACAACAGCCCGTAACATGGACACATATAACAGCCCGTAACATGGACACATATAACAGCCCGTAACATGGACACATATAACAGCCTGTAATATGGACACATATAACAGCCTGTAATATGGACACATATAACAGCCTGTAACATGGACACATATAACAGCCTGTAACATGGACACATATAACAGCCTGTAACATGGACACATATAACAGCCTGTAACATGGACACATATAACAGTCTGTAACATGGACACATATAACAGCCTGTAACATGGACACATATAACAGCCTGTAACATGGACACATATAACAGCCTGTAACATGGACACATATAACAGCCTGTAACATGGACACATATAACAGCCTGTAACATGGACACATATAACAGCCTGTAACATGGACACATACAACAGCCTGTAACATGGACACATACAACAGCCTGTAACATGGACACATACAACAGCCCGTAACATGGACACATATAACAGCCCGTAACATGGACACATATAACAGCCCGTAACATGGACACATATAACAGCCCGTAACATGGACACATATAACAGCCTGTAACATGGACACATATAACAGCCTGTAACATGGACACATATAACAGCCTGTAACATGGACACATATAACAGCCTGTAACATGGACACATATAACAGCCTGTAACATGGACACATATAACAGCCTGTAACATGGACACATATAACAGCCTGTAACATGGACACATATAACAGCCTGTAACATGGACACATATAACAGCCTGTAACATGGACACATATAACAGCCTGTAACATGGACACATATAACAGCCTGTAACATGGACACATATAACAGCATGTAACATGGACACATATAACAGCCTGTAACATGAACACATATAACAGCCTGTAACATGGACACCACCCTGTAACATGGACACATATAACATCCCGTAACATGGACACATATAACATCCCGTAACATGGACACATATAACAGCCTGTAACATGGACACATATAACAGCCTGTAACATGGACACATATAACAACTTGTAACATGGACACATATAACAGCCCGTAACATGGACACATATAACAGCCCGTAACATGGACACATATAACAGCCTGTAACATGGACACATAACAGCCTGTAACATGGACACATATAACAGCCTGTAACATGGACACATATAACAGTCTGTAACATGGACACATACAACAGCCTGTAACATGGACACATATAACAGCCCGTAACATGGACACATATAACAGCCCGTAACATGGACACATATAACAGCCTGTAACATGGACACATATAACAGCCTGTAACATGGACACATACAACAGCCTGTAACATGGACACATATAACAGCCCGTAACATGGACACATATAACAGCCTGTAACATGGACACATATAACAGCCTGTAACATGGACACATACAACAGCCTGTAACATGGACACATATAACAGCCCGTAACATGGACACATATAACAGCCCGTAACATGGACACATATAACAGCATGTAACATGGACACATATAACAGCCTGTAACATGGACACATATAACAGTCTGTAACATGGACACATATAACAGTCTGTAACATGGACACATATAACAGCCTGTAACATGGACACATATAACAGCCTGTAACATGGACACATATAACAGTCTGTAACATGGACACATATAACAGCCTGTAACATGGACACATATAACAGCCTGTAACATGGACACATATAACAGCCTGTAACATGGACACATATAACAGCCTGTAACATGGACACATATAACAGCCTGTAACATGGACACATATAACAGCCCGTAACATGGACACATATAACAGCCCGTAACATGGACACATATAACAGCCCGTAACATGGACACATATAACAGCCTGTAACATGGACACATATAACAGCCTGTAACATGGACACATATAACAGCCCGTAGAAATAATGCAGGTTTTAGACACTTCAGCATTGGCTTCACTTCTCAGAATCAAAGGTTGCCGCCTGGGAGAAACGCGCAAAATATAAAATGACAGACTTCCTTTTAGGCCGAGTTAATGGAAGCCGATGTTAAATACGAGAGTAATGTGCACATATAATTTCATACATGTTGGATCAAGATCAGGGGCGACTGTGGCTCAGTGGTTAACAGGTCTGTCTTTCAATCAGAGGGTCGGTGGTTCAATCCCAGGCTCCTGTAGTCCATGTCGTTGTGTCCTTGAGCAAGACACTTAACCCTAATTGCTCACCGTTGCTGTGTCTACTGTCTACTGTATATCATGTAAGTCACTTTGGATAAAAGCATCAGCTAAATTAAATGTAATTGTAATAATAATCAACTAGGGGACACTACGGAGCCCACTAAACGTTTCATTAACCCAAACACTGTATATTCTTGCAATGTTCTGATATATGTTCCAAGTTTCGTTAGATTCCGGGGATATCAACTGCGTCAAAAATGCGCTTGAAGGCTAAATGTAAGTAGGGGGTGCTATAGAGTCGATGTGCCAAGCCCTATTGCAATATCAAATCAAAAATATAAACTACTTAAAATTTGTTTTGGGCATCAATTTTGTTCGGAAAGTTAAAATGAACGCAACAAATCTAAATCTAATTTCCTGTTTGGCGTTTACTTAATTTTTTTTTTACCTACGGTCCCATAAATTCATGATAGACAAGGCGTGTGTGTGTGGAGGGGTGGGACCCCCAACTGTGTGGAGAGCGAAAGAACGTGGGAGGTTTACAAATCCTGGATGACGCTGCCCTGCCTTGCACAGAACCCCGTCACCCCCCTTCACCAAGCACTCTCCATCCACTCACAGCCCCACCCTCATCTTCCCCCTCCCACTGACACCACGCTTTCCCAGCATCCCCCTCTCTTTCTCTCAGCTGTGTGGCACCGCTGTCTCTCCGGGGAGGAGCCTACAGTGCTGCTGCATCACACAAGGCACAGAGGGGGACACAGTGTGAAAGTGAAAGACAGGGCGAGAGAGAGAGGGGGGGGAGCATTGCACTATGCAGATAGCAGCTCTTAATAAACAAGGAAGGCACTGCATTTTGTTTTTCTATCGCTCTTCTATTTCTGGCTCCGCCTGCCATGCCAAAAACACCGTGAGACGACTTCATCGAGGATTACAAGAAGACGGGATAAACGGACAGAGAGAGAATCAAACAGCTTTGAGAAAAGCAAGGCAACTCAATCAGCTGTGAGGAGCAATACAGAGAGAGAGAGAGAGAGAAAAGAGGGGGGAAATTATTAAATAAAGGCTAGGGAGGAGAGAGAAGGAGGGAGGGAGCGTCAGAGAGAGGAAGAGGAGGGGATGTAGCAGTGTGTCTCCTTGCCGGCTCACCACACACACACACACACACACACACACACACACACACACACACACACACACACACACACACACACACACACACACACACACACACACACACACACACACACTCACACTTAGCCTGGACAATGTGCTGAAAGAGGTGGAGAGAAAGGAAGAAGGCAAACCGGTGAGCTATCTACCTCTGCATTCTTCCTTCCTTCCTTCCTTCCATCCATCCTTCCATCCATCCGTCTTTTCATCAATCTGTCTGTGTTTCCACGCCAAACCCAGAGACAATGGATTTGGACGAGTGTGTCCTAGCCTGGACTCATGTTTGTGCCTGTGCGTCTGGGAGAGATGTACGTCTCCCTTCATGATCAGAATGTGTGATTGAATCACGTCGTGTCACACGTTGCCGGCAGGTATTGTGTGCATGCATCATGCTAGCCGTGCTAGCATGGCTAGCATAGTTCCTGGCTGGCTTCCCTCACTGTACCGTAGCCCTGGAAAGGCTGCACCTGCTAGCCACTGTTGGTGTGCAGATCTGTGTGTGAAGCTTGCATTGTTGTGGCGGTGTATAATTTAGGCGTTATGTCAGGCTGGTGCTGGTCTTAAATTCACACATGTTCTATTGAGTGACATCATCCTCTTGTATGATTGCTATGATGCACATTGATTAGAGCACTGTTACACTGTTTGTGACTCTAATGCTGTTTTCAGAAGCTCAACCATCCTGACAATCCTGAGAATGCATTTCTGTGAGAGACCTTTTTATTTTTAGAAAGGTTTGTACTTTGATAATGTTTTAATGATTGGAAATTGTGACAAAATATTATACATATTCAGGGTTCCAGAGGAATGCGTACCTGCTAGCGGTGCTCATTGCTGCAGACTAGTGTTTCCTCTGTTTTCCTTCTTCCCATCTAAGAGAGAGAAAAGGAAGTATTGCACAGTTGTGTATGCATTTTCATTTCAATCTTACGCACCAAAATCCAATAACTTTTTATGGTTGGTACCACTCCCCCTGTGATCACACTGTATAATGCTGACTGGTTCTGGAGGAGCTTGGTAAATGTCTGGTGTTGTCATCAGAATTTGTTCATATTGGGCAAGCATAGCGAGCTTGTGCTACAAACTGTTGGCATGAAGTTTGAATTACCTGGGTGTTTGACACATACTAGGGAGAGTTAGGATACTTTCCCCTCTGCTGCATCCAATGTTTTAATAATTCTTCCACATTTATGAAAGTGTTATACTAAATGTAAGGGTGCTTAATAGTTTTCAGATTGTATGATAGTTCCGAGGACTATACAACTATTAAACCTGCTCTCTGTGTAGGGGATTGGAGCTTTGTTTGGACAGTGAGGGTTTTGGATTTGCTGCAGCTCTGATTTGTGTCTTTGACTAGTAACTGTGGCTGAGTCTCTGAGGATATTATAGTATTTAGAGGTATCAGCCATCAGACTGATAACCCGGCTGAATGGCCATTTTGTTTCATTTTATTCATTCAGCTTGGCATTGGGCTTATGCTAGCTGATTTATTATAGAAAGGGAGTTCCTCTCATTCTTTTCATTTTTTGGCACTCGTAAAAACTTGATTTAAATATTGAAATGTTCAGCTCAATTGAACACGCACGCTACAACTTTTAGAATTCATACCTGTTCCAAAAGCTTGAACTCATTCCCACAATTTCTTTACTATTCATAAATCATTTTAGCTTCAAAATGTAGCATAATGTGGGTTCTTTCATACAATGTAGCAAAGGAAACAAACAGACTTACACATTTGGTACTGAGTACAAAGGAACTGCTGCATTGACTCCCATAACAACTGAGAACAAAAACGTCTTTGTCCCAGGTTCTAACCTGCTTCCATTTTCACCGTTTGACACCACAAACATAAATGTGAGTTGAAATATGTTCCATTCAATGTGTTTTGTATAGCCCCAAATCACAAATACAAATTTGCCTCAGAGGATTTTACAATCTGTACACATACAACACCCTCTGTCCCAGGATGCATCATGGTATTATTCAACCTTTTAAGCCAGCAGTCCAGTTTAGCATCAAGCTTTCTCACCACAATTTCTACAGAAATCTCCTTCTGTTGTTTTCTTTTGTTTTGCTGGAGTCAGTCCTGCCGACAACATCTTCAGTCGACACAAAAGCTTCAGTAGTGGTCGCTAGGAGCAGTTAGCTTCATGTTTTTCACATCAACTAAGATATATGCCAGTTTGAGAGAGTATTCCTACTCAGCACAGCTCGCAACATCTCCTCCACGCTTGTAAGCACACGTCCCTGTTTGAACAAATCAAAGATGTGTGTGGGGATTCAGGGGTTCAGGCTAATTGTGCCAAACTTTAGGAAAAGGTGGAAGTGATGAGATGATTAAAACACCAGGCTGAGTGCTCACCCTTCAAGGCTCCCCCTTGATTCATTGTCTAGGTGACACTGACTGTGTTGATGGTGGTAATGGCTCAGCCCCCTTTTCGCTCTGAAGGATTTTTTCCCCTAAAGTGACAAGGCACTTAAACAGTCAGCCTCTCTGTCCTTGGCTTGCTCTTTGCAGTGCTGGTAGGTGAATACAGAGCTAGAGTATTACGTCTCAGACCCTATATGTGGTTTGGGGGCTGTTTAGAGCTGTTCTGTGCAATCTGAGTCATCCTGTGTATTGATCCACATGCTGTTCCCCACTATTCATGAGCCTGTGTGGAACTGTGGCTATGTTTGTGACTGGTTTGGAAACACCTTCCTGTGTGTACGTTTTGCTGACTGGACACTGACCTATTAATAGCACTCTATGGATAATGCTGGGTCAAAGCGCTCAGTCTGCAATGCAGTCCACGAGGATCTGCTCCCATTTCCTCTTGTTAGTTGATGTGTATCGCTGCAGCTCTCCTCTAGGTTTTCTTCTGTGGGGCCCATTGGGACTGCATTATGGAGCTCCAGTCAGCCTGGAAGTTGTTAAACTGGTTAACTGGAGACCACCAGACTCAATGGACTGCTGCCTGCAAACCTCTCACAATACGTGTGCCAGCTTGAGTCACTAAACAGTACCTGCCTGATACCATGACACACCACGAACATCCGCTCCTGTCATACCAGCATGTACACATGAGTGGGAAAGAGTGGCACTCTCGCCAACTAGAGACAAGCGAGAGAAAGGGCTCTTCGAATCACTGATCACATCAGACAACATTTGCAATTAGTGATGGGGCGGTTGCTGTTTTAGTGCTTCAGTACTGCTGGTTCAAGAAACCAAGGCAAACTTCAGCATACTCATTACTTCCAATAAGTGGCTACCATCCTCTGGTGTGGCTCAACACAGAGATGTCACCGGATTGCTTCTGTCAGTTGTGGTATCCTACCCCTCCACAGTACCACAAAATATAAGGTTCAATGAAATCCCTTTTTTCACTATACAGGATGCATTTTAGTCCCGGTCTTCTTATCAAAAACTAGTTCCATTTTTCATCTGAGGGTTGGGTGAAATGCTAAAATATTCCAACATTTGTCAATCTGTGATCCGTATAGCGATCCCCCTCGCAGTCCCTCATGCATGTGTATGGCGGATTATTACACAGTTTAACCATCATAGTGTCATATAAGGCTTTACTGATGACGGATATCCACCAATATTCAGTAAAATATCTGCTCAGGACATCGGCATTCATACATTTCTAGTCGCTGATCCCTGATAATGTTACAAATCCATTTTGAAATTGTACAGTACAACTGAAGTTCCATTCAGTCCCATTATATTTGGGCCCTGTTCAGGGACAATTAGTACTGGGCAAAGTTAGTATGTGATGATGAGGTGTTCAAATGTAGTCTTGTAAAATGTACTGTTGGTGAGAAACTTGAAAAAATTAAATTGTTGCTGGTTTATACTGAGTTCAGAGTGGTTGAAAGGATTTTTGGGATTGGGTCAAAAAAAAAACTCCTGGAGCCTTGTAGAGCAGCTGTTACAACAAAAGCAATTTGTATCTGCCAATATGGATCAGCAGTTGGTATCAGCGGCAAACAGAGTGAGCAGAGACCCTGAAAAGTTAGATTTGCTCCCTTTTTACTTTGGGCTGATCTAGTCCCTGATTCGGGACTGCGATCCTTGATACGCCCCAAACCATAAGCTGTATGATCCATTGCACCCCTAAACGGTAAAATGCACTGTACTGTATAGCTTTTCTAGTCTTCCCACCACTGAAAGCACTTTAACACTACTTGTCATCATTCACCCATTCACACAAGGTGCCTCCTGCCCATCAGGACAAACTAACATTCATACACCGAAGGCACAGCTACGGGAGTGATGTGGGCTTAAGGGTCATGCACAAAGACACATTGACATGGGCAAGCGAGCCGATATATCTGCTGAGGTGTGTGTGCAGCACATGCAGGGCGCTGGGTGTCCCCGTTATATCAGCAAAATATATTTACTAATATTATAAAATACAATTGTTATCATAACCTATGGAAATGATAGTGACAAAATAAGACAAGTTGTCATCAGGCTTTGCAGATTACCTTTTTGAAAGAGGCTTCAGGTGAGTTTTTGCTTCAGAAGAAAGACCAATTCTTCTGCCAGTTGAATCTGAAGTCAGACAATGCTCCCTTTTTTTTATTGTATCAGAGAAGCAGTGCACCACCAGAGGAGCCAGAGGAGCCTTGAAGGAGTAGCATAAAAACACCCCTAACCCTCAGGGTTAGTTTCTTAGAAATCACGAGAGAGGGCCAAAGAGAGGCTGTGCATGTATAAGCTCCCACCTGCCACTGGTGACACGTGGGGCAGAGTTTAACCTCATGGAAGTTAAGGTTCGTTCTTCTAAATAAGCAGAGAATACCAAGCAGAGACCTCTGAAAAACCTGCACTTCTTCGAATGGCCACTTGAGACAGGCTGCTACTCTACAGCAATAATAAACATGTTTACAGCCTGGTAAAAACCAATCTTCTGGTCTTTATAACTAATATCCACAGTCAGGACAAAACAATATAATCAGCACATTTTCATTGAAACTGTAGAACAAGACCCTTAACTTGCTGCTTGGTCGCCCCACCTATACGTCTCGAGCTTCACTGCAACTGGGTAACCTGTTCAGTCACTGGAAGACAGTTGTGTGTACGTGTATGGCACCTTCACTGTTAGCGCTAGACATTATAAAATGTGGCTTTGTGTTGGTGGATACAGATATAGCCGAGATAACTTTGGGATTAAATTTACTGTTGCATGCAGCCTATAAAGTGGGACCGGTACATCAGCTGCATCTGTACCAATAGTGTTATATAAAGCCATAGCAGGAATTAATCACTAGCACTAGAACTGTGACCAAGCCCCTGAGGAGGAAACAACAGGCTTCCAACAACAACAACAACAGCAACTCAGTGCAAACTATTGCAAATTCCAGGTGAGAACAGCTGCCTTGTTTAGACAGACACAGATGGAGTGGAGTGGATACTACTAGGAACCTTGCATTGAATTATCTCATGCTCTCCTTTGACTTTCTTGGCACATTACTTTAAGCTTCGTGTGAACAGCCAATGCCCACTTGTTCAGTTTATTGCATCTTTTGCTTCTCTGTGAAGGCACTCAGTTTTCTCAGGTAATTGCTCCGTAATTCCCTTTATTGCTTCCAGTTTCAGGAGGGTTTTAGCCTTGCATGGCCTGCAATCACACTTAGACATGACTAAGAGCAGGGAGGATTTGATGCAATTCCACATATTTGTTATGGGCCCTGTTTCCATTATCATTATTTTTATGCACAATTTGAAGTATTGAATTAGAAAAACTGCTTTGAAACAACAAAATTAGATTCTGCTTTATTAATTGCGGAAAATAAAGTATACATGCTTTTTTGAGATGTTTTTTGTGTTTGCTGAAAAATAGGTGATGTGATAAATGTAGAATAGAGATGGCTTTGCTGAATAAGTTCTGACGTCAATATTTGACTGGTTAGCTGTTTCCGTAGCATATGCCGCGGCCAATAGTAGCTATCAAGAAATACCAATTAAAACAAATTCCTGAAGACCTCTCTCCATTTTTCTCATGTAGATGGTTAGATGGCCATGACGACTTGTGTTGTTTCCAATTCGCAATCTCGTTTACTGCCAGAATACTGCCAAAGTATTTCAGTCGGTTTGGCCAATAACACATGTGGATCAACACTGTGCATTTGGTAAAATCATTTGGAGTCTTCCAGACATTGGACTTATTTCCCCAGAACAAGTTAGCTCAATAATGTGTTTTCTTCAACTACCCTGTGTCAATGTTTTCATTCCATCTGCAGTGCAGTGCAAATCCACTTCCCCTTTAACCCTTTCCCTTTGGTAAATGTAATCAAATCTTTTTACACTGAGTACAGCTCGTGTGACGTCAAATCACATGAATTGTGGAAAGTGGGGGTACTAGCAGCTCAGCCAGTACAGGTGAGCTGCACAACCTCCTCCATGCAGATAATTACAATGCTAAATTCACTCAAGTCTTTTGCTAGCTGATTTACGTGACAGCATTGTGACAATAGAAAAGTGACAATGTTTTCAACCTTGTTTTCTCTGTTTCTAGGTCCATAACAGACCAGGATGTTGTCATTTTAGGTCCCAGAAACTCATTTTTGTTACTGAATATCTTGCAACACCTAAAACTCAACTCCTTGAGTTCCATTTACCAAGAGTTTTGCATTTCTAGCAGGTTCTTGACCATGTGATGAGTCACTCTGATGGTGCTCCTCACTTAGCACAGCACGTGAGATCACTTTCTCTGCATGTCCAGCATTGGGTAGAATTTCAGTAGTTACCCCTGACGAGGTTTAAAGGTTTTTTAACATCAAGGCCTCTTGATGTTATTCTTCTACCAGACAGTTGTTGTTCATAAGGGCTCCATTTTCCAAGTTGTCAGATTGAGGCAGGCCACTGTGAATGTTTAAGAATGAACCTGAGATGGTAATCATTAGAAACTCTCCTGATCTCTGAGTGCAGTTTGTAGCTTTTCCCAATTCATACGTTTCTCATTATTTGTCGTCAGCTTTGCGACTAGTCGCTCTCTCGCCAGTCAGTAGGCGATCGAATCACACTTCATAATGCATTATGTTTTTGCGGCTGCAAACACTCAAGTATTTAACGATTCCCTTAACGAGTGTAACATCAGCGCTCTTTTGTTCTCACAGGGTGCGCTGGTAGCCTGCCAGCATGCTGTCAATCAAATCTGTTGAATAAATGTAGTTGAGTGAGACGTTCCATATTTGCTTCTGAACTTTGTTAAGTAGAAGTAGGAAGTTGATCAACATTTTTGTGGACCTTTGTTTCCCACCACTGACAGTGGCCTACTGAAGGCAAACCTTGTCTGTCAAAGGAGGCCTCTAGAGATGTAATGTTGCATAGGTTTGGGAGATTTGCTAGAGCAGCCGGAGATGTTGCTAACTTGGGGGCTAACCGTGTTCACTTCAGTCAGCTGGCTGACTAGGGACATGGGAACTTAGTTGAGATCTCTACACAGGTCGTGAGAAGTTGTAACGATGTGGAGGCTCGAAGGGAGTTTGTTGTCCTTAAGCTGAATGCATCTTATCCAGCTGCATTACATTGAAAGACTCTGTTTCATAATTCATTATTAAGGGAAGGTTTACTTAAAATGTTCTTCAGGCAATGTTCTTCACTCCTGCCGGCCTTTGAACTGAGTAAAACTGAACTCCACAGCGTTGTGGGCTGAAGCCATTTGTCTCAAGTCATTACAGATGAGGCCTCATACTGGACTGAATGACTCAACATGTGATCATAAAAAGATCATTTCTCAATGCGTGTTTGCAAGGTTGTGTATGGGCCATTCTTTCTGGGTCTGAAATATGTTGTATTTAATGGAAACTGAAATTCAGTCGTCTGGCTGGCTCTGTTTTATTTATTATTGTGTATTGATTATTGCATTCTGTGTAAGTGTGTATGTGTTTGTTTTGGGTAAGTAGGGATTGGTGTTGTTCACTGTTAAGCCCTGTAGGGAGAACGACAGAAAGTCGTCTGTGCACTGCC
Organism: Cottus gobio; assembly: GCA_023566465.1. Lineage (NCBI taxonomy): Eukaryota > Metazoa > Chordata > Actinopteri > Perciformes > Cottidae > Cottus > Cottus gobio. The sequence goes on from CM042215.1 coordinate 28,347,846, forward strand.
TGTGTGTGGCAGAGAGAAAGAGGAGGAGGATCCAGCATGCAGGTCCTTCACGCATCACAACACTCAGCCGTCAGAGCGTGGGAGCCAGAGTTGACTTACTGTAGACATGGCGGGCCCGGCCGAGAGACAAAAGAGGGAGAAGGTTAATAGACTGGATCAAACCAGTCAAGTATTTATCCTTCCAGGCGGTTGTCCAATGAGCTCCCTCTAAAAGAGGGCAGGGGTCTAACCAGTAGAGAGCGATGTGGTGGGTCGGGAATGGAGCCCCATTTGAAGAGGCTTTTCTTAACTGCCCCTCACTGTGAAACACGACTGGAGAAGATACTGATGATATTCAGTGTCTAGTTCAGATTTTCCATATACTAATCGATGCTCGTTAGATATGGTGTGTCAACACAAGGGGCAGGGCCAGTGATGTGGTTCACGCATAATGCTGGTGCTCTGTTAATATCTGGGCTGAAATGATGAAATGAGCTTCGAGTCTCAAGAGAGCTATCTCATCAAGCCCAGCTCACTCACCCGTTTCATTTTTGTCGACACGAAAACACTGTTGAGCTAAAAATAATCGGCATGTTTATCCCACCTTCATTCTCCGTTGTATTCCCTCTTGCATTTACAGTGTATCGATTTGGATCGAACACACACATTGACAAGTATCTGCAATAAGAGAGTCATTGTTCACAAACCTGCCCTCATGCTATTATGAGGGCAGGTTTGTTAGTCCAAAATCACAAATACAAATTTGCCTCTGAGGGCTTTACAATCTGTACACATATGACATCCTCTGTCCCGTGACCTCACATCGGATCAGGAAAAACTCCCCAAAAACCCCTTTAACAGGGAGAAAAAGGAAGAAACCTTCAGGAGAGCAACAGAGGAGGATCCTCCATCAGGAGTGACAGAATGTGACCAGAATGAACAACGTCCATCTATAACCACGATCAATGTAAACCTGTGAAGCAAGAAAGCACAAAGACTCTGGGAAAGAAGCAAAGTTAGTAATGTGCATTAAGTTGAACAAACGCAGGATATTGAGTAAGGTGAATACATACATTCAAAAGGGATTTTAAGTAAAAGGGATTGTTCTACCTGTGGGATTAAATAATGATCTCGCCCTCCAAGATGATTAGAAACAAATGCTGTTTTGAGATTAACTACACAGAGCCCACTTGTTTGGATTTAATTTAACATAATTAGTTTTAGGTAAAAAAACCTGCTTAACTGTTATTGATGACCCCCTTTAAACATTGTATTATAATACGTCTTGTCTCCAGATTGTATCTCGATCAGATTTATTTAACCTTCCTGTTAGTACTGTCCCAACTTTTGACTCACAATACTTTATCTTGTTTATTTGAAATAAGGGAAGAGGAGCTGGAAGGTGCAGCAATGCTCAGTGTTACTGTAAGTTATCAAAAACTCAGAATGCTGTGATATATTTTCTAGAACGTTTACCTGAACGTTGTATGTTGCCTCAGGATCCCAACGTAGTTGTTGTGCGTAGACCCTTGTGTTCACTGTGGTCACAATGCGACCCCGCCCACCTCCGCAGGTGGTGTGGCTGATCACAATCGGTCCTCAGTGTGTGTCCGGTGCATCTACACCTGTACCTTCACCTTGTTGAGGGGTGTATCGCCCCCTCCTAACTGCCTGTAGCGAGTACGCTGCTCATTTAGAGGGATCGAGAAAGTCACGTGTCATTTGTAGTTTCCCCTAATGAGAGCAGCTGGACATGCATCCAGGCTCAACACTCTCAACACATCTCCAGCTCCAGAAATAGCAACAGTGGTTTTGTAACGTGTCGGGCCTCCTTGCTGCACTGCAGCACACCCACATGCTCTCACTGCTGCTCAGAGCCGGCGGGAAGCTCTCTAGCATTGATCCAAATGCGGAAGCTCGTCGGCTCCGCTAGGATGTGTTTGATTTGCAGATAACTGATGTAGTGTGCTATCAACAGTTCACTGCGTTACCCATCTGGAGTTGATGTCGGGAGTGTGTGGGGCATTACACATGTGGACTAGACACACAGCAGCATAGCTTCCCATACACAGCTAGCAGAGCTCTGAAGCTGTAAATGGCCCCTTGTTAATGGGTGGTTCACCGTGGCACAGCAGAGCACCATTGTTCCACCTTTAACACACTGCGCTTTCTATGCTTACCAGAATGACACATTGGGGATGACACAGTCACTCTGCTGAGACAGTACTGGGTTTGTGTGAAGGCTTCATGGCAGTCTTTTTGAAAGGGTCACACCAAGCTAAATATTCACTCCAAGTTTATCCTGAAAAAGCTAGCAAGTGGACCATGAGTAAATATTTGAGCTTATTTGTGAATGAAGCATTCCGGGGGCTAGCACTGCTGCTTGTGAGTCAGTGTATGGTATAAAGAGATCCACAAATATTTATCATAAACTAGTATATGTATGATGTATAAGAGTCCATTGCAAATCAACCGACAATATCACCTCTGATGGCAGATAAGGGGAGTTCTTTTTTCAGTCTGTAAACATAAATTAATGCCATATTGGCCTACAATTATTGTCCAATTTTAGGCCAAAACTATGCATTTCTTCACTTTTCTTCCACATGAATCTAATTGAGTAAAATTTAATATATTGTGTCAGATACTAAATAGATCATAGTAAACTCTATTACTGGCGAACATTTTCCAAAGCAAACAATATTGTTGTATGCCAGCAGTGAACAAGCATATGTCTTTTCTAGCAAATTGTTGCATGCAAATGCAGTTGAAGGAGCCGATCACATGGAGACACAACGCTCCAGGAGCGGCAGCTTCAGAAACGTCCCAACACATTTAAATAACGGCAACTGATGAACACAAAAGGGGCTGTTACGTTTGTAGAGTCCCAGCATGCGTATCCTTGTTTATAACTCCTCTTGCAGTCTCCTCGCCCCTCGAGATGCATTTCAGGAACTGGGATGTCCTGGGAGGATGGAGGAGACACTAGAAATAATAATAATAATAATACATTTAATTTATATATGCTTTTCAAAATACTCAAAGACACTTTACACAACATTTTATATAAGCTAAACAATAAAACGAATAAAATACATACAAACAATAAGAATAGAGCACACAGCAGTCTCTTACAGACCGCTTATCACATCTCATCTCTCATGCCACTCAGGCTGTAATGACTTGGATGATCCAGATCCAGTCAGTCATTGGAGGTCCTGGTCTTTACAGTACTGTAGATGTGAGAGTCGTGTGGCGTGAGGCCTTGGTCCTGATGGACCTCAGCCTCATTTTCACATGAAATACCCTCAGCAGGACTCTCCCTCTAACATCTTCGTCACCGGTTGTTGGGCTGATGGTTGCTAGGTTGTTTTGAACATTGGCCAACACAAGTATCAGAAGATACATCATTTAATTCAATTCAGTTCAGTTTATTTTGTTTAGCCCAAAATCACAAATACAAATTATCCTCTGAGGGCTTTACAATCTGTGCACATACAACATCCCTGTCCCGGGACCTCACATTGGATCAGGAAAAACTCCCCCAAAAATAGTGAAAACCCTTTAACAGGGAAAAAAGGGAAGAAACCTTCAGGAGAGCAACAGAGGAGGATCCCTCTCCCCGGATGGACAGAAGCAATAGATGTCATGTGACCAGAATCAACGTAACAGAGTTACAGCACATTCAATGAATATGACAGAAATTATTCATGTAATAAGTAGTAGGCATGGACCACGATCCAGATGACCATGATCCATGGAAACTTGAGGAGAGGAAGCACAGAGGCTCCCGAGAAGAAGTAGAGTTAGTAATGTGCTTTGAAGAGACATGAATTCATCCAGAATACATATGATGCACCTTCATTTAAAACCAAAACTTTATTCTGAGCATTGGCTCAGAATAAAGCTACCGCTGACATATAATCACATTATGAAGTTGCTGTACGGTGAAACAATGTCCAGTACATAGTGTCTTGCTTTTTAGAGCGTGTGTATATTGTTCCTCTTAACCATATGCCCCCCACCAATGTTTTTAGCCAAAATTGCGGATGCTTTTTTTCTCATATTAAATCCTGATTATCTCCTCATTCACAAGGTCTATTTGAAAAATTCAAAAAGCTATAACATACAGAAAACCCTTGTGGAGATAGATAATAAGGCCATATATGTGTTAGTGGTATATTGGTTTATGATAATACACATAAAAAAAAGAAGCAAAACGATGTATTTTTTGAAAAAAAGGATTTTAAAAGTTAATTCTTATTACCTTACACGTCGATATGAACACTAAATTACTATAAAATAGCTAAATGTTGTAGGAGTATCTGTGCGAAGTTTGGCTTTGATTGGGTGAAGTTAAGTATTTTTAATAATTATCTTAGTTAAATAAATGTCGAGAACTCATGTTAACTCCGCTCAAGCGTGAAAGTCCCCACAGTCCTCGGTGGTCCCTGAACGGGGCTCGTTTCACTGCAGCAGGGTGCTCCATGGCCTTAACTGTGAGTAGGGAGCAGGAAGGCCTGGAATATTCATATTTCAGCCATAAGTAAGTCAATTTTCATATTTTTTGCTGGACACAAATTACATTATTGTGCATATCTTTGCGATACTTTGTCTGAGAGTGGAATTTTTGGTATTGGCGGACTCTGTATTCTAAAACCGTTGAGTTTAGCCTTCTAGCTGGTTCCTTTAAATCAGCATTATTCAAAACCCGGGGTCCATACTTAGTCGTTTTTGAGTCACTTTAAGTCATGCTTATGGTTTATGTTTATAATTATTGTGTAATAATGTTATAAACATGACATTATTTGATTTTTTCTTATATTTTTTTGCTATGCTCAATCCCAGAGGCTGAACCCAATTTTCCAAGATCGGGGCTGATGGGGCCTATATGTATGTTGTAGTTCACACAATGATTTCTCTTGATAGCTCTGTGCTGTCAGCTTCAATAGATATAGTACTGATGGACGAGAGAGAGAGTCCCTTCATCTAAACAAGTAAAAAAGTATATGGGAAATATACTGGTAACATCTGTCTGTCCATGTCTGGGGTTGTTCCAAACCGTATTAATTTCACAATAAAAGTATAAATTAAAAGTGAAAATGACAACAGTAAATCAAGAGTTGAAGCCCTACGTCAGGTGACAAAGGTCACATATGGTGTTTATCTAGTAATCCATCATTTTGATTCATGCTAATTATTCAGAGGTATTTTGCAATTATTCAGATTTAGGAAAAGTCCATTAGCCATAATTGGGAGAAGTGTAAGATAAACAGAAATAAAAGCAGTCAAACATCATGTTGAAATGAGTTTGATAATTATTAACAGGACACGGTGTATCTAGTTTGAGTTGGATATTGTACAGTTGGAATCTGCACAGCAGGTCATTTGCATCACTGTTCACCTTGCTATAAATATGGTTATCACAGAGATACTTTACAAAATCAAGATGCTATTTTAATTGCCCACTAACTAATGGCAGATCTTTTTCAATCTATATGTATTGTGGAGATTCTTGTGGTCCTAGACCAGGGGTGGGCAAACTTTTTGGCTCAGGGGCCACATTGACTTTTAAAATTAGACAGACGGGCCGGGCCAGTATCAGATGGATAGAGTGTTTGTGTGAACCAATATACATTATAAATAAAAGCCAATAACTAAAAAGTAAAGAGAACTTACATTACTTACTAACGAATATAACTTAAATGACTCAGCTTTTTTGTTTAACTTGCCGGCTAAGTCTTCGTCAATTAGTTCTACACGCCGAGTCACTGTCCTGCGTGATAAACTACATTTTTCGAATTTGTTTTTGCTCTCTGGACACAAGAGACCTGCTGTCTCTACCATGCATTCTTTCAAAAACTCCCCTTCAGAGAAAGGCTTGCTGGCTTTTGCTAATTTAAATGCTAGCAAATAACTTGCCTTGGTGCTTGATACTTGACTAGCAGTTTGTCTAAAAAAAGCCCCCCTGTTGCAGAGGGGCTCCATGCAGGAAGCTGGCAGGAGGCTGGCAGGCAGAACCCTATATGTCACATGAGTCCCGTGGGTCTGATGTGCGTTCGTTATGCCGTATAAAACGGACCATGTCTCCGTGGCGCGCTGGCCTGTGGGGGAGGGGTGGAGGTGAGCAGACAGCAGCAGCTGGACTCGCAGCCTGATGCGCTGCAGAAAGCACGGCACGTAAAGACCGCTGTAACGCTTCTCCGTTCCCGACTTGAGTTAAGAAACATCGATGCTGGTCTTTTGCCGTCATCGTGCTTCGGGAAACTCAAGTCGGGAACGGAGAAGCGTTACAGCGGTCTTTACTATAATGTATAATTCATAATACTCGGCGGGCCGGATCAAAACGCCCAACGGGCCGTAGTTTGCCCACCCTTGTCCTAGAGGGTGGATCCTAGTATTTTGGTGACCTCATGACCTTTCCTAAATTGCACCAGCAGCCTAAAATTTTCGCTATTGTCAAAATTGTATTGGCATGAAATAAACTTGGCACATTCAAAATCCTGAGAGAATGAATCCTTTCGGGTTGGGAAATTCTACAACTTAGCTCTTCAATGGCAGAACAGAGTGCAAACCTCCACTGCATCCGGTATTTGTTACTGTCCTGTGAGTACACAGTGTGGTATGGATCACTGGATCAATATGATATGGTTTTAATCATATTGTATGTTCTTTTGGATCATCTCTCATTCTGCACTGTCCTCAGCTAATGACTGGGTCATTATAAGTTCTCTGCATGCAGCTGTTTCTTACTCTCTCTGCACTCCACCAGAATGGAGCTCCTCTTTGTGTATGCATCATTGATTTTGCTCAAAGAACAGCTTTGTTCATCATTCGGTGTTCAATTCCCTGGGTGGCGATGTTGGTTCTAATATAAAACCAAATGAAGCCGTGCAGAGCCAGTTGCATCTCTTAACTTAGTGGGCTCCCACTGGAGCCATCATTACTAAACATACAGTAAATAGTCTGTGCAGCGTGAGACAATACTGAAGATCACTAGTGTGGTGTGTTGGGTTTCATTGGGCACCGACCCAACTGTGTTTGATGAACACAAGGTGAAGGCATGGTGCTTGTTCTTAGAGCACTGCATATGACTTCACATTATATGATGACGTAATCTATTCAATCTTTATTCATTAGACTGTCTCACTGAGAATAAGAGGCCTGAGAACGAGAAACAGAAACTTCACAACTACACAATTAACATGAATTAAAAACCGCTAAAAGAGTAATACAAAAAGCCATCAGATAATAAAGCTTTATACTCTCCAAGGGGATGCATGACTTTAGTCTGAGGCAGTTAGCAGAGCAGTCCATACAAAAGCTGTACCTGGACCCTACGTATATCTAAGGTTAAGTAGTTATTGGAATGTGTTTTATAAATGAATAACGTTGACATGGCTTTGGCATTAGAACCTGATCTGACCGATTTCTATTCTTCTTTTTGAGAGGGACTTCTGGGAAAAACAACAGCCTCAACAAAGTCAACAGTCTTTCTGGAGCAGTGCTTTTCCCTCGCTGCCTATTTTTACTAACTGGGTTGGAACTAAAACTTTAAGTAACACGGTTGTCTCATCCGACTTGAATGTGGGTCATATCACCCTTCAGATAAAGAAAGGTTCTACTGAAGAGCTGACAATTGAAAGTCTCTTTAACCTGGGCCTCTTTGACCAAATCCCAAGTGATTACAGCTTTGACATTTTATATGCAGCCCTCAGTTGTGGTTGGCTTTATGGATTGCACTTAATTTATATCTGTATATTTATAAAGGCTTTACTTTCCCTGACACGTGTGATGGGGTTGCCTGTGCAGCGGTGGTCTCTCGGGGAAGAGCTTATGAGATTACAGCGTTGAATGTTTCATGCAAAATTGAAAGAGGGATGCTCCTCGCAGTGAGCAGAGGGACTCAGAGAGGAAACGTGCTGCCTACTAAAATACGTCTGACTGGCTGCTAAGAAGACCCACCAGAGGGACTTGATCGGGGCAACGCGCTAATCTTCAAAGACATGACAATTGGGTTTTTCTGCACAAAGCAAAGCCCACCAACAACAGGCCCATTCCCACTGACTGTTACACTACCTTTAAAATGGTTGCTTAGCACTGGCATAAACAAGCAAATGCTTCTCCTCCAGTTAGCCTGGTAGATAATTAGCATAATTATCCTTCATTTTTTATTCATATAACAAAGTGCTTAATAAGGCAATACAAGCTAAATAAATGAAGCACAAGTAGAAACCTTCTAATAGGTCTGGTGTTGTGCTCATTCTCTCAGCAGAAATTAGACTAATCTGAGTTTTCCAGGCACAATCGTGTATGGGGACGCATTTTTAAAAGGCAGAGATTAAGGAAATGTATTTCTCAAAGGTCATGCACCAAAATGTGTCCGTCCCACATGGGCTTACAAAACATTACAGACGTAACAAGCAGGAGCAATAGCATAAAGAGACTGAAGGAACAAATACCCCACACCTCCATGCATGTCAACGACAATGTCAAAACAAATGGGAACACAATCAATTTTCCATGTTATAGCTATAAAACATAACTTGTAAGTTTACATGGATCATGTCTGTCTGGAGTCGGTCCTGCTCCCTGCCATGGCAGCCCTGCTGATGCCCCTCCTCTCTACCTTCTTCTGCTGACATGTATCGTGGTCATCTGGATCGTGGTCCATGCCTACTACTCATGACATGAATAATTTCTGTGACATCCATTGAATGTGCTGTAACTCTGTTACGTTGATTCTGTACACATGACATCTATTGCTTCTGTCCATCCGGGGAGAGGAATCCTCCTCTGTTGCTCTCTCGAAGGTTTCTTCCTTTTTTTTGTAAAAGGGTTTTAATATTTTTGGGGGAGTTTTTCCTGATCCGATGTGAGGGGGAGATAATTAGTAATTTGTGATTTCTGTCTTCTACTGCAGCGGCCCCAAACCTTTATTTGCACCACACAAGACTGTTTTGTGTACGACAATATTTTCAAGGACCTTTTATTCACGGTGTGGGTACAAAAATATAACGTCCTAAAAATGTGACGGAATAAAAGTATACGATCGGAATAAAAACAGATAGGAAGCATGCATAAAACTACAACTCACCATTACCCTAAATTAGTGGGAGCCCTGAGCTTGTTTATCTGCAAAGAGCCGGTGTCATCTCAGGGTGATGGGAGACAACGGCACCCGGCATGTGTTCTTCATGTCCAGTCTACTCTGTGACTTAGTTTTGGTCGCTGTTTTTTCAAAATAAAACATCTTTCCGACCTTCACAAACAATACGTTTTTTTTCCATTAACCCTTTCTGTGCGGACCGGTAACAAGGGACCCACGGACCGGTACGGGGACCGCTGCTCTTCTGGAACTGAGTAGAAGCATTTGGTTTCCACCGCAAGAGGCAACATGAACATACTAAAGTATTGTAATAATTTGAATAGTATTACTAATATTGTTTTAATTAGACAATCACGATAAGATCATTTATATGTAAGTCTGGATGTTGATGAATCTATCTCTTGTTTAGAGAGCAATGAAGACGGATAACTGTAAATAATCAATGAAAGCAAAGGTCCAAAATAGGGGAATATCTCTTTAAAAAAAACTTTAAAAAAGGATTGTATTAGAGAAATTAATTTACCTAATGCTGTAGTATGAAAGTGGGTTTGGGAAACAAGATTATTGTTGAAGGAAATGCTCTCTATTTTCCCAATAAAATGAGTGGCAGATTCTCTGTCCAATCAGGACCAGGTTCAAGATCTGTACTAAGCAGAGCAGACTACCTTCAATTAGACTTTGGAGTTATGATTACTTTTGGACATTATGTCAGACGTAAGCTGATCTTGTCTCTTTTACTGCTAGCTGATAGTTTGTCAGCCTGTTCTCACTCCCATCTTGTCAAATGCCAACACTTGGTCAGTGTCCCTCAGCAACTCATATACGCAGCAGGCTTTCAACTAGCTCCAGTGTAAACCCTCCACGTCATTATTACACCCTAATAGCCACTGATGTAGTACAAATGATGAGATAGTCCGCTTAGTGTTGCTTTTCATGAACACACTTTCTCCCAGAAACCACCATCTTGGTCAGGTGTGACCATTGAGCCATGGGAGGGTTTTGATTTTAGCTTTCTGATTTTCACCAGATCAAATTGGTCAAGATTACAAAGACAGTTAAAAGAAGTTCATAAATAATCCAGATTTTGAGCAAGTGATTGAATGGAGATATGTCAGTTGTAAAAATAGCAAGTGAGGTGAGGTTGAAGAAGAGGGTAAAAGAGCTTTAGAGATAACAGTTGTGGTCTGATAAGAATACATCTATCAGAAGAATGTACCAAGTACAAGACCTTTGGAATGTGTCGTTCCTTTAACTGACTGTAAAAGATTGACTGAATCCGCTTGATCGAGGAACTCACCAGACATGGAGTATGAAGGACGACAACATGGAATAATAGATTAGGTTGGGAAAATCTGTAATGATGATGTTGTACCTCTGTAGTCTCTAAACCGACACTTCTGTTTGCACTAAACAAGCTTTAAACTAGACAGGAATACAGATACAACTACTTATCAGAAGCATGAAGGGCCTCACTAGAAGCAGGATCTCAACAAGAAATAATACAGTGTTCATCATGTCCCTAAACGACTGAAAGTGTTGCGGATCTCATTCTGTTGTGCGGCTGGATTTGGAGCGGTTGCCACGTCCTGCTATTGAACCTCGGCGATGAATAGCATTAGCCCGGAGCACATCTGTTCAGAGGGCTAATCCACAATGAGGCCGGCCCATTGCATAATGCTCCCACTGGGCCACCACTTCAGCTGGCACGAACACGCCATGCGAGTGTCGCTGGAGCTGCCTCAGTGAGGCGACGGGCCGAGCAGGGAGAGGTCTGCTAAGTTGCTGAGTCGAGCCGGTTCACTTTCAAGTGCCTCTGACTGTCTGTGGCAGAGCTGCTGGCCTTGTTTCAGAGGCCTCCCGCTGGTTCCCCCTTAATCTAACCCTCCCCTCTTTCTTATTTCAACCCCCTCCTCATCTGTTTGTCTACTTACTTCCGTTTCAGTCCCCCTTTGCTTTCTCCCATATGGTCCCATTGGTGCTTTAGTCTGTACTCTGTGCACCCTGTGTTTATCTAGGTCACCTTGCTGTTCTTTGTGTTTTTTTTGTATATTCTGAAGTCAAAGCATGAATCCCTGCAATGTTGCCTAACCCACCAGATAGACTGACAGTGCAATGGCCAGTCAAGGTGAAGACCGTCATAGATGGAAAGCTGAGATTTAGTCCGGTTGTTAGGATTTAGCTGTGTGTGTGTGTGTGTGTGTGTGTGTGTGTGTGTGTGTGTGTGTGTGTGTGTGTGTGTGTGTGTGTGTGTGTGTGTGTGTGTGTGTGTGTGTGTGTGTGTGTGTGTGTGTGTGTGTGTGTGTGTGTGTGTGTGTGTGTGTGTGTGTGTGTGTGTGTGTGTGTGTGTGTGTGTGTGTGTGTGTGTGTGTGTGTGTGTGTGTGTGTGTGTGTGTGTGTGTGTGTGTGTGTGTGTGTGTGTGTGATGCTACAGCACCATTGTTACATTTCAGTGCAAGCTGCACAGTGACCAGTTGAGATCCAGTGAAGCTATGTGTACGGTTAGTCTGCTTCCAATATCAGCTATCATAACTCCCAATCAAGAGTCCATATTTTGGGGGAAAATGTGTACTGCATGCAGCTTGTGTTCAAACTTAGGATGTTGATACTAAGACCTGTGTCATGACACCAGCTTGTTGTGAATGTTTTCTGCAGCCTTTATCTTTTGGCGACTCCTCCAAGATTTCACACAGCTCTTCAAGATTCGTTGTTGCACGTGTTATGCTGAGAGACACCTTGCTGTCAAACTGATGTTGGGTGCTGGTTGATTGATTGTATACAGAACTTGTGTTCAATAAGAAAATAATGAGACATGAAAGAGAACCGATGACAAGACTCAGTGTTTTGTTGACTGACTCAAAAATAGCAATTTAATTCAATCAGGTTTATTCAGTATATTTAGTTTATTTAGTATCAGGTTTATTCAGTTTATTTACAAATTACAAATTTGCCTCCTCTGTCCTGGGACCTCATATGTGCAAAGGAAAAACTCCCCCCTAAAAAAACCTTTCACATGGAGAAAAAGGGACGAAACCTTAGGGAGAGCAACAGAGGAGGACCAATCTATCGCGATGGAACCAGGATGATGCCAGCTACCATCTGCACACTGAAGCTTTATTCTCGTAGCGGATCAACTTGGTTACTATATTGTCTACTACTTATGGCTCCACTCCATCCGGCTGTGTAAGCTGCATCCGCCTGAAGTTCATGCATACCATCACCTTCGGGCCAGCACAAGCCGACACAACATGTGTGATACCACTGGTCCTGCTGCCGTGGCTACTGGGACTGCCTCGGCGCCAGTATCGAGTATCACTGTCCGGCTGCTGCTGATACTCCTTCTCCTGTCACCGTCCATGGGGATTCCTGGCTACATCTCAGGGCTAAGCCTAAAGCCTTGGTCAACTCATCTTCATACCATCAGAAGCCATGGTCCCTGGTCGCTGCTCGCAGCAGGAGAGAAAGGTGCTCCCCTCATGTACTCCATTCATGGCCCAAGTCTACCTGCGCAGCCTGAAGCTTTTATTGTAACTTTAATCTTTTTTGGAAACGTCCTGCCTTTTTCCCAACTGCCTTAGGGTCACACACTTTATCTGAGAATATTTTCTACTCCATCTCGACCTCACTGTTGCACTGAGTAGCTCACATCTCATTTCCTCACCTGGTAGCCTGTCAATACAAGCTTATAACCACAATCCATGGAAACCTGTGAGCCAATAATGCACAAAGACTCTGGGGAAGAAATATAGTTATTAATGGCCATTGATGGGACATGAATTCATACAGAAGGAGAGAGAGAGGAGGAGAGAGGAGCTCAGTGTATCCTAAGATGTCCCCCAGCAGTCTAGGCCTATAGCAGCATATCTAGGGGCTGGACCAGGGTCGACCTGAGCCAGCCCTAACTATAAACCTGAACCAGCCCTAACTATAAACCTGAGCCAGCCCTAACTATAAACCTGAGCCAGCCCTAACTATAAACCTGAACCAGCCCTAACTATAAACCTGAGCCAGCCCTAACTATAAACCTGATCCAGCCCTAACTATAAACCTGAACCAGCCCTAACTATAGACCTGAACCAGCCCTAACTATAGACCTGAACCAGCCCTAACTATAGACCTGAACCAGCCCTAACTATAAACCTGAACCAGCCCTAACTATAAACCTGAACCAGCCCTAACTATAAACCTGAACCAGCCCTAACTATAAACCTGAACCAGCCCTAACTATAAACCTGAACCAGCCCTAACTATAAACCTGAACCAGCCCTAACTATAAACCTGAGCCAGCCCTAACTATAAACCTGAGCCAGCCCTAACTATAAACCTGAGCCAGCCCTAACTATAAACCTGAGCCAGCCCTAACTATAAACCTGAACCAGCCCTAACTATAAACCTGAGCCAGCCCTAACTATAAACCTGATCCAGCCCTAACTATAGACCTGAACCAGCCCTAACTATAAACCTGAACCAGCCCTAACTATAAACCTGAGCCAGCCCTAACTATAAACCTGAACCAGCCCTAACTATAAACCTGAACCAGCCCTAACTATAAACCTGAGCCAGCCCTAACTATAAACCTGAGCCAGCCCTAACTATAAACCTGAACCAGCCATAACTATAAACCTGAACCAGCCCTAACTATAAACCTGAACCAGCCCTAACTATAAACCTGAGCCAGCCCTAACTATAAACCTGAGCCAGCCCTAACTATAAACCTGAGCCAGCCATAACTATAAACCTGAACCAGCCCTAACTATAAACCTGAACCAGCCCTAACTATAAACCTGAGCCAGCCATAACTATAAACCTGAACCAGCCCTAACTATAAACCTGAACCAGCCCTAACTATAAACCTGAGCCAGCCCTAACTATAAACCTGAGCCAGCCCTAACTATAAACCTGAGCCAGCCCTAACTATAAACCTGAGCCAGCCCTAACTATAAACCTGAGCCAGCTCTAACTATAAACCTGAACCAGCCCTAACTATAAACCTGAACCAGCCCTAACTATAAACCTGAACCAGCCCTAACTATAAACCTGATCCAGCCCTAACTATAAACCTGATCCAGCCCTAACTATAAACCTGATCCAGTCCTAACTATAAACCTGATCCAGTCCTAACTATAAACCTGAACCAGCCCTAACTATAAACCTGAACCAGACCTAACTATAAACCTGAGCCAGCCCTAACTATAAACCTGAGCCAGCCCTAACTATAAACCTGAGCCAGCCCTAACTATAAACCTGATCCAGCCCTAACTATAAACCTGATCCAGCCCTAACTATAAACCTGAACCAGCCCTAACTATAAACCTGAACCATCCCCAACTATAAACCTGATCCAGTCCTAACTATAAACCTGATCCAGTCCTAACTATAAACCTGATCCAGTCCTAACTATAAACCTGATCCAGTCCTAACTATAAACCTGATCCAGTCCTAACTATAAACCTGAACCAGCCCTAACTATAAACCTGAGCCAGCCCTAACTATAAACCTGATCCAGTCCTAACTATAAACCTGATCCAGCCCTAACTATAAACCTGATCCAGCCCTAACTATAAACCTGATCCAGCCCTAACTATAAACCTGAGCCAGCCCTAACTATAAACCTGATCCAGTCCTAACTATAAACCTGAACCAGCCCTAACTATAAACCTGAACCAGCCCTAACTATAAACCTGAACCAGCCCTAACTATAAACCTGAACCAGTCCTAACTATAAACCTGAACCAGTCCTAACTATAAACCTGATCCAGTCCTAACTATAAACCTGAGCCAGTCCTAACTATAAACCTGAACCAGCCCTAACTATAAACCTGATCCAGTCCTAACTACACCGGTGTTCATTGAGGCTTCATCATTTACATATACAAACTGAGATTGATCTGATGAATAAGGCTTAAACCAGTTTAGTGCGGTACCTTTAATACCAATCACCTGTTCTAGTCTCTGTAATAAGATGTCATGGTCAATGGTCACAGCACTAAGGTCTAACAGGACCAGAACTGAGATGAATCCTGTAACTGATGCAATTAGAAGGTCATTAGTACTTTTCAGCAGTGATGTCTCTGTGTTATGGTGCTTTCTAAATCCTGACTGAAAGTCCTCAAATAAACTATTGTTATGTAGAAAGTCACACAACTGATTTGTGAGTACTTTCTTAAGGATCTTAAAGAGGAAGGGCAGGTTAGAGATAGGTCTGTAGTTGGCCAACATCTCTGGATCAAGAGTGGGCTTCTTGAGAAGAGGTTTAATTACAGCCATTTTGAACGACTGTGACACATGACCTGTACAGATCCTTTGATAATATCTAGTAGAGAGGTGCCAACCAAAGGTAAAACGTCTTTAAGCAGCCTCGCCGGGAGGGGCCGAGGATACAGGTAGAAGGGTTAGAAGTAGAAATTGTTGAAGACAATTGGTCAAGGCTGATGGGATTAAAGCCTAATAGCCAGAATCTTATCATTAAAGACGTTCATGAAGTCATTACCACTGAGGTCTGTAGGCTCAACAGAGCCTTGACTGTCAGCATGCTGCTGTTCTTATTTTTCTCTGTTATTGATGAGTATAGATTTCTCTTTCTCTCTGCCTTTTCGTATTGAATCCAATAAAAAAGCTCTACATGTACATCTTCTCATGTTGGACCTACCTGACGGCATGCTACAGTGACTCACTGTTGCCTCTTAAGGTGCTACAAGATGGGCCGGGGTTAGTTGGTTAGCTCATTTCCCTAGATGTCTCTGCACAACAACACATAGACATCTCTGACCCAACGTCAACACTGAAACCTGTTCTGGCCACATCTTCCACATCACATGTTTTTCAGAGTTAGAGTTAGATAATAAAAGTACTGTAAGTGAGGCCCAGTAACGACACAGAGTAAAGGTTGTCATCTTCATTTCCAACCATTAAGCCCTCCCAGTGGAACATGCCTCTAAAATGCGTCTACAGTGGTGTTTTCTAAAGCACTCCCTAGTGTTGATCCAGAGTGAGTGAACTACACGGCCTGCTCCTGGCATTGCTGATAACGTCAACATGTCTCCAAGGTTGATTTGATAAAGCCATGGGTCCAGCCCAGAGAATAGCCTTCCACCCGCACTCTTAAGGAATGCAGAAAATGTTTGCTCAACCTCCTCGATGTTGCAACATTGGCAGTCAAGGAAAGACATGAGTGTGTCTATGTTAGGCTGGGAAAGCTGTGGGAGTGCCTGCCCTAAAATAATCAAGGTTTTTATGGTGGAATTTATGGGGTTTAATCATCCAGTCATCTAAGACGTGAACTTTTCAATTGGAGCATCCTCTGGTTTTAGTCTAGTGTTTTTTATAGATTTTTTTAGGCCAACATTTATACTTACAAGTTTATAAAAAAGCAAAGAGTTATGACCAAGATGCCAGTGCTCTCTGGTGGACTCATTTTGTAATGGAGGCACTGTCTCAAATCTCTGACGAATACACAATACCTTTAATATCTGCAATAATCTAATTTTGGCTGAATATATATTCTTTTTTCTTCTTCTTTTCTTTCAATCAGGAGACAAGTCAGATGACGAAAAGATAATTGTTTATTATTATTGAAGATAAAGTCTTGACCGAGTCTCTACAAGGAGACTGATGGTCATGGGGAGGTGGAGGGGCGCCCACAGTAACATTAACGTACTAAAGGCAGAAAACTGATCACATTTAAAAAGAGACGGTAGCTATATTGATAGACTAACAATGTAACAACATAATTGTGTTGCTGTGCTATTGGATACAGGAGACAGCTGATCAGAACAGCTGATATCATGATTGACAGCCCCAACAATGACAGCGAGGTTGAGAGATAATGGGAGGTGTACGAGAAATATACTTGAGGCCTTAACGTGCAAAAGTATAGTCCTCCTGACTGAACTTCCATTAGAGCTTCATATATATGTAGAAACGCTACTTATCAGTCTAGTTCTGATCATCTCTTAAACCATGTGTTGATGTACATTGATGCATGTCTGACTGAGAAGAACGCGATTCAGCTGATGGGCAGTTTGCTGTGTTTTTTTAACATGTGATGTAATCAAATTATGGATGTCAATTCAATTCAATATTTTACATCTTTAACTGCTTGTCAACTGGGGAGACTGGGATTTTGAAAACCATCAGTTTCCAAAATAATTTGTTTCTTTTTTTTTGACATGACACCTGGTCGCTACGTTTCTATAGAGGTTGAGTCCCAGAAACGTTTGGAACACAGCAAAATGAGAGCAGGATCTCTGTGATACACACACCACCACACACTTCTAGTGGGTCAGAAGCGATGATTCAAAGGGATCCTTTTTGTATGAGTCTATATATATATATATATATATATATATATATTTTTTTTTAATGAAATCCTACTTCTTGTTCCTTTTTTAAGGTAGAGGTATTTGGTGCTGTGTTTGGACTTTGCTGTAAATGATAGACACCAGTGTTGTAGTACTATAGATCTTCGGTCTTGGTCTCAAGACTAATTTTTGAATGTCTCTATTTCGTTTTTTGAATTTTCTGTTTCTCTGTTGGTCTTGTTAATCAATAAGAGGAGTATGGGGTTGCTGGTTTTATAGTACTTCTTGTCATGCAGGCCCCCTGGTTTTGGCCTTCACTCGATCCCGCCTTACCTTGGTCTTGGTCTTGTCATGTCTCAACCCGTCAAAGTCTTGGTCTTGATGTGGTCTTGGTTTAGGTGATCTTGAGTACATTGGAACTCAAATGATTTCAACATATACAATGCAGTGCTGTTTTTGTATATAGGACAGCGTGACATTCTTCATCCAGCCTCTGAAGGTGATTTACTGTCGCACACTAAGCTCTCAGGATTCTATAATTGCATCCAGAGACGGGTCTATGGGAAATCGTAGCTGTCATCCAGGATGGGCTCCACTGGGCACAGCACAGACACTAAAAATAGTCCACACGATGTAAATTTAGGTTCAAATGGGTGGTGTGCAGAGGATGCTGCTGCTGGCTCCATGGTTACGGCTGCCATCTTGTGGGTGAAATGGTGCAACTGCCGCGCAGAGCGGACAGCAGGTTCCTAAAAAAAGCCTCCATCATGTGGCGCGATCCTCGTCGAGGAGGTGAGGATCATTTGAGGCACACGGAGAATTAGTACACGTTTGCTCCGCTGATGTGTACTACTTGTAGTGAGTGTGCAGTGTGACAAGAAGATGAAGAGGAGCCGCCTGAAGGGAAATGAAAGTGAATAAGGAGAGAGAGAGAGAGAGAGAGAGACACAGAGGCACGAACGCAGCTGTTCCGTAAGAGCAGGAGGAGGAGAAAGCCGGAATGAGGAGAGGAGAAGCGAAGGAGTTACAGGAGACCACCATGAGATCCAGGGTGTGAAGGCGAGGGAGCGCTAACATTCAGCCGGAGGGATGCTGCTCACGCTGCTCTTCTACCTTCGAGTCAAAGGTAGGGGGAACTGCTTCTGTCTCTGGGATTTGGACGTGGGGTCACCTGAGGTCTGTGCAAAGAGCCAGAGAGTATCGAGCGCTCTAGAAAGGGTGCATGGGAGCCGAGTTGAGTTGAAGTGAGCTGGTTTGCCTTTTGTTGCCAGCGATGAAATCATTAGTATTCACACAGCGTGGAAATGAGGCTACTTTGATCAAACGTGTTCCTTCTTTTTGATACTAATCATGTAGAAATGCACTGAAATTGCCACTCAGCACGTTGCATGGTTTAAATGCAATCAGAGCATGGAGTAGATCCGTTTTCCTCATTGTCAGTGAGGCTCCATGGTAGCTGGTACACAGAGCTGTCTTTCATCCTCATATTAGCAGCTACATCTCATTTGAATACCCTGTTTCTCTCTCGCTGGGAGCATGTGAGGCTCTCCTCTGCATGTCAACCCTCACAGCTTTTGTCTCTCGGTTCCTCTCAGTACCGTGCGAGCTGCTGATCCGGATCCATGTAACCCATTTAAACCCTCAGTCTGCCTCTGCGGAGCAGGGACTAGTAACAATGTTACAGGCCAAATATGGATGTTGGATTAAGGATGTGTGGCTTTTTCAGCAGTCTGAAGCAGCACTAGACTTGGATAAGCATATGCGTAAGCCAGGACATCTCTGCAGCGCCACAATATTTAAGTAAAAATTATATTTTAACAATTTTTAGGGTCATAATCCTCAAAGTAACAAAACAATAATTGAAAATTACAATTTATGGTCAATTTAGCATTTATTTTTTTCTAATTCCAAAACCCAAAGAGATTAAATGTACAATAATGTACATAATAATGTACCGAGAC
Organism: Cottus gobio; assembly: GCA_023566465.1. Taxonomy (NCBI): domain Eukaryota; kingdom Metazoa; phylum Chordata; class Actinopteri; order Perciformes; family Cottidae; genus Cottus; species Cottus gobio. The sequence goes on from CM042215.1 coordinate 28,367,192, forward strand.
AAAAGCAGCAAATCCCTAGCTAAAAGCTGCTTATGAATTTCAACGATAAATGTATGATCAAATAAATATTTCAGCTTTACAATACATAAAATGAGCAACTTGTTTTAATGTAGAACACAGACCATGAAATATATTTTACTATTTGGCTTTTTTCGTATTTGTTTGTTCACCAAACTGGTCAGGAGTATCTTTTCTCAATGTGAAGGTCCCACACACTGTGTCAGATCTTTCTCAACACTGCTGGACTTTAATTCTGGTGCAGAGCACTAAATGCTATCTTAATTTCTGTTGGTGTAAAAATACTAGAATCATCCATGTCTGTGTTTCTTAATCGTATAATCTAATCTTCAGTTTGTCCATAAAATATAAAGTATATTATTCTTCTAGTCAGGACTGCATCTGCAGTGTTCTCTTTTTCACAGACGGTAGTGGAGCCAAAACATCTGGATCGCCCCCTGATGGCTGATTGTCAGTTTAGGGAGCATTTGATTTGAATGGCAGCAGAGGTTTCTTTGAGTGATGCTTTTCAAACTGCAATATCGCAGTCAGTCACCTTCATCTGTGCGAAGCCAAAATCATGATCAACATTAATATTGGACTAATTGTGCAGCGCTTCTATAAAAACATCAACCACAGGACATTAAAAGCAGCTCAGATTCTTGATCAGCGGTTTGATGGACATGATGGTGCAGTCCCAGGTGGGTTTGAGTTCCAGAGGGAGGGTGCAGCCGTGGAGAGGCGTTTGGTGGCCCCAGGTCCGGTTCTTGCTCCTGAGTGGTGAAGACCGGTTGGCATAGGAGGAGCGGAGGATGCAGGGAGGCGTGTGGTTGTGGAGCAGGTTGTGAGCTGGGAGGGGGCCTGCTGATGGAGGGCTTTGAGAGTGAGGAGAAGGACTTTGAACTGGAGCCAGTGCAGGTTCTGGAGGACAGAGGGGATGTGATCACGGGATCAGGAATGGGTGAGCAGTTTATTTAGGTCTTTGGATGAGGTGCCTTAAAGAGGGCTGAAGATATAGAGCAGGCAGCATGTGTTAATCGGTCATAATTCTTTCTGACATTTTATAGACTAAAGGATTATTGAACAACAGTCAACTGGTTAGCTGCATCTCTAAAATACATCCAGGAGAGAATCTTTAGTTACATATTGCTAGCATAAAGTTATCTTTCTAACTCATAATTGGACCAAAGGATTCTGTGAGCTGAGCGGACATTAAATATCTCTCTTGTTGTATCAAAGGTCCCTCCTATTTACTGGAGCAGCAAACAGCGTTTCCATTGCATAAGAACATTATGGGATGGTAATGATTTTTCCAAGTATTAGCAAGCCCTCAAAGTTACCAGGGAAACGGAGTGAATGGATTGTTAAATACTTTCGACTTTGATTGCACAATGGTCTGGTCATGGTATAAGCAGGGTGATGCCCTACGAGGGGTCCATCATTCAGAATGGAGGACAGGGAGGCCAGTGCACGTCAGATGCCTGTCCCTGCCCAGTCCTGTCACTTGTTCCTCCTGTTGAATGTTTAAACTAGTGTGTTTGTTTGAGGCTGTTCAAATTCTGCTAAAAAATCTCATGTCTTTTTTTATGCAAGTGTTTCATAAATAACTGCAGCTGTTGAATAGATGGTCCAGCTGATGATATAACAGCACTGATGAGACTGGCTTTCCCAAATCAATGTGTGTGTGTGTGTGTGTGTGTGTGTGTGTGTGTGTGTGTGTGTGTGTGTGTGTGTGTGTGTGTGTGTGTGTGTGTGTGTGTGTGTGTGTGGTGTGTGTGTGGTGTGTGTGTGGTGTGTGGTGTGTGGTGTGTGGTGTGTGGTGTGTGTGTGTGTGTGTGTGGTGTGTGTGTGTGTGTGTGTGGTGTGTGTGTGTGTGGTGTGTGTGGTGTGTGTGGTGTGTGTGGTGTGTGTGGTGTGTGTGGTGTGTGTGGTGTGTGTGTGGTGTGTGGTGTGTGGTTAGAGTAGATGCAATTAAATGGAAATAGTAGCTTTCTGCCTGTGTTGCGCTAGCAGCACCAGGCTGTTAAACTAAAACGGGATTTAGGACATGATCAATCAGTGACCCTAACATAGGCCAGTCAGTACACACACACACACACACACACACACACAGATAAACCAATAACGATGGAGTCAAAGTGACTAATACAATGCTATGATCACTACCTCAGTGAGGCTTTCCATTTGCTTGCCAGTAGATGGTGAAATGGTCATTGACTAGGATGCTTACACACTTAAAATACAGTTCCCATAACTCCCCAAGTTTGTAAAGTCCGAGATTTCCTTTGGTGTTTGGACCTACCTGTTTCATGATCGGGTCACCCCGTGCTCAGAGTCTGCTTCAGGACCTGCCATCCTGCTGCACATGTAGAAGACACGTTTCATCAAGAACTCTACAGTACAATAGTTAGAGAGTGTATGTGTGGTCCTGGGCAATATAGAGAAAATCAAATATTGCAATATACAGTATATTGACCAAATGCCTCAAAATCCATATTGACACGATATTATAGGGTTGAGCACAAAATATTCACACAATGAGTTTTCTGATAAACAATCAAGAGCCTGTGTGCATATAGTTGTTGTCTAAGTGCCAGTGCCTTTTTTTTTTTTTATTGTGTACAAACAGAAAACTGCACCCAGCATCAGATAGTAGCTCTACTAGATAAAACAAAGCAAAGGAGCGATGCTAGTCTATCTTACAATGGTGGTTAGGGTATGTATGTTTTCAACTTATTGTTGTCTTATGAACATTTAAATAAGAGCTTTCTCTATGAAACTGATGAAGCCATGCGGGCGCTTTTCCACTTGAGAAAGATGCTATGTGGACGCAGGCCCTGAGTAATATAACTAGAACAGTCTTCAGGAAGTGACATCACTCTACTGTAATGCAGCCTTTAAAGCCAGGAAAAGACAATGTTTATGCCATATTAAGATATCAAAAATAGATGAGATATTTGTCTTGGAGAAAGGGACATTTCTGCATTAAGACCAGACCTCCCAAAGAGCATGTGGCACCTCTACATGCTTATTACCAGTTTAACTACAATGTTATCTTGGCACGCTCAGGTAGACTTACAGTTGAGTGTGGTACTAACAAAAGTCCAGTGAAGGACAGCACAGCCTCCACAGAGGCAGAGCAGGTGATAGTTTTATGTTATGAATGTAGCTGACAGTTTGAAATGAACAGACACTTAAATGTGTGCTTTAAAGACAAACAGCATTGCTTTAGTGTCTGAGTGTTGTCAGAATAAAATTACTATCATTTTTTTCTAATCGCAGCGGTTATAGATAGTGACTAGTTTTCATTAAAACAAAGATTATCACAAACTAGAGCTTCTCTCTTTGGAGTATGAATCATTCCTACAAAAATAATTATGACCTATAATGAGGGGATTAACCTTGAGTCAATGGTTTTCATTGTCTCTCCATGAGCCATTCTTGTCTATTTTGAGTTCTGCTCTTTGCTGGTTCATAGATTAAGGAAGGCAACAAAGTCAAACAATATCCAACATAGAGAAATATAGAATACTCCATGGTCGAAGCATTGTGCTGCTTACAGGGAATGCATGGTGCACGAGCACACATGTACTACAATGAGAACCAACGAGCAGCGTTTCATGTGTCCGTGTGGTCCTCCATGCCCTTCAGGGAGAGCACTGTCTCCACATGTTGCCAGCTCTCTGGCCTGTGACATGGTGATGTCTGTTGTCCAGTACGGCCATGTCTTCACCCCCTCTCCCCCATAATGCTGTGCTCACACTGCGCCTGACACAGCAGCATTTTACCACCCGACTTCTTTTCAAATTTCAGTGATCCCGACTTTGAAATTGGACGTCTTTTGTAATTTCATCCACTTTGCAATGCCTGTTCTCACTCTTCATCTTGAACATGCTGATTAAAAGGACATTTGAATAGATGCTTTAATGAGGACACTGTCAGACCTCTGGGATGCGGGATGCTCTACGGTGGCATGATTAACTCGCTTAGTCCAACTTCTGTCTCAACATGCCTCAAGGCTGCTTCATTGATCTCTCTCAGCTTCTGTGGAAGTGTCCAGAAAATAATTTGACAAAGTTGACAAGTTCCATAAACCCTGATAGGAACACGTCTGACCCTCTATTGACGAATGTGAGCGGTCATGTTGTGGATTCAACAGCCCGTCCACAGTCCGGGTACACGGAGGCACCCGAGACATCAGCGCGCGCGGCCAGGGAGCTGCGCGCCAGGCGAAGGGAACGAGCAAGGCGCGTGCCGGCGCACACCTGAAGCCAATCGGAGTGTCTCGCAGCTGAAGCAGATCAGCGGATCGCAGAGGATAAGAGCAGGAGAGCAGATAGCGTCCGACGTGGGTTCGTGCCTTGAGTTCACGCTACAGACGGAGCTGTCAGGAGACAGAGAGGCGGAGCTATGCTTAGGAGTGAGTCACGCTGCAATTACGTGAGCAGAGGTGCGGAAGAGGAGGGATTGGATTAGCTGTCGCTGTCAGTTTTAAGACAGTTGTTTTTTGTTTGTGGTTTTGGACTTTGCATTTTCTGTTGGTAAATAAACAACGCTAGTTCTCTAGCTAAAGAAGTACACTGTCTAGTGTCGTGCTCTTGGGGTCGGATCACAACCCGTAACAGTACGAACCCACCAAATGGAGACCTCAGCCGACACAGACTCAACGTACCGGACCGTTCTAGAACATCAGTTGGTGGTGACGGATGGCCATTCTCACCAGTTGGAGGCAGCAGCAACCGCCATCCAGGAGCTCCAGGAACAGGTCCAGAGTCTCAACAGGTCAGTGGAGAAGATGGCGCGGCTCCAGGCAGCGTCGGCTGTCCAGCATACGGAGTTACTAGCTCAGCTTCGGGCGCTGACTGTGGTCCGTTCCACTCCACCACCGGAGCCACCCGCACCGGGGCCGACGTCTGGGCTACGAGCGGCATCTGCTGAACCTTGTTTGGCCAGCCCGCAGCTGTTCGGGGGAGATTTCGAGACCTGTGAGGTTTTTTTGATGCAGTGTGAGCTGGTTTTCACTCACCAACCCAGCCGGTTCGTGTCGGACGCTTCCAGGATCGCCTATATCACGAACTTGCTCACGGGTCGGGCGGCACAGTGGGCGGCGGCGGCGTGGACCAGAGGAGTCGGATTCCGACACACCTACAAGGAGTTTGTGGCGGAGCTCCGGTGGCTTTTCCACCATCCCTCCCGAGGCCCAGAACCCGGAGCCCAACTGGCCACCATTCGGCAGGGGAATGGCCGAGTGACGGACTATGTAGTGGAGTTCCGACTGGCCGCCGCGGAGAGCGGGTGGAATGATCCGGCGCTGCGAGTTACCTTCCGGGCGGGGCTTAGCGAGGCTGTTCGGGATCAGCTCGCAACCAGAGAGGAGCCCACTTCATTTGACGAGCTCGTGGCGCTCGCCCTGCGTATTGACGAGCGGTTCGAGGAACGGAGGCGGGAGCGGAATCCCAGAGGGCGGGGCTCGAGTCCTCAGCGTTCCAGAGCCTGGGAATGGGTCCCCGGGGCGTTCCAACCGGTCCCTCCAAGCCGGGTGGGCCCCGTCTCGAGCCAGGGAACAGAAGGGGAGGAGCCGATGCAGCTGGGACGCACACGCCTCGGTCCGGAGGAGCGGGAGGCCCGTTTTCGGGCAGGACAGTGTTTTTTGTGTGGCCAGAAGGGTCACCTACGCCGTAACTGCCCCGCCCACCCAAAAGCCCAGGCTCACTTGAACCACGGGGGGTTCTAGTGAGCCGCCTCGCCGACTCCCGTTCTGCACCGCCGGGCCGGCATATGAGGGTCAGTCTGGCCTGGGCGGACCAACGAATTGAGGTGGGGGCTCTCGTCGACTCCGGAGCGGACGCCTGCTTCATGGACGTCGCGTTCGCTGCAAAGGCCGGGATCCCGACCATGGAGTTGGAGGAGCCACGGGAGGCATTCGGCCTGGATGATCGGCGGTTGGCCCAGGTCACTTGGTGTACTCATCCAGTGGTCCTCACGGTGGCAGGGAACCACGTCGAGAGTCGCCAGTTCTACCTGCTCCAGTCTCCAGCGGCTCCGGTGGTGTTGGGACATTCCTGGTTGTTAGAGCACGAGCCTCGCATCTCCTGGGCATCCGGGACCATACTGGAGTGGGGAGCTGCATGTCACGCCCAGTGCCTCCGGTCCGCCCCGGGAAGGGCTTCCCAGGTTGCTTTGCGGGGTCCACTCCCGGACTTGACATCGGTGCCAGCGGTCTACCAGGACCTGGGGGAGGTTTTCAGCAAGGTCCGAGCACAGTCTCTTCCTCCACACCGACCGTACGATTGTGCCATCGACCTTCGCGCTGGGGCTACTCTACCCAGCAGCCGGCTGTACAGTTTGTCCCTACCAGAGAAGGCGGCCATGGAGTCCTACATCACAGAATCACTGGCAGCAGGGTTGATTCGTCCCTCATCTTCACCCGTGGCCGCTGGGTTTTTTTTTGTCAAGAAGAAGGATGGTAGCCTCCGTCCGTGTATAGACTACCGACAGCTGAATGAGATCACGGTGAAGAATCGGTACCCTCTCCCCCTCATGGGTTCCACCATGGAGCCTCTTACCCAGGCGACCATCTTCACTAAACTGGATCTCAGAAACGCCTACCATCTGGTGCGTATTCGGGAGGGCGACGAGTGGAAGACCGCCTTCAAGACGCCTCGGGGGCACTACGAGTACCGGGTGATGCCGTTCGGATTGACCAACGCCCCGGGGGTCTTCCAGGCGTTAATGAACGACGTGCTCCGGGACATGCTGGAGGAGTTCGTGGTGGTGTACCTGGATGACATCTTGATCTTCTCCCGGACCCTCGAGGAGCACATCCAGCACGTGCGACAGGTACTACGACGTCTTCTCCAGAACCAGCTATATGTGAAGGCGGAGAAGTGCCTCTTTCACGCCGACTCAGTGGAATATCTGGGTTTTATCGTCGAGAGGGGGCAGGTTCGGGCCGACCCACGGAAGGTCCAGGCAGTGGTGGAGTGGCCCACGCCGAGTTCCCGGAGGGAGCTGCAGGTGTTCCTGGGGTTCGCCAACTTCTATAGGCGGTTTGTCCGCAATTATAGTGCGGTGGCGCTGCCGCTGACCAGCCTGACGTCTCCCGCACAGCCATTCACCTGGACCCCCGAGGCGGAGGGGGCGTTTCTGGAGCTGAAGCGGCGGTTCACCAGTGCTCCTGTGTTGCTGCACCCTGACCCAACGAGACAGTTCATCGTGGAGGTGGACGCGTCGGACGCCGGGCTGGGGGCAGTCCTGTCCCAACGAGCACTGGAGGACCAGAAGGTACATCCCTGCGCTTTCTTCTCCCGACGTCTCCTGCCCGCGGAGAGGAACTACGATATTGGGAATCGGGAGCTGCTGGCAGTGGTGGCGGCTCTGGAGGAGTGGCGCCATTGGTTGGAGGGGGCTGAGCAACCGTTTGTGGTATGGACCGACCACAGGAACCTCACCTACATTCGGTCAACCAGGCGACTCAACGGGCGACAGGTGCGGTGGGCCGGGTTTCTCAGCCGATTCGACTTCTCCCTGACTTATCGGCCGGGGTCCCGGAACACGAAGGCGGACGCGTTATCCCGACGGTACCAGGAGGAGGGACCGACGGAGGAGGTGCCGGCGCCCATCGTTCCGGAGGGCCTGGTGATTGGTCGGGTCGCCTGGGGGGTAGAGACGGCGGTGCGGAGGGCCCTGCGTGATCATCCAGCCCCGAGCGGCGTGCCCACTGGTCGTCTGTTCGTCCCGGAGGTGGTCCGGAGTCGGGTCCTCAAGTGGGGTCATGCCAGTCGGTTGACCTGCCATCCTGGGGTCCACCGGTCCTTCTCTTTCCTGGCCCGGCACTTCTGGTGGCCGGGCATGAGAGGCGACGTGAGGGAGTACGTCCAGGCAGGTTCTGTGTGTGCCCGCAGCAAGTCGGGTCATCAGGCGCCTGCGGGATTGCTGCAGCCTCTTCCCGTTCCGAGCCGTCCGTGGTCCCACATCGCCGTTGACTTTGTGACCGGGCTGCCGGCCTCCCAGGGGATGAGCGTGTTGCTGACGGTGGTGGACCGGTTCAGTAAGGGGGTCCACCTGGTGGCTCTTCCCAAGCTTCCTTCGGCGGCGGTGACGGCGGAGCTGCTGATGGCCCAGGTGTTCCGGCTCCATGGCCTCCCACAGGACATCGTCTCGGACCGTGGGCCCCAGTTTACATCACAGGTATGGCGGGCGTTCGGCAAGGGGTTGGGGTTTTCGGTCAGTCTCTCTTCTGGTTATCACCCTCAGACGAACGGGCAGACGGAGCGGACCAATCAGAGCGTGGAGGCAGCGCTCCGTTGCATGACCGCGAGGAATCCGTCCGCCTGGAGCCGGTTCCTTCCCTGGGTGGAGTACTCCATCAACTCCCTGGTGAGCTCGGCTACGGGCGTCTCTCCGTTCGAGGCGGCCTTGGGGTACCAGCCGCCTCTGTTTCCAGCACACCATCCGGAGGTGGCGGTCCCGTCCGTGCAGTCCCACCTGGAGAGGTGTCGCCGCGTTTGGGCAACCACCAGGGCCGCCCTACTCCGGGCGACGGATCGGAGCAGCCGGGGGGCCAACCGTCGACGCGTTCCAGCCCCAGTGTACCACCCGGGGCAGAAGGTCTGGCTATCCACCAAGGACCTCCCCGCGCTGCCAGACGCCAAGAAGTTGGGTCCACGGTTCGTGGGGCCCTACGAAGTGACGAGGGTGCTGAATCCAGCGGCGGTAAGGTTGAGACTGCCGGCCTCTATGCCAGTTCACCCTGTGTTCCATGTGTCCAAGGTCAAGCCTGTCATCCGCAGTCCACTGATGCCGTCGGACCCGGATCCACCGCCTCCCACGTTTGTGGAGGGTCACCCCCAATGGGAGGTTCGTCGAGTGCTGGACGTTCGACGACGTGGGCGGGGGTACCAATTCTTGGTGGATTGGAAGGGGTATGGTCCGGAGGACCGGAGCTGGTTGCCACGTCGGCAGCTCATGGACCCTGGTCTGCTAGAGGCATTCTACCGGGCCCACCCTGAGAAACCGGGCAAGTCGCCAGGGGTCTCCCGTAGACGGGGGGGTACTGTTGTGGATTCAACAGCCCGTCCACAGTCCGGGTACACGGAGGCACCCGAGACATCAGCGCGCGCGGCCAGGGAGCTGCGCGCCAGGCGAAGGGAACGAGCAAGGCGCGTGCCGGCGCACACCTGAAGCCAATCGGAGTGTCTCGCAGCTGAAGCAGATCAGCGGATCGCAGAGGATAAGAGCAGGAGAGCAGATAGCGTCCGACGTGGGTTCGTGCCTTGAGTTCACGCTACAGACGGAGCTGTCAGGAGACAGAGAGGCGGAGCTATGCTTAGGAGTGAGTCACGCTGCAATTACGTGAGCAGAGGTGCGGAAGAGGAGGGATTGGATTAGCTGTCGCTGTCAGTTTTAAGACAGTTGTTTTTTGTTTGTGGTTTTGGACTTTGCATTTTCTGTTGGTAAATAAACAACGCTAGTTCTCTAGCTAAAGAAGTACACTGTCTAGTGTCGTGCTCTTGGGGTCGGATCACAACCCGTAACAGGTCACACACTAACGATTGCAGCTGATTCATCCAGAATGCTTCAGTGCAGTGTATTCCCAGTGTTGCATTTCTTTTAGTTTGACGGGTATGTGAGGGAGTGGGGCGGCATTGTTGGTAGCAACTTGTGTGCTGCTACTTTCCTCCGAGTTAGAGGAACAATGTCTGGAAATGAGTCAAGCCCTCGTAAATGTCCTGTCCTAAGAGATATGGCAGTACCGCCCTGTTCTCTGCTGCACGGCTCCCCACAGAAGCTCCAGCCCACCAGGCTGTCCGCTGCTCTTTCTTCCCTCCATGGACGACATGGCGGGACTGTGCACTTTGGCCTTCGCATCCGGAGGTAAAGTGCTGTGTTTTTGCCGTTTTTTTTTTTTCTAGGCTTGTATCTTTCTCGCTGGCACCTTGGCAGAGAAGTGGGGCAACACTAGTGGTTCTCCAGAGGAAGATGTTGTAAGAGGTCTGCTCTTTGAAGGCCTGCTTGTGGAGGGCTGTGCTGCAGGCACAGCGTTCTTAGGCTGGGAGGACGGGGATCTTTTTGTGGTTGGACAGGAAACGATAGATAAGGCTGGAACATCCCACTGGTGTGTTTATCTTTACTTGTGCTTGCCTGGTTTTTGGGTCGGTTTAGTCTGAATAGTATCAGAATCATGATGGTGAGTCACAGCAGGGCTCCAGTAACCAGTCACCATGAAACCATTTGGTTAATGTGTGCTCGTATCTCTACTGTTCTCATATTTAACACTCTCCAGCATGCCTTTGGCTCTAAGTATTTATATCACTTCCCTCCAGTAACTTCCTCACTTGAATGTGTGTGTAGTGTGAATACACACACACGCTGCTGGTTCACCTGAGGCGATGAGTGAAGTCGGGCTCTTGCTGATATGTATTTGTTCTTTGAAGCTACACTTCTTGTGGAATGTGAATCCTGTAACACTCTGCTTCTATAATGCAGAATATATTTTATATAATGTATAATTATAGTTATAAGCACTCATACACTCATAATATTAAGGGCGACTGTGGTTCAGTGGTTAGCAGGTCCGTCCTTCAATCAGAGGACCGGTGGTTCGATCCCCGGCTCTGCTAGTCCATGTTGATGTGTCCTTCAGCAATTCTGGTTAAGTGTTTAGAATGTAAGTCACTTTGGATAAAAGCATCAGCTAAATGAAATGTAAAAATGTAAACAATGCTCTGTAATGCATTATTTTCACTGTTATAATTGAGCGGATAGCGTGCCTTGTATGTCTAGTACCGTCTGCTGTGACCCAACATCGCAAGTCCAGTCACACAGATGATGTGTCAGACCCCAAGGATCAAGACTGTGTCCCAGCCTTCATTCAAGGGTCATTTATTGTCTTTATATAACACAGGGATGCACAACAAAATTCAGTTGTAGCTCATTTGTACCACGGCTGAGCACATGACAAACAAAACAAAAACAGTAGTACATTCCTGTAGAGCATTTCTTGATTTTGCATCATAAGGAATGTAAACAGCAGCAACAAAAACAATTCTCTGGTCAGATAATATGGTCAGCTACTTCACATTATCCATCAACTTTGACTGTTTGAGCACCAAGCATCATGCAGTCCACCTCTTCTCTTCCCACCAGAGTCCTGCTGTCCACCCGTCAAGTGCAGCTTGATACAGGATACATAATGGATCCAGGTCTCTGTGAGAACAGTCAGCAGCCCCCCAATGCTTTCATCCATCTTGTTTTTCTGTGACTGAACTAGTGGAGTAGCCTTAGGTCCTGCTGGGTTAGCTTAGCTTCCATCTCGGCTCTCCTCCCTCTCCTTCCTCTCCTTCCTCTCCTCCCTCTCCTCCCTCTCCTTCCTCTCCTTCCTCTCCTCCCTCTCCTTCCTCTCCTCCCTCTCCTCCCTCTCCTCCCTGGGGCAGTTTGGTGGCGTTTGGTCCGGCTGGTTGTTCGGCCGTGGGCGGTGATTGTCTCAAAGTCCGCTGCACTACCTTTTCAGATGTTGATCAATATGTTCAGTCATATGCCATTAGGGATAAACCGGAAAAGAAACACAAATAAAGACAAAAACGTAGCGAAATTCGTTACCATAGAAATAGGCCTCAATAGGCTTTGCTAGACACAAGGATCTAGCGCAGAGGACCTGGCATACAGACTCAATACATGAGGGGAACAGGGTGATGGATCAGGTGGAACAAATCAGGGTATGGAAAACACACAAAGGCACAAAAGAAAAAGCAAGATGAGAATGATCTTACAAAATATAAACAAGGAACAGACCGAAATGCCAAATGCTGAATTCTGAATGTCTAACTTTCAATGGAGAATCCTAACTGTTAAAACAGACCCCAAATATAGGTTAGTATTTTTGATGTATAACTTTTCTTTTTGGTTCAAACATTCATATCGTGCAAATGTTGTTTTGTTCTGACATCACTTGTTTTTTAATCAAAGCACTGAATATCACAACATCCAATATGTATTTTCTAGTCAGGTTCTGTTTTTTACGTATTAATAGAGATATAAAGTTTTGAACCTCTTTAACAAAGCCTGAGCCTCACCATGGCAAAAACATAAACGTAAATCTCACTGATTTTTTTCCAAGACCAAAACTGTTCTAACCTTGGCAGAAAGTATTGTGTAGGACCTCATTGTTTTTATTCTTTGGGTTTCAGTCAAAGCAATAATGCTGAGCAGCACTGTTTACCTACCATGTTTATTTCACTATCTCTAATTTATTATAATGACCAAATATGTCTCTTAACAATTTTATATGTGCAGTCGTTTGTTCATGCACGATAGTCAGTCAATAATAACTGATCTCTGCACTAGTCCTTCCACAGTTGAATGGGTTTCAAAGGTTTGGCCTACTTCTAGCGTCACAAGTGTTCCCTATGGAATGCTTTACACCAGCCATGCTATATAATAGAACATGTCATAATAATGCGCTCAGAGGCATTTGTATTCAAAATGTACTGTCTACATTATGAATGGGATATTCACCTTTAAACCCAGAGATTGATGAACGTATCCTGTATGGCAGCCAAACGCACAGTTAAGAGGAAACACTTACTCGTGCATTTAAACTTCTTTTGTGTAACCACTCATCTAATTATCTACACTCTGATTATAGACACAAAGCTATGTGCCACAATTAACCACTTAGTCGAAACATCTGTTGCAATGAATTATCTAATCACACTGTCTTCAGCAGCCGACGTGGGCACTGAGGAAGTGTAATATGATGTGAAGGTTCACCTTCCTCAATCACATGATGCCTCTGTGTGTCTTCCCCCTTCAACTCCATGACTTGCCCACTAATACTGGCAAGGAGGTAGGAATACTGGGTAACTATGGAAACACACCGCAGTGATTCTCCAAGGCAGTCGGCACTTTCCTTTGAGGCCTTGAGTTAACGGGTACAGAGGGAACCACAGAGGAGACCCCGAAGAGCACAGCTCGCCTTTCACTCTGGTCTCCAGACAGATATACTAGAATCACTAACCTTTCATCACCGTGCAAAACAGGCAGACAATATAGCTGTTGAGTGTACATTGTACATCCAAATGTAAGATGCCTGTACCAGTACATTACTTTACCTTAGCAGACGCTTTTATCCAAAGCGACTTACAATAAGTGCATTCAACCATGAGTACAAACTCAAGAAGGTTAAACTACAAAGTGCTACAGGTAAGGGCCATTTAAGTGCCACTAAAGTGCTGCTAAGGTGCTACTTTCTTGATTCAAGGTATAGTCGGATAAGATGTGTTTTTAATTTACGACGGAAGATGTATAGACTAGCAGAAGCAGTGACGGCGCTACAAGCTGATTGGCTGAAGCAGTGACGGCGCTACAAGCCGATTGGCTGAAGCAGTGACGGAGCTACAAGCCGATTGGCTGAAGCAGTGACGGAGCTACAAGCCGATTGGCTGAAGCAGTGACGGAGCTACAAGCCGATTGGCTGAAGCAGTGACGGAGCTACAAGCCGATTGGCTGAAGCAGTGACGGAGCTACAAGCCGATTGGCAGAAGCAGTGACGGAGCTACAAGCCGATTGGCTGAAGCAGTGACGGAGCTACAAGCCGATTGGCTGAAGCAGTGACGGAGCTACAAGCCGATTGGCTGAAGCAGTGACGGAGCTACAAGCCGATTGGCTGAAGCAGTGACGGAGCTACAAGCCGATTGGCTGAAGCAGTGACGGAGCTACAAGCCGATTGGCTGAAGCAGTGACGGAGCTACAAGCCGATTGGCAGAAGCCGAGCGGAGCGCACGAGTTGGGGTGTAAGGTTTTACCATGTCCTGGATGTAGACTGGACCAGATCTGTTCTCAGCACGGTACACTAGTACCAATGTTTTGAAGCGGATGCGGGCGGCCACCGGTAACCAGTGAAAAGGCGCGAGATGATCAGAGCCTGGATCAGAACCTGTGCCGCCTTCTGATTGAGAAGGGGACGTATTCTCCTGATGTTGTGCAGCATTCTAAAGTGGTTCAGATACTATTGTATTGGCTGGCTAATCGCTGCGGCACTACGTAGCACTTATGCAGCGGTTAACGCCGATGACGCCATCACCCAACCCGCAGTGTTGGAACAGACTCGTGGAAGTGTAACGCCCACCCTTTGCCTCCCTTCCGAGTTAAAACGGCTAGTTGTATGGGTTGTAGCTGCTGCTGTAGTGGGTCAATCACACGGCACATTTTATCAAAGAACACAAACTTGGGCAACTGTGGCTCAGTGGTAGAGCAGGGTCGTCCTTCAATCAGAGAATCGGCCGTTCGATCCCCGGCTCTGATCGAGGTGTCCTTGAAAGGTTGTCCCTGCGGCGTATGGTAAATGGACTTGTATTGGGCTTTTCTAGTATTCTCACACTCTCTTTAACATTACATGACATCATTCACCCATTCACGCCCATTCATACATTGATGGGAGGAGCTACCATGCAAGGAGACACCTGTCCATCAGGACTAATTAACATTCATACACATTCACATACCGTAGGCACAACTACGGGAGCAATTTTGGGGTTAAGTGTCAGACACATCAACGTGGGCTATGACACGGACGGCTGATTCTCTGATTGAAGGACTACCCTGCTCACCACTAGGCCACAATCAATCCAATGTATGAATGGGTGTGAATGTTACTTAGTCCTGATGGCCATGTGGCTCCATGCATGGCGGCCCTTGTGATCAGGTATGAATGGGTGTGAATAGGTTAACGATGACATGTAGTGTTAAAGCGCTTTGACTGCTCGGAAGACTAGAAATGTGATATACAATTACAGAATATTTACCGTTATTATTTACGGTGATTGGCTACAAGATCATTTTTTTATTTGATCTAGTTCTGGCTACAAAATGATTTATTGCAGGTATCATTTGACTGAAGAAGTTCTGATACTACTTGCTCCTGGGTTATTTCAGTTGATATATATATACCTGTAAAGGTATCAATGCCCAGCCCTAGTGTACATTCAAGACAGCTATGGCGATGCTACTTCTGTGACATTAGCCCTCTGTGTTCATACCCTACTATTCTGACAGGAGTTCTGCCATTCATTTTCAGTCTGTACCTCATATACCAAGAGTCTGGTGCTGTCTTTAAATCCATCTCTGTTATGGAACATTTGCATACAGAGATGAGCACAACTTACATTTGAGCTGGCACACGTCTCAATGTCCCCTGATAAAAAGCATCTGGAGCAAGGGTTCACCCCAGGGCATGCACATTTAATCACAGCCCTGCACCCATTGCACAAGAGATGAACAGACAATCTGATATGTTCAACCGGATTCTGCACAATGGTGGAATCATTTTTGAGAAAAGGAGAAGGAGGGTTTGTTGTTAGGAGGGACTTCTACTTACAGACGACGTCATCCTGACATCCTCACAGCCAGCTAACAATAGCTGCTATATAGTGGGCTGTGGCTACCATAGCAACAGAGGCAAAAGATGAGTGGAAGAGGACATCACAGCCGCACCCATTACTGGAGCAACCAACCAGACTGGAAAACCAGTATAGACTAGGGGAGGCACTGGGAGAGCAGCTAGTGAATAATTAGAAGGCAGGTCTGGGAGGCAATGCATGATGTGGTTCAGCCAACCACTTCACTCCATGCTGTGGTGACTTTTATTGGCCAACAGCCAAATGCATCACATGCAAATTGTCTGACCATGTATTGATTTGTATGGCAGCAGGTTTATCAGTCAATACTTGAAGCTGTGTTATGTGTTCCTGCCCTTACACATGAACTACACTACTGACTCTAGTGGACCACTGATTTTAAACATCAGGTCTTCTTATCAGTATTTCGTTCTTGGAGACTTTTTATTTTTCACCAGAGTCTGTGGTACAAACTAGTGGCATTAAGTTTGAAAGAAGTGGGTGTTGAGCAGACAGAGGGTCTCATGAAAGATGCTATCAAGTTGCATCGTGCAGCATTTTTGGAGCTAAAAGTAAAAGTCAGGATATCGCAGGATATCTTCACCTCTGCCTCATTGGTTTTGACGATTCTTTTTAATGTAGGCTAATCATTTTCTATTCTTTTCTCATTTAGGCACATCTTTTCCAGCTATATATTTTCAAACAGTTTCAGACATTTTATCTTATCAAAGCGTGTTTACATAAAGGTGTTTGTGACATTTCACAGAAGACTTTGACTTGCAGTTAGCCCACTTTGTAGAAAATACCAACATATATATTGTGTGTCGCCATTCAACCTAAAAATACAGAGACATGCCCTTAGGTTGCTTATTTCATCAATGTTTTGGGATTCATGCTCAGCTAAACGCAAAGTCAGCTTTATTGCCAATTTCTCGACATGTACCAAACATACTGAGGAATTGAAAAACGTTTCTGTCTTGTCCAACAAATAAAGTGAATACAGGTAATAAAGTGCAAATAGATTAAAAAAAAACATGTTTCTTAAGACTAAACATTGAGACATGTATATTAAGAAAAACTATATTTCTGTATTTAGCAGCAGTCACACACAGGACTCTAAAAGAGAGGAGGAGTGGGGGGAGAGTTCAGCTTCCTGACAGCCTGATGGATGAAGCTGGTGGTGCGAGCACAGAGGGCAGGGCTCAGCTTTAGCTTTAGCTTACAGGTGGGATAATAATAATAACGCATATAGTGTACCCCTTAAAGGGTTAGGGATTGCTCTTCGTCACAGTTTGTGGACAAATGTCTCATATAAATCAGTTCAGTTTAAGATCTTCCAATAAAAAACAAAATCATGTTCAGCAGTTCCATAGCACGTCTTACTTATCAAGCTTTCTATGCATCTTATCAGTGGTGGTCAATGATTGCGTGAGGCCTAATTGGTCACACATCAACGAATTCATCCATTCAGTGTGTCACATTGTGCATCACAGTCACTCCACTGCTCTTGATGTCCACTACTGCTAGCACTGTGACAAAGTACAAATTAAACTGAAATCATAATAGCCTGTTGCAAATGGAAATATAATGGTTGCCTGTAATAATTTCCCATAGTAATCACTTGTTGGAAGAGGATTGGAGCATGAGTGATATGACCAGACATCATTTAAGGGGCGGCTGTAGCTCAAGGGGCTGAGTGGTCGTGGTTTAACCACAAGGTAGCCGGTTCGATCCCTGGTCTCCCCATAGTTTGAATGTCAAAGTGTCCTTGAGCAAGACACTGAACCCCTACTTTTAATAGAAGCTGAAACTACTGTTGTCTCTTAACACTTATATACTGTGTTTATAGCACTATGTTTTTGAATCAAAATGTGACTACAAAGAGGTCAAATCATGACTGGAGTAAACAATGCAGACAGAAATATACAATTTATATAAAAGTTATACAAATGTATGAATTCCTCGTTAAACCCACGTGGCTCCAAAGTGTTGAGTGTGTGTACATTTAATATGCTTCTCTTTTCAATAATTGATTCATTATAATGCGACCCTTTGAATTATCAATACCTATGATAAAATACTGATGAATCGCCAAATGCGTTTGAGTCATTTGAAATAAGTTTCGGCCCACTGCCTGTTTATTCCCTGCTGTTTATTGATATCTGAGTACATGCTCCTATTGTAAATAACTACACCTTCTCAGTCTCATTTGAATGAAAGGCATTATGGAGCACTAATATGTGCATATATCAACAGGAGGTAAAGAAAAGGATGGATGGAGGTCTTGAGGAAAGGAAGAAGCAGAGAGAGGGTGAAAGAAGAGTGTGTGTGTGTGCGTGTGTGTGTGTGTGTGTGTGTGTGTGTGGGTGCGTGTGCGTTTGTGTGTGTGTGTGTGTGTGTGTGCGTGTGTGTGTGTGTGTGTGTGTGTGTGTGTGTGTGTGTGTGTGCGTGTGCGTGTGCGTGTGTGTGTGTGTGTGTGTGTGTGTGTGTGCGTGTGCGTGTGCGTGTGCGTGCCTCTCAATGAACTCAGACTTCTGGTGAAGGAGGACCTGTCCCTTTGCCCCGTCCCCTCCATATTTCTCCTCTCAAGTCAAGCACATCCATCCTCATTATCCCCTCACCATGCTGCTGCTCTACAAACGTTTCCTTTCTCTCCTAGAATCGATCTATCGCCGAGGGGCCAGAAGATGGAGGAAGCTCTACCGAGTCAACGGACACCTCTTCCAGGCCAAGCGCTTTAACAGGGTGAGTGTCCTTAAATCTGGCTGATACACACACTAACTGACTAACTGGGGAGTCCATGCGGTTATGCCTGAACAATACTGCAGTCAGCTTTACTGCCAAATACAAGGGGGATGACACACTTGGTGTCCCGGAAATACCCAATTGTATTTATATGTATATGTATATGCACATATGCATATCCATATGTAGACGTGTATGTATGTATATATATATGTATGTATGTCTGTGCATATATGTGTGTGTATGTATGTGTATATTTATATATGTCATCAAGTCATCAAATGTGGATATTGGTGCATAATTCATAGTGTCCTATAGTTCAGGTTTGATTAGCAATTGTCTCATCGAAACTCTCAACTCCATAACACACACACACACACACACACACACACACACACACACACACACACACACACACACACACACACACACACACACACACACACACACACACACACACACACACACACACAGAGGACCTGAATAATTTCCCTGAGCTCCAGCTGCTCACATTGCTCTCCTGAAACAGGACTTTAACTTTAAAGTGTTCTGTAATGCACATTGGCCAATCTGGAGGGCAGAATCAATTTCAATATGGCCTGAAGTACATGTGTGCCGGCATCATGCTGACCCCACACTTTGCTCCAACCTAACCTTGATGCGGCCATTACTGCCGATGCATTGTGGCGTCCTGCTGATTTATTAATAGACATATAGTTACATTCGTACTTTCAGCTAAACCAGTAATCATTTTCCACTCAAATTTGCTTTTCCAAATACCAAAGTCAATTATTGCCTCGATTACATTCTCAGACAAAAAAAAGTTCTACTGCTTTTGTTTATTATTGTCAACTACTTAAGAAGTGCTAATGCAGGATATAATCATTTATTTAAATACATTTATAAAACTATAAATGCAATCCATGTATCCATCTGCCTAGCTCGTCTGCTGAAGTTGCCAGATATAGTCAGCTGGTTCTGGTTTCTGTACAGCCATGACAGTATCAAACCTGACTTGAACCTGAGAAGTTAAGCTTGTGAATTAAAAAAATAACTTAAATTAAGTTATTTTTGTCCATCACATCATTCACCAGCATCTCATGAAATACAATTTCAGTCAAATTACAAGCCTTTACATTTAAAGTGCGTTTTCCCATCACATGTGCAGCTGAACTAGGTAGTATATTTTTCAGATTTCCATGGATATTGTCTTGTTATGAACTTCTAACTGAGCAGAAAGTGTTTGTATTGTTAACAATTGTATTGTTGGCTGTGAGACTGGGATTGATCTGACTGCTGTTGCTATGCCAGATTCCAGGCTTCTGGTTGGTTCACAACGTTGTCCTCAGCATATAAATAAGCCGAGGAGAAGTAGGTCAGGTTTCTCCTTCCTTGTCTCACTCCATCCCTCTCCTTCCTCTTAGTCTCTGCACGTCTGTCTCCAGCTCTCTCCTCCCTCCTTCCTCTCCGTCTCTCACTGAGAAAACTGCCTCGTGGATCCCTCTCATTAGAGATAAAAGAGTCTCTTTAGCTCCTGTTTCCCATGTGATGAAGCCTCCACAGGCACTCGCAAAGGGTCGGTGACTACCACCAGCCTCTCTGGCTACAAGACGAAAAGATCGTGGTAATATAACGCTGACAAGAGGCGTGTTGTCAGAATGAGAACTGAAGTGAGGTGGACGCACAGACATGAATCTGCAGGGATGCTCAGGACACTGGCACAGACGGGTGTTTTCAGTGCACCACTAACTGCTTGAACGATTGATGTCTGAGAGAGTTAGTGGCTGCTAACTCTCTCAGACAGGTGAGCTGGGGCCTCTGGGTTAAAGTTGTTGGTTAACGGTCCATGATAATAAATTCAAAAGTAGTATTCCCTGCTCGCATTTTCAGATTCATATTTAGATTCAACTATTGTCATTGCACAGAGTACAAGTACTAGGACAATATAATGTAGTTTAGCATCGGGGCCAGTGACAGGTTAAAGGCATCACCAGTCAGCTGCCCAGCACAGGCCTGCAGGCCTGCAGCCTTATGCGCATTAATGTTTCTCAGCGCAGCACACACGTCGGTGGGCGGTGTGAGGGGCTGGTGGTCTGCAGGGGGCACAGTCTTGATGGCCGTCTCCTGGTCAAAGCGAGCATAGAAGTTGTGAAGCTCATTAGGGAGGGAGGTGTAGCTGGGTTAGAGGGTTTGTAATCCGTAATGGCCTGGATGCCGGGCCTGGATGCGTTGGGGGTCAGAGTTGTTATGGAAGTACTCCTCAGTCCTCAGCTTGTGGCTGTGCTTGGCCCTCTTGATGCCCCTCTTCAGGTTGGCTCTGGATGAGCTGGAGGCTTGCACATCACCTGATCTGAAGGCGGGCCTTCAGAAGTAGGCGGACGTCTCTTTTCATCCTCGGCTTCTGATTTGGGTTGTAATCTGTTTAAGGAAGGTGACACTATTAATGTTGGTGCTGATGTAGTCCAGAACGGAGGAGGCTAAGAGTCTATGTCCGTGTGAGAGTCCAGGGTGGCCCGAGTGGCAAACGTACTCCGGTCCATGTTTTGAAAGCAGGTGCTGTAGTGCAGAGTCTGCTCCCTCTGGCCACACTTCAACTGTTTGCACTGATGATTTATTTAGATTGATGAGTGGTGTGTAGGAGCAATGAGAGATGGTCCGACAGGGGAATGGCTTTGTACGCCTCAGCAATGTTGGTGTAAACATGGTCCAAAGTCTTGTCTCGTCGGGCAGGGGGCATGCTGGTCAAATTTGGGGAGTATAGACTTCAGGTTGGAGTGGTTAAAGTCACCCACAACAATAATGGCTGCCTCATTGCCTTCATTGCAAGCTTAGCATTAGCATCCGGGGGTAAATATGCTGCAGTTACAACTGTAGATGTAAACTATCTGGCAGATGGATGATCTACACTTAACCATGAGATATTCCAAGTTAGCAGAGGATTGAAAAAGGTTCAGGGCTTATATTACTGCGGTTCTGGTGCAGGCAGCAGTTATCTGCCACAAGACTTCTATTTGTCTAGAGTTTGATTAGCAACTGGAGATGTCAGACTGGAGTTGGAGTTGAGAGCATGTTAGCATGCTGAGGCTAGCATTTAGCGCACATTACATTTCACATCCTTGCACATCATTCCTGCTTCCAGCTGACAAGATATGCTAGCATAGCTGGAGATTCTTAATCTTGTAACTCATTAAACTGTGGGATGTGTGGGGGCCAGTCAGGTGAATGGGAAAGAGGGGAAAGTCTGAGGGCACCTTAAGGACCCAATCACTTTGTTAATGGGCCAGGTTTGGCTACTATGAGCTGACCTCGAGCATTTGATGACAATGGTGCAGCCTGGTGTTGTGATAAGTGCATGGCGCGGCATTGTCTTTGATCCTATGGAAGCCGCTGTGTGCTGAACACGTTTGATTTGTATTTTTGTTGCATCCAGCAGGCCTTATTTCAGACTGATGTAGACGCCATCGGTCAGTAGTTTTCTTTGTCTGATGTGAATCAGAAAGCACATCATTTCCCAGCATATGAGGCCAGTCAGGTTCCAGGCACTCATATGATATGTAATGCTGCGTGCTGGGCTGAAGGGATCGATAAAAGCTTCTCTCATCCCTTTTTTCCTAAGCTGCAGGCACCTCCACAGTAACGCGTCAAACATCATCTGCACTAGCTTCATTCTAGCTGCTGGGTAGTAAAGTAAAGCTTAGTTTTCCCCCAAAATACAATGATGTTATTCCTGTTCATTCTGGCTGATGGACAGTTCAGTTGGTTGGATGTCATTAATATGTGGTATTCTTGTTGCAAACCCTGGCCCTCGACTGAAATATCCAGCAGTACAGTACAGTCAAGTCTTGGTATCCTGGAGTTAATGTAATCCCAAAACAGAGCATACTTATTATATTTACATCTCCTGCAGCACTGAGCAGTGGACAGATGTCCAGTTAGGTCAAGGACATCACTGACGGACTCTGATGCTGCTCTAATGCAGGTCTAGCTAATGCACTGTTTATGGTTCTCGAACGGATTCATTATTTCTTTAAATTGTTCCTGCAAATTTGTCCTTAATCTTTTCTGAAGAAACAGGAATTTGTTTTTCCTGAGAAAAGTCCCAATATTCATTAGGTTCTACTGTAATAAAGTACAGCAATTCCTGATGGCATATCGTCATTTGGTTGGTCTTGGTCTGAGATCATTACTGTGTGTATTGGCATGGAAGGATCTGTGGTCCACAGCCATCTTTGAGGAGGTTGTCTCCTTGTTGTGGTGGTTTGACGTGCAGAAACATTACTCAAGGACATTTTGATGTTGTTGTTTTCGTCTGTTAAAAGCCTTCTTGTGATGAAATTGGTAATGGTAAATGGACCTGTACTTGAATAGATCTTTTCTAGTCTTCCGACCACTCAAAGCGCTTTAACACTACATGTCATCATTCAAACATTCATTCACTGATGACACAGCTACGGGAGCTATTTGGGGTGAAGCATCTTGCCCGAGGACACATTGACATGGACTAGTGGAGCCGGGGTTCGGACGGCTGATCCTCTGATTGAAGGACGGCCCTGCTCTACTTCTGAGCCACAGCCGCAGCCTCAGATCTTCTTTGCAGATGATCATTGTTTTGCTGAAATGTATTAGTCAGCTGCAGTGATGATGAGTTGTACGAGTGTCTACTGGGTAAAATATGACCACGTCTCCCAGTTAAGAAATAAATCTAGAACATGTTGTGATTCGGTTGATATATATAGATGTTTTAGTTGATCTGTTATTTTCAAGCCAATTCTCCAGACGACCCCAATGGTTCCTACATTTTTGCCGTGTCAGTTGCATGGCTCCAGGCATACTAATGTCACATGTTTTGATTAGTTAATTGGTAAGTCCACCACTTTGGTCCAGACTTTATTGCGTGGATGAACATGAAATATCGTACAGATATATAAGGTTCATAGAGTATGACTCCTGTGTTTTCTTCTTGCGTCGTCATCAGGTCAATATTTTAATTTGTCCAACACTTTGGTTTAAGACCAAAACTAATGACTTCCCCATCAGCTGTTCTTGTATTCAGGGATAATTAGCAAATGTTAGCACGCTAAACTGAGAAGCTGAATATTATACCTGCTAAATATTACAATGTTAGCATTGTCACTTCAACATTATGATGTTAGCAATAAGCAGAAAGCACCCGCTTGCCATAGAACAGTTTAACAGAGATATTGTAATTTATAATATTAGCTTATAATGTTATAGTGAAAACACGGCCATTACAATTTGCCCTTTTTTGCATTGGATAGCAGTGATCCATGTGGCAAAGTATAAATGTGCTTGAGAGCAATGTGTTGGTTGTGAGGTGAGAGCCAGCCGGAGTGACACCACCATCCAAACCTGCTGAAGAGAGAGGAATGGGAAAGGAGGGAGAGGGAAGAAACGTCTATTTTTCATGCAATATTTTTCTTTTTTTTCCTAATGCATTTTTGTCATAGCGGGGAGCTTATTTTTGACATCCCGTCACAGCATCCCAAAATACAGTTTGAGAGACACCACTTCTACGGGTGTTTGAGTTCCAACGAACTCCCTGAAGACACTATTGTTCTCCTATTAACTGCTCGGCTGTTGGCGCTGATCTCTGTGAGTATGACTGTTTGCAATGAGGCTCATTTGCAAATCTGTGTTCAGGTTTAGCTGCACAATACTTTTGTGAATTGGACCCAGTCTTGTTTACAAGGCCTTGTCTATGCTGATATAACTCTGATACACGTTTTAAAAACACCTGAAAAGAAGCCAAGGATAGAAGAGTATTGAGACTGGATGATGTAGAAGGCAGTTGTGTGTGCTGTGGGAGGGAAAGGAAGCGGACACAAGCGTGTGATTACTTTATAAATGTCTGCCTTAACTTCTATGCAGAGTTACATCGGAAAGACTGAAGCAAGCCTTTTCAAGTATCATTTCCATGGCAACAGAGCAGTGACTGGGACTCTTTGTTCTTCACACCATCAGCATCACTCCCTGTGGGTGAACGTTGTCGATGCAACAAAGCACACACGCTGCATGTGTTCGGTCTCCAGGGAGACATTTTGGGGACAGATGTATTGATGTCCAGAGACTCTGAACATCCTTTGGTACGAATATAGCACCGTAAGAGACGAGCCAAAAACTAACCACAGAGAGAGCCAATCCAAGAGGCCGTGTTATGTAACAGAGCGAAGCCTCAGCGTCACACTAGATCTATATATATAGTATAATATAAGTCTGAACCCAGACATAATACTATCATGTGAGTATGAAATTATAGTGTATATAAAAGATGGATCTGGGCACTACAAAGTCATAAATACTATGACGTAAACATGAGCGTACATATTGTCAGTTGGGTGCAGCTTGTACAGTTTACTTTACGCAACCGTGATATGAAACTGATGTCACTTCAGTTGTTTTGCTTCATTTTACAGGTCTGTAAGTTCCTGTGTTGAGTGGTGTTATTCAAAAACACATTTAGCTGTAGCTCAGAGGAAGATTGGGTCGTCCTCTATTTGGAAGATCGGCAGTTAGATCCCCGGCTCCTCCAGTCCGCCTGAAACTGTCAAGACACTGAACCTCAAATTGCTCCTGAAGGCTGCGCCACCAGTGCACATGAATGCAAGTCTATTCATCACTCCATTGAGTCATTGTCGGCAGACAATAAACAATGTTTATGTAAAACATAAAAAGACAAAAGAAACGGTTTAAAACCAAAATCAATATAAATAAATACGTGCCAATAATGGGTATGTGAAAATCATACCAATATGAGACATGATTTCTGCACCGATACCAAGAATGAATATACATTTGAACAGTTTTTCATTTAACGCTGCAGTCGTCAATGGAAGCAGTGATAATGTCCCGTACCCTACAAACAGCAGACAGACAGGGTGGAGATGGGACACGGGTGGAGCTGGGACACGGGTGGAGCTGGGACACGGGCGGAGCTGGGACACGGGCGGAGCTGGGACACGAGTGGAGATGGGACACGGGTGGAGATGGGACACGAGTGGAGATGGGACACGGGTGGAGATGGGACACGGGTGGAGATGGGACACGGGTGGAGCTGGGACACGGGTGGAGCTGGGACACGGGTGGAGATGGGACACGGGTGGAGCTGGGACACGGGTGGAGATGGGACACGGGCGGAGATGGGACACGGGCGGAGCTGGGACACGGGTGGAGCTGGGACACGGGTGGAGCTGGGACACGGGTGGAGATGGGACACGGGTGGAGCTGGGACACTGGTGGAGATGGGACACGGGTGGAGCTGGGACACGGGTGGAGCTGGGACACGGGCGGAGATGGGACACGGGCGGAGATGGGACACGGGCGGAGCTGGGACACGGGTGGAGCTGGGACACGGGTGGAGCTGGGACACGGGTGGAGCTGGGACACGGGCGGAGCTGGGACACGGGCGGAGATGGGACACGGGCGGAGATGGGACACGGGTGGAGCTGGGACACGGGTGGAGCTGGGACACGGGTGGAGATGGGACACGGGTGGAGCTGGGACACGGGTGGAGATGGGACACGGGTGGAGCTGGGACACTGGTGGAGATGGGACACGGGTGGAGCTGGGACACGGGTGGAGATGGGACACGGGTGGAGCTGGGACACGGGTGGAGATGGGACACGGGTGGAGCTGGGACACGGGTGGAGCTGGGACACGGGTGGAGCTGGGACACGAGTGGAGATGGGACACGGGTGGAGATGGGACACGGGTGGAGCTGGGACACGGGTGGAGATGGGACACGGGTGGAGCTGGGACACGGGTGGAGCTGGGACACGGGTGGAGATGGGACACGGGTGGAGCTGGGACACTGGTGGAGCTGGGACACGGGTGGAGATGGGACACGGGTGGAGCTGGGACACGGGTGGAGCTGGGACACGGGTGGAGCTGGGACACGGGTGGAGCTGGGACACGGGTGGAGATGGGACACGGGTGGAGATGGGACACGGGTGGAGATGGGACACGGGTGGAGATGGGACACTGGTGGAGCTGGGACACGGGTGGAGATGGGACACGGGTGGAGCTGGGACACGGGTGGAGATGGGACACGGGTGGAGCTGGGACACGGGTGGAGCTGGGACACGGGTGGAGCTGGGACACGGGTGGAGATGGGACACGGGTGGAGATGGGACACTGGTGGAGCTGGGACACGGGTGGAGATGGGACACGGGTGGAGATGGGACACGGGTGGAGCTGGGACACGGGTGGAGATGGGACACGGGTGGAGCTGGGACACGGGTGGAGATGGGACACGGTGCGGCGTTCCCTCGGCGTCGGGGGACCCAATCACGGAACACGGTTCAGCCTCTGGGAGTAACGGCTAATATTCATGGGGTTTCGGTTTAGGCAGCGGATATTGGGCCCGAGACTTCCTTCACCATGCGCTGATCATTATTTGCAGTCTGATTAGCAACTAGAGAGGCGAGAATATCATCATATTAATGTAGACATAACCTAAGTCATCGTCAGACAATAGCCCAGATGTTGGGCAGCGTTTTCCACCTCTTTTGCCCTGCATTGAACCAAAGACTCCAACGTGATTGGTCACTACTACTCACAATTGTCCAGGTACCAAGATCTTGGCCAGTTTCCTACATAATCTTTATTCATGAACAGGTATCTGTATCTGGAGACAGAACCAGAGCTAAAAGAAGAGTGATTATTGTCTAAAGTGGCGTTCAGAAGAAAAATAAACCTGCGTTAAAACATAAGAAAGCAAGTAAAAAGTTGCAATAATGTCTGAGCTCATCTAGAAAGGGTTTACCTGTTGCCTGTCTGTGTACATCCATCACACTCATTTATCAGTGGTTACTGTTAATTAACCCTTGATGATAAATCAATAGTGACTATATCTGTGTGATACTCAAAGTCTTTATTGTGCTGTCCTGTGTGTCCTACAGAAAGCCTGCTGTGGCCACTGTGCTGAAAGGATATGGGGGCTGGGCAGGCAGGGCTACAAGTGTATCAACTGCAAACTGCTGGTCCATAAGCGCTGTCACAGACTCATCCCTCAGACCTGCCAAAGGCTTATGGTGAGTGTGGCGTCATGATCCGTACAGATCCCCCCTCACGGTTCGGCACGCATGTGCACCGCAGATAAATTACACAGTTTAAAAGTAAAATAAAGTTTTACTGACAATCGTTATCCGCCAATATTCAGTAAAATAATGTGATCAGAGCATCATTCATGTTTTTCTAGTCGCCGATGTCTGATAACGTGTTAACAACCAATTGAAGGTTCCGAGTTAGATTATGATGCGTTCAGGCTCTGTTCAGTGAATAAGAGTATTGGGTGAAGGTAAATTATAACGTTACCAAGATATGTTCACATGTAATCTCATAAAATGTAGCGTTAGTAAGAATCTTGAATAAATCCAGTTGTTTAAAGGAGATTTTTTCACATGAATATCAAATGGATATTAGAGATGAATTAGAGCTGTTTAACTTCCTAACAGTAGCTCTAAGCAGATTAAAACTACTAAGAGTCATTACAACTACTAATGACAAGATTTATTCTTTTATTTCCTTATCATCTGAATTTTGTGTTTTTACGAAGAACACTGTAAGTAAAGTAGAAGAATAACATTTAGAATTGTTGATGATTTACAGACTTCAGAGCCATTAAAAGGATTTTTAGGACGGTGGCAAAATAAAATGAGTCTGGAGCCTTGTAGACAAACTATCCATCCATCCATCCATTTTCCACCGCTTATCCGGGGTCGGGTCGTGGAGGCAGCAGGTCAAGCAGGCTGACCCAGGCCTCTCTCTCACCCGCAACATCTACCAGCTCATTCTGGGGGATCCCGAGGCGTTCCCAGGCCAGCTGGGAGATATAATCCCTCCAGCGTGTCCTGGGTCTTCCCCGGGGCCTCCTACCAGTTGGACGTGCCTGGAAAACCTCTAAAGGGAGGCGTCCTGGAGGCATCCTAATTAGATGCTGAACCACCTCAGCTGACTACCATGATTTAAACAATAATATGGATCAACAATGATCGGTAATTAGTATCGGCGGTAAAAGCAACAGGATCGGCAATCTCTAAAAGTTCACTTTGATCCGATCCATGACTCTGACCTGTGGTGCGATCCGAACTGTGAGTTTTATGCGGACTCTGTCCAGCCGAGTATTTGAACCCTCTTGCTGCCAGCCACCACACCACCGTGCAGACCTACACTTACAGTCATCATCTATTTCAAAAATAAATGAAGCCTCTTACCAACTAACAGCAGGGCAAGAATACGCATCTGTTTGTTTGCCGTGACACAAACCTGTAGCTCCACAGTCTGCATACGCTGTATTCAGTGGTTTATTGGATTAAATCCAGGAACGAGAAACTACTCCCATTTTCTATCCTCCCACGCCACCAGAAGACTACGCAGGGAGGAGAGCGTGCAGCAGCTCCAGCAGACGGACTCCACCAAAACCCAGAGCTGGCAGTCACAGGGTGCATCCCAAGTCTCTTAATTGTCGTTTCCTCGCTCCTCGATGGAACCGGACGTTGTTCTGTGTCACCGTACTGACGGCCGTCCCAAAGCCCTTATTCTGCTCTGAGGAGCGAGGAGGCACGAGCGCGGGCTTCCAGGAAGTGTTTTAACGCTGGACACACCCCCTCATTGTTCATCAGTTATTTGATTGGGCGCTTTTATAATGATGTCACAATCAGAATTTCAAAACATACAGACGTAAATAATTAATAAATAACACAAACGCATTCCGCTTATAAGCAGGTGACAGAACACAGTATAAATACAACACACTGTGTATAAATAACACACACTGTGTATAAATACTCAATGGAGAAAACATCTCCACTCTGACACTGATGATAACTGTGTCTTTATTAGTAGGAGTAGTAGTTTAACACCATTAATCAACTGAAAACACTATATGATCATTTTTATCAATATTTTAAGTGGATTGTTATTGGAATGTTTGCTAAAAACAATTCCGTTAAACTGATCATGTGTACGGACACAAATCTCTCCAGCTGTTAAAGCCAAATGACAGATGATCCAGATGTGATCAGTTGATCAGTCATCAGAAACCGACGTCGCTTCACGTGACGCTTCAGATGAAAGGACGTCTCATGTCTCTTAAAACATATTTCCTTGTGTCCTCTCTCCTCGCTTGGCAGCTCTACTTCTTTGTTGGCTCCTGTAACACAGACGTAGATGCAGCACTGTGACCTCTTCACATTCTCTTGATAATGTTAACTGAAATTCTGGCCAGATCTTACACATTGCACCGTTAACGGATGTATAAGCTTGTTGTATGGTGCTGTGCGCCGCTGTAGGAGCACAGTCGTATGCATGCAAGGTAAAGGAGACTAATGCATTCAAACACAACACAGATCCAGCTCTCGTTGCACACTCCCCGTTTGTCTTCCTGCAGCTCGTCTTTTGAAACCAGACATCGAGTTTAGTAACAGCAAACCTGTGTGTTCCATATAATCCATCCATCTGACCAACCACAAAGACTCCTGAGAATCAATGGAGCTGTGGGCTAACTGTCCCCTGTCAGCAGTGGGTGTCCCCCCTCTTGATCACTGCATTAACCTGATATCTTCAGTGTCAGATAAGTGACTATGAGGCATGATAAGACGAGAGTAGTTCATTTTCTTTCCCAGTGAAACCCCACATTGTCACTAGAGTCTGGAAGCAGCGGCAAATCTGTACTAAAGCATCTTTCCAAAAGCAGACTTTTCCTTATTTTGATGATCCATCACTTTACCACCATGAGTGGATGTGTCAGTGGGATTTTGGGGGAATGTGTTGGGGGATATTGAGGTGGCCTTCTGAATTTGTTTGTTCAGGATCCAGTCATGCCATCACAGGAGCCCCCTTCAGACGCCAAGAGGGAAGACGTGGACGTTCCACCAGAGGACACAGACGGAAGTAAGACCTGCTCTTTTTGACAAGGAGGATCCAGCTTTATTTTAAATAAAATGTACAAGCTCAATATCTGCCTCATGTCTTCAGACTTAAACACTTAATGAAGAACAGTGAATAGAATAATAAGGCAGTGAGGTTCATACTTTGCTTGAGATACAAGACAAAAAAGCTACTCTGAATCCAGCCAAACTGTAAATATTGATGTAATTGATGGGCAGTGTAATAACAGATATTATTATCAGGATACAGCAGAATGCTATGGCTATCAAGTTGCATCAAAATAATGTGGTATCTCTGTATGTTTGTAAAGGCTCTGTGAGTTTGAGCCCCATGCATTTTAAGGACATCGATACTGACAATGTATAAGCACTTGACTACTTCGCACACTTTGAACCTGTAAGGTTAAAAAGAGATGTCTCCTCTGAAGGGCATCATCCTTACATCTTGAAATGTATCCACAAGGGGGCAGTCGTCCCTGGCCAACCTCAGAATATCCTTCAGAGGGAATTCTGGTTGTAAAATCTTGTGTGGCAACCATATTGCCAAAATCCTTAAAAGATTCATCAATGACATTCCAACACAACAAACTCTGACATCACCGGTTCTTCTCTCTCCAACTGTTGTCCTCCGACAACAAGTCATCTCGTGAGATTTCAGAAAGAGACTTCCACTTGAGTGAGACTTGGTCAGACATAATAACAAACAGATATGATAAAGGGAAAGAAACATGTTTTATTTCTGTAGGGTTCAATAATTTTGAAAGACAATTTGAGCCTGTCAGCGCAGAAACCAGCTCTTTTACTGATGCTGGACTCATCTCAGAAATAGTTATCCCCATTAGTCACTTAGACACAGAAACATGGGGCAGTTCACTTAGTAAAACACTTCCGTTACCTTTTAACATAGCAGGACTCGGACTAGTTATCTGCTGTATATTTCCAAAATGTCCCTGTGCTCTCTAAATACTCAATTCTCGTCAATCGCCCTATAACAATGTTAACAAACCACAAATTATGAGCCATGTTTTTGTTGTCTTTTGTCATTTGGTGCAGACTGTCAACAGGTCTCACAGACATGGCTCTTAGTCCAGAGTTAGCCTGGGGCTGGGCTGGCTAACCTTTTAGCCTTATTTTAAGTCAGTCTTTAATTGTAACCTTTTAATTTCCTTAGAAAAAACCTGCGTTAGACTAATCTACGAGCAGAGAGAAGACTGGCCTCAAATACAGAGCACTTTGTGACCTCTGACTTGGTGGGCATCTACATGAGCTTTATGACAGCTTGAAGCACACACACAGGCAGCATCCATCACTGAACACCGCTGACATCCCTTTTAAGGCTGTACTTTTGTATTGATTACCAATGACAACACTGTTTGCTTTGTACATCACAAGTAGAGAACAGGAAACACATGAAGTTATCATTGCACAAGTGAATTATAGAATGGATAGTTTGTTCAAAAGCTTCACCTCACACTCCCCATCATCACTTATGTAACTATGCACTGTGATCTCACCACATTGCTGTTCCATGATGGGATCCCAGAGAACACAGTGGTACATCCTATTACAGTGAGACTGTGTGGACTGATCTGGGGTCTGCTGGGGGTCCCTGATATGAGCTGCTCTGTAGATTGACCTAGTTTGGAAGTCCTGATGGCTGCTGGACTTGATTCTGTGTGCTTTACCTCCCTCTACTGGCCAAAGAAAGAACAGCATGTTAAACCTGTCGGTGCATATTCATGTATGTCTTTCTGTGTCTGCAGTACCTTTTCTACCACACAACTGTACAGTGGATAAAACAGAGGATGCAGATACAGAGGTGAGAATGTACTGTGATTTGATGGAAGTCAGCATGGTCATATTTGTTGCTCTTAAAGTCTGTAAAGTAATCATCCTGTCTTTGGACTCCAGGCACAAAGTGTCATAATGTCTGTAATAATACACTTTTTACATATTTGGGAAAAGGAGATAAATATTTGTCTTTGTTTGTAACTTTTACATACAAACATTCTACCCATACATTTGTATTGTGAATGAATCAATACACTCTCACAACTCTGGCCTCTGCCCTGCAGGACATCAAAGCAGTAGTGGACGGCATCGATGGCATCAAGCTGTCCCAGGGCCTGGCTCTCGGGCTGGCTGACTTTGACCTGATCCGAGTGATCGGGCGCGGCAGCTACGCCAAGGTCCTGCTGGTCCGGCTAAAGAAGAACAAGCAGGTGTACGCCATGAAGGTGGTGAAGAAGGAGCTGGTCCACGATGACGAGGTGAGAATCTCAGGACCTCGGGATGTCCGGGATGTGAGACGGGCAGGTGTGAGACGGGCAGGTGTGAGACGGGCAGGGTGTGAGACGGGCAGGTGTGAGACGGGCAGGGTGTGAGACGGGCAGGGTGTGAGACGGGCAGGTGTGAGACGGGCAGGGTGTGAGACGGGCAGGTGTGAGACGGGCAGGTGTGAGACGGGCAGGGTGTGAGACGGGCAGGGTGTGAGACGGGCAGGTGTGAGACGGGCAGGTGTGAGACGGGCAGGTGTGAGACGGGCAGGGTGTGAGACGGGCAGGGTGTGAGACGGGCAGGGTGTGAGACGGGCAGGGTGTGAGACGGGCAGGGTGTGAGACGGGCAGGGTGTGAGACGGGCAGGTGTGAGACGGGCAGGTGTGAGACGGGCAGGTGTGAGACGGGCAGGTGTGAGACGGGCAGGTGTTTGACGGGCAGGTGTGAGACGGGCAGGGAGGACAGACACACACAGTGGCTCGGTGCTCGGTGCTCACAGTGCCTCTACAAGACAGACAGACTGAAGTGTGGTTCACTTGTTGTTAACCAAACTACTTATAAGCAGAATGGCAGCTGTCATAATAGCTTCTTTTTTGGGGGGGGAGAAAAATTTGATGCATTATTGACAAGACACTAGAGACACTTAATGCACATGCTCACTGTGTGTGTTATCTGCAACATTACAAAACAAGCAGAAGTGGAAGCCTCTTCACTCACGTTCCACGTTGTGTGCTCTGTTTACATCAACAGCTTACAGCCAATGCCTTTTTATTAATTCACTCGCGAATTCCTCCGTTGGAAGCTAACGTTATCTGTGTATCTAGATGTGAATTCTGCTGTAGACTTATCATATTTAGACGTGCTTTCACCAGTTTTTAAATACCAATGTAATCGAAGCTTAGGATTAGTATGTGAGCACTGGGAGGAAAATCCAAATCTAGATCTGAATTGCTTTCTCTCCTGTGTTTATGGCTTAAGAATCTGGGAACAGTTGGAAACTAAAGGCTTTAGCTGGTGATTTCTTTAGTTGTCGTCAGGAATTGTTTTTAGTGATTATTGTTGTAATACTCATTTTGGTCTCAAGAGGGTTCACCACAGCTCCATGTTCTAATTGCTTACCTGTGTGTGTGTGTGTGTGTGTGTGTGTATACATGCCGCTGTAGGGAAAGAATGTCCCCTTTAATAAAGTAACTATCTATCTATTGAAAAAGGGAAAACAAGAGCACTTGGCATGCTGCTAGTTTCCCTTTTTGGCCTTGATTTTCACTTGTTAATATGTTTTGGTGCAAACTGTGTGACCATTCTGTTCTTTCCTCTCCCAGATAACTTGTACAATGTTATTATTACTGGCGGGGGTGACAGCCACATCTACACATACACTAAACTAGATTAAAAACAAGGGACAAGAAATAGAAACCTGTAGTGAACTCTGTAAAGTAAATCTTAACATAAAGATGATCTGTGGATTCTGGTGCTGTGTCCAGAAATGGACTTCTAAGGTGTTTGGCTGTTTGTACACAGCTGCTTATTTCTGCCCATCCAAAGCAAATGCTTACTCTTTGCCATGCAGGGTGCTTCTTCTCTTTTTACCTTTGGAATTGCCCAGAAATTGATCAGGTACAAGATGACATCACTAGAAGGGTCATTCCTGTGGATAAATTGAGCCAAGTAACAAACCCTGGTGGCATAGGATGTACGTTAATACACCTGTACCTATTTGTTTCTGTTCAAGCCCACGTGGAGGCTATGTCAGGTGTCAGGATACACCTCTGTCCTGTTTCCCAGCTTCAACTTGCGGTGCAGTTGTTTAAGGCGTTGACTCCCCCTGAGTGACTCCAATACCTTTTGCCACCTCTGGTTTGTGTTGCGGACATCAAATGACACAACATTGTAACATCCAGCCAGTGTCTCATGCAATGTCGGGTGGAAGACAGAGGTAATGGTCTGTACTACTTCTGCATTGGTCTTGGACACATGGAAAGGATATCAGTCTATTAGTGGGCCAGACCTTTTTGTATCACATTGTCAGTGCATGTGGTTGGGCTCAGAGGCCTGCTGGTGCATAACCTGCAGACATGCAGTACATATATGTCACATTCATTAGGAATGTGAGTTTATCTGTCATGGCTTTTCCACATTTCACGTTTTATTCAATTGTACAAGAAAATGGACAATACCATAATTCCATATTCCATGTTCACACAAACTAGTCAGACAATTGTGATTATCTTTTTGTCATTTTAAAATATTGATATCAATCTCAGAGCTGGAGTCAGGACATAGTTAGGATATCTGAGAACAGAGACTGGCAGCAGGTGAGGACGAGGCTCAATAAAACACTGATTCACACGTTGTGACTTTAACCATTTCTGTTTGTGTACAGAATAAACAGTGTTTTTTATAACTGCTTCCCATTCGCCCACTCCCTGTTGGATAGAGGCAGCGAATGCAGTGTGTCTGGCTTTAGTTCAAGTCGACAACAGATTTCGGTCTCCGTAGAGACAGAATAGCACCAAACCAGGACCACCTCACCGTGACGACGGAACTCCAGGAGGCTGCTTGATGAATCCAAAAAAGACAAGTTGTTTGTTTTACATGTAAATAAAGCAGATTTTAACAAGTTTCAGAGGTGCTGCCCTGTGGAATTATGAACCACTTTATTACTCATGTGTTGCTCTGACTGTCAGTTGATAGTCAATAGAAGGAAGACCAGGGGATTCAGAGTCAGTGCATCATTGTTCCTGTGTAAAGCTGTGTGAACTAAAGTGCACGCATGTTACTTTCTCAATAGTCATACTACAACTCATGAAATGTCCAAGACCACCCCTCAGCTCCGTTATTTCATTTTGCACGGAAGCTTCAGGAAATAAATCCGTGTCAAACGGAACAGATGGTCACCCTGACCCAAGCAAAACGCAGAATGGCACAAAAGGAGAGCTGATGCTGAATGTGAGTTGTGCTTCAGCCGATCGGCAGCCGGTTGTGAGCCAGACGGCCGGCTGTACGGAACACGTAAACTACATGATCAAATATCTTTTCATGAAGTGTCACACACAACCATTGAGTTATATCCAAGCCTGCAAAACAGGTTGTTGTGAGATGTCTGTATCCTAAGAATGTAACTAGCATTATTTTGATTAGCATGTCAAAACCCGATACCTGGGCCTTGATGGGATTCTCATTTCATTGACTTTGAACTGACTTAACTATTTCCACTGTGCTTTGCATTATTAGGAATGAAAAGCGAAAGAATCAAAGACTAAGTCGAGAGGGATCAGTGCTGATTCCTTTTGACTTTGCTGTGTTTGTGTTGCATGTCCCACTAGATGGCGGCGTTGCTCAACATATATCTAAACGTAGACACCGCTGGGCTCATGTAGAAGGAGTCACTGACCAGAGCTCCTGCATCATCCAGCATCTGCACAACTAATCCAGGACAACGTAAATCATGTCACAGGCTTCATGCCACCACGCCCCCTTATCAATTTAGAAGATGTTTTTTTCTTTTCCATTCATAAACACTTAATACTAAAACGTTTTTTGTGATGGCTAAAGACCAAAACATATTAGACTCTGTAACAAATTCCTCCCTGATGAAGAGGCTTTAAGGAAACCATTGAGTGCTAATGTTGTTATTGGACGTTCATTTATTCATGGCTCTATTCACGCACACTAGTTTAATAATTCATCCCTTTAGTAGTCTATTGTCTGACATCAAAGGAAGCTTGTGCAAGCTCTCACAGACAGACCGCAAACTACTGGAGGAGCTGAAATGACCAACATGAGACGTGTTGTTGTGGCATATTCTGCATAATTATAAAATCCTCCAGTAATAATGAGTTGACCAGAAGGAATTTGTTAGGGAGTGCGCTGTATGAAACCTCTATTGATGACATCAATTAACAATATGGTGTTGGAGCACAGCGTGGGGGAACTCAAAATGTAGACTAGGTTATATTGTAGATTACATAAAACATTAACCATTACCAACTTAATGACATTTTAAATCAGCATAAAATATCCCTGCCTCAGGCTAAACCCTCCCACACACCTGAATGCGAGGACATAGATTTGTGAGTAAAGATACTACAGGTTTTCTTGCTTTACTAACTGCAAGACCATTGGGTCGAAGGAATTTATTTTTCATCATCCCGCTGCTTTTTACAGAATTAGCTTCCACTGGTGGCTGCATAGGGTTGTTTCCAACCAAGTGATCCCACTACTTCTGTAGCGTTTTAAAGTACAAAAGCAAATCATTTATTAGAAGGAAATATATTTAATCACTTCAGGAATTTATAATGTGGTTTTGTTTTACAAAAAAAACAAATTTGTCAGCGTTAAACCTTTTGAAACAAACATTTTCACTATGGTCAAAAAAACATGCCACCTCTACCTTAAGTGCTACACCAAGCAATTACAAACAAAACAAACCATGCTTAAATAATGCAAGCCCTGTAATGTCTTTATGTCTGTAAACAATACTACTAAATCCTATCATGTTTACATAATCACAATAACAAACTCTGAAAATCTGTTTCAGCTCCTGAATGTCAAATGCATGTGCAGCTTTACAATTACCACATCAATTCAAAATAGAGCTGCCCCGTGGTTACCATGTCATTCAGACACTATGGAACCTTGTGAGTATTTGAGCGTCCCAAAGTATTTTTCTTGTCTGTCAAAGGAGACATAAAAAAGCAGAACAAGGCTTTTTTTAATATACTGTATGCTAGCAGTTAACCAGGTTTTCCTCATGAACCTCTCCTTGTTGTGTGCGGCTGGCTCAAAAGATAGTTGGCTCCTGTAGTCCATGTCGATGTGTCCTGAGGTTTGTAACTTAAATCACCATTCAATTGGCAGCTTGCACAGTGACTACTGGTTGGTTTTCATATCGGCATTCTTTACACACATGTAAGGTAAGGTACATATTGTATTCAACCAATGTACAGCGGCTCAAAGAAAGAGCACATTTCCTCTGCACCCTCGGTGTACTTTTAATTTGTTATCACAATTCGACAATTGACTCATTCAATATAAACTTTTATAGCACAGATCAGTAGAGACATTTGTGTCCTGATGGGCAGGTGGCACCTTGCATTGCATGGCAGCCCCATGATATGAATGGATTCACTCATTCAAGTGAATGATGACATTGAGTGGTTGGAAGACTAGAGAGGTGCTATACAAGTCCATTTACCGTTTACCATTTTAAAACACCATGCTGAAGCTTTTTCTTGTTACTGATCCATCCTTTTGAAAGGTTCCTATATCCATTAGAAGACCTTTCCTTTGGAATACACCAACAATATCTTCCTCTATTGCTCAAGGCCATCAGGTAGCTAAAGAGGAAGTATGAGTAGTTTTATTTTCCTGTTCTTGAAGTGAATTGCTTGCTTACTTGAGCTCATGCCAAGTAGAGTCAACAGCTGACCCATCAGGTCTTCTTTATTTCAAGTGTTGATTGTAAAAAGAAATGTTGAAATTAAATGGAAATATATAGAAAGGTTAGAAGGTTTTGTTGGATTATAGCGTTCTCACGGCGTGTAATTGTTTACTGCTTTATATCAACTCAAACATTACAATTCCAACCTCACCCTAGCAAAGAAGAGGGTAAGTGTCCAAACATGACATTGTCTAGGTTGTGACCTCACTGTGCTGAGGATCTCGGTGGTAGAGGTCGTAAGTCAGAGAGAATACGTGTGAGGATTGTTCTAGAGACAGACTACACATTTTATTTGTGGCATGGTGTATCTGTATTAACCACAGAAAACATCTATTGATCAGACAAATTGATCATTAATACATTATTTTTCTCTCATGTCCCCTCATCTCTCCAGGATATTGACTGGGTGCAGACGGAGAAGCACGTGTTCGAGCAGGCGTCCACCAATCCATTTTTAGTAGGCCTCCACTCCTGTTTCCAGACAGAAAGCCGGTAAGATCACGATAACACTGAAACTCATACTGCATTTAAAGCCAATATGTTTTGTATGCCGCTCATTGTACCTGACGGTACTTTTCAGTAATATTAAATATTACTTAATGCTGATCTCCAGAGGGCTTTTTACATGGGTTTACCCTCAGTTTAAACTTTACAGCTGCACTACATTTTGATCCAGTGATCAAAATGTAGGCGTCATTATTAAACTGGACGTGTGTAGAGCCTTCCTTTCTCCATGATAAATGTTTTTGGTCATCTTGCACTTTAGCATCTTGCACTTGCACTTCTGTCTTGTGTGGTGATCTTTTCAAAAGGATATCCAAAATGTATTAAAAAGGCAAAGAAGAGCCATACCATACTAGAGATGTTCCAATTACACTTTTTCATTCTCTATTCCGATACCTGAACTTATGTATCGGCCTATGTAGAGTACCAATCCGATAACAGAGTACCAATCCGATAACAGAGTACCAATCCGATAACAGAGTACCAATCCGATAACAGAGTACCAATCCGATAACAGAGTAC
This sequence comes from Cottus gobio, assembly GCA_023566465.1. Lineage (NCBI taxonomy): Eukaryota > Metazoa > Chordata > Actinopteri > Perciformes > Cottidae > Cottus > Cottus gobio. The sequence goes on from CM042215.1 coordinate 28,405,981, forward strand.
CAATCCAATAACAGAGTACCAATCCAATAACAGAGTACCAATCCAATAACAGAGTACCAATCTGATACAGAGTACCAATCTGATACAGAGTACCAATCTGATACAGAGTACCAATCTGATACAGAGTACCAATCCAATAACAGAGTACCAATCCAATAACAGAGTACCAATCCAATAACAGAGTACCAATCCAATAACAGAGTACCAATCCGTTACAGAGTACCAATCTGATACAGAGTACCAATCCGTTACAGAGTACCAATCCGTTACAGCAGTGGTCCCCAAACTAAGGCCGGATACGGCCCGGCCCCCTGAACAATACCAGAGACGCATTATGATATTTTTTCAGTCTGGCCACGCAAATCCTAGACTAGCCCCTGTCAAATAGAACGGAATAATGGCGAAAAGGTTAGGTAAGAGAAAAATGTATTCAGAATGCAGGGTATTTAACCTGCAGTGGTCAAACGATTATTTTTTTGTTTTTCTGTTACAAACTGACCCCGGCCCCCATCAGAGAAGGGAAAAGTTATGTGGCCCTCACAGGAAAAAGTTTGGGGACCCCTGCGTTACAGAGTACCAATCCGTTACAGAGTACCAATCCGTTACAGAGTACCAATCCGTTACAGAGTACCAATCCGTTACAGAGTACCAATCCGTTACAGAGTACCAATCCGATTCAGAGCGTTCACCACGTCACGTTTTACTGGAGGGATTTTACCAATGTGAAATGTTGGCAAGTTACTAAAATTGTTCTTGTTCCGGCTAAAGTTGCACTCTCCGCTAGCACCTGTCGGGTGGGCGTTGTGCATGAGGCACATGCAGCTCTCAGCGGAGATGAGAGAGAAGCGAGGCGGCTCACTCGTTAGCCACTTCCATCACGCAGCAATTGTTTTTTCTTCCAGAACTGATAATGGAGGTAGCTGAGGAGTGAGCATCTCTTTTCTTTCTCATCTTTGTTCACAGTTGCACATGCTCAGTACTAATCTGACAGGATGTACAGATCAAGTAGTGAGTGTTCCTGTGTAGCATAAATGAGCTGATAAATAATATGATAACATGAAACGGATCGGTGCATAGACCCGCTTCTCGCCAATAATTCAGGCGGTATGGGAGGGTTTTCTTATACTGGTATCAGTGTTAGAACAAATCTACACCATACAATACACAGTGGGTGCAGCAGGTGTAGTGTATTCCTCTCAGCTCGTCCAACTAGCAAAACAATGTAAACACTGAACCTGACTACACTCAGTGCGTCTGCTTAAAGAATTCTGACCATTTTTCATCTAATTTAGAAAAGATATGTCACCTAAATGCACAGAATACAGCTTTATGTGTTTTAATACATTTTCCAATCTTATTTGCATATTTCATTGATGCATAACCTTATGCATATCAGACCACAAAAACACTTCTTGCTAGTAGGTGAACTTGTACTTAGATTTGATCTCTTTAATAATTTGTTTCGAAAATGTCAAAGAAAAGATGAAATTTTGGAAGGATGCCTGTTAAGAGTCAACATTTAAAATTTCTGTTGGTAGAAATAATTTAGACGTAAAACATATGCCTTCTCAAGAAATGGAAGCTCTTTTATATCTGATATCTTTTCTATATCTGATATATCATTATACATCTCGTTGTTTATCACATTTTCTTCATTATCTAATCCTAAACAACATCAATGGTGTACTGATGGATTGTCTCATCACGCTCTGGTTTGCAGGTTATTTCTGGTGATTGAATATGTGAACGGCGGGGACTTGATGTTTCATATGCAACGACAAAGGAAGCTCCCTGAAGAGCATGCAAGGTAAGCACATGTATAGACACTACTAGCTTCCTTAGTACTTCCACATGGAGAATTTGTTTGTCAGGATCATAACTCATATCAGAAATGAAATGTGTCCAGTTAGTATTTCTAAACATATACAGTCAGGTATATAAGTATTTGGACTGTGACACAATATTTCAAAATGTTGCCTCATTATGCAACTCTAAATGGTTTGAACTGAAGCAGTCAATATTTGGTTGAAGTGTAGACTTTCAGCTTAAATTCAATGGACATAACAAAAACACCACATTAACAGTTTAGGAATTACAGCCATTTTTACACAGTCATCCCCATTTTCTCAGGCTCAGAAGTAATTGGACAAACTAATATTGTTGTAAATATAAGGATATTTTGAATACGTTGAGGAAAATCATTTGCAGTCATTGGTTGCCTGACGTGTTACACACATAGTCATTGCCAAATGCTGAGTTTCCTCCCTTGAAATGCTTTACCAGGCCTTTACTGCAGCCTCCTTCAGAAGCTGCTTGTTTGTGGCTCTTTGTGCTTCACTTGTATCTGAAGTAAGGGAAAAGCTCACTTGAGTTGAGATCATGTGACTGACTTGGCAATTGAAAAATATTCCATTTATTTGCCTTGAGAATCTCTTGGGCTATTTTCACAGTATGTTTTGGGTCATTATCTGTTTATTATTCATCTGTTCTGGGGAGCGGCGTGCAATCACTTTTGTAGCATTAGGCTGAATTTGACCCTTTAGGCCTTTACTTGCATTAACACCTCTGTGGTCTTCATGCTGAAAATTCCAAGGATCAGCTACCAAATGCAAACTCAACATTTTGAATTAAGTCCAGACCTTTTTATCTGCTTAATTTGTCATGAAATAATGAGTGAACAGGCCACACCTGGCCATAAAACTGTCTGGCAAACAATTGTCCAATTACTTCCTTCCTAATTGTTAATGTGGTGTTTTTGTTATATCCATTGAATTAAAGCTGAAAGTCTACACTTCAACTAAATATTGACTGCTTCAGTTCAAACCATTTGGAGTTGCATAAAGAGGCAAGATTTAAAAAAAAAAAATTGGGTCACAGTTCAAATACTTATGGCCCTGAATATATAAAGTTAAGTGGCTCTATATTTTCAACAAATGGTTTGTGTAGAACCATCTGAGAAGCCGTCATTAGAAACTAGGTTCGTTCGAGATGAACTGCGCCTCGCCTGGAAAGTAGATGAGAGCAGGTGGTAGCAGCAGGGGGTGTGGACAAAAAACTGAGGTTAAGTTGGGCACATTCATATGTGTTTGTAAATATATATTTATGTAGAAATGTGCGTGTATACATGTATATCTGCATTTGAAACACTTTTCTGCTCGTTTTGATATGTTGTATAAATAAGCTTTTATTGTTATCAACCACACAAGATATGTCTTTAGATTACATCTGAGACTAGCCAACAACTACAAAGGAAAATAAGGATTTTCTACAAAAAAATGGTGTTTCTGGTCAAATCTAAGAGCCAATCAGCTCTCTGATTGACAGCCAGGCGTTTCCCATCATGCATTGGGGTCACGCAGTCGATGGAAAGCGAATGCAGCACCTGGCTTTAAAAACTGCGGCCGCCTCGCTCTCGTAAGCTTATCGTTGACCACGTGTGCATGACGTCAGAGCAAGTCGGGATCAAGTCGGACACAGACCTACCCAGCATATAGAGACAGACCACCATTCAATTTAGAGTCCAGTTAACCTGGGCTGCATGTCTTTGGACTGTGGGAGGAAGCCGGAGAACCCGGAGGGAACCTGAGCTGCCACGGGGAGAACATGCAAACTCCACACAGAAGGACCGCTGGAATCAGGGATCGAACCCAGGCCCCTCCTCTAGCTGTGAAGTGCTAGCACCACCGTGCGACTGTGGCTCAGTGGTTAGCAGGTCTGTCTTTCAATCAGAGGGTTGGTGGTTCGATCCCAGGCTCCGGCAGTCCATGTTGATGTGTCCTTGAGCAAGACACTTAACCCTCATTGCTCACCGTTGCTGTGTCTACGGTCTACTGTATATCATGTAAGTCGCTTTGGATAAAAGCGTCAGCTAAATGTAATGTGCAGAAAACATCTTTTCCATCAAGAAAATAATTCAGTGGCGTTCTTTGCTCTTCTTTCTATGAAGAAATACTCCATTCCTGATAGAACTGATGCTTTTGCAGCACCCATGGTAACCTCTTCAGGGGTCCTCTCTGTGTCGTCACATAGACCTAAGCCAAGACCATAGCTGCCCGTAGCTCCTCACAGGACTCTGATTGGTCCGTGCTCCAGCTCACGGACACATTACTTGAAGTCTTATGAAGTGTTTCTTTTGTGATATGTGATCCCACAATTCTTATGTGATCTCCTGACATCAGGAGGATCCGGCCTATGTGCAAGGTAAATAGTCAGCTAGCTACACAGCAAACCCGTCTATGTAATATGCAACTATTTTTTGTTGGACTGTCTGATCACCTTTTCATTTCATGTACAGGAATGTTATGGAGTGTGATCAGTGTCAGCTTGGTGGACGATGCTTTTATATGCACTGTGTTTGCGCTCACTCTAAAATGTTTATCCAAGTACTCCTTAAAAACGTATGCTCAATGAGATGCTTTAGCAGCTCTTCATGGAAGCGGCAATGCTGGCGAAATCCAGCTTAACATGTATTTTTCCACCTCTGAGAAATATAATGAGCACCCATAATTCATTGTGCCTCTGTACTTGCGGGGCATTCCAACTGCGGCTCTGATAAATGCTGGATCAAAGGCTGGGTAATTTAGAAAGGCACCGTTGGGCCCCTATCGGCCCCTGCAATCTGTATTCTGGAGACAGTGACTGTACATATGCAAAGCAGCATGTTAATCACTCATAATGATTGTACATATTCATGAGCAGCGCTCTTAGAGAGAGCTCTGCCGCATTTCCCCGGTGCCGTGGGGGAGGCGGGCTGGTGGGCGATGGATGGGGCTGCTGATAGGACGCAGCTCCTATCAGTCTGATGCCAGCAGTGAAACAACGGTGTACAATGGAGGCTGTCACAGTGAAAATGTGGGGGAGCAATGTGGGATTTGTGACTTCCCTGTCAAACATCCCTCCGCAGTCTTTTCCTCTGTGTTTGACAATCATGGATATACAGCAGGCAGACAGAGAAAGGCTCATCACTGTTAATGAAGGCTTATCTCGTAGCGGCAGAATGCACTACCTACACATGGAGAGGAAACGCTACTGACTCACACCAAGTACATCCAATTATGGTCAAAACTAGAGGCTTTTAGAGTAATGTGTCCTGTAAATATGTCAATGTTCACCATAGGGATATTGATCTTTGTATTATAGCTGTACTTATGAAAGCCATTCATACCTCAAAAGTCAGTGATCAATCAGCAATAACTAATAACCATTTGGTCTAAAGCATACTGAGCACACAGAGTTGAGGCAACAAAGTTTGTTAGATGCGTTTCTAAGGCGTACATTTACGTTCTCTTAAATAGCCTTAACTGAGCCCACCCTTCGAGCACATACTGTCCAATCATAGGGTAGCATCGGCCAGCTGCGACCAGCTCTGCTCCATAAACTCGTTGTTTAATATTTTCTTTATTTTCAGGCTGTGTAGGCTGTGTTCACGTTGTGTAACAGTGATAGTTAGGGGTAGGAATGAGATAAAGGTTTCTAAAATGTTACTATTCTACGTATAAACAAGGCAGCAACCTCCGGTTCTGAAAAGCAAAGCCAATACTGAACTGCCTTGAACTTGCATTCTTTCTATTGTCCATCAGGGGGCAACTCCTCTATTTGTATAAAGAAGTCAGAAAGTAAACATTGTAAACATGAGTTTATGTCTCAATCTCTAGTTTCAAGTCTTCTTGAATACAGCATGATGTTCATTTAGTAAACGATGGTCCATTTAGTGCCAAACCGACCATAAAACAGGGTATGCTTCAGGGCATGATCGTAGATACCCCTGTCTGGGAGTTGTCCCTTTACAACGTTAACCCTTTTACAGTGGGAAAGTTAAATGTCACCTACTTTGTCTCCTGAAAAACAAATTGCCGAACTTGAGGCTTCAAAACGGCAGTCCACAAACCATTGGGTGATGTCTTGGTGACTATGTCCATTTTTGTATAGTCTATGTTAGAAATCTGTGGAGCTAACATTAGTAGAGTAGTAGTAGATCATTAACTAGCGTAACAACTTAAATGCTATGTTAGCTACTGAAGGAATGCTGGATGTATGAGCTTGCTGTTTTTGCTTTTTTAATGAATAATAGTCCAGGCAGAAGTGAATGCAATTCAGCCAGTAACCATCGTCGGTTTTACAGTGACATTGCTGATGGCGGCTTAGTTTTTACCTACAATAATTAGGAGACACTTTATCTGTGAGTGCTGGTGTTTCTTCCACCGTGTCTAGAGGAAAGCTCAGTGTTCAGAATGGAAAGGCTTCATCTTTTGGGAGAATGTGCTCAGCAACTATGGCAATCCTTTCGATGAGCCTTTTTCAAACATGGAATCTGTAACATTGCTGGCCTCATGGCTTTAGATGAATTGGTGTTTGGGCAGGTCACTGTTACCTAAATGCTGTGCATTTGCTTTATCCACATGGAACTGAACCGTATTGAACTACATTTGCAAACCATTTTTCACCTGGAGCACTACAAGAGTCACAGCATTACTGGAAAATAGCAGTAAATTGGAAAATGACAATATCAAGTTGATTTTAAAACTTGTTGTGCAGTTTAATCCCTGTTTATGTCTGTGGTGTAATAATGCCCATTATGAGTACAATGGTCATATGAGACCATATGTGATCACCAAGGGCTGTGTCTTTTTCTGGTGTAAATCTTTGGCCTGATGGTGGCACCAGTGGACAGCTCATCATTCCCTTCATCTCTGTCTTCTCCTTCACAGATTTTATGCTGCTGAAATCTGTATCGCCCTGAACTTCCTGCATGAAAAGGGCATAATTTACCGAGACCTGAAATTGGACAACGTTCTCTTGGATCAGGAAGGACACATCAAGCTCACAGACTACGGCATGTGCAAGGTAAGACACACATTGATGTCCACACTGTGGACGGCTGGTGTAAAGATTATCAACAATACAGTGTCTGTATTGACTGGAAGTACTGTCAGGGCCTCTGTCTCTGCTTTTCTGTCCACCGTTCTGGTTCTTGCACATCCTATCCTTTGTCTTGTATAACTGCAACCATGTCTTCTTCCCCCTCCGACCCTCTCAGGAGGGGATCAGACCAGGTGACACCACTAGTACCTTCTGTGGAACACCCAACTACATTGCACCTGAGATCCTCAGAGGAGAGGACTACGGTGAGTACAGGAGTCACAGTGGGTTGGGTCAGTTCATGTCCAAATGCTGATCCCAACAAATCATATATTTGTTTCTAAACTATCGATGGCGACTCTTTCTGAGTGAATAAAAAGGCAATGACGGATGGATTTATATCATGCACTATGTCATTTTGGTGGTGACCTAAACGTATTTGAGATTAAAGAGAAGAGCATCTGTGAACATGCTCCCAAATGAGTGACGCAACACAATTTCAAAACCGGTTAGGATTTAAAAAAAGCCTTGCTTCTGTGGCAGTGTATGCTCACAGATCACGTTTTTACTGGTTACCAAACCAGCCTCAGTTTGTGAATAATACTGATAAGTGTCTTTTCATGCCACACATTTATCTATATGGAGGAATAACCTGTCTTATTGTTGTGTGCCAACCCAGGCTTCAGTGTAGACTGGTGGGCTCTGGGCGTGCTGATGTTTGAGATGATGGCCGGGAGGTCCCCATTCGATATTATCACCGACAATCCCGACATGAACACAGAGGAGTACCTCTTTCAAGGTGAGGCAGAGGAACTGAACAATACCCAGGGTTTATACCTGTTATATACACAATGTAATCTTACTTCTCATGCCTAAACCTAACCAGCCACACCAAGGAAGGCAACATGGACTAGCCAATCAGAGGCAGCATGACCATGGTAGGAAAAAAGCTTCATAGAAAAGGGCTTTGAACTGGGAAAGACCAGTTGTCCCTTTGCAACCCTTTGCTACAACACTTAAGTTTAAACTGATTTATTATATTATATTAGTTTTGATGCATTATTCTACCTTGTAAAAGCAACAATACCAACATAAATTATAGATCTATCATAAATTCTCAAATAATGGCTGGATCGGAGACAAGTGCTCATATTTAAAGGGTTTATTTTTTGGGATAGCATGGATGTGCTTTGAAAATTGTTTTGCTCAGAAGAAATTAAACATTTCAAATACTTGAGTGTATGACAATCTGGCCATTGGTCTACAAAATATAATTGAATAATTAAAGGTAAATGTTGGTGATAGTGGTGTCAAGCAAATCTCCCAGATGATCGTGTCCCAGCTATATAAAAAGCGTAGTTATTTTACGTAACAAACCGAACCACCATTGTTTTTTTTGCCTCAAACTAACCACGTTGTTTTTTTGTTCAAGTAAACCTAGAGGTTTATTTTGAAAAGAGACTGGGTGCATGTGTGGATGTCCTGTGGACACAAGTTTATTTTGAAAAGACTTGGACGTGGAGCGGCCCCTTGTCACAGGACACGTCCAAAACTAATACTAGAGTGGAACTTAGAGCTACATAGTTAGAAGCCTGTGAGTGAGTGAGTGAGTGAGCGAGTGAGTGAGCGAGTGAGTGAGTGAGTGAGTGAGTGAGTGAGTGAGTGAAACAAAGAGTTAGCGAGGGGGTGAGTGAGTGAAACAAAGAGTTAGGAGTGAGTGAGTGAAACAAAGAGTGAGTGAAACAAAGAGTGAGTAAGTGAGACAAAGAGCTTGTGTGTGAGTCACTGAGGGAGTGAATGAATGAGCGATTGGGTGAGTGAGTAAATGAGTGAAACAAAGAGTTATCGAGTGAGTGAAACAAAGAGTTAGTAAGTGAGTGAGTGAAACAAAGAGTTAACGAGTGAGTGAGCGAGTGAAACAAAGAATTAGTGAATGACTGAGTGAGTGAGTGAAACAAAGAATTAGTGAGTGAGTGACTGAGTGAGCCAAAGAGCTAGTTTGTGAGTCACTGAGGGAGAGAGTGAGTGAGTGAAACAAAGAGTTAGCGAGTGAGTGAGTGAGTGAGTGAGTGAGTGAGTGGCTCATTGAGTGGGTGAGTGAAACAAAGAGTTAGCTAATGAGTGAACCAAAGAGTTAGCGAGTGAGTGAAACAAAGAGTTAGCGAGTGAGTGAAACAAATAGTTAGCGAGTGAGTGAAACAAATAGCTAGCGAATGAGTGAAACAAAGAGTTAGTAAGTGAGTGAAACAAAGAGTTAGTAAGTGAGTGAAACAAAGAGTGAGTGAGTGAGTGAAACAAAGAGTGAGCGAGTGAGTGAAACAAAGAGTGAGCGAGTGAGTGAAACAAAGAGTTAGCGAGTGAGTAAAACAAAGAGTTAGTGACTGAGTGAGTGAATCAAAGAGTTAGTGAGTGAGTGAAACAAAAAGTTAGTGAGTGAGTGAAACAAAGAGTTAGTGAGTGAGTGAAACAAAGAGTTAGCACGTGAGTGAAACAAAGAGTTAGTGAGTGAGTGAGTGAAACAAAGAGTTAGTGAGTGAGTGAAACAAAGAGTTAGCGAGTGAGTGAAACAAAGAGTTAGCGAGTGAGTGAAACAAAGAGTTAGCGAGTGAGTGAAACAAAGAGTTAGCGAGTGAGTGAAACAAAGAGTTAGCGAGTGAGTGAAACAAATAGTTAGCGAGTGAGTGAGTGAGTGGCTCATTGAGTGGGTGAGTGAAACAGAGTTAGCGAGTGAGTGAAACAGAGTTAGTGAGTGAGGGAAACAACGAGTTAGTGAGTGAGTGAAACAAAGAGTTAGCGAATGAGTGAAACAAAGAGTTAGCGAATGAGTGAAACAAAGAGTTAGTAAGTGAGTGAAACAAAGAGTTAGTAAGTGAGTGAAACAAAGAGTGAGTGAGTGAGTGAAACAAAGAGTGAGCGAGTGAGTGAAACAAAGAGTGAGCGAGTGAGTGAAACAAAGAGTTAGCGAGTGAGTAAAACAAAGAGTTAGTGACTGAGTGAGTGAATCAAAGAGTTAGTGAGTGAGTGAAACAAAGAGTTAGTGAGTGAGTGAAACAAAGAGTTAGCACGTGAGTGAAACAAAGAGTTAGTTAGTGAGTTAGTAAAACAAAGAGTTAGTGACTGAGTGAGTGAAACAAAGAGTTAGCGAGTGAGTAAAACAAAGAGTTAGCGAGTGAGTGAAACAAATAGTTAGCGAGTGAGTGAGTGAGTGGCTCATTGAGTGGGTGAGTGAAACAAAGAGTTAGCGAGTGAGTGAAACATAGTTAGTGAGTGAGGGAAACAACGAGTTAGTGAGTGAGGGAAACAACGAGTTAGTGAGTGAGTGTAACAGAGTTAGCGAGTGAGTGAAACAAAGAGTTAGCGAGTGAGTGAAACAGAGTTAGTGAGTGAGTGAAACAAAGAGTTAGTGACTGAGTGAGTGAATCAAAGAGTTAGTGAGTGAAACAAAGAGTTAGTGACTGAGTGAGTGAAACAAAGAGTTAGCAAGTGAGTGAAACAAAGAGTTAGCGAGTGAGTGAAACAAAGAGTTAGTGAGTGAGTGAAACAAATAGTTAGTGAGTGAGTGAAACAAAGAGTTAGTGAGTGAGTGAAACAAAAAGTTAGCGAGTGAGTGAAAGAAGAGTTAACGAGTGATTCACTGAGGGAGTAATATCTTTATCTGTAGGTAATATGACACAATTTTGGTATCGGAAGCGGATGACCAATCAGGTTGGAGCATTCTTTGGTTGAATGAAGTAAACAGTCCTTGTGGAGAACAAAAGAGGATTGATTTAGATTTGTATTGGTTTAAAATGAGCTGATAGATAGATAGATAGATAGACTTATCTGTCGTGAGGATCGAAGAAAAGAGAGAATACTTAATTACTATTACGATATCGACGGCTTAGCAAAAAAGATGAAAATAAAGTGCAAAAAACTGTACAGCGTAAAGAAATTGGCATTAAAGTTATTTAGTGCTAGAACATGTACAATGTAGGTTCCATTTGAAATAAAAAATTGCAGCTCCCGATGAGTAATCTAGAACAAGAAATGATTCAATTCAATTCAATTCAGTTTATTTTGTACAGCCCAAAATCACAAATACAGATTTGCCTCTGAGGGCTTTACAATCTGTACACATACGACATCCCTGTCCCAGGACCTCACATCAGATCAGGAAAAACTCCCCCTAAAATAGTAGTGAAAACCCTTTAACAGGGAAAAGAAAGGGGAAGAAACCTGAGGGAGAGCAACAGAGGCGAGAAGAGGAGAGAGAGAACAGTAGAGAGGAGCTCATTGTATCCTAAGATGTCCCCCAGCAGTCTAGGCCTATGGCAGCATATCTAGGGGCTGGACCAGGGCCGACCTGAGCCAGCCCCTAACTATAAGCACTATCAAAGAGAAAAGTCTTAAGTCTACTCTTAAATGAGGTGACTGTGTCTGACCCCCGGACTGAAAGTGGAAGCTGGTTCCACAGAAAAGGAGCTTGATAACTGAAGGCTCTGGCCCCCATCCTACTTTTTAAGACTCTAGGAACCACAAGTAGCCCCGCATTCAGTGAGCGCAGCTCTCTGGTGGGACAATATGGTGCTATAAGCGCCCTAAGATATGATGGTGCATCACCAGTTAAGGCTTTGTAGGTAAGAAGAAGGACTTTAAATACAATTCTTGATTGTTGATCAATTAATGGTATTAAATGATGTGCTCCAAAAAACTGAAGATGAACATTTTATATCCAGACCCCGATGTAAATTTGGTCACAATATAGCACCCCAACCACACAGAGTCCAGCCACATTTTTTTTCTCCACCTCAGTAAACTATATCGGTCCATATTTCATCAGCAGGCAATATACCCAGCACCCTACCCCATACGCTTCATGGGATTAGCAGTATAGGGGGTGTTAAGTTAAAAAATCTTTGGCCGATTGTGCGAAGAGAAGTCCCGGATGCAGAAAGTTATAATATAAATGTATTTAATAAAAAGATGATGAACAGCATTTTAAATTGAATCACACTAATAACTACACAAAATATATCCCATGGGAGAGAGATATCCCATGAGACAGAGATCCAGTGTCCCCCCCCCCATCTCTTCCAGTCCATTGATTGGACAAGACCTCGTCCTCTTAGGTGTTTGTCAGCTCAAACCCCCTCTCGCATAAACAACAGTACTCAGGACTTCAATCGACCCCCCCACAGGCACATTCCTGAGCACGTCCTCTCTATCTGCTCCCATCTTCAGGCTGTGTAACTGTTTGTGGGCTCCTGATGTTTTCAGGATTCCTTCCACAATCACTTAATACATCCCATAATTCTATTTGATACATTTGTACATTTGTGTAATACATACAGTGTCATTCATTTGATATTTGATAATCCATACAGAGTTAATTATTCGTCTTGACCCTCCAACGTAAACTCTCTAGCTCTCACTAGGAGCACTATAAAGCATTATTTTCTTACAGGGGATAGTCGGAAATCAAATAGGAATATTGAGAGCATATGACAGGCTGCTCATGAAAGGCTGCTCTGCCATTTCCACACCTTTTTTTTATTTTAACTCTTTGTGACACATAACTAATATTGTGAGAGTGGGGAGAACAGATTCCATTTAATGGAATAACAATCAGCTCTGGGCTGTGAAGGTTTCACGTATTTGTAAATCGAGGCTTAGATGGTTCTGGCATGCTTCAGTAAAATGGAGGGATCTCACAAACGGGGCTAATTTTATTTCTCTCAAATGTAAATTTGTTTTAGTTTGCCGTGGTCTCTCAATCCACTCTTGTTTTGTTCAAGCCTGTGAAATCTCTTGGCATTTGAGCAAACAATTTTTATATTTACATCAGTGATAGACAGTAGTGTGAAAACATGCCACGGCCAGGGTAAATAATAGTTTGAGAACATCCATTCATACTTTTGTTTTGTCATATTCCATGTTGAAGAAAATATCCTTTTGTTTCATTGCATTGCATTGTGAAAATTAAATTTAATGATTTGTCTTTCTCAAATTGAGTTGACAGCTTACATGATCTTTAGAAGCTGAGTGCAGGGATGCAATGTGGTCAGGCACAAAAGGAAGTGGTTTTTTTATGTCCTAAAAGATAACACTACACTGTAATCTACATCTTATGGTGTGTTCACACCGAACGCGACGCGTTTGGATGCGACAGACGCGAAATTTCGCCGGGCGGCGCGTTAGACGCGTTTGGCGCGGCGCGACGCGTTTGACGCGAAATTCGCGTGAGTTGAAATTTTCCAACTCGGGCGAAAATTCGCGTCGCCAAAGCCAATCAGCGTTGAGAAGCTCTGCGCGTCATCACCGCCGTCCTGCCGGTTTGAATCAAACAGCTGCTGATCCACCAGAAGTAGCGCTGGCAGCGGCCTCATTCAGACGCTGTTGTGCGGCTACGGATAATATTATGAACCCGGACACGGGGGCGTTTGATGGTCCGACATTAGAGGGACTTCCACAAGAAGGTTAAAGCAGAACTAGTGGTTAGTTTAATGGTGGATGGCGGAAACGGTACTGTTTTTACGGAGATAAGCCACGGAGATAAGCCCCGCCCGCGTTAAAGCGAATTTGCGTTGACGGAAATTAACCACATAAAGTCGAGCGAGTAAACTCACTCGAGTAACGCGACGCGAAATTTCGCGTCGCGTTCGGTGTGAACACACCAATAAAGTCGAGCGAGTAAACTCACGCGAGTAACGCGACGCGAAATTTCGCGTCGCGTTCGGTGTGAACACACCATTACCACCCAGAGATGCTGTTGAAGTATGTGTGTGTGAGCAGGAGATGGGTTATTATTTGAGAATTCATGTAATGAAGTACTGCTGCGTGCACATGCTGTAATGCACGCTCCCCCACCCCTTATGAACTGCAAAGAATTTGGCAGTACATCATGGCCTCTATTAAAGATTTAGGGTGCATGTGTGGAACAGTTCAGCATTTTTCTCTCTTGGTTTGCTTCATTTGGCAGCTGATGGCATTTTCATTTCAACTGAGATGGCGCCAAATAACCACACTGAGGCTCCCGATAACACAGGACTATGCTCTCCATTGGTCAAACTGTACGAGCATGTTTATTGTTGTTGGAACATTGTTTCATAATTTTACTGGTATAAGGAGACGGATGTAGAAATGTGACGGCCAGCATTCACTTCTATTTGGAAAGCCTGGCGTAACAAAATGAGCCGTACCAGGAACAGTCTGGACTGATGCTTACATTTGGGCTATTGTGCTGCTAACCTTTTTGTCAAGCTTAGACTGTAATGTAGAATGATGTGGCATTAAGTGACATCAGCCTGGTGTTTCTACAGAAGATGTGTTAAAGCTCCGATCCGTTGTCTCTGCAGCTCTCATTGTAACTCACTGTATTCTCCAGCACCCTGGCAGATGACTTTACATTATCACTGTGCATCTAGCTCTCAGTTCTTGCTCTGTGCAAAGAAAATGTGCCAATGCCACTGACACTCAAGCAAAGCAGCACGTTTATTACATTCACTTGTGTACTTATACAGACTGTACTGTCTAAATAGTTTCTGTGTGTGTGCTACAGCTGTCAAATGATGAGGAAATAACAATTGTCATACGTGTAAAAATCTATTCCGATCTACACAAAGAAGTGCGTTTAGTCACTTGAATGTTTCCCAATGCCGCCCATGCACATGACCCTAAGGCTGTATTCTCCAGGCTGCAAGCAAAGCAATACTTTGAGTTGGATCTTTTGTGATTTTTTTAACAAAAACAGATTTATCTTGTGTGTTAGACTGGAGTCAGAGCTTCTTCTTTTTTTGACGGTCCACACTAAAGCATTGATGGGATTCAGGAGGTGTGCATTTTCAACAGCACACCTCTTAACTATAACACCCTTCTCGGTGTGATCACACCCTCAGGGTAAAGGAACCTCTCTAATATCTGTCATATTTGCATTTGTGTTCCTCGAGCCATATGGTACCCTTACATAGCACACCCCTTCACCTCCTCCCTCTCTCACACAGCCGACCACACACTCTTCTATAACAGAAATTCCTTCGTACTACAGCAGCCTCATGTGACGCAATATGTCTCTGCTGTGACTGTCAGGAGCATAGCATGGCACCGCGACTAGCATCTGCCACCAGTACCATCCTCCTGGCGGTCTTACTGGTAGAGCAGCAGGTCTCTCGATGAATTCCTGCCAACGGAAACCAACCTTTTCACTATAGGATGCCACCCAGCCATATGCCACCTAGCTAGACCCTGTGCCAGACCCTGCTTTGGGTATCAGTGCTGCACATGCCAGACCCACAGCTTTAGACAGACAGCGGCATTCATTTTAGAACATGTACAAATTTACTAAAACTAAAATATATTGGGGAAAAACTGTTGCCCTTGGAAGCAGAAGTTTGACCGAAATCAAACATCTTTGACCCTATCTTGCACCTGCTACAACTGTCATTGCTAGTTTTAGCATATGGACGGTGCACACAGTGTCACCTCTCTTCATCCCTCTGTGTGTGAGTGAAGGCGTAGGCTCTATTAAATATGCAGGCCCTCTCCCCCTAAATGGGGCAGTTTGAGGCTGGCAGCTCCTTGCATAGCATTCAACTACCCTCCCTAATGGACAGCGACAAATAGTAAACAGGAAGCCTTCCCTAATCAGTGAACACTATATGAAACTCATCATTATAAAACAGTTCTGGGGCTGTGCACAATAGATGGAAGGTTCGAGGTGTCAACATTTACATTTTAAATCACCATTACAATGTACTCATAATGTTCTCTGCTCATTGTTTTCAAAATAAAAGAACGCTTTCGACGGTGGTGATTTTAGGACAACATCCAAGAGGTTATGATTTGATCCGCAAAATAAATCAATTTCCGCTTTCAACACATCATCAACTTGGGACGAAGGCAAATCCTGCTTCAAACGTCATCAACGTGGGACACACGTTTTGCTCATGGACAACAGTGCGTTTGCGGTATGGAAACCCCAAACTAAGTCGACAGGGTGTGTGGACCGAGCCACCGACGGGCATCGCCTCCGTCACCTGGCCGCATTATTTCTGGCTCGGGTCAGCGCACCCTTTCCATTTAGTTTGGCGTTCCATACCGTAACGTGATGACGTGTCACCACCGTCAAAAGCCCTCAAAAATGCAGACAACATTATTTTGCATTTTGCAATAAATATTTATGTTTTTTTTTTATCAGTTTGTGTCTATTTCCCTTTTCTGTTGAGAAGATAACTGAGACTTGTGCTAGCTTTGAGGCACTGCTGGCCTTTCAATGTCATTTCTTATTGCTTTGTAAAGCATAGATAGTCCTCACTTCAGATGAGGTCACACAACATACTTAATGACTAGTAACTACCGGAATTAATCATGAATTGCAGTATTAAAACAGGTTTATAAAGCACATGTTAACCATTAATGCATATCAAAATCATTATATGCAAAAATAAATGCATGAATAACTGACATTTAAATAATGTTTTTTTATCATTTACTAACACTTTATAAATGATCTTATGAAATCATCTATAAGTCCTTAGTAATTGGTTGTCATATATATATATATATATATATATATATATATTACTTAATTTACAAATGGAGAATTCATCATTTATGAAGTTTGAAAACCCAATCATGAAACGCATAATAGTCAAGCGTATTAATCAAGAATAAAACAGTTATTGCTATGTTTATGAATTGCATACTAATGAGTGTTAATGTTGGAACAATGCTTTCTGAATGATAAATGATAAGTGTTTACTCATGCGTTACTAATGCTAAATAGTGTGTAGTTATTAAAAAGTGTTACTAAGTGTTATTAATCTAGCAGATAGCGGCACGTTCTCACTCCCAAGCCGTCAGATATGGCAGCTTGTTCAGTGGCATCCTGTGAAAACGGAAGTTTATTTTGAAAAGACAGTTCGTGCAGCAGTTGAAAGGGATGGCAGAGAGCTTAAAGAGCGTCGTAGTTTGACCGAGCTGCAGCATTTGGCACGTTGGGAGTGAGAACACACACTGATCTCCTAACCTTGAACTGTGATTAGAGGAAAAAAAAACTCTGGTCACCTCAGCGTGAGCCGTTAATGTGTGAGGCAGCACTACATCCATTTATTTTGATTGTGGGGGGAAAACATTTTCAAAGAATTTTTGTTCATCGCTCGAATGACATTGTTGAGCTGTGGGAGTCTCAAGGCTGTGTATCCCATCAAGAGTGAGAAAAAAAGAACAAAACACTGTCCTCTGTATCTCCTCCCTTCTTTTGACTCCCACTCAGCAGACATGGTCACCCACAGGCAGGTTGGCCTGTGAATCATCCTCCTCCCTGCTCACGCTTGTCCTTTTCCTTCTCTCTCCCTCTCTCCCTCCCTCTTTGTGTGGCTGTCCTTCTTTTCTTTCCGCCAACAGTTATTCTTGAGAAGCCCATTCGCATCCCAAGGTCTCTGTCGGTGAAAGCTGCCAGCGTCCTCAAGGGCTTTCTCAACAAGGTGAGAGCAGTCCACTCCCAATCAGTGCTCTCTCTCTCTCTCTCTCTCTCTCTCTCTCTCTCTCTCTCTCTCTCTCTCTCTCTCTCTCTCTCTCTCTCTCTCTCTCTCTCTCTCTCTCTCTCTCTGTGTGTATACTGCTGCTCAGTCAAATCCCCGTGTGGGATCATGATGGCCAAGAACTTTGGCTGTTTTAGGGACAGCCAGGGACCAGGGAAGGGCTCTTTGTTTTGCTCCTGAGTAAATCATTTTAGTTCCTGCGCTACAAGGAACCTTTAAACTTTAAAACTCTATTTTAAATGTAGCAAGACATATAATTTAACATGTTTCAGAGGGCTACACATACTGTATGAGCCTCCAGACTGTCCAGAGAATTCAGCCCAGACATTGTCTGGAGTTTCCCTTTCACAAATAACAGACACATACTAGAAATACTAAAAACGTTGTAGGCCTGGTAGAGCGTGCAGAAGGCAGGACATGACCCAAAAGCACCATGGTCACATAGCCGGTTGGTTATTTGGTCATACACAGCTTGCCATTCCTTGAATTTCTCTGAGTCTTACCGATAGAAGATTCCAAAACTCGTCATCTCTCTTGTGAGAGTTTTCTGTAGGCGTCAAATGAGTTTCCTCCGTAGAGTGGCCGGGCTCAGCCTTAGAGATAGGGTAAGGAGATGAGTTTCCTCTGTAGGGCTCAGCCTTAGAGATAGGGTAAGGAGATGAGTTTCCTCTGCAGGGCTCAGCCTTAGAGATAGGGTAAGGAGATGAGTTTCCTCTGTAGGGCTCAGCCTTAGAGATAGGGTAAGGAGATGAGTTTCCTCTGTAGGGCTCAGCCTTAGAGATAGGGTAAGGAGATGAGTTTCCTCAGCCTTAGAGATAGGGTAAGAAGATGAGTTTCCTCTGTAGGGCTCAGCCTTAGAGATAGGGTAAGGAGATGAGTTTCCTCTGTAGGGCTCAGCCTTAGAGATAGGGTAAGGAGATGAGTTTCCTCTGTAGGGCTCAGCCTTAGAGATAGGGTAAGGAGATGAGTTTCCTCTGTAGGGCTCAGCCTTAGAGATAGGGTAAGGAGATGAGTTTCCTCAGCCTTAGAGATAGGGTAAGGAGATGAGTTTCCTCTGTAGGGCTCAGCCTTAGAGATAGGGTAAGGAGCTCGGACATCAGGAGGGAGCTTGGAGTTGAGTCGCTACTCCTTCGTGTCGAAAGGAGTCAGCTGAGGTGGTTCGGGCATCTAATTAGGATGCCTCCAGGACGCCTCCCTTTAGAGGTTTTCCAGGCACGTCCAACTGCCTCGGGATCCCCCAGAATGAGCTGGTAGATGTTGCGGGTGAGAGAGAAGCCTGGGTCAGCCTGCTTGACCTGCTGCCTCCGCGACCCGACCCCGGATAAGCGGTGGAAAATGGATGGATGGATGGATGGATAGGATTCAATGGGCTTTCAGCATCACAGACTGGGTAGGGAAGTCAGAAAGTATGGACGGATGTACAAACGTGGAAAAATATATAAAATAACACCAGAGTTATCATTTTAATCAAACAAGTTTCAGAACTTTGTAAGTGTTATACCTTAGAGAAACAAATTAAATACAATTAGCCCATTCCAAGTTAAGCAGTTAGAGGGTGATGACATGTACACATGCACATGCAGTGCATGATGCAAACATGTGTGGCCAGCATTATTATTAATTGTCCACATTGCTTCGTTCTGTTAAGACTGCATAACATCTGAAATATAATTAGAGAAATGGTATCTTTCAACATAGTCCCCCTCTGGACTTTATTAGTGTCCATGTAAAATATAGTCCACCTCACAGTAAGCCTGCATTCGTCTCCATCTACAGTCTAAAGAATACTCTCACATTGCATGATATACACTGCCTCCTGTTTGTGTTCCTGACCAGCTGTCTTGGTCCCAACAGGAACCCAAGGAGCGGCTGGGATGCCAGGTCCAGACGGGCTTCACAGATATCAAGGCACACACATTTTTCCGCAATATAGACTGGGACCAGGTAAGAGCAGAGTGAGTGAGGAGAGAAACAAACAGCATGCTATGATCAAATATACACAATCATTTTCCAAAATAAACACAGGGAGAAGATCTAATCTTATATAGCCTCGGCCTTTCTCAAAACATACAGATGACATAATCGTATTCTGCTTGTAACGAAATATGAGCCTCCAGTCCACCAGTGTGTCAGCGCAAATTACTGCAAAAAAAATGACAAAGACAACATGAAAACAAAATTAAGTAAGCGTCAAAATTATTTAAAAAAAGGTTTTGGTAATGTATTTATACTGTGAAAAATTATGATGACATGTACAGGAGACTTTATTTCAATAAGGAACGATTTGACTTAATAAAAAGTTTTTTACTGTTTACATTCCAAACCCTTTTTAATGACCTACACGTCTGTGAAATCCTCCGCTAAACAAAAATATCTCTTCAACAGAAGTGGATTTTGACCAGCGGCCCCGATTAGCTGAATATTGTGTTTCAGCAATGTTATGTCTGAAATGTTAGCTAACATAACCCGTTGTTGGAGGGAAAATAATGAATTAACTGTATCAACATATAAACATCTTGGACAAACAATTAAAAGAGAGGCAGCAAGCTGACACTCGTGAGCTTTACCTTCAGTTGGCTATCTGCACGAATAAGTGAATATATATATATATATATATATATATATATATATATATATATATATATATATATATATTCGGAATGTTAAGAGATCACAAAATAATGATATACACATCACACAAAAGTCCATCTAGTCTGGCTGCAAGTAATGCGTATGTGTGGCTTACGTGTGACTGACGACACAGAGAGAAGACTGTTTGTCCTAAACAACAATGGCGGCTCCGGAAGAGGTTACCATGGATGCTGCGATAGTGTCAGTTCTATCAGAACTGGAGAGTACAAAGAACAACACTGAAGGCTTCTCTCTATAGGAAAGATGTTTCCTCTCCTCGCTTCAGTATACATTTTAATGACAGATGTTCATCCAATCCCCTTCCAAGTATGTTTTGAAATTGCCTGCCCTTTTCTAAATGGTTTCTGATGACACTTATTTCTGAGTGAAATTAACCAAGTGGAAAATACATTTAGTTTACTAACTCATCAACTGATTTAAACCAGAGGAAGCCAAGTATGGGCTTCAGATTTAACTTTGGGATGCACTGTAATAGCAGCACAATGTAAAGTAACATGTTATTTGATTATTCATACACGTTATTCCCCTAGTCCAAGGCAGTCCAAAACAACTCTATCCCAAATCCAGAAACCAGAGTCTAGAGCTTGCATGTAAAGTACAACACATTAAAAGACAAAGGAGGAAGTAATGGGGTTGCAACTTGCAGAATATTATCACTCAGTTCAAACAGATCAAATTTGAGGTGGAAGGTGACACAGTTCATCATTGATGGGACCAGGGTGCATGTTGCTTCCTGACAGACAGCTGCTGACAGCTGATCTGGGGTTTGTCACAACTAATGTAACAACAAAGAGAGCATAAACACTGCACACCCACATTCAATGCCAATCAGCTCTGAGAACAGGGTGCAGCTGTCATCTCACATTCCCATTTCCCTTTGTTTGACTTGATAATATGGATCTACTGTATATATCAAGAGCTTAAGTGAGGTGTGTGCACACAATAAAAAATGGATGATATAGACATTGTGTGTAGATTGCTACTCGGTGCAGTGAAGTGCCTTCCCCCTAAGTGGAGCAACAAAAGTGAATTCATAATCACACATGTAAGCTTAGCTGTGTGTGTGTGTGAGAGAGAGAGAGAGCGAGAGAGAGAGACTGCAGTTGCGTGATTGATGGCGTAGCTCTGACACACCTCGTCATGAAAGAAGAATCTGCATATAGTCGGGTTTTAGCAGCGGGGCTGAGCAATGTACACCTATGACAGACACAAACAATGTTTAAGTAGTTGTGATACGAGGTAGTAGCCGTGGTGCGAGGTAGTCGTGATGCGAGGTAGTCGTGATGCGAGGTAGTCGTGATGCGAGGTAGTCGTGATGAGAGGTAGTCGTGGTGCGAGGTAGTCGTGGTGAGAGGTAGTCGTGGTGCGAGGTAGTCGTGGTGCGAGGTAGCCGTGGTGCGAGGTAGCCGTGGTGCGAGGTAGCCGTGGTGCGAGGTAGCCGTGGTGCGAGGTAGCCGTGGTGCGAGGTAGCCGTGGTGCGAGGTAGCCGTGGTGAGAGGTAGCCGTGGTGCGAGGTAGCCGTGGTGCGAGGTAGTCGTGGTGAGAGGTAGTCGTGGTGCGAGGTAGTCGTGGTGCGAGGTAGTCGTGGTGCGAGGTAGTCGTGGTGCGAGGTAGTCGTGGTGCGAGGTAGTCGTGATGAGAGGTAGGCGTGGTGCGAGGTAGTCGTGGTGCGAGGTAGTCGTGATGAGAGGTAGTCGTGGTGCGAGGTAGTCGTGATGAGAGGTAGTCGTGGTGCGAGGTAGCCGTGGTGCGAGGTAGCCGTGGTGCGAGGTAGCCGTGGTGCGAGGTAGTCGTGGTGCGAGGTAGTCGTGATGAGAGGTAGTCGTGGTGCGAGGTAGTCGTGGTGCGAGGTAGTCGTGTTGAGAGGTAGTCGTGATGAGAGGTAGTCGTGGTGCGAGGTAGTCGTGGTGCGAGGTAGCCGTGGTGCGAGGTAGCCGTGGTGCGAGGTAGTCGTGATGAGAGGTAGTCGTGATGAGAGGTAGTCGTGATGAGAGGTAGTCGTGGTGCGAGGTAGCCGTGGTGCGAGGTAGCCGTGGTGCGAGGTAGCCGTGGTGCGAGGTAGCCGTGATGAGAGGTAGCCGTGATGAGAGGTAGCCGTGGTGCGAGGTAGCCGTGGTGCGAGGTAGCCGTGATGAGAGGTAGCCGTGATGAGAGGTAGTCGTGATGAGAGGTAGTCGTGATGAGAGGTAGCCGTGGTGCGAGGTAGCCGTGGTGCGAGGTAGCCGTGATGAGAGGTAGTCGTGATGAGAGGTAGTCGTGATGAGAGGTAGTCGTGGTGCGAGGTAGCCGTGGTGTGACACTTTTTATATTTAATTGATGTCAATAGATTTCATATTATATATGTATTAATAATAATAATGCTCAATTTTCAGTTTTAAGAGTATTCCTCTTAAGAAAGAAACCAGAAGGTTAATTGGTTTATTAACAGAACCAACATGGCCTTATGTTTAGCATTGAATATATAAAACAAAAGAATATGTAAACAAAATCACTGCTGTGGTTCCCATCACATGGAACGCGTTGTTCCAAACGACGAGGAGTCATTGACTGCAGATGAAAGTGAACCCGTTTGGCTCAATCGATGGCCAGTCCCAGTAACTGTGGTTGGTTAAGCAGCAGCACTGGGCGGCCCTCTGAGGAGGCTCAGACAGGCGACCAGAGCGACAACACGCGTGCTTCAAGGAAACCTCCTCTGGAGCACCGGGGACTGAGCGGCGGGCATGCATGCCGACCCAACCCGCTCAGCGACGGGGAAAAAGGCCCAAGGCGTTCACACATCAAGCCGTTAATTTTAAAGATCATTTCATCGCCCAGACAACTTCAACAATTTATTTGCTTTCATTTTCTCACAGCTGCCCCAGTCTTTCTGCAAGTCTCCCATTAAAAGTAATCTACGCTTGTTGAGTTGGGTTTTAGTATTAAACTTTATGTCCAACTGTTGCATCTTTATTTATATCAGTACAGCTGCTTAGTGTGTGAGTGTCCCCTAACACAATACTGACTCTGCAAAGCTTGCAAACGTTCTATTTGCTGATTTCTGACCATGATGTGAAATGTCTTCTCTTTCACTGTTAATTAATATTAACAGGCATTTCTGAGTACATAGAGGCAAAGCTTGCCTCATATATGTAGCATTTTGGGTGCGTTTGATAATACCAATTATACAATGGTGACATTCAACAAGTTGAATTAATATAATAACTATATGGACATAAATAAATAAACAATAATGTATGTTGAAATACAGATTATGTTGACTTCACATAGCTCCATTGTATACGCAAATATCATTATAAAGCTGTGATGATAGTGTTTGTATTTTAATCTTCTAGCCTTCATCTTCAACATTCTACACTGTTTCAAGTACACTTGTTTCCAGTTTACAATGACTCGATGAAAGCACCATTAATATGCTACATGAATGCTAATTATTGAAAAATTAAGGCCACTTCTCTTTCCTCATTGTTTCCCCATCCCTCATGGGACAATTAGCTGGGGTGGCAGGTAGTATACTGGCGCCAAAGAGGGGAAAACAATTGTCAAGGGTGCGTTAATGAGTGCTGCCACGGAGCCTGTGAAGTACACACCAAAGGCAAACTGGGGGAAATATCAAAGCAGGAGGAATCCTGAACCCAGCGCCGAGGCCCCGTGTAGCACAGAGGAAAAACAAGTTGACAAAGCTGTGAGAGGAGGAGAAGCGACGCTCTCTGCCCTCAAACTCCAAACCTGTCTCCAGACCTGACAGGCTGGCACACTGCTGCTGTTGTTACCACGTATTAATATTCATCAGACGGTTCCTGAGGGAGCGCCGGGTTTTCTCTCTGAAGAGATGACACATTTGAATATCATTTACCTGCCGTCCTCTTTCATGCACTCGCCAAATCCACAGTTCTTCACTGCCAGAGAACTGTCACGTTGAGAAGAAATGTATCATTTGGAAGTGGGTACAACTGGATTTTACTACTGTGAGTTATTTCTCATGGACACTGAGCTCACAGGCAGGAAGCCAGACATCTATCCTCTGTAGTCACGTGGGTGCATCTTTGTCTTACGTTTGAACCAATAAATAGGTAACCTTATATTTGTCTTTTGTTCCATAACAACACCAGAAAGCCGGAGGTTGGCAGCATACTTCTAAGCACAATTAGTGTTTTGGTACAGGCCAGATTATTGTTGGATAGGTTGACCAGATGAGAATGGGTCAAATGTAATAGTCGTATTCTTTCCTGCAGACTTTGCATTAAGCGCTTTGCTTCGATCTCATAAGACAGAAGTGATGCACGGGGTGTTTCCCTCCCCACTCCTCCAGCTACCTGCACTAAGGTTTCTATTTGGGCTGGACGTTCACTGGACACCGGCCTCCATGTCAGAGATGCTTTCATTTACCCCTGGAATCGTTTTAATTCAACGGTTTCGTAGCCATGCTGTAGTATTTTATCAATTTGCGGCACTGCTGTACACAGCTCGTAAAAACTACAATAGCCATAATCCATGTAGTCTAGAGACAAACTAATGTCTTACAACGATCAGTATTCACTTGTTTATTATGCTATAGCTAATCAATGTAAGTCAGGATTGTCACAAAGTTTGTGGAACATCTGTTGTTTAGTTAGGTTTAAGAAAAACATGGTGGTTGGGCTAAAAATGAGTACTTAAACATAATAAATAAAAAAGTCACAAAAGTAAAATCACACACTACCACCGGTATCCTGGATGAAAGTCCAGTTTGTTTGACCCATCCACCTCTCTCCCTCCTTCCATTAGTAGTCTTTCTCATGGTTTAAACTACGCCACTAGCTGTTGTCCATACTAGTCGTTATGAATTGCCATTATGAATCACCCGGATTCACAAATAAGGAAGTATACCGGAAGCTTGTGAGCAAGAAAAAGTCCCGATGCAGCAAAGAGTAAAATGTAGACGTGCCCACACAGTTTGCTTCCTGCAGCACCGAGTCGTTCCACAGTTTGATTGTCTGACTGCTCGTCTTTCTGGTCCTATCTGTGTTGTCAAAGTGTCTCATGTTCTTTGATCTCAGCATTTAGTTTAACAAAAGAGGACAAAACCCCGTTTTTCCAATGTCCCTTCGTCCATTGAAGCGAGCTGCGTACATCAACAATTCCCTTTGGGGGATGTTCAGTCTGACAGCGGATCTCAACAGACATTTTGAAAAATATTTTACGGACAAAATTCAAACTAACAGTGAAGTCAACTGATCTCCCAGTTCTTAGGGAGACGCTGCCCGCCGTCCTCCACTACGATGAGAGCCAAAGCTCCACTCAGTGTGATGAAGGGAAAACTGTGACAGTGCTTCACATTTGCTGACTGTGGGAGTCTGCAGTCATCCACGGCTGCCTCTGATCCGCCTGATTGTCATGTTGTCCAATCCTGTCCTGAGAGCATCTATGCCAACACATCTCTCTCTCACACACACACACACACACACACACACACACACACACACACACACTCTGGCACACTCCCTGTGCGTGCGTGCGTGCGTGCGTGCGTGCGTGCGTGCGTGCGTAGGTGGTGGGCTCGTTCCTGCCCTTCAGTGTGCTTCATTACCACCACACAGAGCTTTAACCTGCCCAACAACACATCAGACAGGCTGGGGAAAGTAGGAGGAGAGGGATGTGAAAAGATGAAAGAATTGACAATGAGTAAGATGCAGACAAATGGAGAGGAGGAAGATGGAGACAGGATGTGAGGGGGTGAAACTGACGAGGAGTGTAAGGAGGCGCTGAAAAACCCAAAAAAACATTAGCGACGGGAGAGCGATAGGATGAGGTATACAGAGAGAAAGTGAGGGGTTTTGTGTTGTTTGTTTGTTTGAAGCTGTTCCCACAGAGCACTTTGAACCAATAACACTAATGAAGCACAGAAACTGCTGTTTCTGCTGTAGCAACACACACACACACACTCACACACACTCATACACACTCACTCACTCACTCACTCACTCACTCACTCACTCACTCACTCACTCACTCACACAGCAAACAACTGGCAAACAAGAAGTGGAACTGGAAACAGTTGCATTGTGGGTAATGCAGGCTCCAGATTTCGACAAGAAAGAATTATGCGTTCAAGACAAATCATAATTCTAAAAGTACAATCGAACGTTATTAAAAGTCAGAAGAAACAATGGTGATTTACAATGTAAATGGTAAACCATCGCTCAAAGGCAACGTTATTTTATATATATATATTATTTTATATTATATATATATATTGCCTGCATTCAGTTCAAATGATACATATCATTATATAGTAAATTGATGTCGGCGTGTCATCAGACAGCTGATTACAGTAAATCTATGAAAGTTCTTTTCCCTGCTCAAAATGTATTGAATAAAATGTTAAAATGCCAGAAAAACAAGAGTTCACTTGTGTGAATATTTGCTAAAGAAACATCAGCTTTTCATGGTCAGCCGTGGTTTTTGTTTACGTCTGGCATCGTGCACCTGGATAGCTTAAAGTGCTCTTTTAAGGTTGTAAAATCATAGATCATGGTCATGGATTGTAAAAAGCATAAGTTGATTGTTGTCCAGAGCCTTCAGTAATATTACATTTTAGTTAGAACACTTCCTGTTTTCTGATCTCCTGTTTTAATTTGCTGTAAATGCAACCTCAACACTTCATCCACGTTTACCTGTTGTCTTGATATATTTAACACCAATCGGCTGCTCTAATGTAATACTGTATTCATTCGCCAAATCATTTCAGTGGCTTCTAGTTCCAAATGAAATACTTCCTGCTCGAGACGTTTCACATTAAGCCATTTAGCAGCTCAAGGGGCCGCGATCCCCCATTTCTGTTGAAGTCACGCTGCCCACTGACCAATCACACGACCAGCCATCTCGGTAGCGCTGGCACGTCAAAGAATACACACAGCATGTTAAACTAAAGATCTGATATCCATCCATCCATCCATTATCTGAACCGCTTATCCTCTTTAGGGTCGCGGGGAAGATCTGATTTGTTGAAGTCAATCAAGGATACCGTCCCCATGGACTTTAATCCGCTCTGCTTCAATAGAGACATAGAGGTGAGAGCTGATTGGATGAGAGCTGTCCTTAAAACAAGCTGCACTGGAAGCAGAGCAACAGACGAAGACAGGAGCTGTGCAATGAGAAAATCAGTTAATTGGGAAAAATAATTAGAATATTTATTAATTGTTTTTTATTTGTGAAAAACAATGAAATTATCAAATAGCTATAACTTTGTGATTCTGTTTAGGCCAGCAGAGAAGGCTTAGCTGGCCCTGACGGCCACCACTGCATTTGACTGAAGGAGCACCATCTTGGGGTCCAGTATCCTGTTCATGGATACATTTACGATGTGGATGGTTGGGTCAAACAAACACGGGACTTTCACCCTAGCAGACTGCTGTTCAGGTCCCGTGTGAAAACAAAGCATAAGTTACGTAACTTATGCTTACAAAAGTACGGTAAAATGTTGTGAAAGTGAAACTTAACATTGTGAATTGAAACAAAACATTTTAGGCAACCAAACCAAGGAAAATATTGTGGTTTGGGTTTGTGAAAAGAATGTTTGTCACATAACTTGTGTAACTAACTCCACATACACAAGTTATGTAACATACTTTTCAGAAACCCAAACCACAATGTTTTCCTTGGTTTGGTTGCCTAAAACGTTTTGTTTCAATTCACAATGTTAAGTTTCACTTTCAGAACATGGTAGGGCAGTGTGGCTGCCTAAAGCATAATCTGTATATAGTCTTCAAATGATTATTTCATTTATCAGCTATTAGACAACACCTGATTAGTCTTCAAAACCATAATGAGTTGTCTCTTATTAAAACTACGCTAACCTAATTCTAAACACTTTTTAAACATTTTATGTGTATATTCTTCAAGAGGAAACAAAACAAAAACAGCATGCAGAGCAAACCAGTGGACCTGACATCGGACTTCTTTGTGAAAATGGTCCTGTGTGCACAATTTAACAGAATGAGGGGCCGATGTGAAACCATGGAAACAAACCAGACAAAACCTCTGCCGGCTGACTCACTCTGGCACAATTACTCTGCTGCAGTTGTTTTTCTCTCCCTTTTTAATTCCTGTCTTCTTTTCCACAAACAAATGTACACAGTGCCCATGTTTTACCAAACGATCTGACCAAACGGAAAAGAGACACATTGTTAGACCTGTATATATATTATATATATATGTATTACATATATTACATAATTTCTGATGGGCTCAGTTCATTCATCTCAAATGTGCAAGTTTCCTTTTATTTTATAGTCAAGTTTTAATTGACTATTTTAATTTAGTCAATTAAAGTCAATTTGACATCAACATTGTTTTTTTATTATAATATAGGCTGATCCTGAGCAGTAAAGTACATTTTAGTTATATTGCTCACAATTGCAAATTTTTTCCCAGAGCATTTATAACACCAAAACCAACTAAATGTTAGCCTGTCTCTCATTTCTACTTTCTTATTTCCTGGCTCTCAGCAAATATTTAGTTTAATTGTTAAAAAAGGTTTAGTTATTTGGCAAAACAGCTGGTTGCTGTAGTATTTGTGGCAGCAGGCCGGTGTAGGTGACATTGAATCAAAATAAACTACAGTGTGTTATGGTTTCATGGTAATGAAGAACAGGTCACCCGGTGCACCAGTGAGGCTTATTGATGTGTTTTTAATAGTTCTTGGACCACAATGGAGCTCTACAGCACAGAGGAAAAAGACATCAGATGTTGATACAAACGCAGTACTCATTAGTAAGGCAAGGCAAGGCAAGTTTATTTGTATAGCACATTTCAACACAAGGCGATTCAAAGTGCTTCACATACAACCATTAAAAGCATAAAAACTAGGGATGCACCGATACCGATACCGGGGCCGATACTGCGTTAAAATACTCGTATTCGTTTTCAATGGCCGATACCAAGAACCGATACCACTCAACAGTATTTCACTACAACAAACTGGTCGCGCTTTGTGGAGAAAAAGATTTGTTGTCCTACCTGACTTCAACGTCTAGGGCAGGGGTCGGCAACCCGTGATCCAGAGCCGCATACGGCTCTTTCATCGCTCTCTTGCGGCTCTTGCAGCAAGGTGTGTAGAGTAATGTGCATCGCGTTCACACAGTAAAAAATGACTGCCGTCCTGCCGGTTTGAATCAAACGGCTGCTGATCCACCTGAAGTAGCGCTGGCAGCGGCCTCATTCAGACGCTGTTGTGCGGCTACGGATGATATTATTGTAGCCGAGTGTCTGTTGTGTGTCTATATTTGTAATTCTAATAAAATGAAAACACGCTGCAGGGTAACTTGAACCACTTTTGTATCTCCTTCACACACGTATATCCCACAATTCCACTCCTCTTTTCCTTTCCGTTTCTCCCTCCACAATAAAAGCACCGGAAACATAACTTGGAACACAGCTTCCTATATAATTGCTCGATACCTAATATTATCGCTTACATTATGAACCCGGACACGAGGCGTTTTATGGTCCGACATTAGAGGGACTTCCACAAGAAGTTTAAAGCTTGGGATAGCCTTCTGTTAATTGTGTACTATAGGCTTGACATAATCTGCAGAGGATAAAATAAAATCTGCCTCCAAATTAATTGCACTTTCATGGAGACCAAATCTAAGAAGTATCGGTACTCTGTATCGGCAAGTACACAAATAAAAATACTCGTACTCGTATCGGTTTGTAAAAAGTGGTATCGTTGCATCCCTAATAAAAACACAATGCAAAATAAAAGAAGATTTTAAAACAATTAAGAACATTCATTAAAACAATAAAAAACAGTTAAAAAGCAAAAATAGATAGATACAGAATTGAATAAAAGTTGCAGTGCAGTTTAAGATATAAAATGCAGTAGTAAGATGCAGAATCTGGTTTAATTAAAGGCAACAGCAAACAGAAAGGTCTTCAGTCTGGATTTAAAGAGGCTGAGGGTCTCAGCAGACCTGCAGCTTTCAGGGACCTTGTTCCAGATATATGGAGCAGAAAAGCTGAACGCTGCCTCTCCGTGTTTAGTTCTGACTCTTGGAACAGAAAGTAGACCCGTCCCAGACGACCTGAGGGGTCGGGATGGTTCATAAGGCAGCAGTAGATCACTAATGTATTTAGGCCCTAAACCATTCAGGGCTTTATAAACCAGCAGCAGGATTTTAAAGTCAATTCTTTGTTGGACAGGAAGCCAGTGCAAATACCTCAGAACCGGAGTGATGTGATCCACTCTCCTGGTCTTAGTGAGGACTCGAGCTGCAGCGTTCTGAATCAGCTGCAGCTTTCTGATTGACTTTTTACTGAGACCTGTGAACACACCGTTACAGTAGTCAAGTCTACTGAAGATAAATGACCTGTGAACACACCGTTACAGTAGTCAAGTCTACTGAAGATAAATGCATGGACAAGTTTCTCCAAATCCTGTTGAGACATAAGTCCTCTAACCCTTGATATATTCTTCAGGTGATAGTAGGCTGATTTTGTAACTGTCTTGATATGGCTGTTCAGGTTGTGGTCTGAATCCATAACTACACCTAGATTTCTGGCTTGGTTTGAGGTTTTTAACGTCAGTGATTGTAGCTCAGCGCTCACTTTCAATCGTTCTTCCTTGGAACCAAAAACAAGTACTTCTGTTTTATCTTTATTTAATTGAAGAAAATTCTGGCACATCCAGTTGTTGATTTCTTCAATACATTTAGCCAGCACTGGTATGGGATTATAGTCCCCTGGTGATATAGTTATGTAGATTTGGGTGTCGTCTGCATAGTTATGATAACACACTTTGTTGTTTTTCATAATCTGAGCCAGTGGAAGCATGTAGATATTGAACAGAAGAGGCCCCAGTATTGAACCTTGGGGAACACCACATGTCATACCAGTCAGCTCTGATGTGTAATTAGCTACCGACACAAAGTATTGTCGGTCCTTCAAGTAAGAGTCAAACCAGTTAAGTGCTGCGCCAGAGAGTCCTACCCAGACTTTCAGTCTGTCTAGTAGTATGTTGTGATCAACCGTGTCGAATGCAGCACTGAGATCCAATAATACTAAGACTGAAGTTCTGCCTCTGTCTGTGTTTAAGTGGATGTCGTTGAAAACCTTAACAAGAGCAGTTTCAGAACTGTGATGCTGACGAAAGCCAGACTGGAAGACATCAAAACAGTTATTTTCGGCCAAGAAGCTATTTAGCTGTTGATAAACCACTTTTTCCATTATTTTACTTAAAAAGGGGAGGTTTGATATTGGCCTATAATTTTTCATTATTTCGGGGTCTAAACTAGCCTTCTTTAGGAGTGGTTTAATAACTGCAGTTTTTAGGGCTTGTGGGAAGACACCTGAGAGAAGGGATGTGTTTACAATTTGTAAAAGGTCAGTGATCATGCAGTGTGAAATATTTTTGAAAAAGTGTGTTGGTAGAATATCTAAGCAGCACGAGGATGTTTTCAGATGTTGTATAATGTCTTCTAAGCTTCTTTGGTTAATTGAATGAAATTGTGTCATGATATTTGGATGGATGTTATTTAAAGATGGGGACAACACACATCCTGTGGATGGTGTGGAGCCACCAACTGCTTGTCTAATTTTCTGAATTTTGTCAGCAAAAAAGAATGCAAATTGATTGCATGCCCAGGTGTAGTAGGATCAACCCTTCGCTAAACCCCAAGCCTGATCACCTTAGAAACCAGAGGAAGTTTAGTATAAATTTGGAGTTCTGCACGTCTAAAACGTGGTACTTGGTACCTTTTTCAAATCACAAGAGAAAACGTGTAGGCAATAGAATAAACTGTGATTGTCTGTTCTGAAGTGAGTTGATTAGGTTAGCATGCCTTGCTAGCTACAGTAGTAACTTAGCATTACTTTTGAAGGCCAAGGAATGTATAATTATCTAAAAGTGCTTTCAAGTGGAGAGCTGTTGGCGGCATCCGATCCTACCAGCTGGTCCACCACAGGCTGCTGCTCTCCACCTCACATAATCTCATCATGCAGCTCAAAAGAGCGGGCTGTATCTTAGAATAGAGGAAATGTCTTTGTGACCCGGATAATACAGCAGGTTCTGCTGACATGATGAACCTAACCTTTGTACTGCTAGTATGACTGCTGTAACATTGACTAACATTGTTGGTTTTGATCTTTTTAGGAAGTAAGAAAAAATAAAGAGGGGCACTACTTTCAACTAGAAAGTAATAAGAGTAACAAACAAAATGCTTGGTAAATGCCATATAAGAAGCAGTGTCCCACACCACATTTTTTTTTCTTTGAATTGATTATTACAAAATACTCTATAAATAATAATAAGACGTAGCTGAGGATTTTGCTGGGCTGGCTGTAAAGCAGCAACAGTTCTCTTGACCTTTAGTTTGACGAAGCAAGTTGCAAATT
Source organism: Cottus gobio (assembly GCA_023566465.1). Lineage (NCBI taxonomy): Eukaryota > Metazoa > Chordata > Actinopteri > Perciformes > Cottidae > Cottus > Cottus gobio. Next base: position 28,438,380 of record CM042215.1, read on the forward strand.
ACCTCCTTCAGTGCTTTCAAATGTCAGCTAAAAAGGTTTGATAAATATAACACCTCGTGGAGAAGGAGTTTCACCACTCAAATAAGCTCCACATCCTGGAGGTAATTAGCGATGCTTCTGTTTTCTGCTGTTTTGATCAAAGCAGGGGTTGTGCAATTTTTTCTGACAGCAAATCAATGGCCTGCAGTTGTAGAAGGCTTTGATTCAGAGCACACAATGTGCTTTGGGTTTTGTTTTTCTACACGGTCTCCACTCGCCATTATCGAGAAAGAAATGTTGTTACACATAACAGGATCTTTATGTGTTTGTTTTCCCTCAGCTGGAGAAGAAAGAGATGACGCCGCCCTTCAAACCTCAAATCACGGATGACTACGGCCTCGAAAACTTTGACACGCAGTTTACTAATGAACCAGTGCAGCTAACGCCAGATGATGCGTAAGTACTGCCTCGTGAAGTCATGTTGAATTAAAGTTAGACCAGTAAAGTCACCCGTGTGTGAATCACTAAGAGCACTCTTTCACTCTGCACTGTGTTTGAAGATGTGTTTACAGGGACTGGAAATGTGCCTACGGTCATCACGTCTGTTATTTCTATACGTGACTTTTCAATTCACTACACGATGACGACTGTGACAGTGATGAATCGTTACCTAAATCCAGATGGCTTTTGGTCTCTGTGATGTTGATAGTGTTGTGAAACTTGAAAAACATCAGACCTCTAACCTAACATCTATACAGCCCTTTAAAATCATCTTTGAATGAGTCATGATTCAACCATAATAAGACTACAACAACTGTGCATTATTATTATTATATTAGTGTAAACCGTGTCGAAGCCTCGAGCCTCTGAGTGAGTGTTTCCCATGACATCCCTTGAGTGTCAATTGAAAACCGGCGTTGCTAGGAGACAAACTGTTCCCTTCTGTGGTTGGCTGATGTGCGTTTACAACACGCAGCATGCTTGAGGACATCATGCTGTTAAGTTTGTATTCACTCAGAAAGTTGCAGCCTAGTTTGCTTTTCATTCATGTTTGTTCAACACCTGCATCACCACAGTCCAGATGTGGTGACGTGGTGACATGGTTACGTGGTGCTGTGGAGACGTGGTGACATGGTTACGTGGTGACATGGTTACGTGGTGACATGGTTACGTGGTGCTGTGGTGACGTGGTGACGTGGTGACATGGTTATGTGGTGCTGTGGTGACATGGTTACGTGGTGCTGTGGTGCTGTGGTGACGTGGTGACGTGGTTACGTGGTGCTGTGGTGCTGTGGTGACGTGGTGACGTGGTTACGTGGTGCTGTGGTGCTGTGGTGACGTGGTGCTGTGGTGACGTGGTGACATGGTTACGTGGTGCTGTGGTGACGTGGTGACATGGTTACGTGGTGATGTGGTGACGTGGTGACATGGTTACGTGGTGACGTGGTGCTGTGGTGATGTGGTGACATGGTTACGTGGTGCTGTGGTTACGTGGTGACGTGGTGACATGGTTACGTGGTGCTGTGGTGACGTGGTGATGTGGTGACATGGTTACGTGGTGCTGTGGTGACTTGGTGATGTGGTGGTGTTGTGGTGACGTGGTGACGTGGTGACGTGGTTACGTGGTGCTGTGGTGCTGTGGTGACGTGGTGCTGTGGTGATGTGGTGACATGGTTACGTGGTGCTGTGGTGACGTGGTGACATGGTTACGTGGTGATGTGGTGACGTGGTGACATGGTTACGTGGTGACGTGGTGCTGTGGTGATGTGGTGACATGGTTACGTGGTGCTGTGGTGACGTGGTTACGTGGTGACGTGGTGACATGGTTACGTGGTGCTGTGGTGACGTGGTGCTGTGGTGACGTGGTGATGTGGTGACATGGTTACGTGGTGCTGTGGTGACATGGTTACGTGGTGTCGTGGTGCTGTGGAGACGTGGTGACATGGTTACGTGGTGCTGTGGTGACGTGGTGACGTGGTGCTGTGGTGACGTGGTGACATGGTTACGTGGTGCTGTGGTGATGTGGTGACGTGGTGACATGGTTACGTGGTGACATGGTTACGTGGTGATGTGGTGACGTGGTTACGTGGTGACATGGTGACGTGGTGCTGTGGTGACGTGGTGACATGGTTACGTGGTGCTGTGGTGACGTGGTGCTGTGGTGACATGGTTACGTGGTGCTGTGGTGACGTGGTGCTGTGGTGACATGGTTACGTGGTGCTGTGGTGACGTGGTGACATGGTTATGTGGTGTCGTGGTGTTGTGGAGACGTGGTGACATGGTTACGTGGTGCTGTGGTGACGTGGTGACGTGGTGCTGTGGTGATGTGGTGACGTGGTTACGTGGTGCTGTGGTGATGTGGTGACGTGGTTACGTGGTGCTGTGGTGACGTGGTGCTGTGGTGACATGGTTACGTGGTGCTGTGGTGACGTGGTGCTGTGGTGACGTGGTGACATGGTTACGTGGTGCTGTGGTGACGTGGTGACATGGTTACGTGGTGACGTGGTGCTGTGGTGATGTGGTGACATGGTTACGTGGTGCTGTGGTGACGTGGTGACGTGGTGCTGTGGTGACATGGTTACGTGGTGCTGTGGTGACGTGGTTACGTGGTGCTGTGGTGACGTGGTGCTGTGGTGACATGGTTACGTGGTGCTGTGGTGACGTGGTGCTGTGGTGACGTGGTGACATGGTTACGTGGTGCTGTGGTGACGTGGTGACATGGTTATGTGGTGCTGTGGTGACATGGTTACGTGGTGCTGTGGTGCTGTGGTGACATGGTTACGTGGTGCTGTGGTGACGTGGTGACGTGGTGACATGGTTACGTGGTGCTGTGGTGACGTGGTGCTGTGGTGACGTGGTGATGTGGTGACATGGTTACGTGGTGCTGTGGTGACGTGGTTACGTGGTGACATGGTGACATGGTGACGTGGTGACATGGTTACGTGGTGCTGTGGTGACGTGGTGCTGTGGTGACGTGGTGATGTGGTGACATGGTTACGTGGTGCTGTGGTGATGTGGTGACATGGTTACGTGGTGCTGTGGTGACGTGGTGACATGGTTACGTGGTGCTGTGGTGATGTGGTGACGTGGTGACATGGTTACGTGGTGACATGGTTACGTGGTGACGTGGTGACGTGGTGCTGTGGTGACATGGTTACGTGGTGATGTGGTTACGTGGTGACATGGTGACGTGGTGCTGTGGTGACGTGGTGACATGGTTACGTGGTGCTGTGGTGACGTGGTGCTGTGGTGACATGGTTACGTGGTGCTGTGGTGACGTGGTGCTGTGGTGACATGGTTACGTGGTGCTGTGGTGACGTGGTGACATGGTTATGTGGTGCTGTGGTGACATGGTTACGTGGTGCTGTGGTGACGTGGTGACATGGTTACCTGGTGATGTGGTGACGTGGTTACGTGGTGACATGGTTATGTGGTGATGTGGTGACGTGGTGACATGGTTATGTGGTGATGTGGTGACGTGGTTACGTGGTGACATGGTTATGTGGTGCTGTGGTGACGTGGTGACATGGTTACGTGGTGCTGTGGTGCTGTGGTGACATGGTTACGTGGTGCTGTGGTGACTTGGTGCTGTGGTGACATGGTTACGTGGTGCTGTGGTGACGTGGTGACATGGTTACGTGGTGCTGTGGTGACGTGGTGACATGGTTATGTGGTGCTGTGGTGACATGGTTACGTGGTGCTGTGGTGATGTGGTTACGTGGTGCTGTGGTGACGTGGTGCTGTGGTGACGTGGTGCTGTGGTGACGTGGTGCTGTGGTGACGTGGTGAGTGTTGAGATGGGGAGAAGCAATTGACAGCGACGCCGGCCCCCAAGGGAAAACTAGTGTTCATTTTTGTATCCCTCCACGCCGCCGACAGCTGGACTCCAGGATGAACTGATCAGATTTTCACAAATCAGATTATTGGCCATAATTTAAGAAATCATGTACGAATTATGACAATTTCATACAATTGTCTAATGGGCCAAAATTATGAAGTGATGATATTTTGGACAGACTTGCATCTAAACGGCCACATGACTAGTTAGCAGGAGCAACCGGAGGACTGCAATTCTACTTTATTTAGTCCTGTTTCAAAAGTCCTAGTTTGATTATATCATTATTAGTTGTTTTAAGTAATCAGATTAAATTCAACATTTCTGTTCCTAGAGTTGTCATTGTTAACGATAACTTCCCCCTGACTGCTTATTGTGTGCTGCCGCTATTGTAAGAAAAAACAAAGTAAGCTTTATTCAGTCCCCTCTTTTTATTTCAATGAAAATAAAGAGGGATTTTGGCCAATATTTTAATCTTTAAACCACATTTTAGTCTTTTATAAAAAGTAGTTGTCACAATTAATGTTTAAGGGGTTGGGTTAAGGTTTTATTAAAATAATAATCAATGGCCCCCAGGACTTTAATTGTACTTGGCAGCTGTGATTCAGCTAAAAAGGTATTTTCAGTGGGTGGATGTTGTGCCATCTTTTTCCAGAAAACTTCTGCATCCAATAAAGAAAAACATCCCTCCCTGCGAGTTCCCAACATTGACGTCTTCATCCATCAGGGACATTGTTTTGATTAATGCGAGCGTGTGGCCTTCAGGATCCGACAGCAGCGCTGGTTTAAGGCACCCCAGCAGACCCGCTGCAGGCTGCACCTCTGCAGACTGAAGCCTGTTGTCCTCCGTGCCGTCACACAATGGATTCCATAAGGCGTTGGCAGGCCCCGTCCTAGATATTACCAGGCTCATGTCAGGCAACATTTTCATTTCAATCCATGCTTTTCCAACGTTTATATTTTTCCTGCAAAGCTTTTATTGGACTGATTTTAGCAAACCATTTCTTAACAACCACACTGATCAAAAGCAGGAGCTGAATGGAAAAATGAAATACACCATGCACTCTGCCAGAACTGCATTCTTATTAGCGTTTTCATCAATGACATGTAGTAAGACCTTTGTAAAAACAGATTGTAATTTAAAACAATAGTGTAGCTAACAATATTTTATAATGTCCTAGGCTGCATGTCCTAAGGGCTAGGGTACAGCTTTCCAAACAATGAGAAGCAATGAGTAAGAATCTGATTATGGCCACAATAACCACTGACCCCGGTGACACGCCTGGCACAACGCCCTGAAGCCCTGACCTCTCCAGCAGCTGTGGGCTTTAGACTTCGTAGTCTCAACATAAGCAGTCGTGCAGCTGGGGATGAGGCGGTCAGTCGGACCGTCTTTCCCTGAAGACACGGTACACAAAAAGGGTTCGAGTCTGAAGAATGAAAACAGACCTTCAGGACGCTCTACTCAACTCAACTTGCTCTTTTTTGCTTTAGTACCTGGTACGTATTTGGTACCATCTCCATAATGTTCCAAGCGAGCTGAGCCGATGTAATAAGGTGGAGCTGCAGGGTCAGGGAGATGCCAACCTGCTGTTTGAAATAGCCACGCTCCCCTCAATAGTGACTGCATTTTTGGGGTTTTACTCAAATATACATTATTTAACTAAACTACGCCGTACTGTGGTGTACTTTTCATTCAGCGTGTTCATGTCACAGCAGGATCGCTATGGCGATCAGCTGAGAAACCTGAGGCAGCACCATCAGGGTAGTCTTGGCTCTCCATAACCAGAGCACGTCTGGCACTGAGAGCCTCCTGCACTTCATGCTGTGACATGAAGCAGAATTACAACTGTGTCTCCAATATATGGCGCCATGTTTGGTTTATACACCACCAGGTCACATGGTTGAACGTGGCTTTTTCCTGCTGGTGCAACTTGGAACTTTTGAAGATGTACAGCAATGACTCCATCATTGTGAAATAGCCGGGCACAGAGCAGCCCAGTGTTAATTGGAGCCTTATTAAATGCCCATCATGCTCTGCAGCCATGACATCTGTCTTTGGGTAGCTACCACGGCTCAGCTTGAAGGTGCTGTACACCTCTGCTGTTCACTAGACGCTGAACTTCAAACCAGCCTTGGAGTGGGTGAGCCTCCAGGCTCATTAAGGGCCTGCAAAGAGACGCTCTGACGCTCATCCCAGCTCATTTGTGACAGCGTTTGACGAGGGGAGTCCGTGACAGACTTTTAGGGAGGCAATTGTGGATACGGTCGGGGTGGTGCAGTGAGGGAAGAGGGAGATGAGTGGGAGAATGGGGTGGGGAGCTCAGTTCAGTAGTGGAGATATCAACGTGGCATCAAACACCACAGCACATCAAAAGAAGAAGCATGCCTCCTCGCTGCGTCTCGCACTTTATCTCCACACCCTTTTCTCTTCCCTCTGTTACCAAGGAGAGGGGCTGATGTCGCCCACTCCTGCGAGGGGGTGATGCAAAAAAGCTCTCCAGTCTCCCCTCTCTCCCACTCGTGTTGGGTTTGGCATGAGAAGAAAGAGAAGTGGGAGCCGTGCAGGGAGAGAGAAGGGTAAACCCTCCATGTTTGAGATTTACATTGCGACATTAAAAGCCAGATTGGCTGGGGGCCCTTGCCAGCATGGGGAGGGGGAGGGGGGAGAGGCTTTTGTTTTACTATGCCAGCTCCCTGTCTTTGAAAATGGCAGCCTCGCCCGGTCCCCAGAGAAGTGTACTTTCTTCTTCTGTGGCCTCGGCCCTTGGTTGTCGTTTTCAGGGCCTCGACTCTGGAGGTCCGCTTGGATCTTTATGCATATCAAGCTTTGCCCCTGACCCTCAGGAGCCAGGTCATACACTGTTTGGACGTCGTACTGTTAAATGTAACAAACCCCACAAAGTCACGTGTCATATCTGAAATATCTGTTTCAGATATTGCCAGGCAACATGTCTATTATATGTATCATTCTATCTTTTGGAAAGCCCAAATCCCCTGTGCAGCTCGTCTCTGCAATACTCAAAAGTCGGCCTCTAAGCGCTTCGCTCACCGAGAGCCTGAAGACCACCTCTCTGGCTGAGTTGCTAAAACTGGGTGAAAACTGTTAGTTGGGGAAAAAAAGCATTTAGATAAAAGGTTGTGGTCGTCTCAGAGTGGCTGGTACTGAAGACTGCACAGCAACTCCCCAGTAGGAGTTGCTAGGCCAGCAGTACAGGAGATCCCTCACTGGCTTCCCATCCACAAACAGTTGTTTGAGTGTCTGACTAGGCTGGACACGCCTGCAGAACCAGAACTTGAGGCTTCAAAACATCAGTCCGCAAACCCATGAGTAACTACGTCCACTTCTCATATACAGACTTACCTGAAACTCTAGCTCTTTGTGTGAGGTTCTGTCAGGGCCATGCACTGTATTAATTATTCATTGATATTTAAATAATTTCTGCCATCATTCAGCATAGATCCGTTTTTACTTCATCTCACCTCACGCCTCCCAAAGCCAGTTGGCGCCTATTTGTTTCCACTTATGTCTTTTAATTGTTCTTTTAATCGTGATTTTGTGGACATGTGGATCAGTACCACCCTGTAGCTGCACTGGAAATACCGACATGTACTGGTACCATTGATGTTTTAGATGTTACAAGCATTACTGAGATTGCTCCAGTCTTGTAGAGGGAATTTCCTGGTTTGATATTGGAACAAAATGTTAGTATTTCTTTCCCAAAAGTATTTAAAATACATGTTCTGTCTCCCCTACTTCACCGCTCCTCTCCTCTCCTCCTTTCTCCTTCTATCCTCTTCATTCTGCATCTGGCAATGCTTTCAAGCCATCCAGGCCTGGGAAAGAAAAAGAGGCAACATTTACGTTGGTTGAACACACTATTTGTGTTGGTCAACTTCCAAACCCTCTCCTCTCTCTGCTGTGTGTCCGTCTTTGTGTTTGTTTTCTCTGTTCTCTGAAACTCCAAAAATGAAAAAAAGCACAATTTTCGAAAATGTGATTTTTTGTATTGGTGGCTGAACTACTCCTTTGGTGAAAGTGCTTCACATGAGATCAGATGGAGGAGAACGACTTGCTTCATCAGTATTCTGGGTGGTATCTGCAACCTGTTGGACACTGGCAGAGGCCCCTCAAGAGACCCCATCCACCTGGTGCACCAGTGAACACCCATTGTTTTAACTTCAAAGCCTTCCGCCCAGGTCTGAAGGGAGAAAGCCTCTCGGCCTGTGCCCAGCGAGAGGCCTCCTTCTCGGGCTTCAGTTCCTCCTCTCACCGTCACCACTTCCACTCACAGACGAGCAAACAGCCTGTTGCTGCAGGAGAGGCAGCCAGCAGTGTTGCTAAGGAAGTACGTTTATTTTTAGCCAGCCACTCGGAGCCACTAGTTATGGGGTTCTGCTCCATTTACCTGTGATTGTGTCTTTGTTAATGGAAGCAGCATACTCAGGAAGCAAAGAGCAGTTTGAGTTCCTCTACTGATTAGTCCACACCGTTCTTTCTGTTTCACTTGACATGTGCTAAGAGATGCCCTTTTACAGGGTTTAAGGGTTTATTTAGTGAAAGTAACTGAGACACAAACATATTCAGGTTTTGGGGTGTCTCATTTGTTTTGTTGACACCTTGCACTATCTCCAACGACTGGATTCAGAACCTCAGAAGCCTATCTTTGTCAACATCCATCCATCATCTGAACCGCTTATCCTGTTTAGGGTCGCGGGGCACTGGAGCCGATCCCAGCTGTCATTGGGCGAAGGCAGGGTACACCCTGGACAAGTCGCCAGTCTATCTAGGGCTCACATATACACAGACAACCATTCACACCTATGGACAATTTAGAGTCCAATTAACCTAACATGCATGTCTTTGGACCATGTGGATCTTTGTCAACATAGTGAACGTAGGCAAGGCAAGGCAAGTTTATTTGTATAGCACATTTCAACACAAGGTGATTCAAAGTGCTTCACATACAGCCATTAAAAGCATAAAAACACAATGCAGAATAAAAGATTTAAAAACAATTAAAAACAATTACACAATCCAAAATAAAAGATTTAAAAACAATTAAGAACAATCATTAAAACAATAAAAAACAGTTAGAAGGCAAAAAGCAGAAATAGATAGATACAGAATTGAATAAAAGTTGCAGTGCAGTTTAAGATATAAAATGCAGTAGTGAAATGTAGAATCTGGTTTAATTAAAGGCAACAGCAAACAGAAAGGTCTTCAGTCTGGATTTAAAGAGGCTGAGGGTCTCAGCAGACCTGCAGCTCTCAGGGACCTTGTTCCAGATGTGTGGAGCAGAAAAGCTGAACGCTGCCTCTCCGTGTTTAGTTCTGACTCTTGGAACAGAAAGTAGACCCGTCCCAGACGACCTGAGGGTTCGGGATGGTTCATAAGGCAGCAGTAGATCACTAATGTATTTAGGCCCTAAACCATTCAGGGCTTTATAAACCAGCAGCAGGATTTTAAAGTCAATTCTTTGTTGGACAGGAAGCCAGTGCAAAGACCTCAGAACCGGAGTGATGTGATCCACTCTCCTGGTCTTAGTGAGGACTCGAGCTGCAGCGTTCTGTATCAGCTGCAGCTTTCTGATTGACTTTTTACTGAGACCTGTGAACACACCGTTACAGTAGTCAAGTCTACTGAAGATAAATGACCTGTGAACACACCGTTACAGTAGTCAAGTCTACTGAAGATAAATGACCTGTGAACACACCGTTACAGTAGTCAAGTCTACTGAAGATGAATGACCTGTGAACACACCGTTACAGTAGTCAAGTCTACTGAAGATAAATGACCTGTGAACACACCGTTACAGTAGTCAAGTCTACTGAAGATGAATGACCTGTGAACACACCGTTACAGTAGTCAAGTCTACTGAAGATAAATGCATGGACAAGTTTCTCCAAATCCTGTTGAGACATAAGTCCTCTAACCCTTGATATATTCTTCAGGTGATAGTAGGCTGATTTTGTAACTGTCTTGATATGGCTGTTCAGGTTGTGGTCTGAATCCATAACTACACCTAGATTTCTGGCTTGGTTTGAGGTTTTTAACGTCAGTGATTGTAGCTCAGCGCTCACTTTCAATCGTTCTTCCTTGGAACCAAAAACAAGTACTTCTGTTTTATCTTTATTTAATTGAAGAAAATTCTGGCACATCCAGTTGTTGATTTCTTCAATACATTTAGCCAGCACTGGTATGGGATTATAGTCCCCTGGTGATATAGTTATGTAGATTTGTGTGTCGTCTGCATAGTTATGATAACACACTTTGTTGTTTTTCATAATCTCAGCCAGTGGAAGCATGTAGATATTGAACAGAAGAGGCCCCAGTATTGAACCTTGGGGAACACCACATGTCATACCAGTCAGCTCTGATGTGTAATTAGCTACCGACACAAAGTATTGTCGGTCCTTCAAGTAAGAGTCAAACCAGTTAAGTGCTGCGCCAGAGAGTCCTACCCAGACTTTCAGTCTGTCTAGTAGTATGTTGTGATCGACTGTGTCGAATGCAGCACTGAGATCCAATAATACTAAGACTGAAGTTCTGCCACTGTCTGTGTTTAAGTGGATGTCGTTGAAAACCTTAACAAGAGCAGTTTCAGTACTGTGATGCTGACGAAAGCCAGACTGGAAGACATCAAAACAGTTATTTTCGGCCAAGAAGCTATTTAGCTGTTGATAAACCACTTTTTCCATTATTTTACTTAAAAAGGGGAGGTTTGATATTGGCCTATAATTTTTCATTATTTCGGGGTCTAAACTAGCCTTCTTTAGGAGTGGTTTAATAACTGCAGTTTTTAGGGCTTGTGGGAAGACACCTGAGAGAAGGGATGTGTTTACAATTTGTAAAAGGTCAGTGATCATGCAGTGCGAAATATTTTTGAAAAAGTGTGTTGGTAGAATATCTAAGCAGCATGAGGATGTTTTCAGATGTTGTATAATAATATATACGTAATGTGAATCCTTGGGTGTGTATCTAATCTACGCAGCCATAAGAGCTTGGTTTGCTTGTTGAGTGAAGTGAGCCTGAACACCTCTAACATAAATATTGTGTGACATAAAGATACTTTATGAGAGTTGCAACAGTTTCAATGAGAAAGGACATGCAATGGTTGGGGCCTCGAGGGCACGTTGGGTAAACGTTTTCTAGAATATATTTGAGTGTTCTTTGATAAAGATGGTAGCGGGAAGCTCGTATGACAACGAGGAGGGATGATTGACATCACACAAAGAAGGCCCATGCTAAAGATGAATACCAGTTATGGAGATGCACCATCCGATCCACCAGCCACATCGATGCTGAACTCCTTTAGGCGCGGTCCCCCAGGGACGGATTGATTAATCCATGCGTCATGGTGAGATATGTGGTGTGTGTGTGTGTGTATGTATATATATATATATATATATATATATATATATATATATATATATATATATATACATACATACCAGGCAGGGCTAACATGTCTTACCTCTCTTGGGTTTTTTCTCATTATTGTACACACTTTTGTTTGATGTAAGATAAGATAAAAATAAGATAAGATAATCCTTTATTAGTCCCGCAGTGGGGAAATTACAGGATTACAGCAGCATTGCTCAGTACGTAAAGATAAAAGAAATCAAGTAATATAAATAAACAGTAATAAACATAATAAACATAATAAAATAAACAGTAAAGAAGTTGAATGTACAGTAGAATATTGAATATACAAATTACAAAATATTACAAAATATTGCACCAGGATGGATTAAAGTGACCAGAATATTGAATATACAAATTACAAAATATTACAAAATGTTGCACCAGAATGGATTAAAGTGACCAGAGTGATAAAAAAAGTGTCCAAGTATTGAGAGTTGAATGTTTGTGGGCTACTGGGAGGTCAGCTTGTTGTGCAGCCTGACAGCAGCAGGGAGGAAGGACTTGCGGTACCTCTCCTTCACACACCGGGGGTGAATCAGCCGGTGGCTGAAGGAGCTGTGCAGAGCTGCCAGGGTGTCCTGCATGGGGTGGGAGGCGTGGTTCATCAGGGATGAGAGCTTGGCCATCATCCTCCTGTCTCCCACCACCTCCACAGTATCCAGAGGACACCCCAGCACGCTGCTGGCCTTCTTTAACAGTTTGTCCAGTCTCCTCCTGTCAGCTGCCGTGATGCTGCTGCACCAGAAGACCACTCCATAGAAGATGGCTGATGCCACCACAGAGTCAAAGAAGGTCTTCAGGAGTGCTCCCTGCACCCCAAAAGACCTCAGTCTCCTCAGCAGAAAGAGTCTGCTCTGTCCCTTTTTATAAAGTGCATGTGCGTGGTCGGACCAGTCCAGTTTATGGTTCAAGTGAACACCCAGGTACTTGTAAGACGTCACCATCTCAATGTCCAGTCCCTGGATGCTCAATGGTAGCGGAGGAGAGCGTTTGCCCCGGCGGAAGTCCACCACCAGCTCCTTGGTCTTACTGGAGTTTATCTGGAGGCGGTTCCGCTGGCACCATCCTAAAAAGTCCTGGTTCAGTTCCCTGTACTCCCTGTCATCATCGGCAGAGATGAGGCCGACGATTGCAGAGTCGTCAGAGAACTTTTGCAGGTGGCAGTTGGCAGAGTTGTGTTTAAAGTCCGAGGTGTAAATGGAGAACAGGAATGGAGCCAGAACGGTTCCCGGTAAGGTTGTTGAAGAGGGAAAATAAGGCTTGCTAATCTTCTTAAAGCAAACCTTCTAAACTAAGCTGGTTCGGCACGGTTGTGTTTTATTGAAAAAAAACTATTTCTACAATTAACTCTTGACTCACTACTATCTGTAAACCCTTCTCTGTGTTTTCTAAAAGATCAGCACCATCAAGATGCTTTGCTTTTGGTCACGCTGCAGATTAGCGGGTCAAAATTCACCGAAGTTGAACTCGCCGATTGGATTCACTTGATGATAAAACAACTTTAATTCTTCTCTGTCTCCCTCTCCTTAGGGACGTCATCAAGAGAATAGACCAGTCAGAGTTTGAGGGATTTGAGTACATCAACCCCCTGCTGCTATCCACAGAAGAGTCTGTATGAAGGGGAGACCAGCTTCCTCCTTCGCCCACCTACTGTCTGTCCAAGCTGCCGTCTCAGCCAAAAAACACTCGCAAGCCAACTCTGAAAGGCGAGGAGGAGGAGGAGGAAGAGTAAAGGACAACAGGGAGAGGACCTCCCCCTCTGGACCTTGTCAAAGAGGCAGAGCAAACTGGAGAATGGGAAATGTTCCTTCCCGGACCGTTCAGATTGTTTTGTTGGAATACCAAACTCGTCTTTTCTTGGTATCTACAAGGAAAACAAAGACTTCACAAACATTCCCTGGCGTTACGTTGTCTTCCCGTTTTGTTCTTTTTCTCCTCCGGCTTCAGTCCTCTCTGAATGTCCATGCTCATGTCAAAGCTTCGTGAGATACAGAGAGCGTTTCATTATCTCACATCCCTGGAGAAATATGACAGTTCTGCTGAAGAACTTGAAATTTTACGTGCACTCTTTTTCTTTTGTTAATATTTTTCTATTTTGGGGGAGGGGGGCGCGACACCTCACACAAAACCAGAATGTACAATGACAAAAGAAACAAAATTAAGTTATTATTGTGTATTATATTGTAGGTAGTGAATCCAGAATTGACGATGCCTTTTTATTGATGCAAGTGGCACATTTTCATCCTGAACACATTTCTTTTTGTTATCTTGTAGGATTTTCACTAAGGGGGGGACAACTTTTTATTTAAGAAGTGCCTCTAAGATCGTATTGATGACCATGGCTCTGAATGCACTTATCTGATAGAACATTTCTTCCCCATCCTGGCTGGACTCCAGTCCAGACCGTTTGTGGAGCACAGGAGCCTCGGTCCTGAAACATGTTGAATGGTGTTGAGCAGCCGTGGCAGGAAGAGACAAAGCATGCAGCTTGATGTGTAGATGTTTTCCCCACGCCATGATCATTTAGAAATGTCCCGTATCGGTATGAAGGTGTACACGGCTGCCCATCCCGGCCCGGCAGCTTTAGTAACACAGAAAATCAGGACATGGGCTGAAAAACAAAGCAGCGCCTCGCCGCCAGCCTCCACAGTGTACAGGCTAGCTAGCCGCGCTCAGATTCTTCGACACCAGCTGCCACTGCGTGACCATCTGCAGCCGGTTGGAAATGTCACGTGACCGGTGGGTTGTGCTGTCTTGTGGAAATGTGTCTCCGTTTCCATTTTTGGGCTCATTGTGTGTTTCCATCCCCACGGCTGGCTTTACGAGGGGCAACTACAGCTCAGTGCAAACTACACTTATGTCTTTTTGCAGTCAAAACTTGTTAAATTGATCAATAAAATTCCAATGTATTTTATCTATAGTTGTTTCTAAAAGGAATAAAAGATGGTCTTTAGAAACGCTCCGGGCCGTTGTAGGTGTTTGTTGGACAGCTGAGCCGACAGGAGCCCACTGGTGACTGACGCTGCTGTCAGATACAGGACCGACAGCAGTGGTGTTGAGTTCTGAAAGCTTCAGGAAACCAAAATATAGCAAACGTGTTATTTTGACTTAAAAGCACAGGACATGTAAAGGTGTTTAGTTTGATTTCAGTCCCATGTCTCCTTTCGTTATATTGTTTTGTTACACGGAGAGGAAGATGATGCTCCTCTTCTTATTTTAATGCTTTAACTTCAAACATTTTGGTTTGTTGGTATTTTCTTCACTTCAAATTGAAGTTTGCATTCCACGTAGTCCTCAAACTATAGAATAACTGTAACTTGTGATGGGACTTTGTCATAGCACATGACATAACCATTTTAAAACTTAATAACCTAATTGGGAGCTTATGGATCGATTATTGTAAATAACCCTACTTCTGTCACCTCCCATTGTTAATGTGACCCAATCCACTAAATACTTTCAACTGGAGTCAATACAAATCGATTATATCTAAAAACTAATCGATTGTTCTTCAGTCTCCCGCACATTGTGGACGGGGAGATTTACCATATAATACAAGAAGGGTTGCCATATCTAGTAAAATTGTTAGTTATTTTCTCTAAAGGTTACAACTATTCATTTCAGTGAACCACATCCCAATTGAGGGAGAGAATTCCATTTTGTTAAGTTACCCAATAAACAAGTCTCTGGGTCCAACAGAAAGACAACAGATACAGTTCAGGCCTCGGCCAGGTGGAGGGTAAGCGTGGTCCTCTTCTGGGCCACGTCTAAAACTAAGGGGCCAGTGACTGCAGTTGTATTAGTGGAAGTTACATGAGGAGTAAGAGCTGATGGAGAGATGATGTTGATCTATATCTAGACTTAAAATAGAGGCAACACCATTTATGCACGGTTCAGATTTATTCCCAGCTCTTTCTCTTTAATTCTGGATCTGTTCAAATTATTGTTTAATAAAGTCGCCAGAGGAGCTTAACACTCAAACACAGTCATAGAAGGTTATTATTCCACGACCTTCATGGTCGACTAGTGAAGTCACGTCATTGCAGATAACTGAAGTCTTTGATTTGTCAGGTTCAGAATACACTAAGATCAGTGACTGGTGCCTCTCTGAGCATCATCTCAGAGCTCCTTGGTTGCGGTCTGTTTTTCCATAAAGGAGTTTTAGGGGAGAACGCGCTCTTCGCCTGAGCGATTGCTTTGTTTAGCGACGTTTCCCTTCGATACTGGACCAAAAACTGTTGACCCCATGAGTCACTTAGACCCAGAAACATGGGGCAATCGGGTCAAAGGGTCCAGGTTGAAAAATGCCATGTTAAGTTTTCATACCTGTCCATATCAATGTGGCTCTATCTTGAACAGTCCAAACACGAGCATGTGCTTGTATGAGCCATGTGCTCTTCTAGTGTCAGGGTTAGGGACTGGACACCCAGCCGGTCCCTCTGGAGAACCGACTGAACGAGTCCATGACACCGACTATTCAACTCTCAAATGTCCAAAGTTGGCATCAAATGCTTGATCAGATTCTTGGGTTGTATTTCATTATTTGGTCACACATGTCATGAATGAAACGAGCCAACCCAACACGCAGCTTGGGGCGGCGCTGGTAAAATCAAGTAGGCACAAGCCATGAGTTGATTTGTGTACAGTTAAGGTTCAGGCCGTTTCAATTTCAGGCTGGTGTCACTTCATACACACAGCGAGCGACACGCGTAAAACTGGGATTAGATCTGTTGATGTCAACGACGACACCGGATTAGAGTCAAGACCCAAAGAGCTTGTGGCCTCTGTAGTGAGCCTGTGGGTTTCTGAGGAGGAGAAGAGCTCTCCATTGGTTGAGATGTGGTTGATGGAATCTGACCCGCTAATTTGAAAACCACATAACAGGATTAATTAGCTGATCCTGAGTCAAATGGTCTCAATTAGCTGAAGGGCCTTAACAGGCAGGGAAGAACCAGATAGAGGGGAGAGATAATGAAACAGTTCCACAGTCACCAATTAGTCTCTCTCACACACACACACACACACACACACACACAGGAAAGCTAGAAATCACTTCAACATTGGAGGCTTCCTACTCCAACCCCACAAACTCCATCTCATTTGCTGCATTGTATGATTGCCTTCATTTGTTGATCTATTTACACTTGTTTTTCTTGAGGGACCAATGGATGAACTGGGAGTTCTTGAAACCACTTTACAGAACAGTGAAGGCCACACATCTAGGAAACAGAAAATCTTTATTTAAAAATAAATGAAGTTAGTCCATGATTTATGTTCCAAAATAATGCTGGATATGCTTTATTTTGCTTCACTGCATCTTTGTAAATATGTGTAATTATTAAAAATGATACTGGTTTTCCGTGAAATGAATCCTTTTTTGGCAGAAAACTCTTTGCAGACGCTGCAGCTTAGTGTGTGTCGCCTCCTCACATCCTCTGATCACCGCTACTCGAGATTAGATATTCATCATCTAACACCTTTTTCTGTGTTTATTTCATACGGACAATAAAAACTTGAAGTGTACAAGAAATTAATATTAATACATCTGCAGTGGAGTCTTTGAAAACTGCATTGAGCCCGAGCTGATCAGAGGCTTGTTTCCACTACTCACATGTTGTTCAGTCTACAAACTACGTCCACGGCTTGTGGGGCAACACATCATTTACTATGACGTGTATAGCACACTGTGCCATCGCATACTTAATGACTTATTTTATGATAAACTATACAATGAAATATGTTATGAGATACTATGACATGTTTCATTACCTTTTTAGTTCATGCCATACTATGACATTTTATAATAGACTATGATATAAACCTTTTCATAACATTATTGTGGTGGTACAGGGCGCCACCACCAGGTGGTGCCATAGTTAAACCTGGCCGCGAACTAAAAATGTCTCTCTCTCTCCCCGTACAGTCAGACGGAAGCCGGCCAGCCGGGAGGGGGATGTCCGCAGCTGTAGCGTATTAGGTCATCATGGCACAGTTAAAGGGGCTCTCCTCCCGGAGGGCCAGCGTCGGGTGATTCCTTCTGCATGCCTTGCCCGTCATATCCGTGCTTCGTCCCGAGCTACGCCACAAGCTACATCCCGAGCTACGCTACCAGCCTCACGCCGAGCTACGCCACCTTGTGTTCTCACCTCAACCCCGTCGTTCATCGTTTGCTTTTGGGTCCAGACGCGTATCCTGACAATTATAGTATGTTATGAAAAGGTTATATCATAGTCCATTATAAAATGTATAATACAGTCACTGCAAAGACCCTCGAAAATACTGTGATATAAGTTTTACCCCGAAAATTGGTTCCCAGGTTCCCCAGGACGCATGGGAAACCCATAATATGATCCTGGAGTGTGTGTGTGTGTGTGTGTGTGTGTGTGTGTGTGTGTGTGTGTGTGTGTGTGTGTGTGTGTGTGTGTGTGTGTGTGTGTGTGTGTGTGTGTGTGTGTGTGTGTGTGTGTGTGTGTGTGTGTGTGTGTGTGTGTGTGTGTGTGTGTGTGTGTGTGTGTGTGTGTGTGTGTGTGTGTGTGTGTGTGTGTGTGTGTCTCTCTCTCTTCTCCTGGTCGGCTCACCACGTCATGTCCACATTCACCTCTGACAGACACTGGGCCAGGTGGCCGTCACAGTCCATCTGGGAGAACCTGGAGAGACGGGAACAAGGAGATCTCCTGTTGGTACTGACAGTAAACACACACTTTCATATGGCGTAAAAACCAACTTAATATGTGCGCTCAGCTATCGGAACACAAAGATCCAAACTGATCACATTCAGCCTGTTAGTTAAAGCTGCAGTTGCAAATGTGATAAAAGTTATTTTCATTAAACTGTCACTGTATCCTGAAAACATTCTGCTTCCTTAAAGTCCCAACAGCATTTTCATAATTTCACCACAATTAAAGGAAAACAATCAATCAGAGCAGAGGCTCTCTAACTTGGCTGTCAATCAATGCTGGTGGACAAATTCTGATCAAACTGTCAAACGAGCCAGCACCGATCAAATAATAATTTAGTGTCGGTTACTGTATTGTCTATTTCTTGCGTTTTCAGAAACATAATTCCAAGTATGTCCATGTACTTTAAATAGTAATATGGGCGTACACATTTGAGGGGAATATGAGTGGCGGTCAGCCTTCTGTGTCATTCACACAGCGGCCATCATTGTTTCTGCAGAGGGAGCACACCTGGGTCCTGCACCCTGACTACACAGAGCCTCCGGGTCGGACCGGACCAGGACAGCAGCACAGACACACAACTGTTCACACACAGAAGTCCAGTGTCCAATAAGCATGGCCCATCAAGGTGTTCCCCGATCCAAGTCCTTAAACATTTAGCTAAATGTTGATTAAATATGTATCAGACACACTGAAACATGATCAGCTATCGCACTACTTCTATCTTTACGTTTCTTTAGTAGCTGGGTTTTATCCAAGTCAAGTTTGAAATCTCTGCATTTATGAATGGACCTCAACAAACCAAAACAATAAATATGAGTCCTCTGACTGTTGTGTTGCCACCTTTCTGGGGTTTTGATGTCAGAATATCTTACTGACTCTGAAACGGCTCCATATTTGTTTGGTGGCACCAGATTTAATACATGACATCCAACATGTGCGGACTCTTAAAGGTGCACCACTTTCTGATAGCCTTGCTGATGAGGCTACTTGAGTAGTACTCAGAACGGTGTGGTCAGCCTTGAGTCTAGAAGAAAAGCATGTCTGTGACCCAAGAAAGGCCAACTTGAACTCTGAATGGAGAAGTTTATATTTGTAAAACTTACTTAGTACGCTCTCTTAGCATTGACAGAACCGGGAAGACAACTACTTGGGCGGTGGACAGACGGAGCAGACACCATCATGGAACGGAGTACGGAGATGAACAGAAGATTTCCTTTGATCACCTTCATGGTGTCACAGACCTGATCAATGTACTCAACATTTACAGTAACTATTGGTTACTGTCGCGCATGGAGACATTTAAACAGATTAATCGATTATTAAAACAATCGTTAGTTGCAGCCCTAGAATTTATTGTATGTTTTATTAATTATTTAATGATTTTGAAGTTATTTAAATTATGTTTCATAATAGTTTTCTCAAATGTCTAGGGATGGGAGAAAAAAACGATACAGCATAGTATCGCGATATTTTGCGTGGCGATATTGTATCGATACACGGAAGACAAGTATCGATCTTTTATTATATCAATTATAAACTTTTTGGTCCAAGAATAATAAAATAATTGATTTTTCAGTCTACTTGGTGCTGTGTGGTTTTCTGGCGAGATCAGCAGACTGATTGGTAGGAAGTTGGTCAAAACAAATATGGAGACATCAAAGAAAGAAATTAGAAATGTGCCGTCGGCGTTTAAATCAAACATCTGGACTTCCTGTCCCTCGTGGGCTGCTGCTCCACAGCTGCTGCATGACACACAGGACAATATTGGCGACACAGCGCTGGTCAAATCAAACTGGCTGCTGGTACTCTAGCAGCGTTGGAAGCGGCAGTCATCCCGACGCAGTTCCTGGAGAAGTCGGTCAAATTCAGCGAGCTGTGTGTGCGGCTACATATTATATTATGAACACACACACACACACACAAGGGTGTTTAATGTGCCGGCGTTTGTGGGAGTTCCACAACAAGTATAAAGCAGAAATAGTGGTTAATTCCATGGTGGATGGCAGAAATGAAAAATTGTTTGCAAGGAGATAAGCCCCGCCCCCTCCCGACGCAACTATTAGACTGTAATACAAACAGTTCAGTGTGTCAGGTGCAACATTCATGACAGTGTTGGTCAATTTGTCCCATTTTGCTGCAATACAAATGATTGTAGTGAGATGTACAGACTGAAAACTGTATCTTATTAGATCAAATATGTTGACAAAGTTTTCCTT
This sequence comes from Cottus gobio, assembly GCA_023566465.1. NCBI lineage: Eukaryota > Metazoa > Chordata > Actinopteri > Perciformes > Cottidae > Cottus > Cottus gobio. Next base: position 28,458,519 of record CM042215.1, read on the forward strand.
TGGGGACAATTTGCTGTTAAAAAAAAGGTAATAAATGGCAATATATTGCCATATCGTAACAATATTGTATCGTGACTTAAGTATCGTGATAATATCGTATCGTGGGACCTCGGTGATTCCCAACCCTAAAATTCACGTGAACTTTTTTTTACAAGATTATATTTGAGCATTTGATCATGGAGTGATAATTTGCATTCGTCCAATATTTTTTTTTAGTTTGAGTGCATAATAATCAAGTCTGAGCAGCATTATGGGATTGAGTTACAATATAATAATTGTCTGATTAGGTTAGCTGTTCCAGATTTTTTTAGGTTGTTTCTTCCACAATTTATTTTGGATATGCAGTTGTGACGAATTGTGAAATGATGTTTGCTGACACAGTTTGTTGTGTGTATGTGTGTGTGTGTGTGTGTGTGTGTGTGTATGTGTGTGTGTGTGTGTGTGTGTGTGTGTGTGTGTGCGTGCGTGCGTGCGTGCGTGCGTGCGTGCGTGCGTGCGTGCGTGCGTGCGTGCGTGTGTGTGTGTACGTGTGTGTGTCGTTACGGTTCGTGCAGACATAAAACGATCATCACGTGTAAATGTGACCGGATTCTGTGGAGATCGAATCATAATATGTCAAAAATATCATCCGCAACTTATTCCAAATTCCACCACAAAATGAATGAAAACAGCTGTGAATAAAAGGCAGTTAAACGATGAGCCGGGCAGTGGACAGAAACTCAATCCAAGGTACTTTGCAACGAAACAGAAGAGGAGAAAGAATCCCTACATTAGTCTGGTTTTAGTGAATAGAAATGTGTGTTGCATCTCTTACCCGACAGGGAACACCACCAGGCACATGGGGCAGCTCTGCAGCCTGCCCCCCCCTTCTCCTCCTCCATCTCCTCCTCCTCCTCCCCCCCCTCCCCCTCGAACACTTGGGTGCACCTCCTCTTCATCCTCCCTCTGCAGACAAACTTGGGCGTTAGACGCCGTCACCTGGTTTGCGAGAGGCCGTCTGCTGACCGGTCCAGTGTCTTCCTCTCCTCCTGTCCTCCACTTGTGTGCGCCTTCATTTGAGGGTCCAGCTGATGATGCCGGCCTCTCCCAGCTGTACAAGGACGCCTGAGGTCTTTTGGTGAGGGCTTGACGGGGTGTTGTCTCGCCGTCGTGACTTTGCCTGCTGTGAGATGACGAATCTGGTCCAAGTTTGGTGTGTACTGAGAGGCCCTGCTGGGAGGAGCGGATACTGACAGGATCTGGATTCCATGAAGTCCTTGGAGAAGGTGGAGAGGGTTCAGGGAAGGGAGCCACCTCTTCGCTGAGGTCACACCACCGCTGTTCATCTAGCTTCAGCGCTTTGGGTTTCTAAAGCGGCACGGGAAAAAAACGGGCAACACTCAATGCCAGCAGCTTTTCAATTGAAGGGAGACTTTATTTTTTTCACGCGGGACAAATTATTCAATTTTCAATATGTCAAAAAAAGACAACATCAAAATGATAATTTTAAAAGGAACGCCAATTGAAATGCTATTGTGATATTTACTATAAATAACATTATACACACAAAATACATTATAGCCAATCAGCCCATCTCCCTGCAGACAGCTGCAAGCTGTCTTTTTGGTAGCAGCTTTTTGTCACAAAATCCAACCCACTACACACACTCAACCCAGTAGGACTGTACCGCTGCGAATGGATGCGGAAGATCAGGAAGCAGGTCCCAGTGCTGATTCTCCAGGTAGGGCAGAGCCGACTTCAGCGCCAACGCCCACAGGCTCTCCTCCGCAGGCAGCGGCTCGCTGCGCCACCACACCGACCTGTATAGCAGATATTACATACAGCCGCTAGGGCCTTATCTGCACCAGCCCTCACCCAGTGTTTCTCCATCGCAAGAAATGTGGTGCTTTTTTACTTTTTTTCTTTTTTTTGCAATATTTTTCAATCATGAGTTTCCAGATGTATAAAAAGTAGATTTAATCTTTCAATCCCTAACAGAACAGAGCAGGATATGATGATGGGTTGTTCCTTTTTAAAAATTATTTTGTATGCATTTTTAATCTGGCAATGAAATTATTTATGAAAGCGCGCTTTGATCTGGTGCACCGTGTCTGCTTGTGTAAAGAACAAAGTAAGAGGGAGAAAACCATAGATCCACATTGCGTGTATTAAAATGTGGAAGGCAAAAATGCATTTTTAGAAACGGTGAAGTTTTGTGTTATACGAATGCATAATAGCCACATTATCTGTGAATGTTGGGACGTTGATTTACTGTATGTCTGCTCCACATCTGATTACTCTCCAACTGTCAGCTCACTCCGATTTCCATTTCAGGCGGAAATTCCCCGTAAAGCTGTCAAGGCATTAGTCTTAGTAAATTAAGTCATAACTAAGTCATAACTAAGTTATGACTTCATTAGGGTGCATCTGTGCAGTCTCAGATTCCAGCCCATGAATAGATCAAAACCTCCTTACTTATGTTACATTTTCATTTACAATGTGTCAGAGGAGCTGATTCAATTGAGACTATTATTTTCCATGTGGTTCCTTTATTCTGGCTATCCTGGTACAATGTGGCTCACTTTGGTCTTCCGACAATCTAAAAGTTATGGATGTCTAATTTAAAAACTTGAAATCAATAACACAAAACTCCTTGTGGAAATGTTATTATAATTCCACTGTTTTACCACTCATTTCCTTCCTTTATTTCTCATGTCATCTTCTTGAAGTACCTTATCAGCGGTTAGAAGAGCACGATTTGAGTGGAGGAAACGCGTGTAAGGTATTTCTATAAACCGAGCTTTGCATCCAAACAGGTGCGCGAACATGCCGGTGTCCTGGCCACGCCCACTTCACAGTGAAAGCGGCTCGGCTGCGTTCGGCTTCATAATAAGCAAGAACATGTTACACTTAACATTTTAATGGGGGTCGTTCTCTTGTTTAATATCGTGTCTGAAGTATGACCGAGTGTGGTGGAAACAAACTGCGCTTAAGCTTCACGTGAACACAGAGTTCACACGGCGTGGTGGACGCAGCACCCACCTCGCAGCTGGGGTCCCGCTGGAGGACGGCGCCGTGCGACTCCTCTTCAGTGAGCTGCTGGCCGGCTGGAGGTCTTTGGCAGAACTTTTATTTCGTTTAAGTTTGGACTTGGAAAGTTTTTCCGCCATTTCATTCCTTACTTTTCCACAACACCTCGAACATTTCGCGCCCGTGTGAGAAACGGAAACTTCCGCCTTTTCTTCTTCTCCTGTGGTTTAATCGCTGCTCGCAAACAGCTTGGAGGTGCATAGCGCCTCCTGGTGTCCAGGAGTGAATAACGTCCCATCGTCTAACCCTCTCACTAAATCATGCAGTCTTTCTCTTCATACGTGCTACAATCACATTTGATATATTTTGTTCACACCAGTTTATTTTGTGCCACATTTTCACTCAAGCAAACCAAATTCCATTCAGTTTATTTAGTATTGCCCAAAATTACACATTTCCCTCAGTGGGCTTTACATTACATTACATTTCATTTAGCTGACGCTTTTATCCAAAGCGACTTACATGATATACAGTAGACACAGCAACGGTGAGCAATTAGGGTTAAGTGTCTTGCTCAAGGACACAACGACGCAGACTGCCGGAGCCGGGGATCGACCACCGACCTTCTGATTGAAAGACCGACTTGCTAACCACTGAGCCACAGTCACCCCCTTTACAATCTGTAAACACACAACATCCTCTGTCCCGGGACCTCACATCGGATTAGACACTCAGGCACATTTAAGACACTCCTGCATCGTCTTCACTCGGCAGAACCAGAGGTAGTTTCCTTGTCAAAGCATCTTCTTCTCTGTGAGATGGCCAAATAGCGAGGCGTGTGCCTTATTTTATATTTGCCTTATTTTTTTAATTATTTTTTTATACTATTAGCATTTACCACCTTTTTTATTTCAATTTTGTATTTCAATTTTTACCTTAACTTTAAGCTATTGCTATTCTGTGTGGTAGGAGGACCTAGCAAAGTGAGATTTTCATTGTATGGAGTCTGTTAAGCTACAAATATAACAATAAAAACATATTGAATCTTGAAGTCCTGCCCCATCCTCTATCTCCCATGATCTTATTTCAGAAAGAAATGATGTCCTGGCGGAGACAAATATTTTTCTGACACCTTTTGAATTGTGCTGGCTTTTGAGTGTCTCTAATTACATATTTGAATCAAAATCAGAATCAGAATCAGAACCATTTATTGCCATGTATGTTTACACATACAAGGAATTTGTCCTGGCGGGAAGGTGCATACATTTAACATTTAACAATACACATTTAACAGTTTGTTGTCTTATATTTCAACAGTGTTATGACAAAATTTCTTGATGTGCAAAATTATCTTATAAATTGTGTGTAGTTCATGGAACTATTCTCATTGATAACTGTATCTGTAGTGCTCAACCATAAAGGGGTGGGACTTCGGCTCTCTATGACCCTTTCCAGCTCCAACACAGTTTCACCCCCCGCAGAAGTTTCCAAACTTTCCTTGGTAGCTGTCTGAACATGAACATGGCATAGCTGATCTTTCTCCGGGCTGTGTGTCCAGTGTCGTGCGAGGCTATTTTCAGCTCAAGCATTGTATCCACTTCAAGAGTCGACGCATCACCGTCTCTCTTCTCCCTCATATCCTTGTGCTCCCTGAGAGTTTTGTCTTGCTATTGTCATCAAGGTGATGCCCACTGTGTGCTGCAGCGAATGACCTAGCTTACACACGTCCCCTCTTTGTCTGATACTGCTATTCTCTCCACTTCAGCCCGTGCTTGGACTGCCTTTCTTTTGCTAATTTGCTAAAACATGGACCGGACGTCCCCTAGCTCTACTCCTCTGCTATAACACCGTTGTCTCCTTGTCCATTTTTTTTTACCCGGTTTTGGATTGTCTTATAAGACAATGCTCCTTTTCTTTGGAGTTTATTTGTCTTAGTTGCTTCTTAGTAACCTGAAAGTCTTGTTTCATTCTCTTATAACTAGGGATGCACCGATACCGATACCGGTATCGGTATCGGTGGTCGATACTGTGTTAAATACTCGTACTCGCATCGGTTTCAATGGCCGATACCAATAACCGATACTCACTCAACAGTATTTCACTACAACAAACTGGTCGCGCTTTGTGGAGAAGCAACCCCGTGGCGGAGCCGGAGACACTCTTCTCTGTCTCAACTGTCTCAACAGTCTCAACTTCTGAGCAGCCAATCACGCTATCCAAGGTTTTGCCGTCCAATCAGATGGCCAGTTTGTCTCAACAGCAGAATCTGGAGCCGCCATCTTGGATCCTCGCTACGCAGCGCTCACTTCTTTCAATAGACAGGAGAAAAGTGAGACGCGAGTACAATACAAGACTTTATCGATATTGTGCTTATTAACCGGTGTTGCATACGTGTGTATGACATATTAGTGCTCATATTAGTGCTCTTGTTAGTGGCTGACAGCCCCGGAGTTACTTGTAATCAGTCCGTCCCAACGCGACGCAAATGTTTCGCTCGACCAGATTACATGTAAAGTCTATGCACAGACGCGTGTGGTTGCGACAGACGCAAATTTACGCCGGCGGCACGTTAGACGCGAGAGTTGAAATGTTCCATATTTAATACATCTATAATTGAGAAGCTCTGCGCGTCATCACCGCCGTCCTGCCGGTTTGAATCAAACGGCTGCTGATCCACCTGAAGTAGCGCTGGCAGCGGCCGTCATTCAGACGCTGTTGTGCGGCTACGGATGATATTATTGTAGCCGAGTGTCTGTTGTGTGTCTATATTTGTAATTCTAATAAAATGAAAACACGCTGCAGGGTAACTTGAACCACTTTTTTATCTCCTTCACACACGTATATCCCACAATTCCACTCTTTTCCTTTCCGTTTCTCCCTCCACAATAAAAGCACCGGAAACATAACTTGCAACACAGCTTCCTATATAATTGCTCATCCCTAATATTATCGCTTACATTATGAACCCGGACACGGGGCGTTTTATGGTCCGACATTAGAGGGACTTCCACAAGAAGTTTAAAGCTTGGGATAGCCTTCTGTTAATTTTGTACTATAGGCTTGACATAATCTGCAGAGGATAAAATAAAATCTGCCTCCAAATTAATTGCACTTTCATGGAGACCAAATCTAAGAAGTATCGGTATCGGTACTCGGTATCGGCAAGTACACAAATAAAAATATCGGTATCGTATCGGTTTGTAAAAAATGGTATCGTTGCATCCCTACTTATAACTCTTCTGCATTTTTCAAGGAACCCATTTTGTTCCTGCCGCGTGTTCTCTTTGTTACACTTACTGTATCATTGCAGCATTTAGATTGTGATTTCTAATTTGCATTGTGCGAATGTTTCCTTCTAGTGTGATCAAATGTGCTCACAACACATCTTACATTTCTCCCACTCTGCCTTTTCCAAACACATCCAGTAAATAGTTTAGCACTCCCTACACCTATTAACACTAACTGTGCAGGCATTCACCATATTATCTGATACCACTGTGAGATCCAGAGCCCTACCTCACATCTACTTTAGTACCTTAATCATTGAGGCAGACTAATGATCTTTTGTTATTCATTTCCTCCACAATAGCCCCATTGTTGTCTATGTTGTTGTCTTCACCTACGACTGCAGACCTATGCATGGATCCAACTCCATCATCAAGTTCGCAGACGACACCACGGTGATTGGTCTCATCAGCAACAACGATGAGACAGCCTACAGGGAAGAGGTACAGCACCTGGCCACATGGTGCGCCGAAAATAACCTGCTCCTGAACACCAGCAAAACCAAGGAGCTCATCGTGGACTTCAGGAAGGAGAAAAGAAGCAAGCATGCGCCCATCCACATCAATGGGATGGATGTTGAGCGTGTCTCCAGCTTCAAGTTCCTGGGGACCCACATCTCGGAAGACCTGTCTTGGACCACCAACGCCTCCAGCCTTGTCAAGAAAGCTCACCAGCGCCTCTTCTTCTTGAGGACACTGAAGAAAAACCATCTGTCTTCAGCCATCCTGGTGAACTTTTACCGCTGTGTGATCGAGAGCATCCTAACCAACTGTGTCACAGTCTGGTATGGGAGCTGCTCTGTTGCGGAGCGCAAGGGACTGCAGCGGGTGGTGAAAACTGCCCAACGCATCACAGGAACTCCACTTCCGGCCATTGAGGAAATCCAGAGGAAACGCTGTCTGCGTCGAGCTCGCAGCATTCTCAAGGACGCCTCCCACCCTGCACACAGACTGTTTTCCCTCCTGCCCTCAGGCAGACGGTTCAGATGCTTCCGGACAAGGACCAGCAGACTGAGGAACAGTTTCTTCCCCAGAGCTGTTTCCTTATTGAACTCTGCCCCATGCTGACACCCCCCCTACTCCCCAACCACCTCCACCCACAAACCCATCTCCTCGTCATCTCCCCCCACTGACCAAAGACTTTACACCTGCACTCAAACACTTTTGAACTGTCTGCACTAAAAACTGAGCATTGCACTAGTCTAGTAACGTTAGGCAGCTACTGTTTATTATTATTATGCACTATTTAACGTTCACTCAATCTGTATTACTTAACTTATCATATGCCCATTTGCCTTTTGTAAATTATGTTTATAGTTCCTGCTTATAGTCTACCTACATTTAATGCACAAATCAACCTGTATAACATGTACATATTACCGCAATCAATCTGTATATCCCGTACCTATATCACTAACTTATTATCTGTAAAATACTTAATATTATCTGTATATTGGTATTTACTGCTATTGCACTTCTGGTTGGATGCTAAACTGCATTTCGTTGCTCTGTACTTGTACATGTGTAATGACAATAAAGTTGAATCTAATCTAATCTAATCTAATGTGGTTGCTACCCCATAAGCAACCGTGTGCCTGCATGATCTAGCACAGATTTCCCTTTCTGCTCACCACCCCTGCCGCCTCATCTAGCATGTCAACAGTTAGACTTTTACATGCTTTGTAAAAAAGTATTAATGTAATTGAAGTTGTAACCAAGTCTCTTGCACACATAATACACCTAGAACTTCCTCTGAATTGTATGCTTAAATACTTAAATTCCAATAAAGTATAGAGTACCATAATAACAATCTTAAACATCCTTGTTGGCTGTCAACATTATGATCTGCAACTCCCTGACCACCTGACTTGATTTTTTATGCTTATTTGCTTATTTATAATACTTGTTTTGATCTTGTTTCTTTTTTACTATGTCTCTTGTTTGCACTTTGCCCTCTGCTGCTGTAATCCCGTAAATGTTCCCACTCTGGGACTAATAGGATTATCTCATTTTAGTGCTATTTTTATATAGTTTGTTCTATTTCATCCTATATTTTATTGTGCTTATGCTATTCTAATTTAAATATTTTGAATATCTGTTAATGAATTGTTTGTCATAACTGACTTTAAAAAAAAATTGTTGAAAAAAAAAAAGCTTTGACATGTTCTGCCTCTACTGCATGTCTACTGCAATCTATTCAGACTGATTTTAAACATCAAAACATAATAACCCGGAATGAGTTCAAACCTAATAAAATAAAATAAAAAATTACACCATAATAATCCAGTGGACACAATATAATTAGTTTTGATTATCCAGGAAAGATGTTATGTCAGCTGTGCATAATTATGCATAATTATAGACTGGGCGTAATGCACATACCTGCTGCTGCATGATTACAGGTAATCACAGAAAATGAAAATCTTTATACATTCCACAAGGAGTGAGTGTCAGGGTTCCAACCTGACCTTAAGAACAGTAGTTTGTTGTCTTGACTTCACAGATCAAGAAGCTAAACTCAACATAACTCAAATGTTCATGAGGTCAAGTGTGCGTCCAAATGGATCTATGTCCTTGCACAGGCCATATAAATAGTCAGATCTAAATGTTGAATATCATTCACCAAGAAAATAGGTTGTTTTTCCCCTTTCAAAATGTGTGTATAACTCTTTTTGTGTTTATTATTTTCATTGTGCACTTTTTTAACACCCTTCTGTTCCTACACTATGTGCCTATACTGCCTCAGCCAGTGCCTTCCTGTGAAATAAATAATATTTTATTTCATATACACTTATCACAGTGTCGAATCGCCACCTTAACGCGGTGAAGGAGTTTGAGTGGCTCAATGATCCTGGGAGCTATGTTGTCCGGGGCATCTGCCCCTGGTAGGGTCTCCCAAGGCAAACAGGTCTCGGGCGAGAGCCCAGACTAAGAGCGGTTCAAAAAACCCTGATGATAAGCAGCCCAAAGACTGTAGCTACCTCGCCCGGACCAGGGAAACCGGGGCACCCTCCTGGAGCCAGACCCGGGAGGCGAGCTCGTCGGCGAGCATCTGGTGGCCGGGCCTTTGCCCATGGGGCCCGGTCGGGCTCAGCCCGGAGAAACATCATGGTGCAGCCACCATGTGGACCCACCACCCGCAGGGACAGACATCGGGGTCGGGTGCTATGCAGACCGGGCGGTGGGCCAGGCAGGGGGCCTGGGCGAGCCGATCGCCGGCGACATAGACTAGCTCTAGGGACGTGGAACGTCACCTCGCTAGCGGGGAAGGAGCCGGAGCTGGTGCGGGAGGTGGAGCGGTACCAGCTAGATATAGTTGGGCTCACCTCACGGATCACGCTTGCCTGATCTGAACCCGAGTGGTGTTTTGTTGTTGGACTTCTGTGCTAGCCACGGTTTGTCCATAACAATCACCATGTTTGAACATAAGGTGGCTCATAAGTGTACCTGGTACCAGAACACCTTAGGCCGGAGATCAATGATCGACTTCGTAATCGTATCATCTGATCTACGGCCGTATGTTTTGGACACTCGGGTGAAGAGAGGAGCAGAGCTGTCAACTGATCACCACCTGGTGGTGAGTTGGATCAGATGGCGGGGGAGCCGGCCAGAGAGACCTGGCAAGCCCAAACGTGTAGTGAGGGTGAACTGGGAACGTCTGGCGGAGGATCCTGTCCGGGAGGTCTTCAACTCCCACCTCCGGAAGGACTTCTCACACATCCCGAGGGAGGTTGGGGACATGGAATCCGAGTGGATCATGTTCAAAGCCTCTATTGTGGACGCGGCCGCTAGGAGCTGTGGTCAGAAGGTCATCGTGGCGGCAACCCGAGAACCCGGTGGTGGACACCGGGGGTGAGGGAAGCCGTCAAGCTGACGAAGGAGGCCTTTCGGGCTTGGTTGGCCCAGGGGTCTCCTGAAGCAGCCTACAGGTACAGGCAGGCCAGAAGGACTGCAGCTGCGGTGGTCACGGATGCTAAAACTCGGGCATGGGAGGAGTTTGGGGAGTCCATGGAGAAGAACTTTCGGTTGGCCTCAAGGAGGTTCTGGCAAACCATCCGATGACTCAGGAAGGGAAAGCAGGGCCTTCCCCAGGCTGTTATCAGCGGGGGAGGGGGGCTGCTGACCCAGACAGAGGATATCGTCGGGCGGTGGAAAGAGCACTTTGAGAAACTCCTAAACCCGGTCAACATGTCCCCTGAACAGGGGGCAGCGCCTGAAGACTTGGTGGTGGATGAACCCATATCCCTGGCAGAGGCCACTAAGGTAGTCAAAAAGCTCCTTAGTGGCAAGGCACCGGGGGTGGATGAAATCCGCCCTGAGATGCTGAAGGCGCTGGACGTTGTTGGGCTGTCTTGGTTGACACGCCTCTTCAATGTCGCACGGGGGTCGGGAACAGTGCCCATGGACTGGCAGACACGTTCCCGGTGGGTGTTGGCCTCCGTCAGGGCTGCCCTTTATCACCGGTCCTGTTCGTGACTTTCATGGACAGGATATCTAGGCGCAGCCGTTGGGTGGAGAATGTCAGGTTCGGGTATCTCGGGATAGCCTCTCTGCTGTTTGCAGATGATGTGGTCCTGTTTGCCTCCTCGGACCATGACCTCCAGCATTCACTGGGGCGTTTTGCAGCCGAGTGTGAAGCGGCGGGGATGAGAGTCAGTACCACGAAATCTGAGGCCATGGTGCTCTGCCGGAAACCGGTGGATTGCTCCCTCCGGGTGGGGACAGAGTGCCTACCACAAGCGAAGGAGTTCAAGTATCTCGGGGTCTTGTTCACGAGTGAGGGTAAAATGGAGCGGGAGATCGACAGGCATATCAGTGCGGCTGCAGCAGTAAAACAGGCGTTGCACCGGGCCGTCTTGGTGAAGAAGGAGCTGAGCCGAAAGGCGAAGCTCTTAATTTACTGGTCGGTCTCCGTCCCAACCCTCACCTATGGTCACGAGCTTTGGATCGTGACCGAAAGAACGAGGTCTCGGATACAAGCGGCCGAAATGAGTTTCCTCCATAGAGTGGCCGGGCTCAGCCTTAGAGATAGGGTAAGGAGCTCGGACATCAGGAGGGAGCTTGGAGTTGAGCCGCTACTCCTTCGTGTCAAAAGGAGTCAGCTGAGGTGGTTCGGGCATCTAATTAGGATGCCTCCTGGACGCCTCCCTTTAGAGGTTTTCCAGGCACGTCCAACTGGTAGGAGGCCCAGGACACGCTGGAGGGATTATATCTCCCAGCTGGCCTGGGAACGCCTCGGGATCCCCCAGAATGAGCTGGTAGATGTTGTGGGTGAGAGAGAAGCCTGGGTCAGCCTGCTTGACCTGCTGCCACCGCGACCCGACCCCGGATAAGCGGAGGAAAATGGATGGATGGATGGAGTATCACAGAGATTGTGCACAGATATTTGAAAAGAAAACTCATGCATATAGTTGAACTATTGCATATATAGCTCAGTTAAAATGACTGAAAAGAAAGAAGATAAATTAACTAAATCAGCAATAAGGGTGAGCTTCCCCTTGTGGCACTGGCACCCAGTGACAGTCATCAGCCCGTGTGTGGCAGTCGTCAGCCAGTAGTCAGCCAGACAGAGGTCAGCCAGGCGCGTCTGCGACGGGTCAGTGGCGACTCGTCGAGAAGCCACATTTCCTGGGAACACCCATTGTTGTTACAACAGGTCAGCTGCCATAAAACAGTTTTATGATCACAGAATGGAGGAGCTGTGGGGTTTTGTTTTGTGTCATTACCTAAGTGTACAGATAGATAGATAGATAGATAGATAGATAGATAGATAGATAGATAGATAGATAGATAGATAGATAGATAGATAGATAGATAGATAGATAGATAGATAGATAGATAGATAGATAGATAGATAGATAGATAGTATGTCTCTTTTTGTAGACTTACTTACAATATGCAATAAGATAAGATATTGCTGTATAATACTGCTGTACTATATTGAATTTTGTTTTGCTACTACTACATTTCACTTCATAATATATTACACTTAATACGCTTAATTACCATAATATGTATCATGTACCCTTTTACACACTAGCTGACGCCTGCCACACACCAGCTGACGCCTGAAGTAACATCAACAGGAAGTTAATTTCAGTTGTTGTTGTTTTGTCAAAGACGTTGCTGGGGAGAAGGCAGGCGTTGATGGGGAGACGGACATCTGGACTACCTTGCTTATCTTAATGCCACCAGTGTCAAAACAAATGGATGGAGTTTATCAAAGTGTAATTGATTTGGTCAATGTGATTTGGTTATGCCTTTGATAAAGAGGCCTCTGTTTGATTGTCATCATTCCCACTGTTAAGATATTATGTCATGCTTGCACATGTATTTCTACTCAGTGCAGACTGAAGAAGGTTACATCAGACAAGAATGCTAACTGTAATGATAATACTTTGTTCCCCTCTGCAAGGACGCACAAAAAGTGGAAAGTTGAAGTCATAATAATGGTGGGATTCTTTCAGCCTTTTAAGCTTTATGTCCAGAAGAGAGGGACCAACGGAGAGTAGCTACACTTATGCAATGGAAAAAAGACAAGGGAAAGCTGGACTGAACGGAAGGAAAGGAAAGGCAATAAAGGAAAGAGGAGAGCATTATTTCAAAGAAAGTGCTGGAAAACAACACTGTGAAAACCTGGCACTTTGAAATAAGGTGGGAGCATTTCTTTGGACACAGCGCCGCATGAGATGAGTATTCCAGAAGGACCGCTGCTGGATCGCTGACATTGGCCAATCTGGGTTATTTTACCTCGACCACAGAGGGGAGGAAACACAAAAGCAGAGCAGTGGGCCAGGCCTGTGGTACATAGTGCTACTCTGGGAGAAAGCAACCCGGCGCCTGGAAAGAAACGTTATGTCACCCGCCTCACGTGAAGCTTTGTTGTGCTCTGCTGCCATGGCGATGGCGAAGATGATGAGGAGAATAAACGTGAGGGAGCAGCAGCGTTAACTGTTGAAGTTAAAGAGTGTTTGGGACTTACACTGCCGGTCAACTTCTCCATGAAGTAATGACAACATAATTACAAAGCCATTCAGGTGTTCCCAGTAGACTGAAGCCTGTTAGAACTGACACCGTATTGACTCATACCAGTTACCTACTTAACTTCCCTCTGGGACAAACAATTAGCTCCCTCTGTTGTGCCCTGTCCTTGGTAACCTCCCAAATTAAATTCATCTTGGCTAGTTTGTCCTGCACAGTTCTGTTCTAGGTAATTTGAGGTTTTCCAGGTTTTCTTTTATCCGGAGGAGTCCATCTGGGATCTGCCTCCATCCAAAGTGTGGCCTGGCCATTGCAGTCACCTCTGCCTTATTTCAGTGATGACGTTCTTGCTTTTGTTTTTTCTGTATAAAAATCCAAGGATGTGATTTTATAAGGCCAGAGGATGTCACACAGCCTTTGTGGACAACCTTCCTCACTTCCAACTCATGGAATTGTGACGCTTAGTCGATGGTCCTTGTCACCTGAAACCTTGGCATGCTTTAGCATCTCCTTGAGACGCATCTCCAGTATAAACCCACCCACATCATCATTAGACGGTTAAAGACCAAACATGGACACGGACTGCGTAGGCCGCTGTTTGTGTCCCTTATTTAACTAACATTTCCTGTGATGGACTAAAATGAGCGGAAACTGATGAATAGCGTCATAGTTTGAAGCATAGGGCCACTGACCAAGTGGTGGTATTTGACCTTGTCCTTTTCATATTAGCTTTAGTTTCCTGACAGGTCATGTTTTTTGGCTCTGTTGCTTGGACTCACTGATTTGACAGAGTTAGGAAAACACACCCAGGGTTTTCTTCAAACTTAACTTCATGTCCCTCTGTGTCCCACTGTTCTTGAAGTACCATACCAGAACAGTTTAGCCCCAGGTTCTACTACCGGGATTCTGGACTTTTTCACATTCCAACTATTAGTTATATCCGCTTAGATTGTAGAGGGTTGCGGAATGGCTGGAGCTGATCCCAGCTTAGATTGGGCGAGATGCATTTGGATATTTTCCAATGTGAGAGCTGTGTATTCCTACAGACCTCAGCAGTAATGACTTCATGAACTTCTTCAATGATAAGATTCTGGCCATCAGAGGCAGGGTTGGCGATCTCCTGCCCTCGACTACTGACTGTTTATCCTCAAGTGGACTGGCCTTGAAGGCCCTGTGGGCCCTGATGTGTGTTTGGATGGCTTTTTCCCATCAGCCTGGACCAATTGTCTTCAACGGTTTCTACTTCTAAATATTCTACCTGTCTCCTAGACCCCATCCCGGCGAGGTTGCTTAAATAAGTTTTACCTTTAATTAGCACCTCTCTACTATATATTATCAACGTGTCTTTACTAACAGGCCATGTACAGGCCAAAGTCCTTCAAAGTAGCTGTAAAAACCTCTTCTTAAGAAGCCCACTCTCGACCCAGAGGTGTTGGCTATCTCTAACCTGCCCTTCCTCTTTAAAATCCTTGAGAAAGTAGTCACAGATCAGTTGTGTGACTTTCTACATAATGGTTTAAGGATTTTCAGTCAGGATTTAGAAAACACCATAACACAGAGACATCACTGGTAAGACCTTCCAATCGCATCAGATAAAGGACTCATCTCTGTACTTCTCTTGTTAGACCTTAGTGATGCGTTTGACACCATTGACCATGACATCTTATTACAGAGACTAGAACAGGTGATTGGTATTAAAGGTACCGCACTAAACTGGTTTAAGCCTTATTCATCAGATCAATCTCAGTTTGTATATGTAAATGATGAAGCCTCGATGAACACCAGCGTTTCTCACCACAAGGTTCTGTTGGACCAATTTTATTCACCTTATATATGTTTCCTTTAGGCCAGCGGTCCCCGACCTTTTTTGCACCACGGACCGGTTTAGGGTAAGACAATATTTACATGGATCGGCCATCACGGTGTAAGCAATAAATATGACGTAATAAATAAGACGTAATAAAATGATACGACCGACATGAAGATAATTATCAAGTGCATACAAATACAACTCACCATTACCCCAAATTAGTGGGAGCCCTGAGCTTGTTTCTCTGCAATGAGCCGGTCCCATCTCAGGGTGATGGGAGACAATGACACCCGGCATGTGTTCTTTATGTCCAGTCTACTCTGTAACTTAAACCTTTAGTCCAGTCTACTATGTAACTTAAACCTTTAGTCCAGTCTACTATGTAACTTAAACCTTTATGTCCAGTCTACTCCGTAACTTAAACCTTTAGTCCAGTCTACTCTGTAACTTAAACCTTTAGTCCAGTCTACTCCGTAACTTAAACCTTTAGTCCAGTCTACTCTGTAACTTAAACCTTTAGTCCAGTCTACTCTGTAACTTAAACCTTTAGTCCAGTCTACTCCTTAACTTAAACCTTTAGTCCAGTCTACTCTGTAACTTAAACCTTTAGTCCAGTCTACTCTGTAACTTAAACCTTTAGTCCAGTCTACTTCATAACTTAGACCTTTATGTCCAGTCTACTCCTTAACTTAAACCTTTAGTCCAGTCTACTCTGTAACTTAAACCTTTAGTCCAGTCTACTCTGTAACTTAAACCTTTAGTCCAGTCTACTTCATAACTTAGACCTTTATGTCCTGTCTACTCCTTAACTTAAACCTTTAGTCCAGTCTACTTCATAACTTAAACCTTTAGTCCAGTCTACTCCGTAACTTAAACCTTTAGTCCAGTCTACTCCGTAACTTAAACCTTTAGTCCAGTCTACTCTGTAACTTAAACCTTTAGTCCAGTCTACGTCATAACTTAGACCTTTAGTCCAGTCTACTCCTTAACTTAAACCTTTAGTCCAGTCTACTCATTAACTTAAACCTTTAGTCCAGTCTAGTCTGTAACTTAAACCTTTAGTCCAGTCTACTTCGTAACTTAAACCTTTAGTCCAGTCTACTCCTTAACTTAAACCTTTAGTCCAGTTTACTCCATAACTTAAACCTTTAGTCTAGTCTACTCCGTAACTTAAACCTTTAGTCCAGTCTACTCTGTAACTTAAACCTTTAGTCCAGTCTACTCCGTAACTTAAACCTTTATGTCCAGTCTACTCCGTAACTTAAACCTTTAGTCCAGTCTACTCCTTAACTTAAACCGTTAGTCCAGTTTACTCCTTAACTTAAACCTTTAGTCCAGTTTACTCCTTAACTTAAACCTTTAGTCCAGTCTACTCCTTAACTTAAACCTTTATGTCCATTGCTTTAGGCAACATTATCAGAAAACACTGCATAAACTTTCTTTGTTATGCAGATATCCTCAATTACATCTAGCGATGCAGAAAAATTGGTTACGGCATTTGTTACTTCAAGACTGGACTACTGTAACTCCTTATTATCAGGCTGCTCTGCTAAGTCTCTCAGGTCTCTTCACTTGATCCAGAATGCTACAGCTCATGTACTAACGATGACTAAGAGGAGAGATCACATTACTCCTGTATTAGCTGATCTCCACTGGCTTACTGTAAGATCAAGAATCACATATAAAATCCTACAAAGCCTTAATTGGTAACGCACCATCATATATTAATTCAATTCAATTCAGTTTATTTTGTATAGCCCAAAATCACAAATACAAATTATCCTCTGAGGGCTTTACAATCTGTACACATACGACATCCCTGTCCTGGGACCTCACATCGGATCAGGAAAAACTCCCCAAAAAATAGTGAAAACCCTTTTACAGGGAAAAAAGGGAAGAAACCTTCAGGAGAGCAACAGAGGAGGATCCCTCTCCCCAGATGGACAGAATCAATAGATGTCATGTGACCAGAATCAACATAACAGAGTTACAGCACATTCAATGAATATGACAGAAATGATTCATGTAATGAATAGTAGGCATGGACCACGACCCAGATGACCACGATACATGTCAGCAGAAGGAGGTAGAGATGAGGGGCATCAGCAGGGCCGCCATGGCAGGGAGCAGGACCGGATCCAGACAGACATGATCCATGGAAGCTTGAGGAGAGGAAGCACAGAGGATCCCGAGAAGAAGTAGAGTTAGTAATGAGCATTAAAGAGACATTAATTCATCCAGAAGGAGAGAAAGGAGAAAATGGGCGAAAGAGAAGAGGAGAGAGGAGCTCAGTGTATCCTAAGATGTTCCCCTCTCTCTCTCTCTCTCTCTCTTCTGGATGAATTAATGTCTCTTCAATGCACATTACTAACTCTACTTCTTCCCCGGTGTCAGGGTTTGGGACTGCGGTTCATGGTTTTGTCCACATGAGGGCCTCAGTGTTCTAGATTTTGGTCACATGGGAGGGTGGTTTAATTTCTCATTGATTTCACCTGAACCTGGTTAAAGGGCTTTATAAGCCTCCAGGGGTATTGTGTCTGTGCTGAGTCTTGAGGATCAGTACATCCCATGTAGTGTGGAGGAGGCACTTCACTATCTTTGCACCTAAGTACTCTTTGCTCCGTGGAGTTTTGTTTTTCGAGATCCTTTCGTCATTACATGTATTTTTGGGGAACACCTTTTGTTAAGACTGTTTTTGATTGCCCCACTTCCTATGTTGTAAGATTTGGAAATCTTCTGATTCTGTTTTGCCGAGTGGATAAACCTGTCAATATTCAGTAAAGAAGATTCCTTGTTTCACTTGAACCACGTCGTCAGTCTCCGTCGCAAGACTCGGCCATGGAAAGTGACTCAGCAGAAGCAACGACTGCGTTTATGTCTCCATTTCCCCCGTCAGGAACAGGGGGGGACCAGCTCTACGCAGCGGTAGCCAGTCACGAGGCCACCGTGTCACGGCACGAGGCGCGGCTCACGCACCAGGAGGCTGTGGTGAGTCGTCAGGAATGGATCCTACAGGGATATCAACAGACCCTGGAGGAGGTCCTGAACCGATTACCTGCCCGGAGTTCATCCGAGATCCCTCGGTCAGCGTCAGAGAGGCACCCATCAGTGGAACCAAGGTTACCTACTCCAGAGAGGTATGACGGCAATCCCCGGGACTGCCGAGCTTTCCTAACACAATGTTCTCTCAGTATCGAGCTTCAAGCCTCATCTTTTCAGACTGATAGAGGGCGTATTGCCTATATAATAACTCTCCTGACCGCCAGGGCCCGGGCCTGGGCCACAGCGATCTGGGAACAGCAGGGGCCCGCCTGTGATGACTTCGACGCATTCAGGGAGGAGATGCGTCGGGTGTTCGACCATCCGGTAGGAGGGAGAGAGGCGGCTAACCGGCTATTTCAGCTACGCCAAGACCGATCTAGCGTGGCGGACTATGCAGTGCGCTTCCGCACCTTGGTAGCAGAGTGCGGGTGGAACGAGGAGGCTCGGATGGCTGTCTACCGACAAGGACTTGCGGAAGAGATTAAGGATGAGCTGGCCGCCAGAGAACCTGCATCAGGGCTAGAGAGTCTGATCGAACAGACGATTCGCCTGGACAATCGCTTGCGAGAGAGGGGTCGGGAGCGACTGTCGGCCAATCGTGCCAGTGCCGGTACCACTGCTGTCAACCTCGGACCTCCAACAGGGCTCCAAGAGCGGCGGGGTAGTCTGCCAGCTGAGGAGCCGATGCAGCTGGGGGGTACTCGGCTAACCAGAAACGAACGGGATCGAAGGATGAGAGAGAGGTGCTGCCTCTATTGTGGAGATCCCAAGCATTTCCGCTCGAGTGTCCAGCCATTGCGGGAAAAGCCCTGCCCTCTCCAGGAATAGGAGGACTGTGAAGGGGGCGACTATTACTCCTGCGGACGACACCCGGGGCCTGCAGCTCCCGGTCACCCTTTTCGGGGAGCACCGACAACATTCTCTACAGGCCCTGGTGGATTCAGGAGCGGCGGGGAACTTTCTGGATATCGACCTCGCCGACCAGCTTCACATACCTACGACACGCCTGGATCAACCCCTCGCCGTCACCGCACTCGATGGAAGACCTCTAGGCAAAGGTACGGTGACCCATATTACTACTCCTATTGATTTAACAATTTCAGACATGCATACAGAACAGATTACATTTTTTCTCATCTCATCGACGGAGTTTCCGGTGGTGCTGGGGTTCCCCTGGCTGGTCCACCACAGCCCTCATATTGATTGGGCAGGGGGTCAGGTGGTAGAGTGGGGGCCGAGGTGCAAGTCAACGTGCCTTCTTACCCGGGCGGCACCCCGGGTTCCCAGACCTCCCCGTATTCCGGAGTTAGCTCAAGTACCCTCCGTGTACCATGAATTAAGTGAGGTGTTCAGTAAGAGTAAGGCAACTAGTCTGCCACCCCACAGACCATTTGACTGTGCCATTGACCTCCTTCCTGGGTCATTGCCCCCACGGGGAAGGATCTTTTCCACAGAGACACAAGCGATGAAGGACTACATCACCGAATCCTTGACGAACGGTCTCATTCGTCCATCGGCTTCTCCTGCGGGAGCTGGATTCTTTTTCGTAAAGAAGAAAGGAGGGGATCTCAGGCCATGTATCGATTACCGGGGACTGAACAACATTACGGTAAAGAATCGGTACCCCTTGCCTTTGATGTCCACGGCGTTCGAACTTCTTCAAGGGGCCACCATCTTTACCAAATTGGACCTTCGAAACGCCTACCACCTGGTTCGTATCAAAGAAGGTGATGAGTGGAAAACGGCTTTCAATACACCCACAGGCCACTACGAGTACCTGGTAATGCCCTTTGGGTTAACCAACGCGCCAGCGGTCTTCCAAGGGCTCATCAACGAGGTACTCAGGGACATGTTAAATCAGTGTGTTTTTGTTTATCTGGATGATATTTTGATTTTTTCCAAGTCCCTCCACGAGCATGTTCACCAGGTCGGAGCCGTACTCCAGCGGTTGCTGGAGAATCATCTCTTCGTCAAGCCGGAAAAGTGTGAGTTCCACGTTTCTGAGGTCTCCTTTCTGGGCTTCATCCTCTCCAAAGGGAGTCTTCGCACCAACCCCAAGAAGACTCAGGTGGTTGAGGAGTGGCCCCAGCCGTCATCAGTAAAGGAGGTACAAAGATTCATTGGATTTGCTAACTTTTATCGGAAGTTTATCAGGAATTTCAGTGCGGTCGCAGCTCCCATAATCGCACTGACCAAGAAGCACTCGGGACCGTTCCAGTGGACCCCCGGGGCGGAACGGGCCTTTGGGGAGCTAAAGAAGAGGTTCTCCTCTGCACCCGTCCTGGCAATTCCCGACCTCTCTCTGCCGTTCGTGGTGGAGGTGGATGCGTCGGAAGCAGCGGTAGGGGCGGTGCTTTCTCAACGTCCGGTGAGTGGCAAGCTACATCCATGTGCTTTCTTTTCTGCCCGTCTGTCAGATGCGGAACGGAACTATGACGTATGAGACCGTGAGCTTCTGGCTATCAAGATGGCCCTGGAGGAGTGGCGCCACTGGCTTGAGGGGGCCCAGCAGCCTTTTGTGGTTTGGACGGACCACAAAAACCTGGCCTATATTCAGGGGCCAAACGCCTTAATCCCAGGCAGGCAAGGTGGGCTCTTTTCTTTAATCGATTCGAATTCTGTGTGTCTTACCGGCCTGGTTCGAAGAACCAGAAGGCGGATGCCCTATCAAGACTGTTCCAGAAAACCGAGGTGGAGGAAGTGCCACAGCCCATTCTGCCGAGTTCGATCATCGTCGCATCGGCCCGATGGGGAATCGAGACCTTAGTGCGCCAGGCTCAGAGGGAAGGGACAGAATCCAGGAGTGGACCTCCCAACAGGATGGTGGTTCCCGAGGCGGTGCGGGCCAAGGTGCTGCAGTGGGGCCACTCGTCACGCCTGACCAACCATCCAGGGATGAGCCGGACTCTAGAGTTCATCAAACGACGGTTCTGGTGGCCGGGGATGAACGCGGACGTAAGGTCCTTTGTCGCGGCCTGTGCAGTCTGCGCCACGAGTAAGAGCCCTCGTACTCCCCCCCCCCCCCCCACGGGCTGCTTCGCCCGCTGCCCATCCCTTCAAGGCCCTGGTCTCACCTATCCATGGACTTTATTACTGGGCTTCCACTCTCCCAAGGGAACACGGTGGTTATGGTGGTGGTCGACCGCTTCTCTAAAGCGTGTCGCTTTATCCCCTTGCCGAAACTACCCTCAGCTCTCGAGACGGCGGAGGCGGTTTGTGAGCACGTCTTCCGGTATTTCGGTCTTCCCCTGGATGTGGTCTCAGACCGGGGGCCCCAGTTTACGGCGCAGTTTTGGAAGGCGTTCTGTAACCTGATTGGGGCTAAGGCCAGCCTCTCGTCTGGGTTCCATCCGGAGTCCAATGGCCAAACTGAGAGACTGAACCAGGACCTGGAGACCACTCTCCGTTGCCTGGTCTCCTCCAACCCGTCGACATGGAGCAGGTATGTGATTTGGGCGGAATATGCCCATAACACCTTGTGCTCTTCCGCCACAGGTCTCAGTCCCTTCGAGTGCCAGTTCGGGTTTCAGCCTCCATTGTTCCCAGATCAAGAGGTGGAGGTGGGGGTCACTTCGGCCGAGAACTTTGTCAGGCGGTGCAGACGGGTTTGGCGCAAGGCCCGGGCCACGCTGCAGCGGTCGGTCCGGCAGTATCAGCGGCAGGCCAATCGTCGTCGCAGACCGGCGCCTCCTCTGCGTCCGGGACAGATGGTCTATCTGTCCGCACGGGACGTTCCGCTGCGGGTGGAATCCCGCAAGCTGGCTCCGCGGTTTGTGGGTCCTTTCAAGATTGTGAAGAAGATTAACCCGGTCGCCTATCGTCTCCAGCTTCCCAGGTCAATGCGGATCAACCCAACTTTTCACGTTTCCCGTCTTCGTCCGGTCAGGACGAGCCCACTGGTACCACCGGCTAGACCTCCGCCGCCTCCCCGGATCATCGATGGGGGGCCGGTCTATTCGATCCGTCGCCTGCTGGACTCTCGCCGGGTGGTGAGGGGCCTGCAGTACCTGGTGGATTGGGAGGGCTACGGACCGGAGGAACGGTCCTGGGTCCCGTCGCGGCATATCCTCGATCCAGACTCCATCCGGGCCTTCCATCGAGACCATCCGGATCGTCCTGGTGGGAACGTCAGGAGACGTTCATGGGGGGGGGGTTCTGTCAGGGTTTGGGACTGCGGTTCATGGTTTTGTCCACATGAGGGCCTCAGTGTTCTAGATTTTGGTCACATGGGAGGGTGGTTTAATTTCTCATTGATTTCACCTGAACCTGGTTAAAGGGCTTTATAAGCCTCCAGGGGTATTGTGTCTGTGCTGAGTCTTGAGGATCAGTACATCCCATGTAGTGTGGAGGAGGCACTTCACTATCTTTGCACCTAAGTACTCTTTGCTCCGTGGAGTTTTGTTTTTCGAGATCCTTTCGTCATTACATATATTTTTGGGGAACACCTTTTGTTAAGACTGTTTTTGATTGCCCCACTTCCTATGTTGTAAGATTTGGAAATCTTCTGATTCTGTTTTGCCGAGTGGATAAACCTGTCAATATTCAGTAAAGAAGATTCCTTGTTTCACTTGAACCACGTCGTCAGTCTCTGCTTTCTGCACCTGAGTCTACGAACCGGAGGGGGAGGTGACACCCGGAGTCTTCTCCTGAAGGTTTCACTCCTTTTTCTCCCCGTTAAAAGTTTTTTTTGGGGGAGTTTTTCCTGATTCGATGTGAGGTCCCGGGCTATACCCAATTAATTTAATTGAACAAATCAACACAGGTCACACTTGCAAATGCATTGCCATGCAATGATAAAGTGTGTTTGCACATGTTATGTTCACTGTAATGAAAAAGGGCTGGGGAAGACTTGGAGTCATGGCCATCACATCCATTATCATGTTCACCACATAATGTGCAAGGTCAGGGAAGGACAACAAATTAGAAGTATACAAGTAAAAGATGAGCACTGATGATCTCATGGAAAGAATGGAGAGCAAGCGCTGCATGCTGGCAACAGTGTGACTCATTGAAAACGAGGCTTGGCATTCACTCCGTACTGTCTAGCAGCTTTGGCCATGATAGGATGAGAAGCCTGATGGAGGCACAAGCTCTGTATCCATTACCAGTTAATGTAAACACACACAGAAAAGAATACACTATGCCAATGCAGTACTGTAGGCCCACATCCAGCCTGGAGCTGCCAGAGCTCAGTGCTGGCTGAGAGAATGGCTTCATGCCATGCACTGATAAGCTCAGCGGAGGCTCTTTCCCCCCCTCAGGAAAGTCCACTTGCAGTATCTGCCAGCTGAATGTGACAGCGTCCAGCCCCGTGGCTCCAACACTGGAGCCATCACTGACCAGTGGAAGATACTGCTTAGTGGGTTGTTGTGGGGTTGATAGCGGTTGTGTCAATGTTTTCTACTGTCAATGTTGTACTGGGCAGATATCAGATTAGATCTAAATAAGAGTCTTTCGCCTCAGAAATGCAGCTGATTTAGTACATTTGAATTTTAGTAATAAGTATTTATCAAGTTCAAGTGTTTAATTGGATGCACAACACTTACAGTAGAGCAGACATTGGAAGTGAACTTCTTCTTCTCAGGCTCTCTTCAACTATGTTTATGAATATTTGTAGTAACAAATGTGTTTAAAAGAAAAAACAGACTGTAAAACTGTGAATCCATGGCATACAACCTAATTTAGTACAGAAATTAAAATAGGAATAACAAATGTAAAATAAGATACAATATAAAATAGGATAGTGCAGACACTGTAGACAAAAAGGATCTGCGGTTTGTACAGGTCCAGGTAGTGGAAGCAGTATGAAGGTAAAGAGCACAGTGTGGAGTAAGTAAAGTGATGAGCTCAAGAGCTCAAAAGAATGAATGATTATGGTCCATGGGGTGAAGCCTGGTGGTGCAGGACCAGATGTTGGACTGTCTACCAGAAGGGAGCAGGCAGAACAGTTTGAGGCTGGGGTTATGGGGGACCCTGCAATATGCAACTTGTCAGGATAGATACTCTCAATGGGGCACCAGTAGGTGCAGAGCATCTGGAGCCCATGGGGAACCTTCTCCGCTGTGTTTGTGTTGGAGTCTGTGTGGGGAGACCAGGTCGGGTCTTCACTTATATATGAACTCAGAGGAACCTGAAGCCGTCGTAGTACCATTGATGTAAATGGGGGCGTGTCCTTATCCCTGCCACTTCCTGTAGTACACAGTCAGCTCCTTAGTTTTGAGGAAGTAGTTGTCCTGACAACAAGATGTCAGGAATCCGACGTCCTCTCTGAAGGACCATGTCATCTTTGCTGGTGATCAGGCCGACGTTGTCAGCAAACTTGATGTTTGTTTCAGCTGAGTGTGGCCTCGAGGGTGAACAAAGAATAAAGGAAAGGGCTGAGGGGCTCTGGTGTTGGGTGGCAGTTCAATATTTCTGAGCCTGGCTCTGTCCAAAAACTCTCTAAAAACTAGGTAATCTGTGATTGCATCCCCACATCATTGAGTGGGGTCAACTTTTTTCTTCAATTTCAAATCAATTTGAAACCTGTATTTTAATGCATAAAAAGGGAACACTTCATTCAATAAGATCACCTTTGACGCTGATGAAGATGGAGAGTGAATCGACTGGTTTGTCTTTGCTGCACGCTTGTGTACGCTAGCCATCTTTTGTCATCTTCTGATGGGGTCTAATCTAAGATGCACTCTGGTCCAATGGACCAATCAGCATAGGTTATGGGCCGGTCCATTTATCAGTGATAGGGATTCTGATGCACCCTGGAGCCTCCATTTTTGGGGGCTTGGGGTTCAGAGGCTATGGGATTTGGGGGTTCAGAGCCTATCAATAAAAACCAGCCCTAAAAATGTTTCTTTCAAAAAAAAAAAGAAATGGCACATCCTGGACTCACAAGTCAATATAAGTTAATTTGTCATGTTTATAACAACCTAAACAGTCTTAACTAAAATAATTATTAAAAATACTTAACTTCACTTAATCACATACTCCTACAATATAGAGCTATTTTATATATTAAAAAGCATCCGTTAATATAGCTACGATAATACAAATTAACTTTTTGTTTTCTTCTATCATATCATAAACCAATATACCACTAACATATATATATGGCCTTATTATCTCTCTTCACACAGGTTTTCTCTATATTATACCTTTTGGGATTTTTCAAATAGACCTTGTGAATGAGAAGATAATCAGGATTTATTATGAGATGCAAACCATTCGCAATTTTTACCACAAAATGGCTGGGTGCAAGAGGTTTAATGAACCTTTCCCTGATAACAACGCACACAAATATATAATTTGTGATTTTGGGATAAACAAAACAAATTGAATTTAACCATTTCAATTAAATTGTTCTAATAGTTAAAGTGTCAAATTTTAGTGTTTTCAGGAGACAAACATGACACTAACAGTATTATATCTTATACTTGCATACTTTTTTATTACTGAGAAATACATGTGCTTTCTTACATTATTACAGTATCTATTGAAAAAAAAGATATGACATTATCTGTACAAATGTTATTACAATATCAGTCTGTACATTTTATTACATTATTGGGTTTCATTACATTTTCAAGTTAAGTGCAAATCGTGTACATTTTCAGGAAATTGTTATTGAATATATCATTATTGGGTATGACATTCCACGTAATGGTCATTCAAGCACACACAGAACTCCTCTCTCTCAACTCCTTACCTTCACACGCTCTAATTTACCATCTTAAAATCAGCATCTGAGCCATGTTTTGGAGGTTCTAAAGGAGAGAAAGGAGAACATCTATCCATCAGCAACAATATTCAGGAAAGACGCTGTCGGGAACTCACGCCATCCTTAGGTCGTGTCTGACCATCTACCAGTGGGCTGGGTCTTATGACTGAGTTCCAGCAGAAGTGAGTTCATCGCAAAGCCTCGAGGTAAGATTTTGACGTTCCAAGAGCAAAAAAACATCAATAAAGCATTTAAAAGACAATCTCCAAAATGTTGTTGCTGCACTTTTCTAAACCTACAACTAATGGCATGTTTTTCTGTGAAAGTGACTTTCCACCACTGTTTTCTCTCTAACAGGAGCACACTGGATGTGCACACGTCCACATCCACAAATTGACTGGGAATCGCCCCTCTGCCTGCAGTGGAGGATCCTTCCAGATCTCTCCCGAGGCTGCCATCACCATGTTGCAGTTTCAGCAATGTTTGGCTAGGGGATGCCAAAGGAGCAGCCAACTGCTGAAACGGACTGATGGAGGAGAACAAGTGGAGTGACGCATGACCTCCTAAGGTTAAGTGGATTTTCATTACCATCAATAATTATTTATCACTGAAAGTTTTTTGTTTTTCTGTCCACAAAAAAACTAATAATTTAGTCTTCATATATACTTGCTAAACAATTATAAAACAATTTTATTCTAAATGTGTCTTGTCTGAGAAACACCATCCTCTGTGGGTTCTCTCTTTCTCTCTCTCTCTCTCTTCAGCCACCAACCAAACATTCACATAAATGCTCTATTCTTCTGCTACATTGAGGGCTGATGGGAAAGATGGTCAATCTCAAAAGTGGAAATCCTGCTTATTGGATGGACCGCATTTCTGCATGTTGCATGTTGATTACAAATACAGTCAATAACATGAACTGTGTTTGTATTATTTATTTATTTGTATTATTTGGGTTATTGTTATTATGAATATTATTAATGATCCATCTCTCATGCACACAAAAAGGATTTTGTTGCTGTTGTTGATTTTATGTTGTTTGTTTTTTCTCTATTTTGCACACTCTCGTTTGGCTGTTTATGTGTATCTGTACTGTCATCACCTTTTTAGAAAACAAGTTCAAGAGCAAAAAATAGATATATTTCAGACATATGAGGGAAATACCACTGCCTTCCAGCAATTAGATTCGCTGTTATATATGTACCGATATACGTAATAGTAGCCTAATATTGTATTATCACTGATGCCTTCAGGTGTAAGTCAGGTGTAACATCTTGGTTGTATGGTATATTTTTATCGACCATAGCGGTATAATAAATGTAATAGTCGAGAGTAAAATATCTGCAATATGTCAGTAGAATAAACTTATTATGTTAAGATCAAGTACATGCGCTTGCTACTGTAGTTGTTACTGTAAGAAAGTGGACGCTCTGTACTTTTTCCCATATGACGTGAACGCATCATGCGTATTGCACTTCTATCTCTTCTTCTCTCCTCTCTGCTGGGCAGCGGGGGGACGGCTTGTTCCTGGAAGAGCCAGCCTGCCTGCAGAGTCACTCACATTCCTGGCTGGGATTCAATGACTGAGCCAGACACACAAACACGGGGGGAAGGAGCCGTAGACTGGGGTAGAGAGAGAGAGAGAGAGAGAGAGAGAGAGAGAGAGACAGAGAGAGAGAGACCTAGAGGGAGCGCGAGGGAGAGAGGAGCCGTAGACTGGGCTAAAGAGGGAGAGAGAGAGAGAGACAGAAAGAGCGAGAGAGAGACAGAAAGAGAGCGAGAGAGAGAGAGAGAGAGGGGCAGGCTCAGCCTCTCTCTCCGACAGTCAGAGTGAACTGCGGGGGCAGACGGAGTGGATCGCAACAGTCCTCGACAGCGGAAAGAGCCTCAACTAAGGATTGTTTTATCGACCCGTATCGACTCACAACTCCCCCTTTTGTTTTCATTTTCGCCCACTTCGTTTTGGAATTCGACAAACAGGAACTTTTCGCTTCTCTGGAGTTTTGGAGAGACGCTTTTTTTCTCTTCAGATATGGACAGTCGGCCACCCAGTGCAGGGAGCGACCGGCCGGTGCACACTCTGTAGTCACGGAATACAACCGAGAACTCGCCTCTGGGACTTTTTACTGGATGTTTGATGAAGCGATTCGCAGTTGTGGTCAGTTCTCGGACACCGTGGATTTACCAGGTTCAGGGACGGATAGATACTCGCGATTCCCAGTCGACGACAAGAAGGATTTACGCTTCTAAAGTTGCAGGAAAAACATGGAGACTGTAAGTCGGCAGAGCTTCCAGCCTCATCCGGGACTGCAACAAACTCTCAAGCAGTTTCACCTCAGCTCTATGAGCTCTCTGGGCGGACCGGCGGCTTTCTCTGCCCGGTGGCAACATGAGCTCCTCTTCAAGAAGGAGGGCAAGGAGCCCGAGCCGGTCCTGCAGCATCTGCCGCCACCGGTGATGCCGGGCCCGCTGTTCATCCCGTCGGACCGCTCCACGGAGAGGTGCGAGACGGTGCTGGAGGGCGAGACCATCTCGTGCTTCGTGGTTGGCGGGGAGAAGCGACTGTGCCTGCCGCAGATCCTCAACACGGTGCTGCGGGACTTCTCCCTGCAGCAGATCAACTCGGTGTGCGACGACCTGCACATCTACTGCTCGCGGTGCACGGCGGACCAGCTGGAGATCCTCAAAGTCATGGGGATCCTGCCCTTCTCGGCGCCGTCCTGCGGCCTCATCACCAAGACGGACGCGGAGCGGCTCTGCAACGCCCTGATCCACGGAGGCGCCTACCCGCCGCGCTGCAAGAAGGAGCTGAGCGGCGGCTCGCTGGAGCTGGAGCTCACCGAGAGGAGCTTCAAAGTCTACCACGAGTGTTTCGGCAAGTGCAAGGGCTTGTTCGTGCCGGAGCTGTACAGCAGTCCCAACGCAGCGTGCATCCAGTGCATGGACTGCAGACTCATGTACCCGACGCACAAGTTCGTGGTGCACAGTCACAAGGCACAGGAGAACAGGACTTGCCACTGGGGCTTCGACTCGGCCAGCTGGAGGGCGTACATCCTCTTGGGCCAGGATTACTCGGGGAAAGAGGAGAAGGCTCGCCTGGAGCAGCTCCTGGACGAGATCAAGGAGAAATTCGACTTCGCCAACAAGTACAAGAGGAAAGCATCGTCCAGGGTGAGTTGATCTTTGGGGTTTGTGTCCCCCAACCCCCCATTGTCAAGATCCAGTTTTCAGCCTGTACCGCTCTGCAGCAGCACAGAGCTGGTTCTGCATGTCCCCGTCTAGATCCTTCTGGGCCTCAACATTTGGAGGGGCCCCATCAAAAGTTCTCAGCACAGCACTAGACATTGTCCCGCCTGGAGGGAGTGCTAGATTGGTTCCTTTTGAGGGTTTCCTGCTCCCTCCCCTCCCTAAATACTGTCCCCAGGTAAAAACATAAATAAGTTAATGGGTTAGGGTCTCAACCTTATCATACAGATCCGTGATATGTGTGCATGCTAGACTACTCAGCATTGGGTCATCTTTGACACATTTTCACTAATTGGGCCGTATCCAGCAATGACAACAGAACGCCTCTGCTGGCAATAAAGCCATTATTTGCCTGTGAAACACCTCTCAGGCTCACTTTTATTGGCCTGTACTGTAAATACGATCTCATTTACCAACAAATGGCTCAATGGGAAACAGTAAACAACAGTCAGGGTGTGTGTGTGTGTGTGTGTGTGTGTGTGTGAATTAAACATGAATTCAGATGTGAGGAAACAATTCTTCCTTTCTTCAGATTAAATGGCATTTCACTCTACTGTTTCTCACACACACACACACACACACACACACACACACACACACACACACACACACACACCCTGCTTGCGGAAGGGGTATCTCTCCCGTAGTCTACATTCCTGCTTGTTCTTTCATTGTGCGTGTGTGTGTGTGTTCCCATGGGAAGAGATACACTCCCAGAGCAGCAAGCTTATTGTTTTAACACAACATTTGCCAGTTTTGCATGTGTGTGTTGAAGCGTTGTGTGTCACGTTACATGTTTGTCTGTCTGTCATGTGCCTGGCTTCCTGTGGGTTTAATACGCGCTGCCATCAGTGTTGAAGGCTTTTCTGCGTCTTCCTCTGTCCACATTCTCCCATGTTGGGAGGGTCAGAATCAGAGCATCTATTCTGCCAGTTTCCTGTATGTTTCCTGCAGTTTTCGTGATCAGATACAAGACATACAACCAAAAAAAGCACTTTCAGATGGCTGAATCTGGTTCTCCGAGCTTCCGCCGGCTTTGTCAAACTGTATGAGGGGGTTATAATCTGTGGGTGCGCACCAGGCAGGAGGTTGCAGAGAAAGTAGTTGGGTGGTAGACTGATAAAAGGGCTCCCCCTCACAGCCCTCCCCTAGAAAAAAAGGCCAGTGCAGACATTTGCATGAGCTGTTACACATGAATGGAGTTGATGGAGCAGGGTTTAGAAGTATTGTGGTGGAAACATAATATGATCTCAACAAAGGAGAGCATTCAGCAAACATCCCCACCCCCCTTCAAACAGCCACCTACCCCGGGGCCAGCCACCCACCTCTGACATACACGCACCATGCACTCATCCCCCCTTCCCATACTTTCCGCTCCAGTCAGACTGAAACCAGAGTGGACCTCTGGACAGCAGACTTGTTGATGAGGCGCAGAAAGCAGAAGCAAAAGTGTTTACAAGGAGCTGCCATCCAGCGCTCCACCGAGGCTTCTCCCAGAGGAATCTGCCAAAGTAAGAGAGATCGGGAGACCACTGAAGTCCCGAAGAGAGCCAAAGTCCTGCCATGCATGGTGAATACCCACTCTTGGCACACACTTCCATTCAGACTCAAGTGGGCACACCTCAAGCAGGGGCCTCTTCTATTTTTATAAGTGCCGACGGGGCACCCAAGTGTTAAGCCCAAGCCTCTACCCGGCTTTTTAATTTGACTCCCCCCCCCCCCTGCATGTACCATGTACGCTAATGAGGGAATACATGCTGGGTGGGAGTCGAGGAATATTGCTCAACTTATGGCAACAGAGCTCCCCTTTGTCAGCACATTTCAGCACAGCCGAGGCACTTTGAAAAGGTTCTTGGCGGATGTGTGTGTCGCGCCGCCTTCTGCCGTTCAGCACACAAGAAATTGCCATCATCTGCGTGCCGTCAGCGGAGTAACCGGGCAGCTCTGTGAATATTAATGAGGGTGTTTCAAAAGTGCTTGCAGCAGTCTCGCATGCAGACAGACACAGGAAGCGATATTGTCACACTTCCCTGCTTGCAAATGCTCTTCAGAGAGCTTCCTTCTGAGAGGCACTGAATCACAGACCAAGAGCGGCTTTTTTCAGCATGCCTGAATTTTTTGAAAGGGTTTGCAGCTAAAGTTCACTTTCTGTTCTTATCTGAGAGGATACGAGGCACAGAGCTGATTGTAAACAGCAG
Source organism: Cottus gobio (assembly GCA_023566465.1). Lineage (NCBI taxonomy): Eukaryota > Metazoa > Chordata > Actinopteri > Perciformes > Cottidae > Cottus > Cottus gobio. The sequence goes on from CM042215.1 coordinate 28,489,800, forward strand.
CGAGTCAATGCAGCGCACTATTGAATTGTTTCACTTTAAATGAGTTCATGTGCTGGGTGGGGAACGCTTCTCCCAGCCAGCCCTGGGCTACACGTCTCTTGGTTTCTGGCTGGTCCACATGTGGGTGGCACACATAATCAGTGGCTTTCCCCATCAGGATGTTTAGATAAGGGTTGCGGCTGCAGATTGAGTGTGTTGCTCACTTCATAATTTGCCCTCACGATGATGTGATTTCTACCCGATCCGTCTGTTTATGGCAGATATGAAGATGAGAACGGGGAAGGGCTGTCGGGTGAGCTTGTGCTCGCCTCAAATCCAGTCGGTTTAGGTCCAACCTTTTGGTTTCGGAAATAAAGCGTATTATTCTTTGTTGAAGTCATGGAATTAGGCACAACATTTTGTTTGCAGGCGAAGGCTCATTCATGTCTCCTGCAGAGAGGTGAGGATGCTTTAGCTCACTGGTTCTCAACTGGCCTGGCTGCGGGACCCACCTTCACCCCAAAGGACAATTTTAGAAGTTGAAAGAACTTAAAAAATGAATTTAATGAAAAGATAGTACAGAATATCACAATATGCCAACTCAAAAAAACAAGCTAGAAATATTCCCTTTAAAAACCCCAAAGTGCCTCTTAAGGACACAAGGTAATACAACACCCATAACAATTTAGTAACTTCAGCCTTTTTTAACTCGAAGGTGCTTTCATGCACAAACGTGGAATAAAAGAAGTCCAGAGCTGAGAATACTCACTCCCTGAATCTATGACCAACGCTGCACTGTGGAAATAATTCAGTGTCTTGAGGAGCAGCTTTTATCCACAAACTCAAAATAAATTAATTGCAATTCAAAAAGATTCAGGTATATAAAATGTACTTTTATTCTGATTACCTCATCAGTAGCTAAATACTGAAAAACATTGTGCTTTGAATAAAATGAAGCAGCATCACTTCAACTAGGGCTGGGCGGTATGGCCAAAAATGCATATCACGGTATTTTGTAAGATTCTGGCGGTTTCACGGTATATCACGGTATTAACATTAATTTATTGACGCCGAAAAGGACCTGCGGCCACCTGAACAGCTGTTCACCGCTCGTTGTTCACCACTCGCTGGCCAACTCCCTCGCAACTGCCCAGCAAGCTGTGAACAGCCGTTTGTGTGGCGTGACTTTCTGTCTGTCTCTTCCGGGGTTTTTTCACCTGCATTCCCCTGGGTCCTAAGTCCCTCCAGGTTCAGCTTCTTTGCAATACATCGTTTTCTAAACTACGTTGGACTTTTCAAACCCTCCAGCCAGCAGACACAGCTCCTCTCTGGGCAACACGTTGTGTTGGTGCATCTCTGGTCTCTCTTGTTCCTCCTGCATCGCTCTTTTACGTTTTTTAATGTAGCGACGGAGTTTCTTCTTTCTGTGATAGTGAGCGGGCTGTACCCAGCATGCAGTTCGGCGGAGTAAATTTTAAAAAATGTACAATTATTAGTGTTACAAATTGTTTATGTGTCACAAACTGTTGTTTTGTGGTGTTGTGCCCTGTTAAAGCGCGTTAGTTGCGGGTTATTAATTGTTGTTATAAAATTAAAACCATGACTCTAAATCAATGCACGTAACACAGATAACTCCTACTGCTTCGCCAGTGACTACGGCTGGGCACCGGTGTGCCGGTATGTGAAAAAGTCATACCGTACGTAAATTTGACACCGGTATACCGGTTGAAACGGTATACCGCCCAGCCCTACTTCAACCTGAGGTATAACACTGACATGGACTTGAGTCTGGAGGGATTCATACTGGGAGAACTGGGGATGTTTTCTGCTCCTGAGTCTCAAAGTCTCGAGTTATAGTGAAAGAAATGGCAAAAAGTGACACCTTTTGTCATTTGTGTGGTTTTAATATTTGTTTCTAAAGCATTGCACTTCAATATCTGTCTGCCATTCTCTAATGCGCAGGAACTAAAACTTCCCCTTTTACTTACCTAACCCTAACCCTGAGAAGCCCCACTGCTGCCTGGGGTATCTGGCCTCCAGCTGAAGGGGCCGCTTGTTTCAGGAGGGAGGCGGGGCAGTGGTGGTGGGGGCCCAGAGGAAGTGAACTCCCCAGGGGGATACAGGCCCATGTCCTGTTTCATATGCAAGGCGCAGTGTTGGCTAAGCCTGCTGACAGCCAGCCATGTCCACAGGGTGCACAGGACAACAGCTGGTAGCTGTGCATTTCAATGGCTGCTGGCAAAATGCGACGTTTTCAAATGTCTGCTGCAATTTTGTCCTGAGTTTGTGTGTGTGCATGTGAGGAAACGTGTTTTCAAGAGATTCAATGCTGTATTTTCTGTTTGGTGGTATAATTTAGAATTTGTCTTCTGTGCTTTGAAAAGGAGGAAGCCACCAATTAAATTAGGCCTGTATAATGAGTGCTCCTGCCTGGCCAGGCTGCCAGTCTGGGTTTAATGGAGGACAGTCAGTCCATGCTGTGGGGCATGCTGAGGGTCAGAGAGATCAATGGCAATGTGTCTTTACGTCAAGTGTGTTAGAAAACTCCATCACTTGTCGGGCTCAATTAAAGCGGACTGACAGACCAACACTGACACCAAGAAAAGAAAGGCTTCCTTTAAAAAAAGAAAACCCTGTTTTTAAGGATTTGGACTGTAATTTCCTGAATGCTATGCAAATACAGGTAAATTAAAAAGAGGGTGTTTATTTTGTTGTTAAGTTTGTGTGCTGAAACTATTGTTAATGACATGGCAAGGTGCTAAAACTATACTCATTTGTCTTAAATCCTCCTGTGTTCAGAGGAAGGTCTGAGCGATGATTCTGATGATCTTCCATCACAGCCATAGACAGCAGAGCACGACAACACATGAGTAATACACCTTTTACGACTAAAACTAGTGCATATATGCAGTTTTTTTAAACAGGGAAAACCTGCCCAATATTTTCCATTGCACTGTCCTTTCCATTTATTAATTTCTTTCCTTCAGGTATGATGTCATTGACACGCCAGCCGGCACCAGCAACTGAGTTAGAAATAGGGTTGGGAGATATTTAATTCCCCTACTGACGATATTGTTTTAAGAAACAATATGCAACATGATTGTTCATAAAATGAAGCATGCATCCATACAGCTTAGCTTAGCAGAAGCTTAGCTTTAGCTAAAAAGCTTCATGGCTTTCTAATAGACCCGTAGGTAGGGCTTGGTGCTGAACCTTTGTTACTGAACACAACGTACCTGCAGCATGGGCTACAGACTGTACACTGCCGAAGACATCGAATACAACATACGATCAGTTCTTTTTTTGCTTATTATTTGCTTTCTTATTATATCATACATGTTTCAGGTTTTAGACTTTTCAGACAAACCTCTTGTTCATCTGCTTGTGTTTAACTCTATTTCTTTCCAAAGAAAACATTTGTATTTCTCAAAGAAAGGAATACATATATCGGTACCAAATCTCAGGTATCACATTGGCATCCTTTGCAATATGTTCCAAACAGTACCTAGCCCCACCCAGAGTCTGACCCCCTGCTTCTATTATTAAATATGTAAAAATCTGTCATTCTGTATCTCAGAGGATAACGTCATCTTGAGCTTTAAAAACTTCAACATTACTTTATCTGTGGCGAATAGCAGAAGTATCATTCAGGAGGAGACAGTGACTGAGGAGAACAAGAAAAGGTTCACGCCCCCTCTGCTGCGCTCCTACCCCTGGCCCACTGGCTTCTACATCCATCAGGAGCGTCTTCATGGACAGATGGAGGAAGCGACCGGCCAGGTACCTCATGAAGACCTGGCTGGTCGCTCTGTGCGGAGGAGGAGACCAGCGGCAGGGAAGACAAGGCTCTCCTGGGCTTTTGGTCCACCTCCCACCTCCCCGCCTGTCCATTCAAAGAAGACAGAGGGGGGGAAAGGTTCCAAGTAATCCATGTAGCAGTTGTAGGGAACCATGCATGCAAGCAGTCTGGGAATCGAGCATGCGAAGCTCAGAGCAAATGCGTTTGAGGAGCCAAGAGCATGCGTGGAAATGGAAGAGTACTTCCTCCCACTCGGTGAAACCCCCTCTCAGAATATTCATGACCTTCTGATAAAGCGGGAAGCTAACGAGCACACTCGGCTTGCAGTGGCTACTCTTAAGTCTCCGAAGGACCTTGAGCGTGTCTAACTGGAGATATTGTGAGAGCGGCACGGCAGAGGGAACCCGGTGACCTCCTCCAGGTGTTGCGTGGAAAAGAAGCTCTTGATGCTGCAAGTTGCTGTCTGACATGACCGTCGGCTTGTGGACGACACTGTGTCAAGATTGGGCATTCAGTATTGATGGTAGGGTTACTGTAGGCGGTGAGGTCCCGCATGTTTATTTAATGACAGGCTCTTTGAAATATTCATGGAAACACATGGCACTGTAAGCCAAGTTATTGTCCTAACTACACATCTCCAAGCACCGTCCTCCAACCTCTTTCGCCTCCTTACCTGCCCCCAGGCTTCTGCATCAGCAGGGCTCCAGCATCACACTGAATTAGCATTTTAGCGTCTGCCAAGTGGCAGAAAGCTTCAAGCTACATGCAGACTTTACAGTGAGACCAAACTGGGAAGTGTTACCAGAGAGCAATTTGCAGGTGAAAAGGCTGCAACATTTGAAATGTTCGGACGAGCTTCTTTAGGGCCGTTCAGACAGCAAGGAAGGTATTTCAACACCCCATCTACACAGTCATGTAACTGAAATGCTGCTGAATATGGTTAGGAGTGAAAGCATAACCCTGAGGTACCCCGACCCTAAGGTCAAACCCCAACCAAGACATAGATGTCTTCTGGCCTCATCTGTTTAGAGCGAGGAGCGTCATTTACACATACATTGTGCAGATGATGCACATCCTCGTCTTATCCGAGAGCACTTATGCTATCTGCTTGTCTTGACCCGGAGGCTTGTATTGCACATTATCACGGGGCCAAAAGTGCGATTCCCCCCATCGTCTATGATGTGTTTTGAAAAGATACAGCGTCTGACTGTGGTAACGCTTGAGAGGCATCCCATCTGATACCCACGTAGGACGGACAGTACCAGTCATCCTTGCTGGGTTTTTTCTTAATCTGCTATCAGCGTGTTCAGCCCCTAAAATGTCATCATTAAGGACATGTAAGTGTGTGGGGATTAGCAGCAGGACCGGTGGATTGTGGGTTTCAGACTGGAAAACTCTGCTGGGACGGCTTTCATTTGGAGGTGGAATTGCCGGGTGGGGGTTTTACTTTGTGCTGCGTCAGCACAGGAGCGCCCTTTGTATACGACAGCAGTGTTGGCCTCTGGAGTTGCCCCACCCCCCATCCACTCTCCCCCTCTGCACCCATATGTTTTGAGGAGCAGCCAGCACCACGCGACCTTTCCCTCCCCAAATAAAGAGGTGACCCACCTCACCCCTCCGCTTGAAGCGCAGTCGGCCAATCGCGTGCTGCTGAGCAACTCCCACGGGACAGATGGCTGTCTGACGGAGGCAGCTAGACTCTCACTCACTCACACACACACACACACCATCCAACAAATTAACAGTGCCACCGCTATGCGAGGAAACGTTTGCATGACGAGAGGTGCACTCTGATGCGTTTCAGTTTTCGTTGAAGGATTTTGGGCCTACACAAAATATGAAAATATGCGCGACACATGGGAACATTTGAATAGCAAAGGCATCCTCTGCCTCATTTGGTGTGTGATTGCGCATGGGGCTGGTTGAGTTTAACAGTGTGCGTGTGCTTGTTCTGTGCCTGGATCAGCTGTAGGAGCTGTTGGAGAAGATTAGCATGAGCTCACTGCCTACTCATTTCCATCCCCATCTGCCTGTCTCCCACAGTGATGCTTCCCCTCATCCCCAACCACACACACACACACACACACACACACACACACCGAACACTACAAACTACACACATCCATGAGCACAGACATCCACACAGCACCCAGATTCCACCCCCGCAATGCCTGCTTAGTCTTCTAATGAATACAGAAGCAGACAGAATCACGTGCATGCACACACACACACACACACACACACACACACACACACACACACACACACACGTCAGCTGCACTATACCAGCACAGGGCCTAGAATATCCTCCAATGGTGTCCTGTCAGAAGCCAGTGGTCCATCTCATGCTGTTGGGACAACAAGTGATGCTGGCCTGTTTAATCCGAACGGCTTCACCTTAATCGTGTCTAAGTTTGGGAAGGACAGGCAGAGACAGAGGAGGCTGATACAGGGAGGTTTTCAAGCTAATAATACACTGTGCTAATCTGATTTCTGATGGAACTGGCACGATTCCTCCAAGGAGGGAGCTGCCAAGTCAACTCAGCAGGTTTGCAGGATCTCTGTCAGGGGGCTGGTCGCTGATGGTAGTGAGAGACAGGTTTTTATTTTAAAGAGGCGCAGCAGCAAAGCTTCAAACTGAACACTGGTGTGTTGGTGGAGTGAAAAGCAGAACTTTTTTTCTTCATATACCTTTTGTTGCTCAGCCTAAAAATCCCATTGGAATTCTGCTCCGGGAACTGAGGAGAAACATTGGGTTTTATGATTGTCACAAATCTGAAGCTCAAACTATGAAGTTAAATTCTTATTGTTCTAGAATTCACGTCACAGCTATGTAGTGCATAATGCACCAGGCTAAAAATAAAGAGGATTAACCTTCGACCAACATTGGCCTTCAGTGTTTTTACCATCTGGCTCATCTTTATCGTCATGGTACCAGGCAAAAATCAAGGAAATTCAGTGTTTCAAGTTTACACTGCACATCTGCTTTAACTTTGATTGTGTCCCACCACAATATCTAGTGCAGTCCCAGCCTCTCCATATCTCTTTTCCTCACTAAGACAATGCAGGTCTGTTTCAATGTGTGTGTCCTGAAATTCCTTTCGCACAAACCCTAGTCCACAGAGCTTTCAGCGTCTTCTTCTGAGCTCAGATGTTGTGGCGAGAGGGCCCTGAATGCCCCACTGCCCCTTTTGAAATAACGGTGTGTCAACTCTCAAAACAAGCATGTGGCGGCCAGTCCAAAGGCAGACATTGAGAAGAGTCTGAAAGGAGGTGTATTTTCTGTTGTTGTGAGGCAGGCCGGGTCCTGGGCAGTCTCTTTGTTTTTTTGCATTGACTCTGCAAAGGGGGGGGGGGCTCACACTGGCTTGGCCTCAGCCATGTGGAAGGGCAGTTCCCAGGAGCTCTGTGAGGTATAATTGTAAGAGTGCGGGGGTGGGGGTGGTCGATGTATGCTGGCTGGCCATTGTCACCTCTTTTGTGTTGGGTATCAGCTGTGGATCTGATTGTGGGACGGATAGAGGTGATAACCCCCCACCCCTCCACTGTTGGATGATCAGTGCTCCCAAAGCGCCTGAGTCATGGACCAGTGCTCATTGTTTGCCTCCCCCTCCTCCATCCTCCCTCTCGCGTCTGTTTGCTCATCTCTCTGGAAGCGGCGCCGGTGCTGCTGTCCGGCACAAACAAAGAGGTGAGGCGGCCCACGCAGCACACGGCTCTTTTTTAGTAAAGGTTATCAACAATAACGCTATCGGTAATAACTGTCTCTCACATAAATAAATGATAGCTTTGCTGCTCCACATGATCCGCCGTCTGTGGTGGGCCAAACAATTAGAATACCAGTACTGCTATGTGGAACAATATGGTGTGCTTTAACGTTTAACAGTCGAAAATGTGACTTTTCAAACAATGTATTGTTCAGTCCTGAACTGAAAATCTGTCTGTTTGGGTCCAAAAAAGTTATTAGATCAAAGAACGAGAGTGCCTTTTAAAGGCCTTAAAGTCCCAGTGCAACACATGTTCAAGCATCTTTAGCTTTTCTACAGCGAAAATATCTGACAAAAGATTTAAATCAAATCCTTCACATTTGATTGCAGGGGCGGGGGCGACTGTGGCTCAGTGGTTAGCAAGTCAGTCTTTCAATCAGAGGTTCGGTGGTTCAAACCCCAGCTCAGCCAGTCCATGTCGTTGTGTCCTTGAGCAAGACACTTAACCCTCATTGCTCACCATTGCTGTGTCTACGTTCTACTGTATATCATGTAAGTCACTTTGGATAAAAGCGTCAGCTAAATGTAATGTAATGAAATGTTGATTGGACCGTTAAAATGTGGGTGGGCTTAGAATCTAGCCCGATACAGAGATACAGAGATACAGAGGACTGCGGCTCCACACACCCTTCCCCAGTTTCAGATTGATTGATAGATGGATATGACATTATTTACATTGGTTGGCTTGTAAGCACAAGACATTTTTTTGTGTAAGACGAAAAAGGAAGAAAAGATCACTGGATTTTTATATATATTTTTTTTTTGCACATAGGTGCAAACTATGATTCGGGGATGTGATCTAAAAGGGTTCATTTTAGATTTTGCCCTTACTACACACCTGAGGGAGTATTTCCATACCAGAGAGAGTAAGAGTCTTTGAGGATTATGAACATCAGTGCTTTTTCCTTTGCAGGGATTATTTAGGTGTTACAGCTGTAGATGCTTTAGACTCAGAGCTGACGTACGCACGTCTTCTCTCAGAAAAGGTGTATCTTCCTGGCAGTACAAATGCCTCTGATCTTTTGTTTAGTCTGCGCTGACTCATAGTCGATGTCTAGCCGCTCTCTGTTGAGGCAGCAGGGTTAATCTTGAACTGGATTAATCAGGGAGTGGACCAAGCTGCCCCATTGTTCCAGCAAAGCAACTTTGTCCTGAACTTTGACTGGCCATTATAACGCACAACACTTTTCATAAGAAGGACTGTGAAGCCAGCTGTTGAGACACCACTGAGCGTGGATGTCGTGTTGGAGCAGTGCAACACAGAGAGGTTTGGAGGGGGAGATGGACCCAGCCAGTGAAGGGCAGGTTTAGGCGGGTTCCAGCCGGCGAGGGCAGACTGGAGAGCAGGGTTAGACCCAGCTGGGTGGAAAGCAGCGCTCCTTCAGGCTCCCTGGGCAGACACAGGAGCAAAGTGTGTGAGCTCGTGGCCGGTCGGGAAGTCAAGACGACGGGAGACTCAGTTCACTCCTCTGGAGCACAGCGTTGCAGGACCAGACTGGCCGAGCCTTCCATTCCTCCACTTGCAAGTCATTAATCCATCCCATCCCGCACTCCGGCAAATGAAGCGGCCATGCAGATGCTAAATAAAACAATATGCTGAAAGGAGATCCGTCCTCCTGGCACGGATGCCTGCTTCTCAGGTTCAGGAAGCCTCCACCAGGCCCGCGCCTCCCCCCCTCCCCCTTCAAGTCAACCCATTGATTCCACGGTCCACGCCCCTCCCCCATCCACACTATTCATTTCTTATTGCAAAGCACACACACATGCAGATGCAGAGAAGAGCAAAACTCATTTCTGCGTGCACACACACACACACACACACACACACACACACACACACACACACACACACACACACACACACACACACACACACACACACACACACACACACACACACACACACATACAATCATTACACTCCTACAGAGCAGACAATAGACCTCTTGAAGTCCGTGGCGTATAATTAATGTAATTATAGATCTCTAAGACAAAGTAATGTGCGGTGTGTGTAACCGCCTCTGACCCGCAGTGAGCACAAATACATTATTCTCATTGTCTTCCTTCAGAGGAGCACAGCCAAGGCTATCTTGAGCAGTAGGACATCTGTTTATATAAAACCCACTGCCATTTATATATGTCTGTCCCGGGTGTGCCTCTTTGTGTGTGTGTGTGTGTGTGTGTGTGTGTGTGTGTGTGTGTGTGACAGCACTTGGCTGAGCTGTCACACTTTTCTCAACGGCGTTATCATGTCTGCCACATTCTGGGACCGAGGCTGCCTCCAGGTTTTTCTCTACTTGTTGATCGCCATCAGATATCTCTACTAATATCTATTGGTGTGGTATCTCTTTCTTTGGTTGCTTTTATTTTTTTCTTTGAGCGAGTGTGAAACCATACTGAATAGCTTTATATTGGTGAAACTTAGGCCTTGACAATATGGCACAAAAACACACAGTTGAGTATAAATAATAACATAATAGCACCACTTGCATATCCATCAAATGCAGGTTATTCTATGCACTGTCACCATCAGAGGGTTATAAGTAGAATGCACACACATGCAGACGTGAAAGTTTGTCCACTAATTTATAATTTTTTTAATTACAGTTTACAGCCCTAACTCAGACAGCTACTGTAGCCAGCTATCAGCTGCAATAGATTGGATAATTGGAAATTACTGAAAATAAAAATGTTGTGCACATTTCAATGGCACAATTTCTAGATCATGAACATCATGCAAAAAGAAGAAAAGCCCTAGAAAATCGTTCAAAATGAGTTATTAAATGAGTTATTAAATGAGAGACTGAATAAGAAACAGATTAAAAAGAAAAGAAGTAACACTGGTCTCCGTTCTGCTTTCTACTGTTCCAACCATACTTTACGGCGCTTCTGTGACGTGGAACATGACATGACCAAAAATAAAGAAAAGGTCATTCTCATCTTCTGGCAAAGGGAGAGGAGTCTCTCGCCTACGCTATATGACTGTTTTCTCAAGAATAAAACCCCACAGAGGAACAAATCTAGGGTAAAAAGGATATTCATCTCCAAAGCACATTTGAAGAGAGCATATGGCATGTTGCACAAATCTGAGACAGAGATATGAAGATCATGATCTAGTGGAGGTAAAGATCACCTTATTTCGTGCAGCATTGTGTAATATGTGTTTTTTTCCTCCCTCGAAGTGGTTTCAATTCTCAAAGATATAATTACATATGAGCAAAGATGTAAGATCCACTCACAAGTGGTTGGCCCAGATGCATTTCTGGTTCTAAAGCCAAGTGGAGGTGTGTGCTGCGGTCCTTCTCATCTGGATGTGGGCACTATCTTGACCAATCATGACAGCAGACAGAGCGCTGAAAGCCGGTGCTGGTTCTGAGTATCTCTGGTCCCACAATGGTCTCATATGGTTCCCATATGGTCTAACGGTTAGGATTCCTGGTTTTCACCCAGGTGGCCTGGGTTCGACTCCCGGTATGGGAATCAGGTTTAGGGGCGACTGTGGCTCAGTGGTTAGCAAGTCAGTCTTTCAACCAGAGGACCGGGGTTCAAACCCCCGCCTCAGCCAGTCCATGTCGTTGTGTCCTTGAGCAAGACACTTAACCCCAGTTGCTCCCCGGGCGCCTCACGAGGCTGCCCACTGCTCCTTAAAGGATGGGTCAAATGCAGAGGATAAATTTCCCCACTGTGGGACTAATAAAGGGGTTTCTTCTTCTTTCTTCTTCTTCAATGCCCACATGTGCTTTCTCTCACTCGCACACACCTGGTGTGACTTCACACTGTACGCATGTAAGAAGGGCCACTCAGAACCACTGGAAATGAAAATGAAAAAACCTTGAAACCTTGAAAATGAAGGCAGAAAGTCCCGTAGACCTGGATGTTCTTCACAATAGCCCATGAGGAGATGTCACCCTCAGTATTAAATGAATTGTGTGGAGTCAGTCAGCTACCATCTTTAAACACTTACATAGTGGAACCATCAGTGTTGTCAACACAGTTCTCAATAGGTGGATAGGGGTCCTCGAGGGTCTTTCGTGGCTTTATAAGGGAGTTCCTCAGTGGGGTCTTTTTTATGCTTCCAGGAGATTTATTCATTTGGCAGACGTTTTTGATCAAAGTGACGTACAAGCCAAGCCACAGAGGGTTAAGGAAGAGCCTTCAAGAATATCTGCATTAACGGTCATTCCATGTAATTCAGGGGCATAAAGTAGTTCCTGGGCCAGGAAAATTATATTTCTTGCTAATTGAGAGAGTGAAAGAACATATTAGGTGAGAATGTAGTTTCGGAAAAGCCAGGTCTACCAGCTCAGGAGCTCAGGAGCACACAAGACTTCCTTCCGGCGTCATTCATTTTCACAGATTGTAGTGAATGAGAAGACGGATGGATGGACCGATGCCTCAGTCATTCCTCCTCCTCCCCAGTGGCAGTAATGAAATGATAGATCCCTGATGTGGATGGGAGCAGAAGTGGAGGGATGACCTCACAGCCACATGATCGCCGCGGAGGGACAAGCCGGCGGGTAATGTGTCCATTAGTCTTCCCTTTGCCAGAGGAGAAACCAACCTGGCTGGGAGACGGGGACAGGAAGTGACACGAGTTCTGCTCTCTTTCCTGTGAATCACATTGCACTGCTTTGGAGGCATTTGGTCACAGATCACCGTCTTTTGGGTGTTTCGTTTGAATGAGAGAATTATAAACTCCGTTTTTGAAAGTTACTGTTTTGGATAAAGATCGCCAGATCATGATTTGATGATCTTTATGATGTGCTAAAGAAATAATCCAATAATCTAACCCTAAAACTATTTAGTTAACAAATATGCTTGAGGATGGAAAAAGCTTTGTCACAACAAGTACAAGTCAAAACCTTTCTACTGAAAAGCTGAATCCAACCATTGTTGATTCCATGTATTGGTCTAACTTTTGAAAAAACATCAACCTCTGCAAGGGACCATGGTTTCTACTGGGGGATCCTGTTGTTCCTGGTCTGGCCCACAGATCATCCCTGGGGTTCAGAGAGGTCGCTGATACCAGAGTTTACTCCGATGCCAGGCCCCTCCCCCTGTGTGGGGTGACTGTCAGTGGACAACAGCCAGAAGCCTAGACAGGGCTTTTTGTTCAAAATGAAAACACAGCACATATATGCACAAGCGAACCCATGCGGTGTCACATGTTCACCTGCTGCACTCTGGGACCTCCCACTTCCCCTTTTCTCAGTACAGCAACGTGTCGGCCACAACATCCCTGCAGACGGAGTCGAGTTGAACTTCTGCCACAGAGCCGTGGCAAGCAGAGACTTAGACTTCTGGTTTCCACACCACACCCACTTCCTGTGATGTCTCAGCCCTGCGGTCGGAGGCGTTTTCAGCTTCAACAGTGTTAATTGTCAAAATACTTTTTTTTGTCCAATGTCAGGCTACACACATTTGGCATTAATGGATACATTATTTCTGATGAGAAGTCACTAGACTACTTAGTATTATTCAGATGGCTTCAAACAAACTCAGAGGTTAGACAAACCTGTTTGGAAGAAGGCCCATGATGAAGTGAATGAACTCACACAACTATGACCGATATTGAATATCATAAAATACTGTCTGAAGGAAGCTTTGCCTCCAGTATCAAAACATGCATGTGTCAACCCAAACTTCAGACCCTCCCACCACTGGGAAGCATGTGATTTGGCTCCAGAGTAAAGCCTCTCACTTGCTCAGCCTCTCCCAGAATTCATCAGTGGAACAAAATGTCCGGCTCCGGAGTGGAAAGCTCCAGTGTGTGCTGGCCAGCCAGCTCGATTTTGAGGCTGCCCAGCACCCTGCAGTGAACCAAAGGGCCTCTTTGTGCTCTGCCCTCACAAAGATGTACCCCGAGCAGCAAAGAAAACCAACAGCGGTGTCCTGGCTCGGGGTGGGAGGGGGGTGGTGTTGGATGTGCAGCCCTAAGTGGAAGAGCCGCCAGAATTGGAGGTTACAAATAAGAACCGGTGAATAAGCCAGAGAGAAACAGGAAGGACGTTTTCCATCCGAGCTGAAAAGCCCCTCCCCACTCCTCTTCCTCATGAACTAAAACATGATGACTGCGCAAATGCTCACGTTCGTCTCTGCGAGCTGCAGTATCCAGCAATTAGGGTTTCCTCTCGTGAAATTCCTCTGTCACATGAGGTAACTGTTCTCCAGAGCAAACAGGCTTTAGAGCCCACGGTGACGAACAGGGATCGTATTTTGAAAAGGAATAAAGCAAACTCATGACTATCAGCGCCTCTGGCAGTCATAAACAGATAGCCAGATCTACACGCTGCTGCGTCTCCACTAACCCACTTAGACTGGGCTCTATTTGTGCTGCGTGTGTGAGTACAGTAGTGTTAATGAACTTTGAGCCCTGTCTGTGATAGTAAAACCCAGAGCCGCATGAGCGCTGCTTTCTGCCCTTGATAAGTGAGGCCGGCCACTGCGGGACCCGGGTATCAGCTTTACAGCATCAGATACGCACTCAGGACCTGCTGCACGCACACACACACACACACACACACACACACACACACACACACACACACGCGCACACACACACACACACACACGCACACACACACACACACACACACACACGCACACACACACACACACACGCACACACACACACACGCACACACACACACACACGCACACACACACACGCACGCACACACACACACACGCACGCACGCACACACACGCACACACACACACACACGCACGCACACGCACGCACGCACGCACGCACACGCACGCACACACACGCACGCACGCACACACACACACACGCACGCACACACGCACGCACGCACACGCACACGCACACACCCACACACACGCACGCACACACAGCGTGGGCCACATAAGTGTTGCCCGCTGGCCGTGTGCAGGGCGCGTCGTACAAAGTCCCATTCAGAGTGTTAATTAGGCTAACCTGAAGTTCAGCGGCCGCGGGTCATTACAGGAATAGCACCAAAGTCCAATGGAGGACGGCTTGAAATGGGTTGCGTGGTGTTTGTCTGTGTGTGTGTGTGTGTGTGTGTGTGTGGGGGGGGGGATCGATGCTACGGGGCACAGCCAGCACCAGCCACCACGCAAAGGTCTATTTTAGTCTGTTAGCTCGATGGGCCGCAGACAGTCAGACACCTCTGTGGTAGAGAGGGAGGAGGGATGGAGGAGGGAGGGAGGGAGGGGAAAAGCGATAATGGATTTACTTTAGTGTGTGTTTCAAGGTGCCAGACAGCATCTCTCTCTCTCTCTCTCTCTCTGTCTCTCTCTCTCAAAGTGGGCTACGCTGTGGCTTGAGCATTAAGCTAAGGCAGGCGTGTGAGAAAAAAAATTAAATAAAAACTACTCTCCTTTTCATGCTTGGAAAGAGCTGCAGCAAGTGAGACGTGTGTGTGTGTGTGTGAGAGAGATTGAGTCTAATGCACCGCCTCCACTCAGCGCTCTGCATTATCCCAAATGCTGCTGCTGTGATTGGAGCTGTAATGTGGTTGCTAAGCAAATGCAGTTTTCTTGGACTAAATCGGAATGGGCAAGACTGCTTCCTGGCTGGCTGTCTGGAGGGCCGGGCTTGGGCGCCGCCGCCGCTGCTGCGTGCTGACATGACTTACACACAGAGATGAACACACACGCACATGGAAGGGTTATTTGATGACCTCTTCTCATCTGTCCACCGGGCAACACCCAAACACGTTCTCTCCCAGCTGCGATTATATTTCTCAGACCTCATAAATTGAGTCATTGTGAGATCCCACCCGCTGATAGTTGACTTTTTCAACTATTTGTCATATTCGCAGCTCAGGGTGACACAATGGTGACTAATAATGAGTTACACAAATCAGAGCGTGGCCCTGGGCCTCAGTTCCTCATGGATCAACGAAAGAGGCCGCAGGCCACAGTAACACTGCTCGTTGCTTCAGGCAACCAGTTTGATAACTAATGTTTATGTATTTACAAAGTCTAGCTTTAAATGGATAGTTAACCGTGACTGTGGTGAGCAGGGTCGTCCTTCGATCAGAGGATCGGCGGTTCGATCCCCGGCTCTGCTTGCCCATGTGGATGTGTCCTTGGGCAAGACACTGACCTCATAGCTGTGCCTATGAATGTGTGTGAATGTTAGTTTGTCCTGATTGGCAGGTGGCACCTTGTGTGAATGGGTGAATAATGACACAGTGATGAAGACTAGAAAAGCTGTGCAGTGCATTCACATCACCATGCATGATGGGATCACCACAGCAGATGGAGTTTGGAGAACCAGTATTATATATTTTCTGAATACTTTCACCGACAGCCCCTTCTGGTTGTCTACGCTCTCGTCGAAGCCAGGAAGACTCTTTTGTCAAAAACAGCTCAGGTGAGTTTCACTAGAAACAAGAGTTTGTTAAGAACCGAGGGGAACACGGGGAGTATACGTGGAACCTGCTCGGTCAAATTCTGAAGCAGCGATTGAAGATTCAGAAAAGATGCTCTACATCGTACAAAGGCAGGGAGTCATGTTGAGAGGTCCAGTCCCTCTCTGCTCTCTGGTTGCCGGTCGGCACGCCAGCTGCTGGCTCGTGTTTCCGGTAAGGCGAGATGGTAGCTGGGGGTCAACTGTCCGTCAAAGAGCGAGATGGAGGCGCGAAGGTTGGGGGGTCAGTTCTAGAAGGTGGCTTTAATTAAAGCAGTAGCCGGTTAGTGGTCAGCACGACACGGTTTTGTCAGCCCGGGGCCCCGAGGTGCATGCAGGGATCCACTTTCAGACATGCTGGGAGTAGTAGTATGTGTGAGGGTTGTGTGTGGGAGCAGGATGTCATCTGCTTTTAGCTTCTCACTGAGTGTCACGTTTCCCCACCTTACGTCTCACTGAGTGCAGGCGGAGCCGACGCCCCAATACACTGTCCTTTGGGGATAACTTGTCTTTGAAGTTGTTTACATTCCATTTGCTTATTCAGTTTGGACACAACAGAGACATCCACTGTGCTGCTGATGTGTGCTCTGTATGATAGCTGATATGCAAAGGTTGAGGCAATTGAATTGTGGATCCACACTGACATTGCTCGTTACACACTAATGGTGGATGTGGCTGAACTGTGTGTGTGTGTGTGTGTGTGTGTGCTTGATAGCTGTTATGCACATCTTGTGGCTCTTTGTACAACACTGAATCAAGCGATAGACTCGTGGGTTCAAAAAGGAACATCAGAGACAAATCTTATAAAAAGTGTATCTGTATTTTTAAAAGGTCCAGTGGTGCTGAAAGACAGTTCTAATAATCAGATCGTAATTAATTTAAAGAGAAGAGATTTGAAAAAAAAGAATTGTGGAATGGAAACTATTTTAGTGATATATTTACCAATAAATTAACACATTACATTATATTAGAGCTGCAACTTCTGTTTACTTCAGTTGTAAACTATGTTCCATGTTGTTTGAGTCAGAGGGTAAGATTAGTTTAGCTTAACTTAACGCAGAGCCTGGATACAGCTAGCCTAGTTTTGTTAGTATCAATATATTACCAACAATGAGCCGGCGGCTAGCAGCTAACAGCGCAAAGACCTTTTAATATTTAATGCTCACGTTTTGGTATGCACTTTGTCTTCTGAGTTGATGCTGGACACCCAGTCTAATGCTGCCCGACTGCATGGCTGCCTGTTCCAGTTCTTTAACACCACATCCTGCAGAAGAGCCTCTGCTGCTGGAGCCTTTCTGCTCAGTGTTAGTGAGGAAGGCCTCATGTGGGCCTGACCTGATTCCAGCCAAGCATCGCGTGCCTGACCAGAGCGTCTCTCTGTTCTCTTCCTCTTTCCCATCCATCCATCCATCCTCTCTCTCTCTCTCATCCATTCTTCTCTCGCTCCCTCTTTTTCCTCTCTCCTCCCCCCCTGTATTACAGTGTGCCTCATCGCCCATGCTGTTCACTTGAACACACACACACACACACACACACACACACACACACACACACACACACACACACACACACACACACACACACACACACACAGGGTCCCAGCATGCCTACCTCAGTGGAGCTGAACTGAACAATTTCACAGAGCCTTTATGGCAGACAGTTGCACACCTCCGTGTTGTTCAACGGGACAGGAGTTCAAATATCTGGGTCAAAATGTAGGAATAAACTGGAAAACATCTTTTTAGATAACAAACCGCAATATTATTGTATCTGCTCCCTGATAAATAATAATTATAGAAAGGGAAATGAGCATGCCGAGCTGTTCACTTATTTGAAGAAACGTTTCCTGTTGGATGCAAAACCATCAGTGAGGATTCACTGATGGGTCCACACACACACACACACACACACACACACACACACACACACACACACACACACACACACACACACACACACACACACACACACACACACACACACACACACACACTGATGAAAAACAATTGTTCAATTGGACACTAGGTGTCCCCCCCCCCCCCTCCTCTCCATTCTTCCGGTTGGGACACAAAAAGATAGCAGGGGAGCCACGCCAGTGTTTTAGAGTCTTACGTAAGAGTTCTTAAGGCATATACAGTATACTGTATAATCCTGCTGGCTTTTTGGACTTCACCTCATATTATTGTGGCGCACAACATAAATAGGGCTATTTTCAGTGAATTATGATATAGAGAAGATGGAAATTGCATGAATATCCTTGGCGTTGTGTTGTTTAGGGTCCTATGCAACCTAAAAGTTATTAAGATGGCTATCATGCAAATTAAAAGACTGGTGTCCACAAATGTTGCTGTCTTGAACAGTGTACTTTCATAGAGATCCAAACGACCTGGAATTGTTTAAAGATCAGCAATAAAGATGTTTTCAAAGTGCCATCCATTGGCAGCTTCAAAGACGTCTATAGACACGTCGGAGGTCAGGTATGCGGAGGTGTCTGAACTTCTGAAGTTCTAATCTTTTGATTCAAACTACGCTGTACCACTTCGTTTGTCTCCTTGGAGTCGGTGGCAGCTCCAACATTTCCAGGCCTTCATGCCTTTATTTTCCGGATGGCAAAGGTCACCAGCAGCATCAGAAATAGAGCAGCGGCCGCTCTCCCCCGGGTGCATGCCCTGCTGGAGCAGTGCAGGGTGGGAAACAACACCATCTATCTTCTACCTCAGCATCTACAGAATGAAACCGATGCCCTTTTTGTGGGAGGCCCACCGTGCTTATGGGATGACCTACTTGTATATTTGGTGCGTTGCACCTCTGTGTGTTTCTTTAAAGCGGCCTCGCAGGGCCGGCCCATGCTGGTCACGGGAGAGAGGACGGGCTGCCACCACTGCTGCGTCTTTAAAAACTCTCTCCAAGCTGCTTTTCAGCTTACCAGCGCTGCAAACTAGGTAATCGCCCCTCAGCACGAAATGGCTTATATACCAACTGCAAAGTACGCACAATTCATTTCCAACGCCACCTCACCCTGCTCGCTACTACTTAATCAGATTCTTGTTTTTGCTGTTTGGGTTCTCACTGTTATGCGAGTGGGTGCTGTTGTTTACCACTCGCTGTTGTTTGGATGCACAGCACTTATGCTTATGGTTGGTGAATATGAGAGCGGAAGGGTGTGCTAGGCTGTGTGTGTGTGTGTGTGTGTTTGCGTGACTGATCATTTCAAGCCTTCTTCCTGGTGGCAGGTGGCACCAATATGGTGTTACAGTGCTGAGTGTAAACCAAAGATATATACAAGGAAGGGAGAGGGGACGGTAAACATGCAGAGTGCGGTGCACAAAAAGTGAAACACAGGAGTCATTTTTCTTTTTAAATATATTTAAATTTTCAGTAACAACAAGTTAATCTCTTAACTATTTTACTAAATTATGATTGGGAGATAACATCTAAGAAGTCAAATTCTTTTTTTTTTTACCAATGTACGGGACCTCTATCCACATCCTTCACATAGATCACGTCAAGTAGGAAGTGGCGATGATGATGATGATGATGATGATGATGATGGGGTGGTGGTGGAACGGAGTTGCACCAGGGGGTTGGTTTTGGATGAAGCCATGGAAAGAGTTAGCCAATGAATGGTGGGGAGGCAGGCAACTTGTTGTCTGAAAGTGAATCTCAGGTGCCTTGAACCTGCATTCTTTCCACCAGGGGGCGCCTCCTCTGGTTGTATAGAAGTCTATGCTTCATGTGTTAAAGCTGCATTCTCTCTCCTGACCACCAGGGGGCGACTCCTCTGGTTGTATAGAAGTCTATGCTTCATGTGTTAAAGCTGCATTCTCTCTCCTGACCACCAGGGGGCAGCTCCTCTGGTTGTATAGAAGTCTATGCTTCATGTGTTAAAGCTGCATTCTCTCTCCTGGCCACCAGGGGGCGACTCCTCTGGTTGTATAGAAGTCTATGCTTCATGTGTTAAAGCTGCATTCTCTCTCCTGGCCACCAGGGGGCGACTCCTCTGGTTGTATAGAAGTCTCTGCTTCATGTGTTAAAGCTGCATTCTCTCTCCTGACCACCAGGGGGCGACTCCTCTGGTTGTATAGAAGTCTATGCTTCATGTGTTAAAGCTGCATTCTCTCTCCTGACCACCAGTGGGTGACTCCTCTGGTTGTATAGAAGTCTATGCTTCATGTGTTAAAGCTGCATTCTCTCTCCTGACCACCAGGGGGCGACTCCTCTGGTTGTATAGAAGTCTATGCTTCATGAGTTAAAGCTGCATTCTCTCTCCTGACCACTAGTGGGCGACTCCTCTGGTTGTATAGAAGTCTATATAAATGACTCTACTTCTCTCTTGATGTATTCCCTCAGTAAACATTGTAAACATGAGTTTATGTCTCAATCTCTAGTTTCAAGTCTTCTTCAATACAGCATGATGTTCATTTAGTAAATTATGCTCATTTAGAGAAATCCGACGTTTAAGACGATTAGCCTTGTTTTTTGTGTGAAAAGGTTTAACACTTTCACAGTGTGTTTTTTTTATTCTATTATTTTGGTCGCCTAAAATATTCTTATTTAGCCAAAATGCCTGAACTCAAGGCTTCAGAACTGTAACAACACAAAACAGTCTGTGACTACATCCACTTCTTAATACAGTCTATGGTTCTTCAACATCCCTCTTCACTGTTTGGCAAGAAGGAGTGAAAATAACTAAATACAATCTTTGTCAACTACCATTGATAGGATGCACTGATTGGTAGAAGCATCAGATTTAATATTTTATAGATGTTTGACTTTTGTCCCTTCTATCCGCTTTTCATTTTTTACGCTACAGTTGCTTTCAAGGAAAGAAGCTTCCTTGTACCTGGTCTAGAGATTTGGATTACATTGCAATCAACGAGGGGAGACTCTAATGTTCGGCACTCTTAAGCTGCAGCCTTGTGTGATTTAAGAAAAAAAACTCTTGGAAAAAGTGAGTTTAGTAAGATTCTGGCAGATAACTTGTGTGTTCTGGTGACAACACCCCCTTCCTCCAATGTTCCTTTCTCAGCTCATATGCTTCCCATCAGGCAGAGTGATCTACATGACGTCAGTGTGTGTGTGTGTGTGTGTGTGTGTTTGTGTGTGTGTGTGTGTGTGTGTGGGGGGGGGGGAAAGAGCCATTCCTGCTTTCCAGATGTGAGAGAGGAAAGGAGGGAAATGAGGAGAACAGGGGGACCAAAGCGAGTGTGACTCTTAAAGAATCCTCCTGGTTCCAGAGTACATGTCGTGGTCAGTAGTGTTTGCCACGTTGGAGGTGGATCCCCTGTAACCTTTACTGACACCCTTGCAGCCAGATTGCCTCAATCCGCCCTCAAACCACAGTTTCCTCATTTGTTCACTCTGGAATCCATTTAGTAAACACTGCTATTAGTTGTTTTCTCCTTCGCTGTAGCCTTGGCCTTGAATATTCTGGCCTCCACACCTCCTCTTCTCAGATGCCACAACAGCTTCTTTCTGAGGTCCTCAGTTCTAACCCAGCCATACCCAAGTGGGCTGCACTGCTGATAGCTGCTCTGGATGCATCCCAAACTTTCTGTTGGCCTGTAATTCAACCTGACCCCTCTCTGACCCGACCCCGGGCCGTTATAACTACGGACGTAAAGAAGGGCTGTGACTTCTGGTCATTAAAGGACATTTGCCGCAATTAAGCCTTTAAGTGTCCCTCCCTTGATTACTTCTCAAGATAGTGTTTGTAGAGTGAGTCTGCGTTTCTAAAGGCCAGACGCAATCGCCACCCAGCACCTCCCCCTTTCCTTTTTGTTCTACTTTTACAGTGGTCCAGACCATAAAGTCAGTCAAGAGGTGGCTTTGGCTGTTTCACGGTGAGGTCACGAAGGGTCGTGAACCTTATGTGACACCTAGAGATGAGTATTCTTCTGCAGGTCTGTGTCAAATACACGTTTTTATCAGTTGGCGTCATAAGGGCTCCTAATAGGGTACATAGTTCTCTATAATTACACAACTACAGGGCTAAATGAGCTACTTGACACTGCAAAACGACCGTCCACAAAGGGGAAACGGTCAAAATCACAGGATCTCTGCACAGCGCCGCCATTTTACCCTCATCCTGTGAACTCTGGGCAGAGGACTGGAAGTCAAATGCCGACAATCCGACCTCCTCAGGTGACTTGACCGGGGTGATCTTGGTTGGAGCCTTGTTGTCTTTAGACGCCAGGTTTATATGGCTCCAGGGTCAACTGGTCACTGTTTTACAGGGGTGGAAGCTAGTTCACAGGCAGCCCAGGCCCCTCTCATGCCATCTGCTAGCCATAAAGTCAGCCCAGTAAGCCTGACTTTTGTACTGTTTAATGGGGCTCTCTGGGGGTGAGGTGGGAGAAGACGTAGGGCTTCTGTTTCGCCTCTTGCCCCTCACTTGTGGTCTGCAGTTTGATTCCTCCTGAGAACATGATAAGGTCAGAAGTTAGCCTGTGGCATCCTTTTGATGTGTTTCAGCTTCGGGCTTCTGGACTTCTTTGTTTCCGTTTTGTTCTTATGATGGAGGGCACGGCTCTGAAGCAAGAAGCACATCAACTGTCAGTAGGTTGTCATCGCGAGCTCTTGACAGATGTAGTAACCTGCCAAACGGCCGGCCTCTCTTCATCACTTATTGATTGCTTGCAGCAGAAGGCTCGCTGAAGGTTACATGAAGGATGTTGCTGCAGTATTCAATACACATCCCGTTTCAAAACAGCTGACGGCAGTGAAGATCTGCTTCAAGAGACTTAAAATAGATAACATGCAGAAACGACCGCCGACTTGTGAGTGACATCACTTTCAAAGGCGACGAGGCCTTGCAGAAATGTCAGATAAGAGAGTGAGAAAGGAAACATGTGAGCATTCTCAGCGCCACCAGAACTAGACGGGACAGAGAAAAACAGCCGGGCCACTGGAGAGGTCACAGATAAATGAAATGGTTCCCCAGTCTGACATGTATCCTCCAGCACAAAACCACGGAAGAGCACATTCGTGTCCTGCAGCCGAAATTCCAAAGGACTCCAAAGCGAACACATTTGACGTGTCGGAGTTGATGAGGTTCCTGCAGAGGAGCTGACAGCAGTTAGCGGCCCACTAAAGAGGGAGACTTTTGTCCCAATTACAGCTAATCCCTTTAGTTGCAGAGAAAGTGGAGACCCCCTGCTAGCTTGCTCTGACAACACAGAGAAAGCTATGTGGAGAGGAAAGCTAAGCAAATGAGGGGGAAGTCAATCCTTACCCCCCTCCAGAGAGAGAACAAGTCAAGAACTATGATCTGTCTTTTGTCTTTGCGAGTCATCTGCCTTTTCAGATGAAAACGTGCCACTTTTCAGCCAAAGCTTGAAATATGTTAAGTGGAGAGACATTAGCCAGACCAATCCTGTTATGAGCTTCAGCCCAGGGGAAGGGGCTTTCAGGGGGAGGGCCCAATCTTCTTAAGTGATTAATCACCATGTGAAAGTGAAACCTACTGAGGGATTTTATTTTCCACCTTAAAATTTCAGCTACCCTCATTGAGCTGTTGTTTCTTTTTCAACACACAGTTGTATCGAACCTTATGAAAAGCATGCGCTGTCAGGAAGCATCGTTCACAATAACCACAGAAAGGTGTCCGGACGCCAGCGAGGACCCAGTTTTCTCTGGAATCGTTCAATCAGAACTTTCAGAGTAAGTTTCTCTCCAGGGGACCTTTTGGAAAAGCACTGCAAGAGGAAAAGGTGCATTTTTAACTTCCGTGTTGACACGACCTCATCATTAGCACGGGAAGAGTGGTTTGTCAACTGGCATCATTATGCAAACTGTGGGGTTGCAGGAGACGGCATTTAGCTGGGCCCGGGTGTGAAAAGCAAACACATTTGGTGAAGCTTCACCCATAATTACCTCATTAGGTGGTGCAATGAAGGAGAAGGCACTTATTTCCCCCGCCTACAGGCCTCGGGCTATGCGCTGAGAGAGCGATGTCAGCGGAGCTCTGTGAGACAGGAAGAAGTTGGGCATATTGCGATTGCGCTGGGGGTCAGCACCTCTCCACAGAGGAGACTCAGCTGTGTTTCCTGTTAGCAGCTAATCTGTGTGGGCGATGCAGTATGAGCGCATCATTAATCAGCCGTGTTGTGTATGGGCATCTGTTTGTATGTTCTTGGCAGGGTGTTTACAGGACTGATAACACAACCAGCACTGACATTTCTGGATGAAACTGCCCATTGCTGAATGTGACGTTAAGCAATCAGGTCCTAACGATTAACTGACGGATGGCCCAAATCCATCGAAGTATAAAGAACTGGATACAGCGTTGGAGGCGAGGCCATGTCTATTCCTGCTCAGAGTCAAAGTTTGACTTTCTGTGGTGTTACATTATGCAGATCATATGGAGGTCCTCAGTATCCGCCTTCCAGCCACTCGTCCTCAGGCTCATTGACTTGATTCAGCTGTCGGGCTGTTTATGTCACAACTTGTAGACCTTAATCATTTAAATATATGCTATTCAAGTGTTTTACTTCTACAAACTGTATCCGTTAGAGATATCTCTTTCCCAACGTGAGTCTATGGCATCAAGTGATGGACGAAGAAGTCGTATTTTACACAGTTTGGCCGCTATGTCAAATTGGCTTCAAAGCCACCATCCCCTCCTTCTCCAACACTTCCCCAGTTGGGGTTCCCTCCTGGTCCTGTAGCCCTGCACCCTTGTATCCTGTACCCCCCTGGTCCTGTAACACCCCCCTTACCTCGCTATTTCCTTGCCTTTTATAGGAAGAGTTGGGGCAGCGGGGCCTTTTATGAGCTGCTGCTCACAAAGCAATTACTGCGCTTTAATGAGGCTGTCTGGAATTTCACAGGCCCCCTCCGCCGTGTCACTTAAGCCAAGTGCAGGAAAAATATAAAACCAGTACTGAGAGGCAGCCGCCCATCTCGAGACGGCAGAATGAAGAAGGGAAGAAAAGAAAATCCGTTCACATGTGCATTGTGTGCACTGAAATTCAAATAAACCAGCTCAGAACTCACGTTGTAGTAAAACATGGCATTTTGATTGCTTTATACCAGAAGCTCTTAAATGTTGTCCTGGATACCATGTGGTCTCACATTGGGGACCCAGACCTGAAGAGGCCCCCACATGTATAAAGTCTACACTTTCTGTCGGGAAGCACAAATAACGAGCGTGAAGCTAATGATTATAGCAGTAACTCTTACACATGCTCTGATGGGGATCATTTCAATTAAAGTGAAATTAGGCAATTGCTCTTTTTGCTGGAACCCCCTGAATGACCACTTTGTGAGTGGAGGCTTTATTGTGCAATTAGTCTGCTATGATTTTATGCTGAATGCCTGAAGATGATTTGACTAACTTCTTTCTTTTTTCTTCTCCTTTTCCATGGCTCTGTGGTGTGCTCCTGCTCCTGTGATCCATCTTCAGGTGAGTGCCATTATCTGTAGTTCTTCACACGTTCTATCTCTTATGTTCCCGTAGCTTCAGTCACAACACCATGTTAGATGTAGCAGGGCCTGACCATTTCACCTCCATCTCAATCTACACATACTTCCAGAAGCACTGCTGCTTTCACACAACACTATCTTCCACTGGAGCTGCAGTAAAGAAAGACCAGAAGAAGAAGGGTTGGTCATGTTACACGCAGCAGCGTACATGTGAACCTGTGTTAAAACTTTGTAAACTGCCTGGAGGGAGGCGCTGCAGCGTAGGGAGGAAGGGGAGGGGAAGGGTGCGGTGGTGAAACCCTCAGCGCAGACCGACATGGGTTTAACCAAAATGGCCGCCCACCACAGGCCCCGGTGAGATGGAGCCGGGTGTAACCACATGCTTCGGCTATCTTCCACGTAGCAGCGGGGCACGCTGCGACCTACAAAGTGCTGCAGTGCACAGCCAGGCTTTGCTTTGTTCAACCCCGTGTCTCACAACGGTTTGTCGCAGCTTTCAGTTTGGATCAACTTGCTCCTCCAGGCGCCTCACAGCCACGGAGCTTGGCAGAGAAGGTTCAGCCGTCTCTGTCAAGTTCCTGCTTGACCTTGGAAACAGCAGTTTGAAAAATAAATCTTTGCCCGGTCGATAGATTCAATGGTGCAGCAGAGGCCAAGGTGTTCAGACTAAGTCTTCTGTGTGTGTCCGAAAAAGTAGATCCTAGGGCTGTCACCGTAGCAGAAATCTATTAGCCGATACCGGAGACATTCCACGATTCTCAATGTCACGTAAAGACAAGAGTGAAACGATAAATCCCAGGTCTGTCAACATTCACATTATCTTTTTATATTGCTATGAGAACTTGTCCTTCAAACAACTGCATTTATCAATCAAAAATAATATCTTTTACGTTTTCAACACATCAAATGTTAGAATTTACCCATTTATCAATGGTCCCTCCAGTTAGCGTTAGCTAGAGGTAGCTAACTACTTCTCCTGCCGATTTCCACATGGGTTTGTTCACAATATGGTATTTTAGATAGTGAGTTTACTGCATCCCAAATATGTTTTATATTGCCTCCAGTGTGACAGTACCAAAAGGTATCTGCATTTTTGTGAGCAACTTTGTACCGAAGTATTGGTTCTCCTGACATCCCTATTAGAGCCTACGTTTCCCACAATGCAACGCCAAGTAGCACGCATCATGACTGATCTTGAGGATTGTCACATAATGTAGTGGTACAGTTTACAGCAGTCAAGTTACAAGTTCAAATACCTAAAAGGACAAATCCTTCCAATAGCTTGGTCGGTGGGAGGAGGTTCCTCTGCACTGGAGCCCTTACTTTCACTGTTGTACAGTGAAAAGAACAGAAGGCACAGTGGTCCACCTGTGAGGAATAATACATCAGCTCATCTGTGGGACGGGGAGGCCTCGGGGGGAAGAGGGCGTCGAGGTCGAGGGTCAGGGTGGCCCGTGTGTGTGTGGTGTAGCACGGTCTACGTCTTTCTCCTCGGCATGCAAATGTGTTCCGATAGCATGGCCACTGCACCCTGAGGGCTTCCAGGGGGTGGGGGACAGGGTTAGAGGTCATGTCCTCCACTGAGGACAAACAGGACCAGAGAGAGAAAGAGAAGGATGAGGTTCTGTTGGGAATAAGCGACAACCAGCTCAGCACTATTGGTGTGTTTGTCATCTGTGAGCGTCCAAACTACTGTGCATTGGAACTAATACAATGCACAATCAAAGGCTGTGATGTCCCATTAGACTAGCAAAATGGCCTTTACACACTGGGGTCATGATACATACCAAATACAAACGTGCAGAATACTTACCCCCGTATATTAAATGTCCAGGGCTTTTATTGTGAAAGGTAAGAATGTAAGAGTGGATCTGGTCGGTGCTGTCTTTGTCAAGGTTGGAAGGATCAATAAAGTTCTATGCAAAAATCCCCCCAAATCTAAAAAGATCTTAATTTGGTCTTGAATTCTGTGCAGTGTGCGACCGCCAACAAACTCAGTGTAAACAAACCAACATGCACAGAGGCGGCCAATCACGTGACAATTGGGGACCATGTGCAAGCGAACTGGGCAGTGCGGAGTTTTGGGGATCAACACGCCTGTTTGGAAATGTTGTTCAAAGTTCAAGTTGACGAGCCGCGACCCGGACCAGTTGTTGTGACTGCAAACTCGCCATTTTGTTTGTGTTCACATGCGCCATAGTAGATCTTGTTTTGTCTACGCGTCGGGCCAAGTAGAAGAAAGCCACTGCAGGCTGGAGGCCCACTGTGGTAACGGGCCTGATGAGAAGCATACGGGACCTAATGTTACATTTGATCAGATCCTGTAAAACCACTGGACCTCCAGAAACCGAGGGAGGGAGAGACAGAGAGCACAGGAAAATAAACCGTGTGTGTGTGTGTGTGTGCTGGCATGTGTGTGTGGCGGGCGGCACGCCCTTGCAGGTTTCTCTATCACTCAGCTTCCATTAATTTTTAATTGCTTCCTCCGCCTGGCACACAGCTCCACTTTTCACTCAGTGAGCAGAAACAAGGAGGAAGGACTCCCTAGCAGAGGAGAGGGGGGGGGGGGGGGGGGGAGAGAGAAGGGACAGAGTTAAAGAATACAAATATGAGTATGAGAGTACTAGAGAGGAAATTGGGGCACAAACTGCTTCCATAAGCCTGGTTTGGCTCGACCTCCTAAACCAAGCCCTCCTCCCCTTCCCCGTTTCCTCTTGCCCTGCCTCCCTCCTCCCTTCCATCCTTCTCTCTTTCCGTATTCCCCGTCCACAAACCTTTTCTCTCAGAGGCTGCATTTCAGCCTGTACTGTCCTTTATCATCGGTGGTGAATAAATGAAAAGGAGAGGACGCCCAGAGCCTTTGATGGAAAACAGTGTAGTTTCAGCACACTCGACACTTCCACCATCTCCACCCCAACCCTCCAGCCCCCCTCTCTTTCTAAATTAAACATCAAAGGGACGGCCCTCCACTAGGTGCTCTTGCTCGCCCACTCCACCAGCGATGCCATGGTGCATTTCCTTGTTTGAAAGTCGCAGAACGTATTTCACACCTAATACCACCCTCCTGTCCTCCTGCTGGAGTGCTCTCTTGAGTTTCTGAGTGTGAGCTGGGGAAGGTGGGGGCGGCGGCTGCTGATGCGTGGAGGTAGAAGTAAAGAGAAAGAACACATTAGGGGGAAACTGATGGTTGATATTTGGTTCTGAGATTCAATGTTTTAATGATGAAATGATCCGTTCTCCTCAGTTTCGGATCACGGCCAACATTCATGTCATGCCAGATTCCTTTTTTCCGTCGATCATTAACGATTTGTTAAACGTGTAGTAAAGGCGATCTGCTCTGTTTTGAACTGGCAATGTGTTGAATCTGATGCTGGGTGTGGAGACTTTAGGTTTGATGGTGCCTCCCTTTATCTTTGTGTTTTCTTGTTATAGAAAAAGCCGGTTCCTCTGCTGCTCATTGTAACTGTGGCGTTCCTCAAGGATCGATTATTGGAACACTGTTGTTTTCTTAGCTATGCTTCCTCTTAGCCAGGTCCTTCACAATGCTGTTATGCTCCGTATAGATTTCAATATGTTACTGTTCCCTTTTGAGGCATTAAATGTGCTTGCTCCAAATGAAATCAAAGATTCTGTGACGCCCTACATGTGCCTGGACGTTCCCAGACTGGTGGATGTGGCTCTGCTCGGGACTTTGTTGTTAGAGCACTTCAACCCTGCCGATTATCGAGATCAAACAGGCTACATCGTCTTTTAAATCCCTTCTTTAAACACTCTTTTATAAGAAGGCATTTATGAATATTTAATATGTTGCTGGGTTTTATCATCCTTCTATTGCTATTTTGCTTAATTTCATCCCCTGGTGTTTTTATGATCCCTCTGTTGTTTGTATTTTTTCTCTCTAAATTACATGTTACATTGTTAAGAATAGTGTCACATGAATAAAATATAGTATTGTTATTTATTTTTTTTAGCTCAGAAGAACGCAAGACTTTTGTTGCTCCAGTCTGCTCGTGATGGCTAACATTAGCAAACTTTAGATAGCGGTCAGGTCATCACTTCCTGCTTGTGCTCCTCTTGCTCAGTCAGATTGCCTAATGGAGGTGTTTTTAATGCAAATGACTTCAAAGAGTCTTGGGGATCCAATGTGCCCAACTAATATATTGCAACTTCTTCAGCATACAGTCCAAAGTGAAGAATGTCAGTGTCTGTGGTCAAAATGAGAGGGATTTCTTTTAAAGAGGGAAAATGATTAATGTAAGATAACGCATACATTTTTCCTCATTTCCTCATGATGACTACCATGTTGGAAGATACTGAATACTCCAGCAAAATATCTACTACCTACATGTTCAATCTCAAAATAAAAGTGTTGATTTTATTATTCTGAGAGTCACAAGAGGAGAAGTAGAGTGGAGAGGATAAAAGAAAGACATGGGGGGAGGAGGAGAGAGACTGCTGGCTCCTTGCCATGCCCTCTCAGTGTGACCTTCCTCGTAAATAGCTCATACGACTCCCTCGTTCCGATGGGAGGAAGATAGAGAAAGCTGAGATGGATTTAAGCACCGTAACAAGCCCCCGTTTTATTTCTGCCAGTCTCGCTTTTTTATAACAAGAAAGCCAGGTGTAGGCCCTCATAAACATGAGCCGCCAGCAGATTGCCCAGGCATCCCGACCCCCTCGCTGATCCTGTTTTCATGTTGAAGTTGAAAAGATGCAGAAGTGGCCGCAAGAAAAAAATCACTAGGTTTACCAAAATGACACCAAAAGGACACAAGACTGATTTTCCTCACAAAGGACAACGCACACGGTGAACTTTTGCTTAAGCGCTGATTAAAATATATGACATTTCTAAGGTCACAAGACCGAGGACATCTTCCAGAGCTCATTTGACTGTTAAATAGAGCAGTGTTGCAATTAACTATTCCATAAATTGATTTGCCAAATTAAATTGCCAGAGTGTGACATCAAGTCTCTATGGAGACGGGGCCGATCCCTCCACTTGACTCTATGCTGCAACATGGATGTGGGACAAACAGATGTAGGTTTTGTGTAGGTCCAAACCAAACAGGTCCTGCTCACAAAGCGTATTGCCACCAATAATACAGTACTGTGCTGGCATACCACCACGCCAATAAAGCTCGCTCACTACAGGAACCACAGCCAAGTCTGTCGGAGCGGGAAGGTGGTGAAGATGATGATGGTTTTCCTCCTCCGCCCCTCTGTTCCCGCTCTGTCAGTGGGACGCCGTCTCTGCTGGGCCGAGACAGATGGCACGTGGACCGTGAAAAGGGCAGCACCCACCAGTCCTTGCCCACCAACCCGGCAGCACCCACCTGGGTGCCACCTGCTCCTCTTGTCTGTTTGACCCTCTTGCCAGTCACGCACACACCAAGGACCACATGGCTTAAAATACATCTTACACTTGTTTTCTATTGTGGAGCTCCACTAGCACCATTGTGCCCGCTCCTCTCTCAGTGTGTTCTAATTGAAACAAGGAAAGTTAGAAAACAGCCAGGACCAAAACATGAATAGTCTTGCGTTCTTGTAAAGTAAAAACAATCCTGCACACGGTGACAGGTAACAACCACATTTACAGTCTTTACTCCAGCCTGGGTCGGCCCCCTGAACATGTCCAGTGGTGTTTTGGTTCCACGCATGCACTATGCAGCAATAGGAGACTTACAGGGTGACCTATATACAGTAGCTAGCTATAGATGTGCCCGTTGTCTCTGAGTCACCCACTGTCTCGCTCCAAGGCTTTGTCATCCACGCTCGGCCCTATAGTGGAAGCTGGGCTCTTTTATCTGGTCCGACATACACTAAGCATGATATCAGCTTTGCACACAGAGCATCCAGGATGTAGGGTATGTGCTTTAAGGTGTATTCACACCATAGAAGACTCGCTGAGTGACTTTGTTGGCAATGTTGTTTGTCTTAGCCCTTAAATTACAAATCAACTTTACATTACTGCATTGCGGTGATGGTTTACCAGCCTCCTCACAGAACGCCAGCACAGCCTCTTGTTCAGACGCTTACAATTGACAAATGAGACATTTCTCTCAGCCGTGTAATGTAGTGAAGAGGTCGGTGTGGAGGGATGGGTCCGATAGGTTGAATCATGTGACTTTACATCCCATTTCCTACCAAGTCTGTGTTCACTATGATCACAATGGGCCTGACAGCGTAGTCTTCGGTTAACCATGAAGTGTTCCTTACCTCGATGATTAGTTTGTTAAAGCCAAACAAGGATCTCTCTTTAACCCAAACCAAATCCTTCCAGTGCCCAAACCAAACCTTGACTCTGACAGGAGCAGACCATCCAACCCTATTATGGGTAATTTTAGGATGAATTGTGGTTTGTCATTTAATAATGAGTTATACGTCTGTAAAAGCAGATTTTATCAGAGTGAAATCCATTTTAAATCACAACGCTTTGGCCATCAAATATAAATCACAATCGTTTTCATGATTAAAGAAATGCCAGCAACAACTTTAACAATTAAAACCATGACTCAAAAGGTTCAGACTCAATGGAAGCATTCAAGGGGACATCTTTGAAGACATTTTGTGGAACAGCAGATAAGACCTCCGTGGTGATTTTAGGAAGTAGGAGGAAACAGAGAAGGGTGTATTATCAGCTTGGGAGCTTGTTTAAGTTGGGTGAGCCAATCATACGCCTCCCTCCAGGAAAACAGGAAGCATTTCCATACATACTCATCAATATTAATCCTAAACTCTTCACTGGTCCGTAGTGGAGGTAAAGTATGCCTGCTAGTCACGGATATTAGAAACATCATTCACAGCGTTGGTTGCAGGGCAGTACATGACTTCAAGTGCTTTCCCCAGTTGGACTTTTACAAGAGGGGTGTGGATTACCTCAGTGTGGGCCTTGAATAAGGCAGCTTGTTCCAAAACAGATGTGGTGTGTTGCGCGGCGCTCTAGCAGAGAGAATGAGCTCATTGTTTACAGTGGAACCTGGTGCTAATTTTTTCTGAAACGCTAACAGCTGCCTAACTGCGCCACCAGCCAGCCTTGATATCCCCCCTCCCCCCCCCCTCCCTCCCTGCCACTGGCCTCTGTGTGTGAGCGTGTGTGTGTTTGCTCTGGCAGACTCCAGAAGACCAACTAGGCGCCTGACGATTGCCCCCCCCCTCTACTCAAAGCACCATCAGCTCCATCCTGGTGCACTCCCCAAATCTAATCTACGCAATGAAATCGATAGGAGTCCCTTCTCACTACGGCCAGTGCAGACTCGCCAGTGTTGGGTTGCACACTTAAGCCCCCCAGTGCCTGGGAGGGATCATGTTGGGGGACTTCGTCCCACACGCACACACTAACTCGCTTTCGCATCAAACTGCAGTTGCACAAACCTCGGTTCAGTGCACGTGGTCACATGATGGTTGCGAGCAAAGCGACAAATATGGAGCGACTTTGCAGTGGGGTCGCAGTGGCTGATGGGCCTCTGACGCAGCTTCATTGATACCATCATGAGGCACTTGTCCGATCTTTATCGCGGAAACACGATTCTACACACTGCATGTGTCGGCATCTTTCATGACTAATCCAGTTAAATAACTAAGAGCTATTGGCTTTGCAGGGGAGTGAACATAAAACTAGACAAATGGAGGCATGAAGCCGGTTGAAGGATGATAGTTGTGCTCTCCCTAATTGACTTAAGTGCCCTTATTAGTCTTGGGCCATTAGCACCTCAGCTTCCTTTGAATTCACCATCTATTTCCAGTTTGTAGCGCTTATCTGCTGGCTCGCTCGCCAGACCCATTTACCTGCTCCACGCCGGTAAAGCTGGGCGTTCTCTGTGAAGTTCAAAGCGGTCCGATGTCTCACCTTGGCGGCAGCAGTGAGTCGTGTGATTGCCATCCTTTAAATGTATTTTTTATCAGCCGTAGAGACACTGGGAGGGGCCGGGCCCTTGTTTGTGGCAAGCAGCCGAGCTAAAGACAGTTTGATGTTGATTTAACCGCACTTAAGCCCACGGGCAGCTTCCTGCCTGCCTCAGCTCTTAATACATTTTTTATTTTTTTTAGCCTTTTTTCTCCCTCCCCCTTTCTCCTTTTGTTGTGATATTTTCTGTCTTCCTACTTTCTTCGTTCTGGTGTGGAACTGTAGCCTCCTGTCCACATGACAGGATAAAAAAAAGGAATGGGGAAGGGGAGGAAATGGCCATTTCCTCTTTTTGCTACCAAATCAGCTTCATACATCCCATTGTTCCCACCCCTCCCTCTCCGTACTTTGTTTTGTTCAGTGCGTACATGAAAGGATTATCTTCACAATGATGAGAAAATGATGAGACTGTACAATGAAGAGAAAAATAGTTTGGGAGAGCGGCAGAGAGGAAATAGGGAGACCTCTCTGGAAGTACAACTTGTGGAAAATCTCCAGGTCTGCCAGTTCCAACTGGTACATTCTGAACTCTGCACAAAACACTTTTATTTCCCTCGTCCTCTAAGAGAAAGACAGATGTTCTGTCTTTCTGCTCTCCAACTTTCCTCTCTGTTCACGATCTATTGAGGTGTCCCCGTGGCCAGATCAGCCCCCCAGCTTGAATTTTTGGCGCCATTGCTACAGCTTCCAGGCCTTATGTCAAACTGAACAAAAGAGGTTAGCAACAGTCTGCACAAGAAGACAAAAACAAAACAAAAGGACTGTTTGTGTGAGTGCACAATGGGAGCAATACCCAGAGCCAAAAGCATCTGCATCGGACATGTCTGCCACCAAACCATCAACATTGCTTATATCCACCACCTGGGGGCCAATGATCAACGGCTATACTGTAAAATAAATGTGCATGGACGGTTGCTACCATGGGCAGCTGACTGGAACTATGGTCACATGGACCCTCGCGGCCCCGCTAACATGGGATGTAAGGATTTGAGCTTGGAGTTCCCTCAATAGCCACTAGAGCCTGGCCACATGTAAGGGCTTGTTTTATCCGATCACCACGAAGGAAAGCAGCATAATATCTGTTGCATGTTTTGTCTAAAAACTCTTAAAGCTGTTGCTAATGCGTTCAGTCCGGCTCACTTATGCCGTGTTGATAGATCTAAATGCATTGGGTCTGTAAGTGTACCGTCTTCTACGAGGCTGGTGGAGCGTGTGTTCTCACCAACATAGGCATTAGCATTGGTGTCCGCAGCAGAAGGCCAGCCAAGTCCCCAGCCAAGTCCCCAGCCAAGTCCCCAGCCAAGTCCCCAGCCAAGTCCCCAGCCAAGTCCCCAGCCAAGTCCCCAGCCAAGTCCCCAGCCAAGTCCCCAGCCAAGTCCCCAGCCAAGTCCCCAGCCAAGTCCCCAGCCAAGTCCCCAGCCAAGTCCCCAACCAAGTCCCCAACCAAGTCCCCAACCAAGTCCCCAACCAAGTCCCCAGCCCCGACAGTGCCTCACGAGAGACAAACACATTCAAACGTCACAGAAAGCCGTACTGTGCTTCGCTGATAAAACGGAGATTACAGCCATGGAACTTTATCTGGACTTTCTCAGCATTGAAACAACAGCCTATAAATTCAATCTTTGATTGGGAGGAATTTTCTTTTTTCTTGTGAGGAAACGGATAAAAGTTCCACAGCGCAGTAACAAGACAGACTGTGATAAATCTGTCTGGGCCTCAGACATCTCCTCGGCCTCAGACGTAACCAATGAGCGCGATGTGAGATTGGACAGAGTGGAGTGGAGGAGGAGGAGGAGGAGGAGGGTGTGGGGGGACGGAGGGGGGCGTCACATAGTTTACCAAATGCAATTATGTAACCTCTGTGTCATGGTTGCGGCGGATGGGGAGAAGAGGAGGGTGGGAGGCGTCTGGACAGAGAAAAGACCTTGGAGGAGTGTGCAGCCTGGTAGTTGTGTATCAAAATGGAATGGTTGTGAGGTCCCGGGACAGAGGATGTCGTATGTGTTCAGATTGTAAAGCCCTCTAAAGATAATTTGTCATTTGTCATTGTGGGCTATACAAAATAAATCAAATTGAATAAATCAAAAGCATCAGCTAACAGTATCATTGTAAATGATGGTCGCTGCAGGGTCTTCGTCATTGTTTAAATTGACATGGACAGACAGGACAAAGGGATGGCACTTGAGCAAATCAAGGTTAAAGAACAATGAGAGGAGAGAGAGAGAGAGAGAGAGAGAGAGAGAGAGAGAGATGGTAACAGACAGCTGACAGAGTCCAGAGACAGCTGATAGAAGGAGTCTGTCTCTCTGGCTCTTGTCTGTGTGTCACGTACACTGGTGCTTGGCCCTCCCCTTTCCTTTTCTCTTCTCCCTCTCTCTCTCTCCCCTTTCCTTTTCTCTTCTCCCTCTCCCTCCCTCCCCTTTCCCTTTCTCTTCTCCCTCTCTCACAGCCCAGACATCCCATCAGACCAAGGGAAACAGGGCTGATTGTCCAAAGGGATAGACGACTGGTCGATTGGCCTGGCGCTGGCCATCGTCAGCTGACAGGGACCGTGTGTGTGTGTGTGTGTGTGTGTGTAATGCTCCTCCTCTGATGCATGTGTGCATTTGGGAAAAAGAAAATAATTATTTTTGATAGTCTGCATTCAAAGTGTAGGTTGCATCCCAACACCCAGACAGTTGAATACATGACATGTTCTTCAGTCTCCATGAATCCTTTCAGGTCTTAATTTCTGCATGTGAATATATTTCTTTACCAACTTTATTGCATCCTGCCTAGTGACCAGTAGCTACTTATTCTGTTTGTTGGTTGTTTGGTGACAACATTGCCAGAGCTTCCAAGTACACCCCTAAGCAGAGACATTTCCAGAAAGCCATATTTCGTTAGCGTAATTTTTTCCATTTTGTTCTCAAATTGGTCTTAAATTCAATCCCATCTTCCATTAATGAGGTCTTAAAACGTCTTACAGTTGGCTTTGGGAAACCTGCAGCTACAAAGCCTTTGGCAGCTTACAATAATCTGCTATAACTTGATGGTTACACTGGCATTACTGCGGGTGCTTCCCCACTCTGTGTGGGCTTCATTGAACAGTTTGCATCTCAGGAAATGACTTGGAAGTCCGCCCTCCTGCTTCTCTGGCCAGGAAACGCCAAACGCCTGAGATTCGTCATTTGTTCTGGCAGACCCAGTGGAGGGGCCGAGGGCTTACATAACTAAAACAAATATCCAACATTTTAAGGGATTACATCATACGAATGGGATCACATTGGTAGGTAGTTGTGCGCTGGGGAGGAGCAGGTTTATAGCGAGGACAAAAGATTTGTACGCAATCACTCAGTGGGATGCAGTTGGTGACGAGTCATGAATATTGAAGAACATAAGTATGTG